>OU612044.1:47850407-48515896 GCA_914767935.1 Coremacera marginata | reverse complement strand
AGCATTGATTCTGGTGAAATATTTTTTTTTGTTAAATTAAACAAGATCCTAAGAAAATTTTGAAAACTTATTTTATACTATATAAACTCTTTTATTTGATCTATATAAAGCTTGTCATATCGAGTTATCTCAAATATTTATGACAGGTAGACTCAGATCACCGACACATCCCACCCTTTATAATTCTATCCACCCTGCCAAATTGTAATATTTTTTTTTTTAAATAAAATCAGTTTCTGCATATTCACTTACAAAAAAATCCTACAAAAAGTTAACGTATTCGAGTTGAATCAATATGATTTTATTATTTAAAGTAGTCAATGCAATTTCTCTTTTTATGTTTTTCTTTTTTTTATCGATAAATACCTACCATTTTTCGATAGATACCTACTATGAATAATTAACAGGATATACTAGTAAGTCCGAATCAAATAAAAACTAATTATCCATTTTCGTTTACTTTCAACAACTTCCGGTAGAGCCCACCACATGGAAGATGATAGAAACTGACCTACTCTACTCTTGTGGTTTTATATATGTTCAGGTTAGTACTGTAAGGTGAAAGGAACTGACCTGTTCTACTCTCATGCACAATTCTATTATTGTAGCATAAATGCGCGTCGAATTATAGTCCTTTCCATATAATATTAGCGTTCTTTTGTTTCATTTCCTATACTTACTTTCTACTACTTCCGATTACGCCCATTTCATGCAAAATGATATTCCTGTGTCAAATTTCATCAACAAGTTGATGTTTTAAGGTAGAATTCTACCAAAAGTGGTAAATTTTTTTCTTTGCATCGTCTTTTACAAAAATTATGAATTTTAAAGCGGAGTCATAAGCCTTGTTTTATCATAACCATACCATATTTGTTCTTAACAAAAAATGCGAAATAGAAATTCATAACAACAAAATAAGTAATTAATTTTCCGCCAGATTACAAAGCATTTCCAAAACGTGGAGTAGTCAAAGAATTCAAAAGAGATGATAAATGATACTATACTACATTACCCGCCTATACTACAATAGTCGAACTTATTCTATTCTTAAACGAGAACTAATTTTTCTTTTGTTTTGGTAGTTTTTTTTTTAATTATGTTGATAGTTTTGATGATATTGGTAGCCAAAATATTTTTTGGTTCAACCCTGATCGCAACACATAGTTTCCTATCAAGTCAGATTGTCAAAACCATTTTCCACAAGCTCTATGAACACCAAATAATCAAAGTATGTTTTCAAAATAAACAATATATTTACATTACTAAATTACTTAGGTGGACGTAACAACCCGTGTTCGGCTTTCGGCCGACCTCATCAGCTCTCGCCAGGTGCCTCTGCTTTGCGCGCGCCTTCTCCAATCGGATACACCAAGTGCGGTTAGGACTTCCTCGGCATGGTCCATCCATCGGAGGCATGGTCTCCCTCGTCGTCGTTGACCAGCGACCCTCGCCTCGAGCACCTTTTTCGCTGGAGCTTCGTCGTCCATACGATGGACATGACCCAGTCAGCGTAGTCGCTGCACAGTTATACGCCGCACTACGTCAATGTCTTCGTAGAGCTCATACAGCTCGTGGTTCATTCGGATGCGATAGTCATCGCCGACTCGAACAGGACCGAAGATTTTGCGAAAAACTTTTCTCTCGAACACCCCCAGAGCGGCTGCGTCAGTTTGAGAAACTACCCATGCCTCAGTGCCATAAAGCAGCACAGGTAGAACGAGCGTCTTGTAGAGTGTTAGTTTTGCCGAACGAGAGAGGGCTCTGGAACTTAGTTACTTGCTGGGCCCGTAGTAGCACATATAAACAATTATTGTTCTTCGCTTTATCTCCAGGCTGACTTCGTTGTTGTTATTAATGGCGGTGCCAAGGTATACAAACTTCTTGACAACTTCAAAGTTATAGCTGCCGGATGAAACGTGGTAGTCTAAATGCCACGCTCCCTTGTTTGTAGACAGCATATACTTTGTTTTTCCCTCATTTATCGTCAAACCCACTTTGGCTGATTCCTTTAACCGTTTCGATAGCGGTGAAAGCAGCGGTAACATCTCTCTTGGTTCTGCCGACAATATCAATATAATCAGCGTTCGCAAGGAGCTGGACACCTTTGTAGAAAATGGTGCCACTACAATGCACACCGGCCTTTCGTACACTCCCATCCATGATGATGTTGAAGAGATCGCAAGACAGTGGATCGCCTTGTCTGAAACCTCTTTCGGTATTGAAGGTTTTGGAGAGGCAATTTCCTATCTTGACGGAGATGCGTGTGTTGCTCAACGTTATTCTGCAAAGTCTAATCAGCTTTGCAAGTATACCGAACTCAGACATTGTTGCGTATAGACAAGCCCTTCTCGGGCTATCGAACGCATCTTTAAAATCGACAAAGAGATGATGTGTGTCAATTTGATTTTTGTGGGTTTTCTCCAGGATTTGTCGTAGCGTGAAAATCTGGTCTATGGCGGACTTTCCAGGTCGAAAGCCACACTGATAACGTCCAATCAGTGTTTTTGTAATCGGCTTTAATCTTTCACACAGTACACTCCTTTCTTATGTATAGGGCAAAGCACGCTGAGATTCCAATCGTCGGGCATGCATTCGGCTAGCCATATATTGCTGATGAGCTGATGCATGCACCTTATGAATTCATCGCTGCCAGTTTTAAACAATTTAGCTGACAGGCCGTCAGCACCCGCTGCTTTATTGTTTTTGAGTCGTTGGATAGCAACTCGAACCTCTTCATGGCTAGGTGGAGGAACTTCCACTCCGTCATCGTTGACTGGTGGCACTGAACTGCGCTCTCCATGGGCGGCATTGGTGTAATCGTTGCCAGTAAGTAAATTGGAGAAATGCATTCAGATCTCCATTTTCGTCTCAACAAGTGGACACTCCGGGCTTGAAACCTTGGGTTAGGCGCTTAACCTGTTGATAGAATTTTCGTGCATCCTTCTTGCACTGGTATACCTCTAGTTCCTCACGCTCACGCTTTTCCTGCTCTCTTTTCTTGCGTCTGAAAAGGCGCCTCTCTTCCTTCCTCTTTTCGCAGTAGTTTTCTTTCACGACTCGCGTTGCAGCTGACTTCAGCGTTTTTCTATATGCGGCATTTTTTACTGCTGTCGCGATGCGACACTCCTGATCGTACCATTGGTTCCGAGGTTGCGGGCGCCGGAAACCAATGACTTCTTCAGCAGCTGCGTGCATGGAGTGGGATATATGCGCCCAAAGTCCGCCGGCGTCGTCGGGTTCAGAGGTTGGTTGGTTGAACTTAACCGAGAGTTGAGCGGAACAGACCTCGGCAGTCCGTCCGTTTAAATTGCAGCTTAGCGACATCTAGCTTTCGTTGCATTCCTGTGCGGTACCCACTTACACTATTTCGCTTTTTTTGAGTGTTTTTCAAATATGCCTGATTTTTTTTAATTGATATCGATAGTTTTAGCATTAACAAGTATTTTAAGATACAGGTTGTTAATATTGTTAAAATTTCGATTCAGCAAATACTCCATACATGCTGGTTCGTGCGGAAAAACCAATATGCTCACAATATTCAACAAATACCACGATGTTTTTGTAAAAATTATCAACAATTTTGTCAAGATTAAGCTTTATGAAGCTTTAATGAAAGCTTTAATTAATGAATTAAAGCAGCAATTAATAAAATAAAAGAAAAAAAATAAAAAATGTTTTCCTTTCACAACTAACCACTTTGTTTCAGCACGCGTGTACAAACGTACCCCGGGTGTGTAAAATCGTAGGTGTCAACTTTGGAGTCTTATAGCTGCTCAACCATTGGTCATTAATGTCAACAGGAAGATGTATTCTTCCTAAATCCGAAGTTTCAATATACTCTTAGAACTGGTTAAAAAGATACAGCAGTTTAAAATTGCAAATGGGTACGTTTGTACCACTGTGTGTCTTTTAGGGTTAAGATTATAAATCACCATTTTTGCTTTTTTTTCTTCAGAAAAGGCATTAGCTATAGATATTTATATTGATTAATTCATGTTTTTCTTCATATGCCAAACTACGTTCCTTTATAAAAATCAAAGTTTATCTCTAAACTACCGCTTTCAACTAATCCTAAATAACAACACACATTCACACTAGCAATTCGAGCGCGTGTCAGTGTCAGTGCTCAAGGTAAGCCTCAATGCAATCAAATGCAGCTCTTCAATTTCTGGGCTTTTCTTGGGCATAGCAAGGACACGTGAATAAATAATGCAATCGTGCATAAGATGTGCAACACGTGCTGTTGCGTATTTGTATGCGTGTGATTGTCTATGAGCGTGTGTTTGATTGAGTGTGTGTTGACACAGCAGTTGTGAGACTCAAAGTTTTTGCTTGGAAAAAAACAAGTGCTGCGTAGCTGTTGTATTAATATAGTTGTTCTTGTTGTTTTGCTGATACTGTTCTTTTGTTTCCTTTACTTTTGTTGATGCAAACATGCAAGGCCTCTAATCAAGCTAATTTTATGCGCGAATAGTTTTTGCTACCCTTAAAATATAAGGACTGCGCCAATATTTAAGGTTAGGTAAGGATTTTTGTTTTTTGCGCTTCATAACTTGATGTCAGTGTTGACATATTGACAAGAATAGCAAAGAGTAAAACAGCACTAGCAAAATCAGACAAAAGGGTGCGTAAGCTTGTAAAATCTTCCAAGTACCGAGTGAAGAATACATATTAATGTAAGCACAGCTAACGTTATTCTGTGTAACTTTTCCAAGTGTCTGCATTAATGACTCAAATGTCACGTGGCGTACGGCGGACAAATACCAAGGTTGGGTCTGGCAATTGCTTAATAGAACATGCACATAACAACATATTTTAGCCAATATAGCACAATTGAGCACGTGCCTAAATATATGCTATAGCTTTTTATTTATGCTGTCTATTGCTTGACAACAAATAAATCAAATGCGTAGGAAATCACTTGTTAAGCCAACTCAGGGTTGCCGCATTAATAATCGCCGCTTAAGAATATTGTGCTTGTGGGAGTTGTGTGTGTGTGTGTATCATTTAAACTTTTTATGCTTCAGGTAATTTGCCACGATAATTTATGTTAATTTTTACAATGCTTTTTAGACACACAACCGCGTTTTAAGAGAAGCTGTGAAATTTGAATGCGCTAAACGCAAAGCACACTTGGAGTAACCACACAATTATGAGCCAAAGTAATGTAATTTTTACATTTAATAGCACGCAAGAATGGTGTTTGCACAAAAATGTTAAAACGTCACAAGAAGACTTTTGCAACCAATGCCGACTTTGTGTACATTAGACCGGATCAAAATTTAGATTCCGCCGTTCACCGTCTATCTGCTACCCCTTGGCTTGGAGTATTTTCGTACTTAATTTTATCAAAGTGGGACTAGCCTTTATATATAGATATTTATTTCATATTATTACCCCCAAAATTTCCATTCTATATGTTAAGAAAATAAAGCTTTACAAGAAAAATCATTACACTTATACCAAGAAACTATATTGAAATGGAAAGAACGGTAGAAATTGATTTTAGAAATCTGCAAAAATAAATTAATTTCTTGTTTGCAAAATATATATTATCTTTTATTACTTATATTGACCTCTAAAACTGAAACTTTTTCTATTAGTAAAAACCATTTTTGCTAAAATTATTGTAAATAAGTCTTTATTGCTATGATATTAAATTTTGACGTCATTCCAACTTCGTGTACTTTTCACGAGAATTTGAAGCAGAAAAAATATGTCCTAAGCGATTTTTATTTATAACCGCCTTGCAGGACTGACTTACAGCTTTTACGAAGTGTCAGTATTCTGCGAGTGGCAAGAAAAAGCTGCAAAAAAATGTATGATATCAAGTTGTTCTTAACTTTATATGATGGTCGTTCTTTAAATGGATAAACAATAGTTTCTGTAGAATTACCATAGATACGAAGATCTTCTTCCGGAATAAATTGAGTGCAAGGTGGATCAGTTATCCGAACTTTATCCCAATTGATCATTATCGTATATGAATCGAAAGTGAATTTTATGTCTGGGATATAAAACTTCCGTATATGCATTAACTGCGTTTGTCGAGGATATTAAAGCCTTGGGGTAATTGAGGAAATAAAACGAAAAGTTAACATATATAGACAAAGATGGAGTCGGAGTAAAAAAAAAAATGTAAGAACGAATTGTTGAACTTATTGAGACCTATCCAACGACATACTTTCTTTACCATCGGTTAAGGTATGGTGAAGTTATTTTAAAAAACCATTTTGGCATCATTTTGCGTTCACCTAAAAAAATACATTTTTATAGTATCAAAAGTCTCTTGATATTAGCTGTCAAATGAGGGGTGGGTCTTTTAAATTGTTTTTTTCATAAGGGGTGGCCCAACTTAATACGAATATACCTTAAACGCTCATAGCTAATCAATCAAATCACTATATAAAAAAAAGGTCAACTTAATACCTTTTCAGCAGGATTAATCCACGTTCGTATGGGTAAAAAGTTTATCTTTTTAGCATATTTGGGTATGCATTCTGTGGAAAATAAAAGGTTATAAGCAAAAAACATGTTTTTTTACCAAAAAGGACCTTCAGGAGAATCAAAAACGCTCCGTGGAATTTTCTCCGATTTGAAAAAAAAGTATACAGAAATCGTTTTTATGAGTTCGTCTAACTTTTGAGATGGTGATCGGCTGATTTTTTTTTTTTTTCTCCATACAAAAACGATCCGGTCTAATATATATGCTCCATTTTAAGTAGGAAACCATCGAAAAACATCGATTCATTGGCTCGTTGTATCGAAAAATTGATGTTTTCTAAGAATATTTTAAAAATCTATGCAGCGATGTTGCTTCATAAATTTAATTTTGTTTTCGATGGTGATATTTTTTTTGATGGTGATTGTTTTTTGCATCGATGATGAAATTGAATATGTGGTTTCAATGGCTACTGTAATGACCTTAGACCACGCTTTAAAAAATGCACTTAGATAGATTCTTTGGTTTGTGCGAGTATACTTGAAAAAATCGAGTTAAAAATCAGATAAAAAAATCTAATTGAAAATCCCCGAAACGAAAGCACAGTCTTTTATAAAATTGCAAAATAAATAAAATATTGCCTATTTTAAAAAATTAAATAGACTAAATATCCATTACGATTGAACTGTGATGTGACCGGCTAAAAAAGTTTTTCGAATATATATTTGAGTAAGTACGTTCATTCAAATAATTGTGGGAAAGTTCTGAACAACCTAAATTTTTTCACACAATTTCACTTTAAAAAGCAAATATTTGATAAAAAATAAGATTCTGTGAATTGGCAAAGACTAGCATTAAAAAAAAAGGAAAATAATTTTTTGCCATGTTTATATTAGTGTCTAATGGGTTCCAGAAAAAGGGAAAGTGGTAGTTGGTCTGAGTTATAAATGTTTTTTTCGAATTTTCATGGCATATATCTGGAATGAACCGTAGTTGTAAGGAAAGTATACCGCATTGATTCACTAGTTTTGAACCATTGTTTTCCGGATTTGGGTCCACATCTTTATGAAAGGGCTGAAATGTCTTCGAGAAATTTTATTTTGCCGGCCATTGCGCGGTTCATTCGTAATGGGTTTTGAAAATGGGTTTGAAGTATACTCCAGTTCGACTAAATTTTACTTATTTTGCAATTTTGTGCATGGAATTGTTGTTGTCTGCTTCCGTCAAAATATATCAAAGCTATTGGTGCTGTGTGTATTTTGTTGGTATTTTATCTTGGCGTAAACTCAAAGTAATGGCTAGTTTTTTTGATGTGGCATTTTTCAGCTCATTGCCACGACACGACATCTCTGCTCTAATGCATATTATAATGTCTAAGTGACCCATACATTTTTGAACTCTCTTGCACGTCGCTTTATGAAACCAAGTTGTTTGCTGGCCCTAGATACAATTTTATCATAATGTAAACTGATACACAACTTATTGTCTAAAGGGGCTTCTACGCGATACAACGGCTGTACCAATATCGGTTGTTATTTAATGGTTGAATAAAAATTAAAGAGAAGTGGACCAAGGTGGCACCTTGTGGGGCGCAGGATGTGACTTAGATCTGCTTAGATAAGGTACCTTAAAACTTTATGAATTGGGTACGGCTGCGGGGATAGGACTTCAACCAGTTGACCATAGATTCTGAGGTGCAAAATTTTTCCATTTTGAAAATCAAGATATCATGATCAACACGATCAAAAGCTTTGCTCAAGCCCGTGTATACTCCATGTACTTGAGGTCCTTTTTTCATTGTGTTTAAAACATCAGAAATCATGATCATAAGTTTTGTGGTGGTTGAAGAGAATTTTCAATATATTTTAGTTTATCAGATAGAATTTTTTCAGTCTTGGAATAGCCAATAGTATGGCAATTCCCTTATAATTTTCAACAGACCTTTTGTCGCCCTTTTATAAATTGGTGTGATGTTTTCCAATACAATGGAATAGCAACTTGGAACAGGCGTTTATTAAAGATTATAAATAAAGGCATAATCAGTGGGTTTAAACATTGGACTTAAAATCTTGGGGGTGTAAGGTCAAGGCCTGGTCTTTAAATTTGTATCAAGTTCTTTGCTTGGAATATCTCATCTCGAGTAAGTTGAATATGATTAATATTGGGCGGTGTATTTGGAAGAGAGGGATCTTGTGAGTATGTGGTAGGTACACAGAATACTTCTTTAAAATGATCTGCGTAGAGATTGTAAATTTTTTGCATTTTTGAAGAAATTACGTTACCTTTCTACATGAACGTAGGATATCCGTCTGACTTACGTTTAACATTAATATAGTCAAAAAATTTGTTGCGTTCTTCAAACAATTTCTTTACTTCTATAAAATTCACGACACACAACTGATAAGCTTCTTTTGACTTAATAGAGAATACATTGCCCAACTCGTCATATCTCGTCTTCACTATTCCGCTTGCATTGATTGCGGTTTTGACTATTTTGTACAACTTATTTCTTTGATTTCATAGATATAGATTACGATCCAGCCGTGGTTCAGAACTTTCTTTTCTTAATTATTTTTATGACATGTCTATCAATAATTGTAAGGACACGGTGATAGAAAAGTGAAAATGCACTATCTAGATCCAATGCTGATAGATCACTCCAGTTAAAAGTATTAACATCGAATTTAATTATATCGTAATCAGCGTTTAGAAAATCATATACAATTAAATTTACCAAATGTGAGGGTAGCGAGGATTGTTAAAAAAGAGGTGTTCAGCTTCAATGGTTGGATCAGCATTTATAATATCATAGGCATAAGTAAGAACTAAGTCTAATAATCTGCCATTCTGGTTTAGAGACCAATTTACTTGCTGTAAGTCGTTGCCATAGAAGGTACTAAAATAAGTCAAATCAATTGAGCTAAAGAGGTTAAGTGGAAGAAGTTCGTTGTCATTTTCATCAGTGACACATTAAATAGTTGGACGGTTAAAGTCGCCTATGATAATAACTTTATCTTCTTCATTCAAGTTCATGGTTATTGATGAGAAGGTCTCACAAAATTCAATGCATATATGTAGCTTTGGTTGAACTAGGATGAATATAGATAACACCAATATATATATATGGGGATCAGGGGGCGAACCTTCACATGGCAACGTGTCTGACTGCCTCGACCTGGCGAGGCCAGCCTGGGCAACGGCAAACGGGCATCCGTTAGTTTGACGGCTAATTTGAGCGGCGGATCGCTCCATAGACCTTAAACATGGAATGTGCGCAGGGTTTGGGTCCCACCACATTACTACTGCCCAATGAAAACTAAACCAGCCTCGGATAAGAACCCCAATTACGTTGACGACTACCGCAAGCGAAAAACGGACAATGATTTACGGATATGCACCTAGAATGTCCGGACCCTTTATAGGGAAGGTGCCATTATCCAACTGGCGGAAGCCCTCAAAACAAAAAAGCTGACATCACCACCATCCAGGAAATGCTATGGAAAGGGCAAGGCTGCTCTAAACAAGCACACTGCGATATCTACTACAGCTGCCATGCGGAGAAGCGCGAATTTGGATGTGGATTCATCGTTAGCCGGAAACTACGCCACCTTGTTTCCCGGTTCACACTTGTGAACGAAAGATTGGCCACGATCCGCATCAAGGCAAAATTATTTGCGCGCACACCCCGACGTAGGAGAAGGACGAAGCCGTCAAGGACGCTTTCTACGTTAGTCTTGAGGACGTATACGACCACCTTCCGGTCCATGACGTGAAAATAGTCCTCGGCGATTTTAATGCGAACGCCGGAAGGGAAGGCAGCTTTGGCCCCACTGTCGGTTAGTTCAGTCTTCATGGGACCTCCACGAACAACGGTTTAAGACTGATCGACGTTGCCGCAGCGCCAAATATTAAAGTTAGTAGCAACAGATTTAAGCACTTCGACATCCACAAGGCCACCTGGCTGTCCCCGGATTAAGAAAAGCCGAAACCAAATTGGTCATGTTGTAATCGACGGAAGGCATGCCTCTAGTGTTCTATATGTGCGTACATTTCGTTGGTCAACATTGACTACGACCACTATCTTGTTGCAGCAAAGATTCGCATGCGATTATGCAATGCGGAGAACATACAAAAGCCTGGCATACGCCGGGGGCCGCTGACTGCCCGTGTTACCAGATCTTCTGTCCTTGGTCAGACCTCGTAGCACTAGCCCCGGCTACTCCCAGTTTTAGCCCATCACAGCTCTAGACAGGTAACCAATCAAAAACATAGCTCACCCAGAAGGGTGGTAAATAAGGGTGGGTATATTGAAAAGAAGTGTTGGAGATGGAAAAATAGAAGATCCTGGTGATACAATTCACCCCTAAAGGAGTTATGTCGGGAAAGCCATATATTCTTTTCCTCAAATTTTTGTAAGTCCTGAAATGTATGTTCGAACTACCCGAAAAACTTGAAAATACCCGAGTAGCTCGAAATACCCGAAAATATCCGAAAATATTTAAAAATACTTGTGTGCCCGGGTATGGCCTGGTTAGTTGGAAATATCTCTGTAGCCCGGGTGCTCGAAAATCGAGAGATCTTTTTATAACCAACTTTCATACAATTTGGGTTGCTTACATTATTATTGTAGTTGAGTGCATATTGTTTTCTTGCTTATTTTTACTTTTTCCTTATTTTTTGTCACTAATTAAGGACATCTTGAGAACGTCGCAGTTTTATTTGCTCATTATAAAAGCTTCGCTTCAAATCGCGTCGTCGATATTTATTTGCACTTTGCTTGAACGCCAGTAAGAAAGGCCAGAACTACACTCTTCAGCCACAACGAACCAACTTCAGACGAGTTCAGTGCACTCCTTTTTTTTCGTTGTGCCTTGCTCCTTCAGCAATTCGTCGTTACATCAGAAAACAATTGAGTTCTATAAAAATGCATAGGAATGAAAAATGAAGGATAAATAATAACGACCATTAAAAAAATCATCATTTATTATGACAGCAGAAACTATGAACTCATAATTGTGCACCATTGTATTGTTTTTGTGTTTTATTGCTATTGACGTTTGCACGCAACTCTGCTCTGCTGTGCTGTTTAGCTGATATAAAACAACAACTACAACAAAAAGACAGCCACCGCGACAATAAGAAATCGTAAATTAAACGGATTTCCGCTGGCAATCATCTTGCTTTCTTCTTTGGTGAAAATTTTTTTGCTGGTTTTGTTGTTTATTTTTGCCGTTCTATCAACTGCATTTGCTGTTCCAGACGTCGCGAGTCACTTGGGAGCAGTTAGTAACAGTTGCACGCTGCCCGTCAGAAACTTTTCGTTTTTTTTTTATTCAGTTTTCAGTTCATTTCAATTGCTTTCAGCGGTATTGAAAACAATTCCAATTTCAATACTTTTTCTTTTTGTTTATTGCTTTTCTGATAGTTTGTGATTTCAGTTTGCTATTTTTGTTTTTTTTTATGATTTTGACATTGAGCCAAATGAAGTTTGACCGCGCCCAAAACATAGATAGTGCAAAATAATTTTATAAAGAAAAATTATATGTTAGCATTTAAATCTTTATTTTATCATTTTCCTTAATATCCAAATCTATTGAAGTCTGTGTTTTTTAAATATTTCTACTTTTATATCTTTTTTTTATTCATTGTTACCTGAAACTTTAAAATATGTTTTTTAGCTAAAATGCATACAAATTGTGGCATTCATATTTCAATGTTTTAATGACATTAACAAGACATATCAAGTTTTACAACTGTTTGCAATATTTTATGGAGCTATTTTGAAATATTTTATTCATATTAAAAATTGCACTTTTGAGTTATATTTTACTGTCGGTATGTCAAATTAGTGTTGTGCATTTAATAGCTTATGTTATAGCTCTGACATGAATTGTAGTGCAGCATGCGTGTATTTTTTTAAAAAAATTATAAAAACCTGTAGATACTTAAATAAAACACTTTTTGTTGTTATCTACATAACTTTTTTTTTTTATTCACTAAAGTTTTAATGTCGGTTTGGAAGGTTTGTAAATATCCGTAATGTATCTGGATTTGTTGTATTGTTTTTTTTTTTTGTGCATGACCAACCTGTTTTTGTAATTATATCAAAGTGTTCATGATGTACTTGTGGTTCTTGTTTTCGGTAAATGCAAAAAATGGATTTAATTAAAACTCTTCAGGGTTACTGCATAAAAATATGAATAACGGAATTTTTTTTTTTTTTCATTTTTCCAGTCAATCTGTTCAATTTTATATATCTGCATATAAAGTTAAATCCACTAAACTTTTATATTTATACACATAAGTATATGTAACCATGCTGGTTGTAATAAAACTAACAGAGACCAACTTGTAGATATTAAATGTGGGGTCATTTAAAAATTTATTAAGAAACTCCACTAATAAAATATATATATTCTTTTGTGAAAAAATACGTAATTCAAGAAATTATTTTTTTTCTTAGAAAAGATGTCGCACAGTGTCGCGGCTCCATATAAGTAGCGAACAAAATTAGGAGTTTCCGTAGGGCCACGAAATTTCTTGCAAATAAAGTTTACGACAAGTAAACTATTCTCACAAAATTTCGTGGAATCCTCCCATAAAACTGAAATCGGAAATCTGGTATATTTCCCCAAAAAATGAATCCCAGATGAATAAAATATGGTTCGCATCATTATTTTATCACAAAAAATAGTTTGTGTAAAAATTAACCGAGTCAGTTGACTAGCACGCTTACCGGCCATATAACCCAAGTCGTAATCTGGTACTTTTCCACAAAAAATTATTCCAGATCAATAAAATTTGATACGCATACTTCTTTTATAGCAAGAAATAGTTGGTGTAAAAATAAACCAAAATCGGCTGACTAATACGCCAATACCTCCCATATAATCATTGCCAACATTATCTAATCTAGAATATTTCACCAAAGAATAGGATTTATTTATAGCAACAAATAGTAAGTGTAAAAATAAATCAAATTCCCTGACTAATACGCCTACGACCCCTATAAGCAAAGTCGGTAATCTGGTATTAAAAACAAAAAAAAAACGAAATGGCCATTTCAGCCCTTGAAAGGGCTTTGACCGAGCTTTTTATGATCAATTGTGTTGTGTGAACGGCCTATGTTCTTAAGAAGCTTTTCATGGCCGTTTTTACTCTCTGAGGTTTGCCATTGTCTGCAGAGAGGTGAAGGTCGAACATAAAAATTAATTCAATTGAAAAAACTTTCTGTGTCTGATGGGGGATTCGAATCTGGGTTCTCAGGCACATGAACAACACACTATCCACTACACCACGGCCGCCACCCTAATATTATATTATTATTTAGGTATATTTCCCTAAAACTTTGTGAAAAATGAGGTTATTTCTTCATATAAATTTGCTCATTTTTGTCGAAACATGCTTTAGAAAAGTCGTGATAAAATCCCTAATTTAAATTTTATCAAGCTCTACTTTTTGGAATGTGTTCAGAATGAGTTCTTATAAATCATACTTAAAAAAGAGCATACTTAAAAAAAGCAAAAAGGCTTTTTTTTTAATTACATATGAAAGTTTTTGTATTTTTGAATTCCTAGGACCATTTTCTAGTGTATGAAAATTTTTTTTATTTATATATTTTTCTATATTATTTTTGGCTACAACTTGTGAAATATACCTCTGTTTATACTTTGCGTCAAAATTTTAATAAAATGTTGGCTTTCTTGAAAACTCTCTGAACAAATGTATAAAAACATTAAATTTTGTCAAATTTTCAAGGCAATATATAAAGAGCATAACTTCCAGAAAAGAAAAGATATTGCAAGATCCTTTAAGATCCACATAACTAAAACTCTTGACTATAAATTTGCATGCTTACTTTTAGAAACTTTCTTTCACCGTACCACTTTTATCCCATACCAGATTTTGTCCACTCGCGTTACACTGTGTGTCGGTCGTTTTTCCAATAAAGCTCTGTTTCACAAACTCTGGAGCTGCGTACAAATGTTTTAAATATGTTTTTAGTTTTTTTTATCAAAAAGTGCTTATTTAGGTTTTATTGTACTGGGAAATAAGCAAAACTAACATTTTAACTGGCAAAATTATATCATGAATATATATTACGAAGAAACTAAATGGTGGTAAGTTAGGAAATGCAATTTTCGCAATTTCTTTTTTCATAGTAGATTTAACTCAAATGAACCGAAATTACCGTTTAGCACAGAAATAATTTTTGTTTTAACTAAATGACATCCACCGGCTGTCTGAGGAGAGCATTGTACCCAGTTCGATCCTCTCAACTTATATTTGATGAACATTTTTGTTAAACAATTTTCAGAAACTAAAAATTTCTAATGAAAAATTTTGATAACAAAATTTATGAACAATATATAAATAAAATATTTTGTTTTAGTGTTTTTTAACTAAGTGTAGTTTTCAAATAAAGTATCAAGGTAACAGATAATAACACATAAAATACATAAAGTAATTAATAAGAAAATACATAAAGTTATACAAATTAGAATACAAGACAACAGTAAATAATATTGTTGTTAAATCAAAGTAACAAAAAGATTAGTAAGTTATATATTAAGATAAAGTGTAGGAATTAACAGATGTAGTTATAATACATGGCACCAAACAGACGACGGACCGTACAGTTTTATTTAATTTTTTTTTTTTTGCTTATATGTTTATTAACAAATATTTAAAAAAAAATTTGAACTCGTCAGTATTCAGTTTACTCTTCTCGTTCCGTGCCTGCAACGAACCGCATACCATACGACTGTAAGTATAACATGCTACCATCGCTTCATTGCCTCCTTTGCGCCACTACAAACCAAATACAAACAAAACCGAAAGCAAGCATAACTGGCAAAGGTTTGATTAGAAAAATGTTTATGAATCGATTCTAACTCGGTCCAATTTATTTTTTTTTTTTATTAAATTTTTACAATATTATTGTAACAAAAACAAAAAATGCTGGTATAGTTGTGAAAATTTGTAATTCCAGGAAAAACCGGGAAAAAATCAAGCAGGAAGATAAGATATCAAGAATTTTTAATTCATCGATTTTAACTAAACTAAATACTACTCAATTTTGCAGCTGACCCTGACGGGAAAGCAAGGTTTTTTTCGACCCAGTCTAATAAAAAATATTTCTGAAAAAGAAAATAAATATTAAATGGAAATTTTATTAACTTGCTAAGTTTTAAAACAAGCTGCAAAAAAAAACCATTAAATCAAAACCATTAATGAGAATACTTCCAGGTAGCAATTTCGCCTAAATAAGCCTCGAGTAAATATTTGTATTAAGAATTAATGTAAGAAGGAGAATTAAAACTTCCTTAAACAATCCTTGAAACAAGTTTTATAAAAGATAAATTCAAGAAAAACTGCTTATGAAATTATTTCCTTAATAAAAGAACTTATATAAAGTTTGATATAAGGTTTTTATTCAAGGCTTATTCAGAATCTCGGAAACTGAAAAAAGTGTAGTCGTTTTTAATAATCTGCTTTCTGCGTTTTATTATTTCATTTTATTTAGAACAGAAACTTTATTGAACATTTTAAAATTATTGAATACGGATCCTTTGTATCAACAGCCTCACGCTCTATCCACTCGTCTATTCAGGATTTTGCTAGCACGGCGTTGAAACTTAATTATTATTAGGTGTGTTTCCGTACTCACACTGTGTAACTTGTGGGACACTATTTTCTGTTTCCGTACTTTCTGACCTTAAAATGGGAGAAGAAGAACAAGCATAAAACCGCTCTCTCGAGCACACATAGTGCACAGAGAGTGCTAGAACTCAAGACTCCGAGTAAAGTAAGAACAAGCATCAAGAAGAACAAGCATCAACTTCACAAACAAATTGACGATGATTTTAATTGGCGCAATTTACGTTTGACATGTCTGCAGTCAAAATCATCTGTTTTGTGCTTGAAACTTCCCTGTAGGAAAATCAACTAATTAAAAAGTAGTTGATAAAGTAGTTTTTGTCAACCACAACTAGTTGAAATTCTGACTTTTTTCCATAGAACGAACTAACATATTTTGTATTGTGATGTCCGCTAAATAAGTCAATTGACTTATTGACAATAATTTAAATATAACTAATTTAACAAGTAGTTGAAAATATATGCAGACGAAAGTCAATTGACTTATTTAGCGGACATCACCATACAAAATATGTTAGTTCGTTCTATGGAAAAAAGTCAGGGTATATATAAACTTGTAATCTAATAAAAATTTGCAATTAAAACATGTTAAAATCAGAGTAGTTGCCTCCTTAATATAATTCAAAATAGTTTATCAATCACTTGTTTTTAAGTAGTATTTCAACTACTTCATATATAATGCAATAAAAACTATTTAGAATTGCAGTGGATGCCGCCTTAATATAATTCAAAGTAGTTCATATACAAGTTTATTTTAAATTAGTTTTTTAATTAGTTGTTTTTAAAAACAAGTTAGTTTGTTCCTATAGGGTTACTAGAAGCAGTTTCCGTACTTTTGCAACTATTCTCACATTTCATTTTTACTCTCTCAGTTTGAACTTACACAAATCTTACACAGTGTAGATTACGGAAACACACCTATTCTCTTTAAATTCTGTCAAGTTAAATTTTATAAAGCTCACGAGTGCAATCATTTCATATAAGCACTTAATTCGAAACCAATAAATTGCCTCGATAACCCAGTAGTTTAAGGAGACGGTTTATCAACGGATAGATCCACGGTTCAATCCCCGGCTCAGACAAAAGTTTTTTTTATTGTTGAAATAGTTTTCTTTTAGTTTATTTTTATGATAGTGAATGCTATTTTTATTTAATTCAGAAATTTTCCAAGCTATTGTTTTTACATACTGAAACTTTGTTTATCTAAAAAAAAAATCTAAGTTTGAGTAAAAATCTTCTTTATAAAAGGATTGCGTTAAAAAGCTTTATATAAAAAATTGTGATTAAAAATTTAAATTTAAATTTGCAAGGCTTTTACAAGGGTCTTTCAAGAAAAGAATGAATAATTACTTGAATAATTACTTTTATACAAGGCCTTTTCAAGTTGAGCATAAATAACTTCAAACATTTAGGTGATATTGTTATCTGGGATCATTTCGCTTTCTAATTGCGAGGAATATATTTCATCATATTCATAAATAATCTCAGCTTTTATGCTGAGATTCATAATCTCTAAAAATGCTTTTAAAATTTTGATGCTTTTAAAAAAGCACATTTTAGTAGTTTTTTACTATAACTGCGCAGTAATAGTAAAAGCGATAAACAGCTACCCAATAGGCAATGAAGCTTAATAGGTCTCTTCAAACGTAGGCGTGCATTAACTGCTACTTTAGGCGGTAAGACACATGACTTTCTCGCTGCTTCTGCGAGTGCTTCTATGAGGCCTAATTTTTCGCTACCCAGGGCAGTACAACAATTATATTTTCCCTACAAAAACTTGTTCTGCTTATATTTCAGGGTTGATTTTTCGTTAAAAGTTAAAATATATATTAATTCAAAAAAAATAAATAATAATAATTAACGACATGACTTAGAAATATATTTATCTGACTAAAATATGTAAAATAAAATAAAATCACAGTATAAATAGGTAGGTATACATAAAAAGAAATTAAAAATAAATATTTTTTTAATTGTTTTGGTTAACCTCTTCTTTAAGCCATGCTAAAGGAGTGCTCATAGCAGGCCCCCTTAAAGCAAGGAAAGCGGAAGGCCTGAAAAATTTTACCATTTTATATAAATGAGTAGGGTAGGCCTCCGACATCCATTTTAAGGCCTGCTAGTAGCCCTTCGAAGACCTACCAATGCCTACTGGGCACTACAGCAGCACATATGCGTGTAGTGCGTGTAATAAAATATTTGCACATAAATGATCGAGAGAGCCTACAAGTTTTTCTGACTACAAACAGATCACGTTCCAAGAAACTTTACATGGCAATTTTATTACCTGAGGTTTGCCATTTTCTGTATAGAGGTGATGGCAGTACAAAAAGTCAATTCAATTGAGAAAACATTTTAAGTGCCAGATCATCATTTCACATACCAGCCACGCACTTTAACCAATATGCCACGGCCGCCGCTATTGCAAACATTAGATATTAATTCTTTGCAACAGAATTAATTCTTTGCAAAAACTAAACAAAATTAAAAAAAAACTAACCCCAAAGAACACATCCAATCAAAATAGCCAATAGATTTTCTTTATTGTACTGCAGAATAGCTTAATTTTTGCTCCTTACTGTTTAAGCTGTCGTCTACAATAAACTTGCGTTCACACTCATTATAATATTGAATTATAATGAAATCTATTTGCATAACTTGGCTTGTAAAACAACGTTTGCAACAAAAACACTACCGGAATTTACATTATTTATATATATATATATATATTATCATTGGGTTCTTTTTTTCTACCGTTTAAATTTTAAACATTTCCCCTGAACTTAAATTGAATATTTTTTATTTTAAGAGCCTTGATGTTGTTGCCTGCCCTTGTTGGGCGGTTTTGAACACAATTTGCATCTGCGCTGATATCTGTCCCCCGTATCTAGTTATGATTTATAATTTGAAGAAATAAAATTCTTATTCAAATGAATGCGAAGTTGTTTTGTTTGTTGCTTTAAAAATTTCCCTAATGACCATCTCAATGGTTGGTTGGCTGGGGGTAGAATGGTTCGATTATTATGAAGCGACTTTCGAAAGCAAACATTTTTGCATAATAAATCTTTGTAAATTTGCCAAGGATAAGCCTGAGAGCATTTTTTTAATCGCTTTTTTGTTCTATGTTGTTTGCATAATGCGTGGGAGGAATGCATTAGACGTTTGGCGTAAAGATATGAGAAGGAATCCATATATTTTTGAATATAAATTTAAATTTTCTTGAAAAAGCACGTGTTCTTTACGCAAATGCAATAAGCAGTTAGAATTTTTCCAACAAATCTTAATTGAAATTAGTACACCTTAAAGCAAAAAATGTTGCTAACTAAAATTGATATTTTTATATTAAATTTTCATTCTAAAAACCTTTATTTAATTTTTAAATTTTAAGTTGTAAGTTTTTAGTTTCCTTTTACTTCAAAAAAGATTTACCGAAATATTTGATGTTGTACCTATCAATCTAAATGAAGGCATGTACCTATGAAACTAAGAAATATTAACTTTGCTGGAACAGGTGACGAACCTGTAGCGAACATGGTAGCGTGTCTGACTGCCTCAATCTAGCGAGGCCAGCATTATCCATGTCGAAATCGTCCCAAATAGACTCAAACCTCCACGTGGTGTTCTCTGGGCAACGGCAAACTGGCATCCGTCAATTTGTCGGCTAATTTGAGCAACACGTTACCTGGCCTTAAACAGGTTGTGCGTCGGACTATTTCAATGAAAAGTTTACGAAATATGAGAAAATAGATCCCCAAATCTGATGACGGCTACCGCAAATTAAAAACTGATAAAGATTTACGGAAATGCACCTAGAATGTCCGAACTCTTAATTGGAAAGGTACCTCTATCCAAATGATTGATATCTTGGAAAGAGACAAAGCTGATATCGCTGCAATTCCACAAATTCGATGGAAGGGACAGGGTTGCTCTCGGCAAGCATCCTGTGATATCTATTGCAGCGGAGATGAGGAAAAGCTCGAGTTTTGGTGCGAATTTGTAGTTGGCATGAGATTACGGCACCACGTCCTGCGATTCACATCTGTGAACAAACGACTTGAATAATCTGCAGCAAGGCAAAATTTTTTCATATTATCCTAATATGTGCGCATGCTCCGACAGAAGACTTCAACGCTAAGGTGGGCAAAGAAAATATCTTTGGTCCACCAGTCTGAAAGTTCAGCCTCCACGACAACACATCCGATAACGAAATGAAGATGATTGACTTCAGCGCAGCACGAAACATGGTCGTAAGTAGCACTAGATTCAAGCATCTCAATTTTCGTTTCGTTTCATCTCAAACGTTTTCATTGAAGGAAGACACTCTTCCAGTGGTGTACGCACGATCCATGGTACTAACATAGACTCGTATCATTATCTTGTCGCAGCTAAAATCCGTGCACGTCTGTGTGCAGCAAAGAATGCGTGAAACCCTACAAAGAGAAAACTAGACGTCGAAAAGTTACTATCCAAACGGACAGCCAAAGCCGTCGCCACTCGACTCTAACTCCTGCTTTAAGAAAGCACTCCTCCGATGGACGATATATTCGCGCGGTGGGTACACATCTCCCACTCTATGCGTGCGTCTGCTAAAGAGGTATTGGCAACCACCACCCTCTTCGAAATCAGGGGCACTACCATGAGTGTCGCGACCAGTACTGCCAGATATTTTTCAAAAAACTCCGTATTTTTTGAAATATTTTGGAAACAAAAAATCCGTACAAATCCGTATGCTTTTTTTTAATCTGCTTTAAATGCTTTATTGAAAAGATTGTCAAAATATATTATAAAGCTACCTACGAGTCAATTTGGTAAGTAAGAGGAGCGTGTCTTCTCTGTTTATATAAAAATTTCAAAACAATCTCAATTTTTTCCCCCAATATTTGCTTGAGGAATATTATTACCACAAAGGACTGTTTCCTGGAGTGTTTTTGATAAACATTTTCAAAGTGATTTTTTAGTGAACTAACGAGCGTTAATTAGGTAGCCCTTATTATTACAAAAAAAAAAAAAAAAAAAAAAAAAGAAATGACCATTTCAGCCCTTGAAAGGACTTTGTGTGTGTTTGTGAAATGTTTGAACACAAGTGATCGAGAACTGGGCCTACAAGTTTTATGACGACTCCGAACAGCTTATATTCTCAAGAAGCTTTTCATGGCAGTTTTTACTCTCTGAGTTTTGCCATTGTCTGCAAAGAGGTGACGGCCTAACAGAAACTGAAAATTGATTCAATTGAAGAAATTGAAAAAACTTTCTGCGTCAGGTGGGATTTGAACCAGGGTACTCTGGCGTATGGGCCCCGCACACTAGCCACTGCGCCACCATTAATACAAATGCAAATTTACATGAGATCAATTTAATTAAAAATAGTTAAAAAAAATAGGCAATCATCAATCAATCAATACATATACATGTCGCTGTTCATTTTATTTGCCAAATTGTCGAACTTCACCAGAGCTGCCAGATGGCGGGATTTTCCCCGATTTTCGGGATTTTTCGACTAAAACGGGGGAATGCGGGGAAAATAATGATCAAAACGGGGAAAGTGTTAAGCTAGTAACTATCTTGTCGATCGAAATTAAATTTGTTTGACAATTTAGAAAATGGAAATATATAAAAAACTTTATACTTTTTGGAACTAATATGTTCTGATAAAAAACTATCATTATTTCCGTTGGGCATGTTTTTTACACGTTTTTTTCTCAGTCAAAATTGAATGATCTTGATATAGAATACAGATCTATAAGATAAATCTTTAGTTTTTCGAATCAACTTTTAGAAATCGACAGGGATGTTGCTAAAGAGTCTTATACAACATTGATTCTTACGTTTACTTTAAAAAAAAAAATAGCTCGGATTTTTTCTGTGCCTTCCAATAACGGTCTTATTCACTTGATTAAATACTTATTTCGTTAAATGTGTAAAAAGGAAGTCACCTATAAACGAGGAAGTAAACATAATTTCATTTTTGATTTAATCTGTGTTGAATTGAGCTTTGATTTCAATTTTAATAAAATTGTTTTGTAAAAAGTCAACTCAAAAATATATTCAACATGATATTGAGAAGAAAATGTTACCCGTAGCAAGAGTTTTTCTCATTCTCAATCTTTTGGTAGTATTTCTTTGAGACCGATGAAAACTTTTGGGGAGTTACCGCATTTTCAGAACATAGCTGTTGTGACAAAAAAAAAATAATTGATTTATAAAAATTGTTTCGAATTTGATGTAAATACGCAATGTTTAAGTATCCATATCAAATAAATGAGTATATATAATATATTATATCTATATCTTTGCACCGAAAGCTACGGTCGTTGGCCTGATTTTAAATTTATTTTTGAAAGCTTTAATTTATAAATTAAAAACGGGGCAAAAAGCGGGGAAACTTAGACTTAAAAACGGGGAAGATAATTATTTTGTATGTAAAAAAAGGGAATTTTCTTCACCGACACCTGGCAGCACTGAACTTCACCTCGAATATTTTACCCACTCAACCCCTTATTAAGTTGATTGAACTAAAGGCTCATTCGCAGTTTGCTGATGAGTGCGAAAGAACAATGGCTCTGTCAACAATCTCCAAAATCAGTTAAAATTGCAAAGAACCAAAGTTATTTGATAAATTGCGAACTTTTTCCCCAAATGTTTCGTCGAGTTCTGTTTCATCTTTGAACATACGTTTTTAGGTCTTGAATTTACTATGAACTTTTTCGACATCACAGCCGAAGAAATGAGCAACTTTGGAAACATGTTATTCCTGCTGCCTTAGTCTGTAATGCGATTCGAAAAGCAATACTATTCGAAAGTTAAATGCATTCCGAAAGTGAATTAAAGCTCTCTAACTTGTTCGCATGTGTGTAAGTGCAAAACTCAGTTTATGGATTACCATTTATTCAAATTTTTTGAATCGCATTACAGAGTAATGCCTTTGGTCTTTATGGGACTTACTGGGTAAATAGATTCAAGTTGTCTCAGCCTTTTTAACGCTGCGTTATTTAAATGACTGCAATGACCTTATTATAAGATTTTTAATGTGTGTAGAATATAAATATGAATTTATTTACTTTTTTTACATATTTTGTAGTTTTTTCGAACAATCAGAGTCGGAGCTGGTCATCATTGTTTTATTTTAATAATCACAATTTTCTAGTCAATCTTTGGCGGCAAGTTACAATACTTAGCTATAAGTGTAAAATAACGAACTACCACCGTCAGAAAGTAAGTAATAAAAACAGAACTGTAAAATACAGTGCTGCTGTATCATCATTGACAAGAAACGCGATCAGTGTTACTACTTGCTTCTGGCATGCATGCATGTGGTGCACTTTTGACGACTCATGCGCTTTAAAGAAATGTTACCTATGGCAAATAAAAAACGTAATTTTTAAAATATGACGTGAACGTGCTTCAATAAATATTCAAATAAGAAAAAACAAAAAAAAATCCGTAAAAAAATCCGTATTTTACAAAAAACCTTTTAAAATTCGTAAACTTTTTTTAATTAAAAAATCCGTTGATATACGGATAAATCCGTATGTCTGGCAGTACTGGTCGCGACGACAATGCAGAGAAAGACGCTGATTACAAAGCCACCCTGCAGCCGGTTTGAATGCGTGCTGCTAAGGAGCGATACATAGAGAAGAGGAGGAAACGAGACAAGTCCTTCCAGGCGGAAAAAAAGAGGGACAGAAAAGCGCGAGTGCGAAAAGATTGAGATGTATGGTAACAGGAATGAGGCGCGAATATTGTTTTGAAAAGATAAGATGCCTAGCCGATGGTTTTAGAACAGGGGTATCTTCCCGCAAGGATGAAAACGGAAATCTAGTGGCATATATGACCTGGTCAGAGCACAAGTGGCGTAAGTCCATTCATGTTATATCTCCCCTAACTATGAATATAATCACTAGGGAAAGTTTTGTTCGACTTCTGGATCTAAATGCCATGATTCGTCATCAAATCATTCCTAAAAATATATTTTACATTAAATTTCTACAGCGGAAATGAGAAATTTCTAAAAAAGTTCAGAGGACAAGTGGCGTAGGTCCATTCATTTTAATAAAGAAGATAATCACTAGGGGAAAGTTTTGTTCGACTTCTGGAAGTAAATTCTATCATTTCTAATCAAAACATTCTTTAAAATATCTCACATTAGATTTCTGCAACGAAAATAAGAAATTTCAACAAGGTTCAGTTTAGCATGCAAAATTCTTCGAAATATTTTTCTATTATTAAGAAAATTTTTTACGCTATGAATAGCTCTTTTTATGCTCTTGACCTAGTTTATAAGCAAAACTGAGTTCTTTATACATAGAATTTCTAAAAAGCATTTTTTTAAATATTCCATTTTCTCAAAACTACTAAAAGTGAACTTACGCCACTTGTGCTCTGAGTAGCTCATATCTAGAGTACACTGCCGTTATGGAGGGAATACTACTCTAGACTTCTGAATGGATATGATGACAACAATCCCGACAATAGTGATGTTATCTAACTATGGATGTCAGCGTTGAAGTTCCGCTGCCCGACTATAATAAATGTTTGACAGCCATAACTCGGCTTAAGAACAACAAAGCCGCGGGAGCCAATGGTTTATCCGCTGACCTGTTTAAGAACGGAGGCTAAGCTCTGTTTTAATGTATTCACGTGCTTCTATGCATATTAAGGTTACATGAAAAGTTACATGGGCAACTACTCTGCCCAATCCGCAAGAAAGGCAATCCCACTATTTGTGCCAACTACCATGGGATAAGCCTTCTAAATATCGAATTTAAGGTTCTGTCGAACGTATTATGTGAAAAACTGATGCCCATCGTAAACCAACTGATTGGACCTTAACAGTTTGGCCTCAGGCCTGGAAAATCTACCACCGACCAGATATTAACGCTACGACAAATCTTGAAAAAGACTCTAGAAACATCTTGCTGTCGATTATAAAGCCGCCTTCGATAGTCCAATAAGAAATCACCTATACTCCATTATGTCTGAATTTGGATACCTTCAAAATTAATCCATCTATGCAGGATGACACTGTGCAACACCAGCAGCGCAGTCAAAATCGCTCCGCCCCCCCCCCCCCCATTTGTTACCGAACAAGGTTTCAGACAAGATAATTCCTTATCGTGCGACTTTTTTTTATCTCATTATGGAGATTATCATTCGAGCTGCTGATCTGAGGTAAATCAGCACCATATTCTATAAGAGTTTTATGCTGCTAGCATAAAAGTAAGTAAGCACCACCTCAGTAAGTAAGTAAAATGTTTAAAATCTACCACTAATTAAATTTTTCAATCCAGCATTTGGTTTGACTGTGTCCAATGATGGGAAACTTAGTATTACTAAATATAAAACGACGATCGATGCGGGTTTTACACGATACTTACAGAAATCAAACAATCAAACAATTTTGTTTCCTTCTTTATTTACCCTAAGGCAACTGTATACTTTTTGGAATATAATGAAATATTTGAAATATGAATAATAAGATACTACAACTTAATTGACAATTAAAAAAAAAAAACTGTCATTGCATAGCTTGCAGTTTTCACTTCGGTCGGCAGGCCCCCCACTGTTTTTTGCTTTTTTTTTTGTAATCTTTTCCAAAATAAGAAAAATATGGATTAAAAAAAACACGGAATCTTTTTAAGCTTTAATTATTTGTGTAACCCACGCGTAAGGAAATATTAACTTTGGCACTCCGATTGGCCGTGGCAAGTATAGAAAAGAAAATATATGTATTGTTGAGCGGCATCACTCCCCGAATCGATAAGGCGAACTCCATCTGTCTATCCGTGGCAGGAAGTAAAAGAGGAGGTGGAAGGGGGGAGAAAGCGTGAGTCATTATAGTGGCTTTTGTAACTCAAAAAAATATTTTTTAGTTTTTAATTATAAATATTTTTATACATATTTTTATTTCTTTAAACTTTGTTTTGAATTTTTTTGGGAACTTAAAGTTGGCAGAAACATATTGTTCTTTGACTCGGCGCACAAAACTGTACGGGAAACGCATCATAACAATGCAAAGCTACCACATAGAAGCATATTCTTGCGCTTAAAAAATCTTAATTTTTGCTATGTTTCTGTCGGTGTTGCTATGCGCAACTTCCATGAAAACAAAAAAGATCTTCAAAACACACCAAGAATTTCGAATTGTATTGCATTTATTTGGCTGTTCAAGAAAGTTAAGCTGTGGCAGTGTAAATTACTTGGAGTATGACTCAGTGTGCGTGAGTGTGTGGATGGTAGCGTGTGATTTTCTCGGAAACAACTTGTACCCAAGTGTAGTTAGACTCCATTTCCGTTCGCTTCCGCATACACACACACACACACACACTCACAAGGCAAGTGAAAAAATCGACCGACGCTGCTGAAGTTCATGCTAAACACAAACCGGAGATGATGTTGAATATGCAGCCGGAAGTGCGGATGCTGCTGCCGTTGCTGTTGCTACAGCTGCTTATTGGGTTCACTTCCCTTTGTGGTTGTTTTAGTTGTTGCTGCTTTTGTGATGAATAAAAATAAGTACAATAAAACGAAAGCAACAAAAACAACAAGTAAACATATTGCAAAATCAGCTCAGTATAAAAATTTAAAAATAAACCTATTTCATATAACTTTGAGTCAGAATTTAAGAAACACTAAGATGAAGAAAGTCTTTTTTGCTTTTATTTGTTGCTGTTGTCTTCTAGTTTGACAAATTCTTGCAGTCTGGCAATCTTTTTCATGCGGGCTTGCGCTGATGTGCGCTGTGGGTGCTCAAAGTCGCAGTAATGTCGCTTTGTGGAGAATGGGAAATTTTTGTAAAAGAGTAAAGAGAAGAAAATACATTAAATCCTTTACACTGAAAATGAAGCCCCGCTAGGCTGATTAAACAATCTACTAGAGTTGAAAGGATTAACTTGCTTGCTTTTCTGAATGAACACACTCACAACTATTCTGCCTTCACACACACAAACACACATACTAACATTGACAACTGTTACAAGTCGAGTCGAGTCGAGAACTCTTTCTAATTAATGCATGCCTCAACGCGTCCTGATTAAAAGCAAGGCGGTGGCATGTTCGTGGGCTCTTGTTGCTGGAAGCCAACTCTGTGTTAAGTAGTTACATGTGGAGTGGGTGTCCGATGGTTTGTTGACGAAGACTTGAATGAGGAAATTTTGTCCTTTCATTGGCGTATGAATGAAAAATGCTTTGAAAGCGAAAGCTTGTCATGTCATCTCGTGCTTTTATACTGCAGCCAATGACGAGGAAGAAAATCTGAAAATGCTTTATTCTTTTTCTTTCAATTTATCTTAATATAAAACCAGCCACAGCTGCTGAAAATATTTTGAAAGCCAAAAGAAAGCTTAGAAAAAGTGAAAATGTGTGCCTAAAGCATCAGTGAATGTTGAATGGTGAAGAAGGATAAACAATTTTATTTAAATTTTGTGCACTTTAATGTTAAAAAGAAGTAAAAGTAAAGTTTTTTTATAATTTGGTAGATTATAGCTAAATATTTGGTATTAAAAGGAATCAAAAGAACAAGAAATAATAATACAGTGCAGCAAATTTTAATTTTTTGGATAAGAATTCGAAATTAGTGTCGGTGGTGGTATGCTGGTTATAATACATAGAAAGAACCAGGCTCAAGCCACAGAATATTTTTTTAATTGAATTAATCGCTCTGTACGGCCGTCTCCTCTCTGCTGACAATGGCGAAACTCAGATAATAAAACTGCTATGTAAAGTTTCCTGAGAGTATAAGCCGTCTGCATAAGGCTTGTACGTCCAGTTCTTGATCATTTGTGTTCGAACATTTCACAGCACGCATAACACAATTAATCATAATTAGCTTGGCAAAGTCCTTTCAAGGAATGAAATAACCAATATTTTTTTATTCACGGAATTTCCTTCGGTTAAAGTATAATTAAGAAACTTTGATTCGAATCTGAACTCTATTTCTCTCTATCACTTCTATTTAATATGGGTTGGAAGTAAAACAAAGAGGTTCTCAAGATCTAAAGAAAATAAATATTTTTTCAGAGGTAAAGAAAAAGTCATTTAGCGAAATAAGACCAACAATTTTTGCCTTGAAGGCTTTGCTCTATTTATGAACATTCCTCTAAGAAGAAGTACTCTCATTTGTATACATCCATTTTTCAAAATTTAAAAAAGTTTCTTCTCTAATAGATAAAAACAGAACTTCGAAATAAGATTACGAATTTGCCATTTCATTGTTTGAAAAGACTTTGACCGAGTTTCTTCTGATCAAATTGTGTTGTGCGTGTTATTATATATTTGCGTAAATGATCGAGAACTGAACCAACAAGTTTTATGCCGACTCCAAGCAGCTTATGTTATCAAGGAGCTTTAGATGGCATTTTCACCCTGAGGTTTTCCATTGCCTACAAAGAGGTGACTTAAGAGAATGTTCTGCCAGATAGGATTTGAACTACGGTTCTTTGGCGTACGGTAGTATGCACTTCACCGTTTGGCCACGACTGCGTTTAATAGCTAGCTTATTAATAGAGGGACGGGGCCTTAAATCGCTCTTTTTTGTGGGCTAATATATAGAGGAAAGTAGTCAAGGTAGAAATTGTTGATCTCATTATGCATCTATAAGGGCACTTATAACGTCACTCTAACAAGAAGAAATATTTTCTACAATTCTTGAAGAACCATTTTTTTACTTCTAGCCCATATTTTGATGGAGAGAAATGGACTGCTGATTCGCGATCAACTCCCACGGAAATTTTAAATACAAAAAATTGCTGCATTATATTGTTGTGCTTAATTGTTTCGAAAAAAATTTATTTGTTTTGGCCTCGTTAGTTGAATTGATAGCGCGCTTGTCTGCAGACTATGGGTTCGGGCCCGATGGCCAGGCTATGTCTTTCGCACTTACGTTTCTTTACTTATTTAAAATCAAATTAATTTTAAAAAAAAACCAAAAATATTTTCGACTTAAAAAGTTTGCAGCTTGTGGCGGGGATGCTTGTGGAGGTAATCTCCTTGTAACTTGATTTGAGTGAGAAAATACATAACCCTTACCTCAGATTCAATATCACATGTTTCTGCAGCTTGCTGCCACATATGGAACATCCTATAGATGTTCCACTTTCCAACACTCTCTTCCAAATAATTTGTCATATTATCATATTATTTCCAAATCTAAACAGTCTGGGCAGAAAAGATGTAACACCTTAAATTCTTTGAACAAAGGTAAAAAATATAAGAAAGTTTAAAAATGACATTCATATAGGAAAATTAGTGGTGAGTTAGTTTTTCTGATTTATCTTGTATACTAAGCTTACTTCTAAATTTAATTTATATATGTTCACATCCATGATTAAAAAATCTCTTCGCAGTATGAAAACCAGCCTTTTTCATGGATTTTGTCTTTGTCTTGTTATTAAGTTGTCTAATCAAACTTTCAAACAAATTCTGCACGGTCTAAAATCTTGAAATAATTTTTAATCTAATCATGAATATTTAATTTTTTTTTATAACAGTTCAAACTCTTCAAGAGAATAAAATATTTCTTAATAAAACCTTGGAATAAAGTTTAATACTCGTACATGCAAGAAAACTCTAAGAATGACACGTTTGGTAATTATCTATGTTTATCACTTCTGTGTTTAAGTGTCTGCATAAAAACTTATAGATTGTAAGTTGTTCTATACCTTATATATATAGCGTGTTCGAGTCCTGCGGGTTTTTTTATTTTTTATTTGTGTTGATAATATTTTAATCCAAACTTTTATGACAATTTAATCCCATGTGGGAATAAAACTAATTTTTAATATTTGACGCCGGTTAAATTGTAATGTGGTTTATGTGTCGTCATATATACAATACAAGATTTATTAGAATTAAGTCCATGCTTCTTAACCGTGTAGTGTGTACATTTGTATATTATTATACTGATTTAATAGTGATAGTTTTATATCACAAATAGTTCCAATTTTTTTCCAATTTTGTATGTGCAGGATCTTGTAAGGCTACATGTTTATATGTGTCTCGCTCAATGCTCTTATTTTCTTATTTAAGCCTATTGAGGTTCGGAAAATTTTAACAATAGCTTCAGTAAAACAAAATATAATTTTTAAAACGAATTAAAATTTTAAAAATATTTTTATATATATACGGCAATAAGTTACAGTCAACATAAGTTAAGTCAACATAAGCGAAAATATAAATTTTAACAAATTTTTCATTCAAAAATCTCTTAAATGATAAAAATGATAAAAATGTTAAGCTACTTTCACTTATTGCCACCGATTTATTGGATAATATGTTGTATAGAAATTGCTTGCTAACTTACGTACATTGTTCTTGCCTTAAAATTTAAAAAGTTTTACAACTTACCTGAAAATAAAAAAGAATTCATAATTAATTTATTTTAGAAATGAATAAATGATTTTAAAATATAACAATTTTTTAATATTTTCGAAATTTTATCGAGAAACCTGTATTTTTACGAAGACAGTAAGGATCTGACCGATCATGACATCCTATTAAAACTTTCGACACTCTCAAGCTTGACTTAGATTTGTATTTTTATTAAAAATATCAACGAAAAATGTTTAAATTTTTTCAAGTTATATTAACTTATTACCTAAGAAAAGAATCGAAAATTTTAAAAATAATGTTAATCAGCTACAATTTATTTTTTCAGTATTTAATGATCAATTTCTCATTATTATAAACAACTATTGTATAATAATAACGCACAAATTGTATCACTGAATGCAATCACTTTAAATAGATTTAAATGGTTAGAAAAACAACTTTTCTTCTAGTTAAGGGGTTGCATGACATTGGCAGTTTTTTGAAGTCGATTTTTTTTTAATAATTTTGTATTTTAGTAAATATTCTTAAGATTCTAAGAAAAAATTAAGATTCTAAGAAAATTTCATGGAATAATTCCTACTAATTCAAAAGTTACAGCCGGATTAGTGAGAGCGCATTTTTAATTTTTGCACTACCTACGTACGGCAGCTGGTATATACTTGTTTTACTTGTTACCTGACTTTTGGTGGTTGTTATTTCGTACCTACTTGAAGGGTGAAGCCCGAATTGCTAAGCGATTGCAAAAAACTATAAGAAACAGCACAGCACAAGATAACGAAGCCATGCAGTACGAAGCAGGCATGGCAGATTGAAGGTAACCTTTTTTTTTTCTTTGTTCACAAACTTTGAAAGCGTTTATCTCGAAACCATGTTTTTCGTACTGGTTGCGGCACAAGCGGGTTCATTTTTTGACGAAATTTTTTTTTTGTATTTTTTTAAACTTCATTCGCTATCGTATGACACGTGCTTTTTATTAAAATTTTTTTTTATGAATTTTTAAAGTCAATATTTTTTTCGAAAAACACACTTTCAAATTTGGAACATCACCAAAAATTGAAAAAAAATTGAAAAAAAAGCTCGTGTCATACGATAACCAATTTTTTTAAGATTTAATAAAGTCATTTTTTTCCAGATCGGACAATTTTTGCAACTACCTGCGCTGCGACCACGAGGCCCCGTTTTTTTATTTGCTGCCAGTTTGGAGCTCTATAAAACCATGTTGGAGTGAAAAATATATTTTTTTGAATTTTTTTCATCTAATTTGTTCAATTCTCTACAATAATAAAAAAAAGTTTGTAAAAATGATTATTTTTCACTGAGTTATGAATTTTTAAAAAAAGGTCTGTTTTCTCTGGCGCGAATGTCTTGTCCCACCTTAAAGAGATATCTTTAAATTTTTGTTATCTGCGTGCTTTTAAAAGCAAAATTGACCAAATAACTTGTTTGGCGGGTCTGAGCTTCGAACTATGAGGCCTTCAACACCCCATAAAAGTCAAGGACTTCGGCAGGCAATTCCAAGAAAACAATAGATCCTACGAATTAAATGATTCAAAACCAATTTAAGAAAAAATTATTTTTGACAGTTAAAGATATGTTGATACTTTTCAACGCCTGTTTTTGAATGAAGAAGTCAGAAACTAACCAAAGAGGCTTTCAAAGGAATATTCACCATCGAAAAATAATAAAGATGATATCTATTGTGCAAATAGTTAAAATTAAATTATTGTGCACTTAATCTTCTTCTATCTATCTATCTATATATATATATCAAATTGTAAAAAAAAAAATCTGTACATGAAATATTTTTTGAAATTCCTTTTGCGATGGACATTTTGAATGACGCTGAGCCCGAAAATCTCATTTTTAAAACTTTTGTCTGTCTGTCTGTCTGATAAAGCATCACGCGAAAACCACTGGATGGATTTAAATGGCACTTGGCATCCTAGCTCCTTATATCCCCGGTCAAGACATAGGCTACTTTTTATCCAGAAAAAAAGGATGGACCCGGTAGAGGGCGCTGCGATCGGGTTCCAGGCAGTCTTTTTTTTAGCTTATCTTCGAAACCGTTCATCCGATCTGCATGAAAATTTGTATGTAGAGGTTTTCGGATACCGTGAGTTTTTATAATTTATCTAATCTGTTTTATTTCGAACACCAAAGGGCGCTATAGTACAAATATTTTGAAAAACCTCGAAAAACTCCTAAACCGTGCATTTGCTTGAAAATTGGAACATAGGGATTTTCTAATACGGTGAGTGTTTTGAACTTATTTTTTTGTGCTATCTTGAACACCAGAGGGCGCTGTAGTACAGATATTTCAAAAAACTTCGAAAAACTCCTCAACCGTGCATCCGATTTGTATGAAAATTGGCATATAGAGGTTTTCGGATACAGTGTGTTTTCATAATTTGTCTACTTAGTTCTATCTGGAACACCAGAGGGCGCTGTAGTACAAATGTTTTGAAAAACGTCAAAAAACTTCTAAGCCGTTAATCCGATTTGCATGGAAGTTGGTATGTAGAGGTTTTCGGAAACGGTGAGTTTTTATGACTTATATACTCTGTTCTATCTTAAACACCAGGGGGCGCTGTAGTACAAATATTTTGAAAAACTTCGAAAAACTCCTAAGCCGTTTATTCGAATGCATTTATACATTATTCATATATACATATATAAAAATATATACATATACATGGGCGTAGCGAGGGTAGGACAAGGAAGGGCAGTTTTCCTGTCCCCTCATATGCATATTATTAATATATACATATATGCATATACATGGGCGTAGTGAGGGTAGCAGAGGAGGGAAGTTGCATTCCCTGATATTTATGTGTATATACATGCATATATTATGCATAACTACATATATAAACATACATACATATACGTGGGCGTAGAGAAGGTAGGGCAGTGGAGGGCAGTTGTTTCCCCTTATATGTAAATGTTTATGCATGTTATTTTTCTGAAATGTTTATGTTACAGAGTTATTTTTCTTAAAAACGTGAAGGAAAAAACTCTGTTAACCTCTGTTAACACATGCCAGAGATTTAGCAGAGTTGATGCAATCTCTAGATAATAATTTACACTCTATGCATAGAATGTCATCAGCATCGGCAAAAATTAACAATTACCCACAAGTGGGTTGAAATAACAGTGAATTTTATTTAAATTTTTTAATTAAAAGCTATTTTTTAAAAAAAAATCTATGAAACTGCACAAAACTTCGCTTCTCTCGTGTGTTCAACGATGTACCTGTGTTTTTGATTTATAAAAGTGAGTTTTTAGTTTCATTTTCTCACTATAAACTGTTGCAAGAAATGAGCATGATGTGATCCTTGAAGTAAATTAACTGCTAACAAGCCAGAGTAATGCGCGCAATAACAGATATATATATACTTTGCTAAAGTCTTGGTCACTTTTTTATTTTTTTTTTAGCTCACTTTTTTAACTGAGAACATAATCCTTGATGTTTTTGTGTTGTTCGGCAACTATAATATTTTTCGATGGTGGATATTTCTTTCAGACTACTTCATTATAAAACGGGTGTTTTATAAGATTAACATATCTTTAACTGTTAAAACACAATTTGTTAGAATAGATCGCTATATTCTGTGAAACTATTCCCCAGTATTTCGTTTAAAACTGATTTTCGATCTTCAAATTAGTAGGATCAATCGAGATATCTTGGCATTGTCTTCCAAAGCTTAGTTGTAAGAGAAATTTTATTTTAGTATTAGTAGATTACAAAAATATATTCTAATAAATATACTCTTGTAAAATATATATCGTAATATATATTCTGTAAGTTCTTGTAATATATATTCAAAGAGATGATCAAAAACACGCAAATAATTGTGAACCTATTCTGAAAACATTAAGTGCACATTCGTTAAAAATTCTAGATAGTTAAGAGATATAAAATGAATGATCCGAAACAAAACAGTTTCGACTGCTAATAATAATTTTAGACTTTGGCGCAGATATTTCTAACTAAAACTATCTGCTATTATTTCCACTCACAAACTTTGGTTGCCACGAGGTCAGCTGCGGATTTAGGTGGGGACTAGGGGGCTGCAGCTCCCGGCCCCGAACAGTTAGGGGCCCCGCAGGCGCTTTTGTCAAAATGTCTAATTTGATTGTTTTAATGCATTTCGATCCAGGAACAAAATTTGCATTTTCCTTAAATTTTGTTCCGTATTACTTATGTTCCTTTTTGCTTGCGTCTATTATAGCAAAAGGATGCAAATATTAAAAAAACTTTTTTGCCCTTTATGGGTATGAAAATCATACCCCATCGAAAGTGAAAGTTTTATACGCTAACCACAAATCCAAAGCCCTTCGATAAGCAAAGTTGGTCACATTAGCAACTATCCAAAGCAAAAAAAAAAAAAAAAATAGCAGAAAACAATGTCTTTTCTACTTACTTTTTATTTTTTCTACTTAATGTGTACATTGTCATAAGCATGGTGTTTTTGTTTTTGTTTATGTGAAAGCTTTGTTGTGGGGGTTTTTTGCTTTTGCATAACGGAAAGAAAAATTAACATTAATGATTAATGTTTTTAACATTAACTGCGACATTAATACATTAAAAGTAATACTTTGATTATCCTACATCCGAGCTAAATGCGCTGTCCTTAAGTAGGCCCCGCGTTGATTTTAGCCCCAGGCTCCGTTATGTGTTATTCCGGCGCTGTACGAGGTATGTTTTTTTTCAAGACATAACTAATTTGTATTTTATTAGTTTTTGAACTTTTTAGAATAATTATTTTTTTATTAACTAAGATTCAATTTTGCTATAGTGCTGAGCTCTCGCTATACAGATTTGTTGAATTATTTATATAAATCAAATTAAATAATTAAAATGTTTCGACACATTTAAATGACAACCAAAAACCACAAACAGTAATGTTTTTATAATGTTGTGCTTCAAACCCATCTCATGACATTCGGATATCTGCTTTTGAGGCTTTGTTTGTGACTTAGATTTTGATTAATGTTTCTTTAATACGAAAATCAGTTGACATAACCTATAAAAGCTGCCATCAGCTGAGACTGAGGATTTTTGAAAAGCACACACACAGACACAAACATACAAATATAGCACTTGAGTTTTTTTATACATCTTCTTACGTATCGTTCTCTGCGTACCTATCACACAATGCATACAATTTTAATTTCAAATCTTTCAAATGGATTTAGCCTAAAAGTACGCAACATTCACAGCTGTGCCACTTTTTTCGATTCTGTTTGCTTGAGCGAATCGGGGATGTATGTATATACGAAAATAAATAGCAGAGAAAATTCTTAAAAAACACACAGCTAACTAGCTACATACAGATTTCATTATAGCGATAAGTTGCTGAAGGCTGACAGGGTGTTGTTCATGCTTTCTTGAGTATGTGACTTGGTGTGTCGTATTTGTTTGTGTGCGTGTGTGTGTACGAGTTTTTCATACATGTTCTTCTTTGTTTTCTTGTATTTTTCTATGAATATTAAATGAGTTTTGAAACGCATGTGCGTACATATATTGCAATGCAAACAAGCACACGGTCAGACAAACTCAAACTTGGCAAAAATGTGCCATGTTGAATTTGTTCAAAATTTTACTTTATTTTTGTTTTGGTGAATATATTTTGAAATTTTTTGATTAAAAAAAAATTGCTTTTACGTGCTTGTTTTCTAATAAGGAGGTATGTGTCTGTGTGTGCTACATATCGATATTATTAATTCATTTTGAACTTTGACAAGCATAAGGAAACAATTTAGAAAACTCACAAACAAAACTTTTTACCTTTAATGAAATTAGTTAAAGTAGGAATTGATTAAAATTGATTTAATTTAGAATTCTGAAAATATTGGAAATTTCAATGTTTAATTAAATGTCAAATGTTTATTGACACACCCATATTTAATAGATTCACGTTTTTATATTATACGAATAAGTATATCAAGATTTAGATAAATCAAGAGATACAATTTGCTACCTGCAAGGACTACAAATATTTTGGCAAATAAGCAATCCTTCGAATATACAGTCATTAAGAGTTTTCTTATCAATGTCGTTTTATATATATAAAGTAGTATTGAGTCAATTCGTATTCAAAACACCCAAAATTTTGTTCGTTCAATACGGATCTCAAAAAAAAATTTTTGAACTAAAAATAAGAATTGCAAAAACAGCGAATTGTGGCATATCACGTTTTTGTTGTATTAGTGTTGCACATAATGAAAAAAAAAATTATGATTTATTTTGTTCCATATAGCTATACTTGAGTCAGTTTTTGTGCGCAACGTGATTCTCAAAGAATTTTTCTCAGTATTTTGATGAATTGGCAAAAAGTTTTTTTTTTCTTTCCAGTACTAAAATAGTTTTTTCTTAAGCTGTGCTGAAAAAATCATAAAATATTAAGCTGAGGTATATTTATGTTGAGGGTATATTTTTGGTTGAACATGATTTGTGTTGATGTTTTTGTTATCTGTTGCTGTTGCTGTTTTGTTTTTGTTAGTGTTTTTCTTTTCTATTTCTGCCACTTATGTGGAAATGCAGACAGTTTTGCAAACAACAAGAAAATCGTGACTTTAGCTTTGTATTAAAGATAAAAGCAAGGATTAAGGATGGAATATAAATTATTTGTAAGCTAGAATTTAATTTTTTTTTTTTTTGCCACTTTATTTTTTGTCAAACATTTATTGGAAATTTATTAAAAGGCTGCTTGAGGGCAGTAAGAATACTAATTTTACCAGGTAGTTCAATGAGTTTTTAGAATCACACATAGATGACAATAGTACGTCCGCCATTTTATTTTTCTAAAAACTTTTAACAAAAAAAAAAAAAAACGGACTTCAAAATCACTACAAAGTATACGATAATTATAAATTACTTTTTCTATTAATTTTTTGATCAAATGCTAATATTGCTAATATATATATCATTAGGTTGGAAAGCTTATTATATTAATTTGTTTAATTTGTTTTATTTTCATATAATGTATATATATTAATTACTTTATGAATATAAAAGCTTTAACCAGTAGTTTCCTTAAAGTGACACACCCTATGTATAATCCCGCCCACTTTTGTAATATTGCCAATTTTTCCTGAGATACAATGTATTTCCAATGTGACACGCCTCTTTGTCGAATCCAGCCCCACTTTATTGATTGTTTCATATAATAATTCTACATATTGTTGTTACTAATATTTGAGACATTTCTTTTTATTAAGGTGATATGCCCTTTGTAGAATTTCGCCTACTTTCTTGATTGTGGATCGTTATAATTTTACCTGTCTGGTACCAAATTCCAGTACCCTAAGGTCAATATTAACCCTAGAACCGTGAGGCAGTTTTACCCTACGTGCATTTCTTATACGGAGTACATGTACAATTTACTTATATTACGAATGCAGGGTTAATATTAAAAATACAGTGCTTTTTAATAATGACACAAGCTTTGTCGAATTTCGCCCACTTTATTGATCGTTTTTTGTAATAACTCTATCCATTCTTATAACGAATTTTAATACCCAAGTGCGACATGCCCTTTGTAAGACAGGAGTCTTACATAAATGAAAAGTGGACTTAGGTTACTTTTAAAATAAACGGTTCATATACGTCCAAGCAGAATTGCTATTACCCAATAGGCAATGGAGCTAGGTCTTTTCTAACGAAAGCGTGCATTTACTGCTACTTTTGGCGGTAAGACACATGACTTCCTCGCTGCTTCTGCGAGCGCTTCTATGAGGCCTAATTTTTCGCTACCCAAGGCAGTACAACAATTATAATTTTCCTACAAAAACTGGTTCTGCTTATATTTCAGGGTCACTTTTTCGTTAAAAGTTAAAATATATATTAGTTCAAAATTACTGAATAATAATTAACGTCATGACTTAGAAATATTCTTATCTGACAAAAATATGTTAAATAAAATAAAACCACAAAATAAATAGGTTGGTATACGCAAAAAGAAATAAAAAAAAATATTTGTTTAATTGTTTTTGTTAACTCCTTCTTTAAGCCATTCCTAAGAAGTGCTTATAGCAGCCCTCTTTAAAGCAAGGAGAGCGGAAGGCCTGGAAAATTTGGCCATTTCATATAAAAAAGTATATGGGCTTGCATATGAGTAGGGTAGGCCTCCGACATCCATTTGAAGGCCTGCTAGTAGCCCTTCGAAGACCTGCCAATGCCTACTGGGTAGTTGTTACGTAATAAAACATCGGAAATGAGGCGTCAATGCAGAAGTCAACACAGCAGTATTTAGTAGTATCTCGCACTTGTCACTCACACATACTTGAAGCTATAATTCATACACGCTGTCTTACTTAAATAAAGCTGCATAGCATTACTTTGACGCTGTTAGGCTTTCAACGATTTCATTGCTTTATATTGCTAACGCACACACACACTGAGATAACAACTCCCAATGTCCGGCAAATGAAGTAACTGTCAGATGCTGTAGTTGTTATTGTTGCGCAGCTTTGGCGAGTGTATTGTTGAAGTAACACACTAGTATTAAATATACATATTGGCCTGTTTGTATGCCAGCAGGACGTGTGATAATGATGAATGTTTAAATGATTAATTATGAACATTGATAAATATGATATGATTAAGCCTATGAGAGTGTATTGATGAATGAACATCTACACATGTAGAGTTGTGCAAGTATTGGAAGTTGGCAAAACGCATGTTCATTTTATAGCAGAAGCGTAGTAAAACATAGTTCATTTAATAAAACATTACTTTAGTTCATCTCCAAAATAGAGAATGGTTTCTTAAAATAGTGCCATTACAGAAACTTTTTGAAAACTAATGCATTTTGATTCCTTTCTACCACAAAAGGAGTCTTGAAAATTTGACTGCACTACATTAATGAATATTTATTTTTATTTTTTCATAGAATATCCAGCCCACCGGTTGACCACGGTCAGTTCAAAAATTTAAAAAATAAAAAAATTATATTTAAAAAATAATTAAGTTGGATCACCAATATTAAAAATTATATTGAAATATTTCTTTGTTTTATTTTTCAATACGACTTTTGATAGATAGGGAACAAAAGGAATTAATTTTATTCAAATTTCTGTTATGACACTTTTAAAGAAAACTTATATGTTCAAAACTAATGCATAAATATTTTTACCGATTTTCAAAATCTTTTAAAGATGCTTTTGATATACAGGATACACAACAATATGATACTTTTTTTTTAAAAATTAATTCGTACCACACTTTTAAATGTAATATTCAAAGAAAATTAAAAATACCTTTATCAAACTTTTGATAAATTTGTCGATATTAAATTTTCAAAATGTTGAATTTTGAGCTCTTTATGGTATACAGGGTCCCTAAGATCATATATTTTCCGAGTATTTCTTTAAAGCGCATTTTCATGAAAATGTCCAAACTTTATCAGTATATTAAAAATTGAAAAATGTTCATTTTAGTTGATACAGGGTCCCAAAGTTGAGACATCCTTCATAAATTCCTACTTTTAGAGCGTAATAACTGCAAAGCAGCAGTTCTTTAAATTCCGTTTTTTGTAATTATGTTAAGGAGCAATAACTAAAGAAGCAAGAAAGAAATATTAAATTTTTAAATACTCTAAATATGTATTTCGTACATATATTTGGTGAAAAAAATCGAAAATTTTAAATATTTTTTCAAAGTGTTGAGTTATTTTAATGTGACTTATATATAACTTGACAAATTTAAATTTTATACCATTAAAAAGTGCAGTTTATTTTCTATAAAAACGTTTTAAAGTTAAGTCAATTCCTATGCTAAAAATAAAGATATAAGGAAAACGTAAGCCCTTAAAACATTCTCTCTGAGACAACTGTTTCAAGTGGCACAACTGACAACGGTAAAAGAAAATGATTTTTCAAATTTTTTGGGGTCTCTAGTGATGGGAGATTCACAAACGTTTTGGTTAATTTTTTTCTAGGTGGTTATGCGACTTCTTTTTTTTTATGAAATCTCATTGAATGGGCCACTTGGAATGAACCATTTGGTTTTTCAATCCATTACAATTTGGGAAATTAAATCAATACCGTGCCAAATTGCAAGTTGGCTCAATTCGATGCTACAAATTTGAAGGTGACAGCTTTTTGCCAGAAATCCAAATGAAAATCTTTTCAAATTTAAAGAAAATTAGCTCCCTCATTCATACCCTAAGCAGCAACAATTCTGCAAAAATGTATTTTAAAATGTTTAACAGCGACCGAAATTGTCCGAATAAATGCAGAATCTTCAAATGAACGATATAGTAATACTGAAAGACCACATTCTTCCACAATCGCGGTAGTTTATCGGAAAGGTCTCGGAAATTTATCTGGGATCTGACGATCTGCGTAAAAGATCGTTTTAGTTTTAGCGGAAGCTTTCAAGAGAATTTCTGATGTTTGCAATTAGTGTTGCCATGAACATTTTTGTCGTATTCTCGTCAAGTCCATCACGACTGCGACTTGTGAAGGCTATCCTCTCGGTCCAAATTTTGGCAACTTTTTTCAGCATAGCCAATCTTATTTCGGCAATAACGTGTCAAATGTTAGATTCTACGTGGCTCGTTTAACAGCATAGAAGAGATATTTGATATTCCCTTCACAAAAAGTAATCCAAAGGAGTCAAATCACATAACCTAGGTTGGCAGATCCGTTTCTTGAGATGATTTTCCTACCAAATGTTGTCCTAATAAAGTATGGCGTTATGAAATATCACCCAAAAGAAAAGTTACCAAAAAAAAATAAAATGAAGATGGAAAATCACCCAATATTTTTCCATACAAATTTGGATGATTTTTCGTATGAAAAATTCATTTGAAAAAACTGTAGGTGATTTTGCATTTTTGTTGGGTAAAATTTAGGTTTATGTTTTGGGTGATTTTTCGATCCTTGTACGAAACGTTTTTATAGTTTCGCAAGCATGATTCATTGAATCAAAATCACCCCAAAAAAATTAAAAAATGGATCTTGAAAAATCTGCTCTTTCGTACAAGACTAGATTAGCTTCTGGGAAAAATGCAAATAAAATGGGCGATTTTAATTTTTTTTTTTTTGTGAATTTTCATTTTTTGTTTTTAGGCCATTTTGGCAAAAATTTTTGATACTTTTCTGTGTTTGTTGGGTGAAATTTACCATTAATTTTTGAGCTATTTTTCATTTGGGTGACTGTTTTTTCTTTTTTTTTTTTTGCTTTTTTATGACCGTTGTATGGCTGTTTGCGCCATCTTGCTGAACCATTTGTCTTCCAAATCAAAAACTTGAGAATTGGTACGTGGCGCTAGCCAGTGATGATAATGCGGATCCGTCTTCAGATTTGCAAAGGGATGGGCCAGTTGTACCTCCAGCATGCACACTCCACTAAACAGTGACTTCTCCGGGATATAGTTAATGGGGTCGTGAGAGCTTCGTTGCACTTCTGCTCACTCCAAAAATGGTAATTTTGCTTGTATACATACCCCTTATGCTAGAATGGCCTCATATCTGAAGATAATTTGGCGGTAAAAATTTAATAAAAAACGCGCGACACAAACGATGGTCCATTGGCTTCAATTGATGTACGCCTTGGACCTTATTCGAATGTGCATCAATATATTTTTCAAACGCGCGATGTAAACTAATGTTGGATGAATATAATCCATAAGATTCAAATCGGACAAATTGATCCATAATATTGCTATAAGCAGCTCTCAGATCGACGATTATCCGCACAGTTAATTGCCGTGTGTGTTATAGTGTTTAAGTGTTCTATAAGTGCAGCACCCAGAACGTGAATTTTGGAACGATAATTTGTCAAAGAATACTGAACATAAATATCAAAGACACGTGCCCAGTCTTGCTGATATCCCTTTTCTATTTGAAATTTTATGTGCCTAAAACAAACACCCTCTATTAATGATGGTTTTTATAAGTTTTCAGTTGAATCTAATGACGATTTTATATTTTCTGAGACCGTGTTCGTAAATATTCGATAAATATTGGACCATTTATTTAAAGCTACTTTTTCAACATTTAATTGTATTTCTTTTTTAATTTATGAAAGAAAACATCATGTTCAAAATTTTTTCTAAACAAAGCTGTAGTCTAAAAGCAAATATCGTCACCTGAAAAATTAAGTGTCGTATGTGGCTTTCGATAGTTTTGAGAAAATGCAATTCATAGTTTGAGGGCTTATAACTTTGTGTATAGCGAACCGACTTTCTTGCAGAATACGCATGTGGGATTTGACTGCATTTAGAGATTAAATTTAGAGATCATACCTCATTTCGGTAAGGACTTAATATGATATTTGTTTGGAATTGGTTTGTCGTATGTGGCTGTGGCGAATTCACACTTTTTAACTTTTATCCCAATTTGATAAAAAGTTGCCACATACGACAAAATAATGCCTCTGAATCTCGGTAACGACTTAAGATATCAAAAAACTGGCCACGCCAAACGATAGAGACACCCTCAATACATAAGGAACCTATTCTAATTCAACACCGATAACACTTCAACAACAATCAAAACAAATTTATAAAATATTTTGTTCTGATACTGATAACAAAATTATCATTTCTTGAAAAATTTTAAATATTTTTTGTTGTGCTTAGTAAAAAAAAGGAATGGCAATTTTAGCCCTTAAAGAACTTTGCCCGAGCTTCTTATGATCTTATTATCGAGAACTGCAGAGAGGTGACGGCCGAACAGAAAAATTAATCTAACTGAAAAAAACATTCTGTACCAGATGGGACTTGACCTTGGTTTCTATCGCATACTATCCAAGTACCTTAACCAAGTATGCCTCGGCCTCCATAATTGTGTTCAATATGCTTTAATTTTTTCTTTTCTTAATAGTATTTATCAAAAATAAATACGCATAAATAAAATCAGAAATAAAAATAAATTTATTATAACGTAATTATGAACATTATTTTCTGAACAATTTTAATATATCAGAATAACCTGAGAGTACTCAGTGCCTTAATATACAAAAGATAGAAATTCTTATAAACACGAGTCTAGTATCAAAAAAAAACTACCACTGTATTTTAACGGACCACCTTACACTGCACCGAACAGCAGCTTACATTTAGTATCATTTGAACGAGAGTGTTTAAAGTGCTGCATTTATGAACTTGCCATTCTATATCTAATGATATCAATTTGAATCATTTTGTAAATAACCCTATAGGAACAAACTAACTTGTTTTTAAAAACAACTAATTTAAAATAAACTAGTATATGAACTACTTTGAATTATATTAAGGCGGCATCCACTTCAATTCTAAATAGTTTTTATTGCATTATATATAAAGTAATTGAAATACTACTTAAAAACAAATGGTTGATAAACTACTTTGAATTATATTAAGGCGGCAACTACTCTGATTTTGACATGTCTTAATTCCAAATTTTTATTAGATTACAAGTTTATATATATTTAACCATGTTATTTCATCAACTATTATTAACTTTAGGCCATCAGTAATAGTTTTCAATTGGTTATTTTATAGTAATTAAAAAAATAATTTAAATATAACTAATTTAACAAGTAGTTGAAAATATATGCAGACGAAAGTCAATTGACTTATTTAGCGGACATCGCCATACAAAATAAGTTAGTTCGTTCTATGGAAAAAAGTCAGAATTTCAACTAGTTGTGGTTGACAAAAAACTACTTTATCAATTACTTTTAAATTAGTTGATTTTCCTACAGGGAAGCTATACACATACATACACATATATGTGTTGATAACAATATGTGTACATTTACCATTGACATTTTCTGTCATTGTAATCGTGTGATAGATGCATACATTAGCTTGCAATGCAATTTCCGCTCACGCTCACTTACATAGAGTGCACTAACAGCAACATAAAGAGCTAGTTAACCAATACATGCTTGCATATAAATTTAATTATTTTGGCAACAAATTATATATCAGGCAAATCCGTGGCCTGTAGTATAAAGAGCTGTTTGTTTAAGGGTACATGTGTGTGTGCATGTGTGTTAGGCAGAATTAGGCAGCCGTGCAACATGTTTTCATTAATAATGTGAGAGAGTGCTGAAGTATGAGTGTTTGAATGTGTATGGGTATCAGCATGAAAGTCCTTTGGTGTCATAATCCTGTCATTTAATGTTGTTCTATCATTGACCCTGCTGCAAGCTCTGCTGTTGCTGCACTGCATGGTATGTTAATGTCAGCAACTGACGCCACACATTTCATTGCCTTAAATTAGGCGCAATTATAAAATTACGAACGCTATATGGAAAGGATAATTATGTTTGTGCAGTCAGTAAAGCCATTAACTAAACTAATATAAGAAAGATCTAACTTGAGGAACGTTCTAATAGCTCGAAAATCAAAATTTAGACTCAGGGTGTAAGTTTAATAGCATATTTCTGCACAAAACCAATAGCTTGTATGAGCCGTTTAAGATATTCTATGAAGGGTTGCTTTTATTTCTGCGTCAAAATTTACTTAAAACTACATTAAATAAATTTTAACTGTCTAAGGGTAGACGTGACAGTTGACGATCTTATAAAAACCTTAAAAATACCAAACAATGCGTCTAAAATATAAATAAAGTTTAAATTTAATACAGTGCAGTTCATCATTCAGTTAAAAGTTTGTTGCATATTTTCAAGGTCAAGTAACAGCTTCTGTTGTTGCTTATTGTGCATTAATTTTCTCTAACTTTTAGTTGTGATTTATTTGCAGCCGCTGTTACTCTTATAAACTGCCTCAAATCGTTCTGCCTGTGGATTTTTGTCAATATAATACTTTTTATGTACTCTTAAAACTATGTCAACAACAACCTGGCGCCCAAAAGTCGGCAGCAATTTAATTTTTTTTTTCGGTTTTCCATTTTAAGCACTTGATTTATTACATCAACGTAAATCGCTTCCGTACCCTCTTTGGCTCTGTTTTTGAAGTGACCCAGTGGCAATAAGATTTATGTATGTAGGTAGCTACATACAAATTACTGTGTGTGGATGTGTGTGTTTTTGGGTTTGAGCTGAATGGATAAGCTTATATATTCGTAACTTAACCGAAAGAATTAAAGCATAAATTCGTACTTTTTCGTGTATTAAAATCATTCGAAAATAAACAAAAATATAAAGATTTGTTAAATTTTTCTACATTGCATAGAAGTTGAAACTGTAAAGCTTGCCAAATATTGCTGTGGTTCGTTGCTGTTTTCACAAACAATAAAAAACAAAAGGAATTATTAAAATACCTAAAGAATTCTGCTACGTGTGAAGGATACCAAGAAGGATACGCTGTGAAAATTTTTATGACGCCGTAGCAGGATACACAGAAGGTAAACATTTAAATCAACAAGAGGCCCTAAGGTGAACCTTTTCATGTTTAATTTTTTTAATGCTTATAAAATGCAAGAACCTCTATGCCAAGGTTGCTTTATTCCTGCTGGAATAATAAGCAGAAACCAGAAGCTGCGCATAATTTAGACACACAAGGAAAAAAAAAACACTGTAGGTAGCGTCCTATTTCACACACAAAAATTTAAAGCCATTAACATTCGTATCGTTTGAGCAGCATTTATTTATAAAAACAATTAAGGAAGAGAGAAGGATGAGCGGACAAAGTCAGACTTTATAAGTAGAAAATTATTCAAGCAACATTTAATTTGCTCAAATAAAATTCTTAAAGCATATCATTTTGCTTAATTATAAGGCTTAATTACATATTATAAGGCATCATATTGTAACATAACATAACATAACATAACATAACATAACATAACATAACATAACATAACATAACATAACATAACATAACATAACATAACATAACATAACATAACATAACATAACAGAACATAACATAACATAACATAACATAACATAACATAACATAACATAACATAACATAACATAACATAACATAACATAACATAACATAACAAAACATAACATAACATAACATAACATAACATAACATAACATAACATAACATAACATAACACAACACAACATAGCATAACATAACATAACATAACATAACATAACATAACATAACATAACATAACATAACATAACATAACATAACAAAAAAATCAAATCAACCCAAACTAAATCAAGTTCAGAGATATCAAATTCTCAATCGAAATAATTAAGTATCACAGTTCTTCTTATTCCAAGCTTGACCACTTAATATTGTTTATTAACTTATAACCAAAAAACAATTACAGCAAGAAATTTGTTGAGGGTGGTTAGAAATGAATGCTCGAACCTTAAACAAATTAATCATAGTGTGTCCAGCCAGCTTGTCAACGTTTGAAGCAATGTTGCTCAATCCAAATCTTGCAGCTACAAGAACTTGGAAGCTCTTACAACAGTATGTTAAGCATGCTTCTGGGCAATGTAAGTGTAGAGGAAAACATCATACGGGTTATAAGGATACAATTTTCGAAGACCATTAAATAAACCCTGTATAGTAATTATATTGACTAAAGTTGTTATACCAAAACTTCTTCCATTACGATTGGATATTTTTACTGCCTCTATTCTCTGGCTTTCATTATAATTTCTTTTATTTTTGAAAAATTTCTGTTTAAAGTTTTGTAAGGAAACTTTGAGATTAATGTTTTGTTTTTTGTTTTTTGCTGAATAGGATTCTACCAAACTGAATGGTGGTGAGTGAAATATTTTAAACGAGATGGTATAGATAAATAACGCATGTTTGAATAATGCAAATCTGTTATAGTTTCTTGGCATAAACAACATAGTTTTATTGACCAGCATAAATAAAGCTATTTATAAAGGCACTTTGAAGCTATGTTAATGAGTTTCAAAGAATTTTTGGTGGCTTTGCATTGTAATTTATTTTTCATTTATAAAATCAAAAAATTATTTGTTAGTTAGGAAACTCTTAGTTATTTAAATTAAATAATAATTTACTGATTGCGTTTGATTTGTGAAGCTATTTATTACGAAAATTTTTTTATAATTAACTGGTAGCTGTTAGGAACTTTTTCAATTTCCTCATGTTAGAAGAATGAATGACTTTGTGCAAGTCAGAGATCTTTAGAAAGACAAAAATTAAAAATCGAATGTGTTATCTTTCATGAAAACCCTGTGGATGTTAATATGCCGAATATTGGCTTATTTAAAATATTTCTGTCTAAAAGATTTTTTTCCAAATTTTATAAAAAATTGTCATAAGAGAAATTTTTACAACAAGAGACGTCTTGAAATACTAAGAAATGTTTTTATTCTTAAAAAAGACTTAATTCCACTGTGTGACACCAAAAATAACTGCTAAAACTTCAATGGTTTCTGATAGCAATTGGTCCATAGAGCATACATTCTAAGGGATTTTCCTGGGTTAGCTCAAATAACCTTTAGTCTTTAGTCTTTAGTCTTTAGTCTTTAACTCCTAAACTAACTAAAATTTTCATTTAAAACCTTCAGTGGAATTGTTGCAAATTGAATGTCCTTTCAAATTAGGAAACACTATTTCCCCTTAATATTCACACAGGGGGAAAAAAACCCCCTTAAATTAAAAAATTTAGTATATCTCGAAAACTCTGGGCGATATAATTTTTACTACTTCTACAAATAAAATTTTTTTTCTTCTTATCTTTAACTTCTCAGAACATCATAAAACAGAAAAACTTGCCCTTCTACCAAAAATCGTCATAGAAACCTTCCTCCTATAGTAGCTCCTCATCCCATGAATCAGTACTTTGATTTGATCTACAAAATTATTGTATATGGTAGTAACTTATAAGATATACTGCAATAAAAGGAACAGTATGGGAGGTAATCAGTTAACAAAATTTCATTCGACAAATTTTAAAATAAATAAATTAAACATAAGTTTAATAATAAAATAATAAAAAAGTAAAGTGTTTATTAAAATGTGCTTTCTTTGCCTTTGGGACACTCGGTTCAAAAGCAATGAATACGAAATGCACGATTGGCTACCAAGAAGTAGCGATTCCAAAGCAAACTTCAATGCTATTCATTCACCTCTCGTAGAAATGGGCACAATTTTGATGCCTCCCCTACATATAAAGGAGTCGTTAGAAACATTTTGAAAGTTTAAATAAAAAAATCCACATTTTTCAAATGCTTAAGAAAAAATCTAAAACTCAGTGAGGCCAAATTAAAACAGTACATACAAAGAGTATTAGTTGAATTTTCGTTATTTTATACTGCATACCGAAACTAATGAAAACCTCAACTTTTGATGCAATTTAAAATTAAGACTATCTGACTGCTTGGAGCAAAACTGTTCATTACAAACTTTCTAGGAAACTATAGCTCATTAAATTGCACAGAGCTGGAGTATTTCACAAACAGTTGGCATCAGAGTCCTACGATGACGATGTCAGACACTTGCAAGTGGTCCCAAAAAGTATTCAGTGCTGATGATGAGAATGACCTTCAATGAACGATGATATAACCTAAGAATACAATTTTTTTATGGTTTTGAACTTATAATTGAATCGAAGTACTTAATACTTTAATATTTACATTTTTTACTACTTTCAATTTATATTAAAATACATTAGTTTTCAAATAAAAACTTACGAACATTATATATTTTGTATGTATGTGTGTTTGGCTTAGTATTAGATGCATCATATATACACAAATACCTTTAGAATAGGGCTGCTATAGGTCGACAGCACTTGACCAGGACAATTCAGTCAATAAATTAATAATTCATAATTTTTAATTCATAATTATTCATTATTGACTTGGACCAATCATATTTAGAAGATTTTTTTTATTTCGTCATGCGAACATCGTCATTTCGAACATGCGTTATGAACGACTCTCGATTAAAAAAATAGACATAACACCAACTAGAGCTGTGTTGTTACACTGTTAAAAATTTGTTAAAATTTTATTATTACACTTTCAATTTTTCCTACAATATTTTTAACTGGAACATTTTTTATTGTCCTCCGAGACACCGGGACACCGAACTCAAAACCTGGACATGTCCGGGAAAACCGGGAAGTATGGCAGCCCTACTCTAGAATTAAAATTTATTTGCCGATTTCTGAATTTTTCTTCTCGGAAATATTTAAGGAGAAGAGCAGGTTATTTTAGATAAAATGATGGAAATTTTTTTTGCAGAAGTAATGAAAATAATATCGCACAGAGTTTCTGAGCTTTCATAATTTTTTTAATTTAAAGAGGATTTGACCACCTGTACGAATATGAGAGGGTGAGAATATTCCTTAATTTGAAAGGGAATTAAATTTGCAATAGTTTTACTGAAGGACTTAAATCAAAATAACTTTAATAACTACATACCCATAGTATAAAATGTGACCGTGAAAAAAACGGTTATTTGAGCAAACCCAGAAAAATCCCCTGGATGATATGTTCTGTTAACTATCAGAAGCCATTGGAGTTTTAGAGTTAATCCCTCTTAAGAAAAATTGAAATACTGAAATTACATATACTTAAAGAAGCAAACGTAATTATTTTCAATACAAATTTAAAAAAATTTGGTTGAGTACTGAAAAATTTTACGACCAAAAGAAATTTCAACTTTGCTTATAAAGCTCACAAGCACTATGTTTAAAAAAAAGTATAAGAAGTTTATATATTAAATTACCATTTTCGACCGTTGCTTTTAATCATCAAAAAAATCTGTGACATAAGAACTTAAACCTGGAAACATTATAGTTTTTTGCACTGTTGAAAATAATGTAAACTTTTTTTCTAGAATTTGGAAGCTTATTGTATTATAGTAGAAAATATTTATTTGACTGGATATAAGTAATTTGAAAAATTTTCCTTTTGATTAAAATTTGAATCTACGAAATAATTTCGGACTGTACACAAGCTAGTAATAAGGGATCTTATAATAAACTGTAGGAGCTGTTACAAAGTTTTAAGTTTATATATTTTATTAGGTTAAGAAATTTAAATATATATTTAGAAATAATAAATTGTGTATTACCTATTCTAAATTTTGATTACTTCTTAATTATTTTTATTTTAAACCTATATTGTTGTATTAGTGAAATTTTTTAAGGGACTTTTTTCCTTATTGTTCTATTTTTCTAAATTATATTTTTTAGAAGACACTTAAAAAGTGATATTTGGGATCATTCTACAGAAAAATTATAGGCAATATTCAGAAAATTAGTTCTCAAAATTTATTCGAAAAAAAATTCAATAAACTTCGGTGATCGCTGTTTCCTCAAGAAAAAAAAAAGCATTCAAAAATAATTTTGAAAGTAAACAATTCCCATATCCTTATTTTAAATTTTTCGCTAGCAAATATTTACTTAGATTATTTTTTTATCAAAACCTCCCCATGAAACAACCTGGCTACAACCTGGCTCGAAAATGCACTTCATTAATTTGGAGGGCTTGTTTTTATTTTTCATTGCTAGAAGTATCCTTTTAAAAAATTCTTTCCAAAAAGGGAACAACACGTTAAGAATTAGATACAAATTAGATACATGCAAATTAAACATAATAAAATGATCTACACTCAGAGAAAAACATCCTAAAATTAAAGAAAATCTACTAAGATGTAAAGAAAATTTTACTTATTTTAGTGCCAGTGAAATTTTTCTTATATGAAAGTGAAATTGTTCTTTGAAAGGAAAACCAAAATTATTTTTGAATCCAAAATGAATTTGAAACAATTAAAAAAATTTCTTAGCCTTCAGTTAAGCGCAATTTTTTTTTTAACGAGACTAGGCGCGGTATATTATATACTGTACTGAAGTTAAAGCAAAAAAATCAAAGCTTGTATTAACTAGAATACTGGAACTAGATCAGCTGCGCCTAACGGAAGGTTAAAATTTGAATACTTCAAAAATGTCCATTCAAGCTGGTGGTATTGTAAATAATTATTATTATCTCTATTCAATTAGAAAGTTATCACAGCGGCAACTGAACCCTGTCTCCTTGAGTGCTAGTCTGTCGATTTTCAAGAAGGGGAAGGCGGGGGTGGCATAGGGGGACTGAGTCTAAAATCGACCAAAAACATGTTACGTAATTTATGAACAGCCTCTTAATTAAAACAAGGTTAGGCCGGATCGAATTCACAAAAGTAAAAGAAACTATAAAAATTATTAATGCATGACTTTTTCTTTCCTTTCTTTTTTGCGATCGAAGTAGACTTATCAGAGATGTTTAGGTTCTTCCTTTTTGGTAAAAAAAAAATTTTATATTTTTGCTTACGCAAATTTACTAATAGATAAATATTTTAATCATACAAAATTTAGCAAAAAAAAAAAAAATAAAACTACAATATGACTAATGATTTTTAAAAATACATTTCGTACAAACCACAATATAATACAAATTATCCCACACAAGGATAAGTTCTTATAAAACAAATATTTTTAGTGAAACCAAAAAATTAAATAATACAATAAATATGAATATATTTTCAGTCACTAGAATGTATTATTGAAGCTCTTCCCGCCATGGCAATAACCCGCTATTGAACTAGTTTTTCTGCGAGTTACGTTCTTTTCGTGTAAGCGTTTTGAGTAAATGCCTGCTGCATTTTTTTTTTTTTTTCTCCACTATAAATTGCACTGTTGTTTATAGTACCGCAACAATTTTTCAGATCAATAACTCGGCCTAATCAAGCGTCATTGAGCAGGTGCAATGATTTCTGTCCTCATTTTCAATAAATTTTCACCGTCACTATCGCTATGTGAGAGCTCTTTAGTGTTTATTCCCGCCGATATGTACATGCATGATACCACAATCTCATTCTCGTTGGCTTTTGATTTCTTCCTGCATTTATAATCCTAATTAATTGCATTCAACGATTTCTCATTGATTTACAGCGTAAGCCTTGATGCTTTAATATTTGAGTTTATTTAGCTTCTTATATAATATCCAACATGTGCACAAGTGTTGCTTTTTTCCCCCCACATTTATGTGCCTCAACACAATAGAAATATGTGACGCTGTTGTTGTTGGTGCTGTTTTTGCTGATTTCTCTGAACATGCTGATTATTCATTGAACTGCAAATTAGTGCTAGTAAAGAATAGAATTGAATTGCGTTGATTTGCAGCATTGCTAGAGTCTTGTGGGCGTGGCAGTTTGGAGGCTAGAGTGAGCATAGTATGTAGTTATAATATCCCCTATTTAACTGCTCAACTCCATGGCAAAAACAGCAAGCATCGACCATTGCATGTTTTTCAACGCTTTGATATGCGATTCATTGTTGTTTGTTGTATTTGTGTGTGTCTGTATTTTTGTTTATTCAATTGCTTTTCCCTTGCCGCGTTACCAACTGCAATATATGTATATGCAAGTGGGTACGCATGCATGAGGCAAAAGTGTGTGAGTAGGTGTGAGTTAGGGATTGTTTTATTGTTTGTTTTGTTTGATTTTATGTTCAACAGTTCAATGACATTAAAGCGTTTATTTTTTACTAGAAAACTAATGGATGCAAGGGAAATTTATCAGGAATACAAAATAGAGAATAAAATTTTTTTACTTATTATGCAAAAATATTATTATTTTTTCAGCTCCATAGAAGTGGAATCTACTATAGTTTAAACTAGATTGTTGTTAAATTCTATTTCAAGGCTTGATATCTAAATCCATGAATATTTCGAAGTGTTCCTTAGATTAATTTTCATGCTTTAAATTGATCACACTTAAAATTAATTTCCTAGCTTTTATAGCTTTTATTAATCTCACACTTTCACTTTAAACTGATTTATGAAACTTTCTCAATTTGCTTTAATAAAATTTATGACACATTCACATTTTCTCACACAACAACAGCAGAGGCAATAGCGCTCAAAGTCTGCAACAAAATAAGCCAACGTTCAGCACTTAGCTCGCTCTACATAACGGAAATTTATTATTATATCAATTTTCACTATTTTTCAAAGAAAACTTGCGCTGAAATTATTATAATCATTATCATGCTATAAGAAGCAGTGAGAAAGGAAAAGAAAACAAAAGAAAATTTAAAAAATTTAAGCCAAAAAGTAGGCTACACTTATATGTGCATTCACTGCTCCCAGCAGAAAAAAAGAAGTACTTCTGAACAAGTTGTGGAATTAGTACTATTTTGAAGGCGATGTTAACAGAAAAAAGTACTTCTTCTCTCGCTTTCATCGGAACCAAATTAGAACAACTTCTTATTCAGCTGAAATCGAAGTGAAGTAAGAAGCATTTTTCTATTCACTTCTATTGGAGGCAACCTGTAACAACTTCTTATTGCGGTGAAATAGAAAGGAATCAAGAATATTCTCTGCTCTGACTTATAGTATATGTTACGGAAATGACTGAAACAAATCTTACAGGAAATTAAACGCTCTATAAAAATGCCTCTAATCATTTTTTTGATAAATTTAATCGTTCAAATGTTATTCATATACAAATTTTAATAATTTTATAATTACACTTTTTTCTCCAGTTTCCGGTAAAACAATTTAAGTTATTATTAAATATTATAAAATTTTAATTGAAAATCATACGAATTGATCATACGAAAAAAAAAAAAAAAATATTCTTTCAACATGTACTGTTGATGCTCTCTCCCTTACTCTCTTTGTTTATCGCAGGCTTCGTACATATCATTAATTACAATAATTCTTCCAAGAAATGGTGGATTTTCCACTTATTTTGAAATACTTGATAAACTTGCCGATTTTGATTTTTTAATGCCTTTGTTTATAATATCTAATGATAAATTTAAAGATTTCACCAGAAACAGTAGAAAAAGGTGTAATTATAACGAGAACGAGTAGATTTATCAAAAGTATGATTAAGGACATTTTTGTAGAACGTTTAATTTTCTAGAAGATACGTTTAATTTGTTTACATCCATCAATTGATTTTTAAGATATAGGAATAAAAAATTTAAAAATCAATTTTTCCATGTTATTTATATGGAAAATAGAAAATCGCGATGCGTGACCTCTAAATATTAATCTTAAGAGTTCCGGTTTTTACAGGCATCTCTTCTCACCTCCCTGAATCTATTTCACAAGGGATTTTGAAAGGAAAATGGTCGACTTTTTTGAATCGCCCTAATATAATATATACATAATTCCACTGTTTGTATTGGTATCATTTAAAAGCCTTTAGCTTAGTTATCGTTTAAAACAGTTCCTAAGAATACAAATTAAATAAATTGTTAGAATTTTATACAAAAAACTAAGTGCATAAAAGTGTTAATTCTTTTCACTGCTCACTTTTCACTTTTCACGTAGCTGCTTACTTATGACCAAAGTAAAATCACATCTGAACATTATCAACAAAACTAGTTAGGAATGGAGCTTCGGCAGGGTACCGAAGCCAAAATACCCCCGGCGGCAGTATTGGAGTATATTCGAAGTTTTTAGCCACGACAGACACGATGACATTCAGTTTTATATATTTACGAAAGTTTTCCTATTGTAATGACGTCACTTTGTATGGGAGGTAGGCGTGGTTTTTATCCGATTTTTCAAATATCATAGTGATAGCCTACATTAAATATTAAAGCCTATGTGGAAAATTTCAAGACCTCACTTTAATTTGGTCAGATTTTTACTTTATATAAGAGGTATGCATAGTTTTCATCCGATTTTTCTAAATTTCATAGTCAGGATTTATATTGAAGGCCAAAGCTTACTTGCAAAATTTGAAGCCATGTCTTTAATTTTTGTGGATTTTTAAGAGATTGCACTGTAAAAATAAAGTCACTCTGTATGGGAGGTAGGCGTGGATTTTATCGGATTTGGCTCATTTTTGAACCTGATCTTCCTTTTTTAAGAAGATGCTTATATTTTGAATTTCATCGTGATAGCCTTAAAATTCCGGCTGTAACCGTGGCGACAGACAGAAAAATCGGCAGAGGGATAGACCGGCAGGCGGACAAACAGACAGACGGACACACTGAAGTCGACTCAGGTGGTGAAGCTGATCAAAAATATATATACTTTTCTATACCTGCCGCGCCTCCTTATCGTCGTTACAAACGGAATGACAAAGTTAAAATACCCCTTACGTAGTACGCGTTGGGGTATAAATATAACTATGATATATTTCGTTTGAGTTTTTAAAATTTTTTAATATCAAAAATCTGTTGTTATAATTTCAAACTAACTCTGTGCGAAGCAATAATGAAACGTATTCTACTTTAACTTTACGAGAAGCTAGAGTGGAACCTCATACATATTTCAAGAAGGTAGTTATGGAATATGTAAGTTTTAAATGAAACTTCTACTCGATTTTCCTGATGGGTTGTAGCCACTCTGACACACAGTTGCATTAATGCATGCATGCACTCATTCATACAGGGCGTTTAGACACACACACACACACACACAAAAAAAAATAGTGTGCATCAGAGCGTGTGTCGGAGCGTTAACATGCTGCACGCATCGATTTTGCAGCTAACGAAGCTAATCTATAACTTCAACGAGTACAGCAGCTGAAAAGAATGCAGCAATTTTTCTTATCTTATATTGTTATTTTTTTTTTTATTTTTGCAAAATGCTGCAAGAAAAGTTTTAAACGCATTATTAAAAGTTTATCTATTTTCTGAAGCCAAAAAGTATGACTTAAGTTTTTTCTATGCCAGCATGTTGGCTTAAGTTCGCTTTCATGCTGTTGTTACTTTAAATTAGCCTCAATTTATACAATAAATTGGTAAGGATATCTGCTACCTAAACTCACTTTATTAGGAAATGCTTTAAGTGTCCATTATAGTTTCTGTTATTAATTTTTTCGCAATTATTCACTTTCGCAAAATTTTTTTTTAAATCATATTGTGATTTTTAGTCAGATTAAATGATTGCAAAGAGTTGTACATTAATTATGGAGGAATTTGGTTGCCTTCATATCCTTCGAATTACTGAAGCCCGACAAAGGTTGGGATTTATAAGGAGAAGAGAGATGTTCACCTTTAACATGCCTTTCGTTCCACTAGATTCCCTGCGAATGTGGGCCTGTGGCCCTAACAAACAGAAATCTAGATCAAGTAGAGGAAGGTTGTTTGAATTAGCCGATGCTCTGTATGAATTTTTATCCGTCCATCAATAGAATATTAAAACTTTCATTAATAACATATATAAACTTCTGCAGTTCCCGAAAGTCGATGTTGTTGGAGTTTAAGGCATTCGCATAATAGATTTTTGATGGTTTCTACCTCCTCGACATCAACACAGCTTCCGCATAAGTCTGGACGAGAGGAATCCTTAGCCTTGAGGTCATTGTGCCGATAGCACAGTGTCCCGTAAGTACCACCACAAGGATGTAAGTTTCATTTTTACTCATTGATTTTAGAGATTTAGTTCTTTTTACGCAGAGTCTCGACCAAAAACATCGAGAAATAATACAGTTGCGTCTAATAAATATTTAGTTTTTAAGCATGTTTTAAGACGTTTGTTCTTCATAGTTAAGAACAGCAAGTTTCTGCAAAAGCTCATAAGCATTAAATTAAAATTTTTAACTCTCACTATTGTCCGCATCAATATATCTCTGCTTTTTACTCGTTTGATCTAATATAATTTTATTTTTCTCACTTGCTTCCTTTCAGAATTAATCGTAAATAATAATGTTAATAACCATTAGTTAAAAAAAGCAAAAATCCTTTTTCATCCCTTCCTCTTCACTTCCCTGTACAAATACCCAAATTACAAAAATTAAAATACTTTCAAAACTAATTAAAATTGTGTTGCATACTTTTGTGTGCTTTCTTTGGCAAACTTTGTTGTTTTGGTTGTTTGTGGGCAGCTTTTTACTCTTTTCCTCGTCTGCTTGTCGTTGTTGCTATAATTTTCTTGCCTTACAACTATTTACTACGGTTTTCATCTTAAGCTAGCTACCACTTCTCTGCCTTTTAAATACTTTCTTAAGCTGCGACTTCGATTATAGGTTTGTAGAAAAACCAAAAAAAAAAAATACAAACACCCAAAAATTAAGTGGCAAAACTTTTTTAATTTTTTATTACTTTGTCCTTTACTGCTTTGTGCAGGCCACAATTTTTTCTAGGTTTTGCTTATTGAAGTTTTTCAAAGTATTGCCAGCAGCAAAAACGATTAAGCTTTCGTCATTTCTTAAAACTTTTTTTTCTTCTATAGTCATGTTGTTGTTATGGTCAAAAAAAAAAATACTAGGAAGTATAATCGGCACAAAAACAATCTAAATATAAACATAGATCATCCAAAAAAATCAGCAAATTTCAGTCGAAAGCAGAAAATAAATCCGTGTTTTGAGCTTTTGTTGCTAGCCTGGTTAAATTAAAACAAGATGGCAAATGAAAAATATGGGGAGAACATAAAGCTTGAATAGAGCGAGACGAATATAAGATGAAACAAAGTTATTTTTTCTTCACTTTTTTAAAAAGTGTTGACTATAACTAGCTGGGGAGATAATCGTGTTTATGAAATAACAAAAATATTTTTACTTTTTGACAATAATGAAAACAATATGCTAAAAATTTAGAAACAAAACTGTTAGTTCTTAGGTTAATTTACGAAATTATAAGATGAAAAAATATTAACTTTTTTCAAAACTCTTTTATATACGTACCAAAATGACATTTCAAATATATCTACGCAATAATTGTCTTGCCATCCAAAGAGCTTTATGCCAGACAATTGAACCCATCAAAACGTCTGCAAATCCTTGCTGGAATTTCTGCAATCCACTGAAGATTTATTCCTTTATTTTAGAATCTATCGATTGCATTGCTATTGCAGTCCATTGGCAGCAACTCATCGTAAGCATACCCCCGAACTATAATTCCAACTTTCTACACAATACACATTCAACCGAAAGCCTAATCCTGCCACCCTTTGTCTATCCATCCCTTGCTCTACTTAAAGTAGTTACTAGCTGCCACTTCAAGAGAAGTTGAGAGTCTCGATGCGTTCTCTATGAACTCCAAGAAGTAGGTATTGTTTGAGAACAGAAAAAATATATTCTTTATTAAGGTTTTGGTCTATTTTGTTTTTTTATTTTTCTTACTTATACCTTAGTGTTTTTTTCGCATTTGTAGTTTAAGCGTTTCTTTTGCAATGAAAATTCTAATGAGAAAAGTTTTCTGCATCCTGGTAAACGTGTTTATGGCTTTTTGCAATTAAAATTTCCTTATATTTATTTAATTCTTACAAGATTTTGAAAATTCGTCTTTTAACTTACTATATGAAGTTATTTTGAAGACCTATTTTATGATCAATACTTCATCAATACTGCATCAATACTTTTATTAATAAATTTCACTTTTTACTTTTTTAAAGCTGCACTTTTTTAAACTGATAAAAAAGAACAGGTGTATTGTTATTTATAAAAAAGATAACAGAGTAATTGGAAAAAAAATTATAGGAACAGTGACTTGGCTACCTTTGAAACTAAACTAGTTGGACTTGGCCAAATTTGATCAAATGGACTTGATCAATTTTTAAGTTAAATAGCATATCATGACTAGTGTTAAGACAGAATGATTTAAGCTAAGCTTGAAATTTACGAAAAACAATATATAAATTTTCTATGAAAATCTTTGAAAAACATCAATAATTTTCAATGCTTTTGAAATCTGGTATAGTTCAATATAGTTCAAGAATTTTCCTAAACTTGTAATTTAAAATTTATGAAAAACTAGTCAGGAATGATTTCGACTAAATTGAAATAAAAATACCCCTCTGCAACTGAATTGAAATATATTCGAAGTCGTAAGCCACCTTTAAAATGCTTATGCATAATCTGCAAGAATATTTTCGTCAAAATTTTAATTAATGAATCACAGCTTTTGTACACCGAGGAAAAAGCTTATGTTAAATTGAAAAATACCTAGTATAGTTTATAAGATGACTTTGGCAGTTTTCAGCCACCCAAGTTCTTTATCAAAACGCCTAAGTTTTACATGTTGACTTGCCAATTTTTATTGGGTGATAAATAAACCAAGTATTTGGTAATTTTTTATGCACTACTTTAAAAAAAAAATTTAATTTCAAAAATATTACTTTTTTCGGGTTTTGGTGTTTTTTATTTTCCTTTTTTTTTTTTGAAGCGGCCGCCTCTCGTTCTGTGATTTGATTGACTGAAATCGGCAACAACACAAATTTTTCTTTTATCAACACCGTTTCTTTCTTAGAAATTAATTACTTCTCGGCTTGTCTTGCTGCTTGACGTATATTATAAAAATTAAATATAAAATACAAAAATTTTACCTTCGCATGCCGTTCGCACACCAACCCGATACCACTGTGTATGAAGACACTACGCTACGCATTGAGCCAAACTCCTTCATTACGCTGAGTGATTTATTCAATATTAATTACAACTGAAGCTATGCTGCAGTTATCAACAGAATACTGCGACATACTGCATCTGTTAATACAGCAGCTGTTAACATATGTGAATCAAATATTTTTTTTTGGCAAGGTATCGAAGTATGTGCTGTAGTAAACCATAAATTGCTTGGGTGAATAAGCATAAGTTTATAATTCCCATACAATTCTCTTTACCCAACCCGACTTAGGTGATTTACCTTTTGTTTTTTTTTTTTTTCTCGTTGTATAAAGCATGAAGTCAATATATTAATAATTGTGAATTTTACTAAGGTATCTCTATTTTGATGAAGTTACTTTGTATGTGTGGTAAGGGGAGTTGAATTTCGTCAAATTTCATATGTCACTTTGTATGGCAGGTAAGTGTGCATTTAAATCGATTTTGCCAAATTTCGTAATCAAAGCTCATATTAAAAAATTTCATAGTCAGGCCTTATATTAAAAACGAAAGCTTATTTAAAAAATATCAAGTCAATTCATTAACACTTGCGAAGTTTTAAGAGATTTCAACGTTCTGAGAAATTACTTTTTATTATATTTTGACAAATTTCAAAATTAGTGCTGATTTGTAATCAAAGGTTATGTGCAAACTCTCCAAACATTAAATTAATTTTTTGTGGTACTTTGAGAGATTTCACCGTTTTGATAAAGTCACATTGTATGGAAGCTAGGCGTTTTTTTCATCAGAGTTGGTTCATTTCCGGATTTGATTTTTATATTCTAAATATAAGCTTATATCGCACACTAAATACAAAACAGTACAACTCAAAATTTTTAAATTTCCAGATGAAGCAAAAAACAATTTTATTTTTGAAGGAACTCCATACAAAGCAATGAGACAAAACTTTTTTTTAAACTATAGAGAAAGAAAATGGGTACAAAATGTATTTGATGTGTTACAGTCAAAGTATATGATCACTACGAATAGTTTTACATCAAACAGTAAAAATTTGTAAATCTTGAGTTGTGACTGTTTTGTATTTAGTGTGCGATAACTTCATAACGTTAGCTCTAAAATTACGGCTGTAATCGTGCTGACAGGCAGCAACTGGGAAAATAATGTATATATTTTTCTTCACCTGCCACGCCTCTTGATGGGCCTTACAAGTGTAGAGACAAAGATAATATACTCGCAGTACGCGTACAAATACGCAATTGAAGCGAAGCTTCTACGCTCCTTTTGTGATTTGGTTGAGTGAAATCTGAAATACCATTATTTTTACCAACACCATTTTCTTAGAATTAATGTTTCTTTTTTGATTTAGTCCATTACAAGAATAAAATGTAATATTGCATATCAAAAATGTTTCTTGGCACGTCGTTGGAATCAAACTCATACCCTCTCGATTGGTAGTTATATTCACTACCCACCGACCCACAAGCCTTTGTTACGCATTGTTTTGTGATGCAATATTAAGTATAACTATGTTGCAACAGATCACAGTTAATATATCTGCTGACCGTCACCCCTCTGCAGACAATAGCAGCAAGGGCGTAGGCTGGTTGAAAATTAGAGGGAAAGTCAATGAATGCATTTTACAAGTCAATGACCGTAAATTGTACAGAAAAAAAACTTGCATAATATTAATATATACTTTTAAACACCACTTGAAACACTTACGCAGCAACAACAGCGTCACCTACCGGGTCAAACTTTAGACCTAAAACATCTACAGACCCAGCCGCTCACATTCACCAAATTTGATCAAAATCGGTCCAGCCATTCAGGAGGAGTTCAGTGACAAAACAATGTACAGAAGAATTTTATATCATATACAGGGTGTCCCGCAATTGAGTGGAACTATTTACGGAGCTGAAAGCTAATGTCGAGCTGAGCAAAAAATCGTATGGTAGGGGGGGGTCTATTTTCACATTCTTAGGAGCTGCAGGGTTAATTAATATTTCACGACTTTGATTTACGTTATTGTTTCTAGCAGAAAAACTAACTTACATAAAACTTATTTTGATAGTGATTTTAAAAGCAATGAAATCACCTTTCCAACGGTATATCAACAAACCCCACCAACTTAACCGTTACCGAGCTGTGATCGTGTGAAGATGAAATCAATCGGTTGAAACTACCAAATTTCAACTTTGCGTGAAAATTTCTCAGAATTTCGCGTCATAAATAAAATCTTTTTTTAAATTAATTTTAAAATTTATTCAATTTCCTTTTCAATGACACAAAAAACATTGACATATCTTAAAAAATTAAAAAGTTGGCAGAACTAAAAAAATTATACTTATTTGAAAATAATGATAAATAATGACTTTACAATTAGTTATGCAGTAGATAATATCATTGTTTTCTAATAAGAATAATTTTTTTAGTACAGCCAACTTTTTTATTTTTAAAGATATGTTTGTTTTTGGTGTCATTGAAAAGAAAATTGAATATATTACAAAATTGATCTGAAAAAAAAAATTTCATTTATTACGCGAAATTCTGAGAAATTTCCACTCAAAGTTGAAATTTGGTAGTTTCAACCGATTGATTTCATCTTCACACGATCACAGCTCGGTAACGGTTAAGTTAGTGTGGTTTGTTGATATACCGTTGGAAAGGTGCTTTCATTGCGTTTAAAATAAGCTATCGAAATATTTATGTAAGTTAGTTTTTCTGCTAGAAAGAATAACATAAACCAAAGTCGTGGAATACTAATTATCCCTGTAGCTCCTAAGAATGTGAAAATATACCCCCCCCTCCCATACAATTTTTTGCTCAGCTCGACATAACCTTTCAGCTCCGTAATTAGTTGCACTCAATTGTGGGACACCCTGTATTTTCGATATAAAAGTAAGTAATCTTTCATTTAAGTAAATTTAAGTAAGTAAAATTCATTTAAAATAGCAAGCGTTGGTATCCCAAGCTAAAATGTTGTGTGAGCCTTAAGAATCAATGTATTATAACGACACTATATTCAAAAGGTGAACAATTTACTGTGGACATTACAAAAAACGTGACAAGTAACTTGACTCTAAAAAAATTTTAAAAATTTCATAAAAACAGTCCAAAAAAAGGACACCACAAGAAATACCCATTCAAGGTCCTTAAAATATATGCGAGTCTGTATGGCTTACGGTTTCGAAGTTACAGCTGTTTGAATACATGCACTAATTGTATTTTTGGAGATATTTTCCAATTTTTCATAGTGTATAACTTTAAAAAGAAACTGTTTTGGCAAAAATAAAAAGCACAGTTTGAGTTATTTTCACGAGCACTACTAACCTACAAAGTTTAAAAAAAAACCGGAATCACAAAGGTCAGATTTTGCTCAAAAATAGTCGAATTGATATGGAATCGTCTATATCAAACAAACATAAGAAGTGAGATAAAATGAAGGAACATTTGTTGAATTCAGGTTAAATGAATTTTAAACTATGGTATCGATTAAAAGGTTACTTTAAAAAAAACTGGTGGCGGCCTTGGCGCAGTGGATAGAGTGTGTGGCCCATTTGCCAAATGGCCCTGGTTCGAATCCCACCTGACACAGAAAGTTTTTTTCAATTGAATTAATTTTTCTGTTCGGCCGGCACCTCTCTGCAGACAATGGCAATCCTCAGAGAGTAAAAACTTCCATGAAAGTTTCTACGGAACATAAGCCGTTCGGAGTCGGCATAAAACATGTAGGTCCAGTTTTCGATCATTAATGTTCAAACATTTCGCAACACACACAACTCTATTGATAATAAGAAGCTCGATCAAATTCCTTTCAAGGGCTGAAAATGGTCATTTGGTTTGTTTTTTTTTTTTAATCAACAAAAATGTTGAGTACATTATTAAGAAAAACTCAATCAAAAACACTTCCAGGCATCGAAGGATAGTTTTATTTTTTTGATCAAAAATTAATCCATGAAAACTGTTGAACTAATTCAATAATCCAACCGGGCGGTGTTCAATTTTTTTAATTATTTGCTCCAACTCACAGATAGATGGCGCTCATTAGTGAATTTATGTCGACTCTCGTGAACTTGAAATGTCACTCTGGTCGTAGTTTCTAATGAAAAGTTTGCTACGATTCGCGTTCCACTAGCAATAGTCGAGCATTTCGGTGAACGTTTGGAAATGGGCTTACATTTTTCCTTTTTTGTTTTAGGTATTTTCAATTTGTAACTTTTTTGTGTGATCCGATCAAGTGCTGAAAAAAGGGAAGTTGAAAATATTTTGAAGCAGTTCGATATTAGCGAATCCCATATTTATTCTATTACTACCAGATACTCTAACCTCTAATACAAATGGTTTTAAGAAAGCTTTGCTTCAGAAAGATTCTTTTCATTTTTGTATAACGAAAAATAAAATAAAAATTGTCATATTGTCTACACCATGTAAATATCTAAGATTTTAACTTTCCGTTTGAACAGCATAAATTTCCAGAAAATATTGAACAGTACTAACCGGCTTGGGCAAAATAATACAGTATCGCTTTAAAAATACTGTATTGCTAGTTTCAAAGAAAAAGGTAAAACCACACATTAAAAAAGGATCACAAATAGAAACTGCTGACAAGGCCATCGATTTAATAAGAAATCCTAGATTTACGTGGCAGTTTCCCACCCTGCCCTCCCTGCCAACGCACTTCAATGGCAGACCTTAGAGAGTAAAAACTATCATGCAAAGCTTCTTGAGAACATGAGCCGTTTGGAGTTGGCATAAAGCTTTTAGATCCAGTTCTCGATCATTTGTGTTCAAACATTTTACAAGAAGCACAAGACTGTTGATCATAAGAACCTCGGTCAAAGTCCTTTCAATTCGTTTAAAAGGAATAATTAAGGAAATCCTCTCTTTTTGACTTAAAGTTTCATATACTTATATAAAAAATGGATGAAAAAGATTTCAAAAAATATCTCTGAATAATATTTTTATTTGCCATTTTTAAATCTATGCTTGTCATACAACAATATAATAAAATGCTTGTTTTTATGACTAAACTCAAAAAGTAGTTCCTCGTAAAAAGATTTTATATAAAAAGAAAAAACATTAAAGCATTTCAAACACCATTTTTAAACTATCTTTTACTACCACTGCATTCTTGTTCACGCTTCTCGTGGGAAAAAAAATTGAGAAAAATTGCTGTCGTTATCAAGAACAGCAACAGCAGCATAAAAAGGAAACTTTCACTGCACTCTTAGCTGCAAAGTGGAGGACCGAAAAAAGGTAGGCAAAGATAAATGCGATACAATTACTCAAAATAAAGTTGTTGTAGCTATTATAATGGTAATTGTTGTTGTTGCTGCATACATTTAAGGCCAGAAGCGGTAAAAAAATTTGTTTGTTAATATATCATACATAGTTGGCAGCACTGAAAAAGTTGCAATTTCTTTCATTTCAATGTAGTGAACAAAATTTACATTAAACAGCTATGAATTCAAGTGAAAAAGGCATAAAAAACATTTTTTAGTTTGAAGATGATAAATAAGTTCAACAAGTTACAGTTAAGAATCAAATAACGCTTCGAGTTTTGTTTCCTTTTATTGACGGTATTGACTACCGATGACTTTCAATTCCAGAAAGTATTTCAGAAATAAATGGTATTTTGTAAAAAGTTAAATAAATTAAAAATTTTACTAATATAAAAATATTAATAGTGATTAAAGATTTTTGAATTGAATCTATAAGACAACATCCTATAGCTTGGCATTATTTAATGAAATAATGATAACAATATTCTATAGTTCGCATTAATTATAAATAAGGGTTAACTTTTGGACCAGAAATTTTTTCGTTGCATCTGTTAAGCCCAAAAATAAAAAAAAATAAATTTTTAATTAGACGGAGTACAGGGACTTCAGGAAGTAACTTTTCATTCAATTATGCAATTTATTTAATCTTGGAATCGGAATTTAACAAAAAGGGTGAAGTCACTGTCACGGCGTAAGTGTTTACTTTGCAAATATATATTTTTTTTCAGATGATTAAAGATCATGTTATTCTGCAAGCAAAAATGGTCCTACTTTTCTTGCAATGTTTCATGACAACGTCATGTAGACATAAATGACGTCACAAAAGAAAATTTTTTGTGTACTTTATTAATTGTTGAAATAAAAAAAAAAATATTAATAACTCTCACCATTTGTTTGTAGTACTCTTTCAAAAAACGCCTTCAGAATCATTTTATATTACATAAAGGTACCCTTAAATGCCAGAGATTGTTCTTACGACAAAAAAAAATGTTCTTAAATTACTTGGGAAGATAAAAAAGTTACAAATATTCGTATAATGTAAAATTTTGAAAATTTTTTGACTTAGATGGCAATATTTTGAAAACTATAAAAGCTTGTGAAATGAACTACACAGAAATGGTACGACAGAATATAACTTATTCAAACACTTTCGTATTAAAGAATAAGAATATTTTCATATAAACTACTTCCTAAAAAATTCTATCAAATTCTACCGAACAGAATTCATTTCTGTTCAGATCAATGACAATAAAACTTCTATGAAAGTCAGAAAAACTGCTTTCGGACACTATAATTTAAAAAATTAATGAAAAAAAAAATGTGACTCTATTAAGCGGTCAGACCAGGTTAAAGCATAGCAATATTTTACTATATGTTAAACTTCTTCTGTCATATAAAAATATGCATGACTCTTTATTCTTACAAACTGATATTGACCATCTTTGTAACTGGTGCGAAATTAATTGCATGACACTCAACTTGAAAAAGTGCAAACACATGACTTTCTCTCGAAGGCAACCTTTTAGAAGTAATTACAAAATAGGTGACTGTACACTAGAGTTCTTAGAGGTCTTCGACGATCTTGGAGTAACCATAAACACCAAGTTTTTTGCTTTCACATTCATATTAATAAAGCAATTAGCAGAGCAAATAGTACTCCAGGGTTTATTAAACGATGATCAAAAGAGTTTAATGATCCTTTTATAAAGAAAACCTTATTTACATCACTAGTAAGACCCATTCTAGAATATGTGTCAATCGTTTGGTCCCCATTATGGGTGTTATATCGACGATATAGAATCTGTCCAAAAACAAGTTCTTCTGATCTGCTTACGCAATCAATACTGTGATTCAAAAATTCATTTACCTCCTTATGAGTATCGATTACAGCTTCTAAATCTACCTTCTTTAAAGAATCGGAGAATTATGCTTAATGTTAGTTGGATTATTAAACTTTTACATGGATATGTCAACAGTCCATATTTACTAAGTAAAATTTATTTCAACGTTCCTCGTCGTCCTAGTAGGTCTTTTGAGCTACTTTTTATGAACTTTTGCAGAACTAATTATTTGCAAAATGAACCACTAAGAAGTGCGCTCGGAGACTTTAATTCGCTCTCAGAAGTTATATCTTTAAATGAATCCATGTACTCAATTAAACATAAAATAATAGATTATCTGCAGTACCGCCACTCAATTTGATTATGCTCTTTCAAAAATTCAGCATTTTCATATGTTGATGCATATCAAACAACTGAATGAATCTGAACCTATTGGACCTCCTCAATCAATCTAATCAACCTGCCAATCTAATAAACTATGCCAGAACGATTTATATAAATAAGGGCGTGCGCCGCCGCCGACTTGGATCATGCTCTCCCAAGGATATTTTATATTTTCCAGGCGATGTTTGCCAACATTTTCAAGCTGAATATAATTAAACACGATTGTCCAAAGCGAGACCACGTCCGTCTCGCCTGGCATATGCCGGAGCTTGACCTCGTCCGTCTAGCCTTGCATTTGTGAGCTCTGCTCTAATCAATCGATCTATTTGCTATCTATAATATACGTACTTCTTTAACATTATATCTGTTCGCTTGTTCTTGTTTTTATAAATTGAATTGTTAATTAATTTTAATATTATTGTGAACTGTCAATTTTTAAATGCTAAAAGGCCTTAGGGCTTAGTATACAATAATAAATAAATAAAATAATAGACCCGCAAAAATCTCTTCAAATTTAGATGTGATTTTTATTTTAGTGGTCTTTAAAATTAATTTTTTTCAATTTTTTACAAAATAATTAAATTAAAACTGATCCAAGCAATATTAAAACGAGAAAAATATCAAATTAAAAAGATGTAAAAGAGAAAATTATTTTTCGGTTTTGTTCGTAAATATTCTATTTCACTAATATTTAACAAAGTTGCAGATATAATGTCAGTACCTTTTCAAAACACCCAATGTTATCACAATAGCACTTAGCTTCTGAATAAATAACACTTTAAATAAATGGACTCTAAATGGGCAAGCATTTCTATACAAAACAGCAACACGAATAACTGGGTACTATTTCCTATTTTGGGGCATTATTGCAGATTTTTAAAAAATTGCGCATTATTTCATTATGAAATGAAGCCTCAAAAGTATAATCGAGTATGATCCCAAAAAATGTATATATGAAGTAATGGTTTTTGGGAGACTTTATCTTATTTCTTAAATTAGTGCTTATTTCAGTGTCAAATAGCACCACAAAAATTTCAAAACTAATTCGAGGTTTTACTCAATGCGGTTGTTGTAGCAAAGTTTAAATTTTTGTTATTTTATGAAAGTAACTATGTCATCTATAACTGCAAATAGAGAAAATAAATAAAATTATTCAAGACAAGATTCATTCTCTCACATTGCATGATAATCCATATAACCTGTGATGGTTGGCCAATCTTGAAAGATTTTTACTATCACGAGATCTGTTGAGAGTATTCAGAGCATTCGGAAAAAAATATTAGTCTTTCGTTTTGGAATGAGTGTTCTGTCAGGATTAATCAAAATTGGGTTGGAACAAGGATACAAGAGACAGACAAAAAAATTGTAAGCTTGATAAAAAAGAATCCATTCTTATCCATTCGCGATTTGGCCAAAAAAAAAACGAACACAAATTTAGTAATGATTCAGCAAGTCGAAAAAAAACAACAAACCCATATAAGAAACAAAAATGCTCGAAAAATATGTAAAACAAATTGCCACGTGCAAAACCAGGCTACGTAAGCTGTACGAGCGTCTAGTGAACATTTTTTTTTTTTGTTTTTATCAAGGAATAAAAACAAATAGTGATTGAAATTTGAAATCGTGAAAAAAACTTTTTTGTTTTTATCAAGGAAAAAAAAAATTATTGACAAGGAGACATATATATAAATGGACTCTGTAGCCTTGCCAGGTTTACAATTCTACACCAAACTTAAAGGGTAAAATGACTACGACTCAGCCAGCAAAACTACCCTGGAAAAATTTGGCCACCAAGCTCTAGTCTGGCAAGGTATTTGCCATTGCGACCTTGAAACGTCAACTTTTCTATAAAAGACGTGCAGGGCTTCCATATGTTGGGCCTTTATATCATCGAGTTGGGTTCTATCTCATGTTATTGGTGTTGTGGGTGTTATTACATAAAGAAATAAAGCCCCATATTTGGGTCTTATTTCCTGGGGCCTTATTTCACAAATCCGAATAAATGAACAAGTGGATTTTCCCAAAAACTTAAACTTTTTCAAAATGTCTTAATTCTTAAGACCAAAAAAAGACATAAAAACAAAAAAACATGGGAAGAGTTTTGTTTTTATCGAATTATTTAATCGCAAATTAAAATTAAAAACCTGTGAAGAAGAAAAACTGTACATTGCTATCAAAATCCATATTATGAGAAAATATTTTCAGTAAAATCTCTACCACAGGACTTTTGTAATGCTTTAATGTCCTAAGCAATAAAATAAAAAAATGTCCATGTTTTTTCTTAAAAAGATTTATAGCTACATCTAATAAAACTGTAAAAGTTTTCTCCTCGCTCAAGACTCACTAAGCATTATTTTATAGCTTATAATTTCTTACCTCTTAGCTTAAATACACGACTCGCTTTACTATTGTACCATTTTGAGTTTCGTATCCTGTTCATTATAATTCTTAAGTTCTTTATTGTTTAGGTTCACTCATTCCTTCTTCGTCAATCTACTATACCGTCAATCCACTATACCGTGTTTCTTATCATCGTCAATTGTTACGCCATTTGTTTGTGATCTGTCACCCAATGCCAACAACTTCATCCATTATAAATCCTTGCGTTTCAAAGAAAGCCAAACAACAATGAAGATCATGACTGGCTGCAGATTTTGTGTCAGCTTCCACTGCAGCAACGAGAACAACAAGGTTCTTACTTTATGTTGGTTGCTTTTCGTTGATGCTGTTGTTGATGGTGATGTTGATGACGATGATGATGACGTTGATGACAGAAGCATGACAATGACAATGACGATTTCAACAACGTTGTTGTTTGTATCCCCCTTTTTATTTCGTTTTTTTATCTGTTTATCTGTCACTATGTAAAAATTTTAATCTTCGCGGAAATGTTGCAGTTATGCATGGAAGTAAGGTGGTGAGCATAGCACGTGTTAGCAGATAACCTGAAGCCAGTAGCGGATTCGTAATGAAAATAATTTGAAGTAATATTTTTCCAAGAAATTTTTTTAGGTGTATAATTGGAATTTGTATGATTAAATAATTATTTAATAAAATAGTTTATCACTATTATAGTTTATAAAATATGATTTCATGCTTATATTTAGCATAAATTAAAAATTTCGTATTATTTTCCTAAAAACTCCAATTGCGAAATAATATTTAATAGATGAAAGCCCCAGCCCAGGGGCGCATGCAGGAGTTTTTTGGGTTAAGCCCCCTTACCAAATGAACGAAGAAATATAAAATAAAACGTATGGAGTAAAACGATTATGAAGCATTATTTCTATTAGTTGTAATATTTTGAGGTATTTTTACTGTGTTAATAATGGCTTTGCACGCTTATCTCTACCTATTTGCGTAAAGCACTACTTAGCGAAATACTACTGCTTGATCAAAAATCACTAAATGTAGTGCAAAAGCACTGACCTGCAACACTGGTACTCAGATCGACGCTGCATTAAACGAGAATAAAGCAAAAAAATGCACAATTTAAGAATAACAGCAATCAAAGCTATGTACACGTGTGCAATACATTTTTTGATTTCCGCAAAACTTGAGCATCTTAAGGAAAAGTTAAGATGTAGTTTTAAAAAAAATTACTATTTAGTGAAAAAACATTGATCTTAACCAAGCTTACATACAGCACGTTACGATATCTTGATTAGGAGAATCGATAAATTTCAAATTAATTTTGCTTTATATTAAAATACAAATTCTTTTTGCTTTCTTCTAATCGGTCGTGCTCATATAATGACATCTCGATATGAAAGACAATTATCAAAAAACTATTACACTAGGCGCCAAAATCCAAAAAAATTTCTGTGAGCCACTAATTTTTTCTTATGGACTTTGGCCTTCTAAACACGAATATCACAATAAAAAAATTTTCTATGGATAGGTTTTTGAGATATGATTTTTTGAAAAAATGTCCCCTTTTTCCAGGATGTAGTGTCATAAATAGCAACCTATCTCGAAAACGAATGACCTAATTTAAAAATAAAAAAATTAAATCAAGACAATTAAATTACCTACAAATGCTAAGAGCAACCTTTGTCATTTGACTCAGTAAATTTGACGGAATTGGAAGAGATCCGGCCAATTTTTTTTTTTTTCTGAAGAAAAATCAATTTGAATAATATTACAAAAACAAAAAAAATCTAAATCTCAAAAAAATCTCAGTTTATCATTTTTTACATAAAGATAGTTCTTTGAAGAAAAAAACACACTGCCTTTGAGGAAAATTCATGGTAGAATAATGAAGTTATAGACCATTGAGTGAAGGTACCGAAATTCTACTTTTTATGATTTTTTCATTTAATGCCGGTTAATTTAATACACACACATCTGAAATTAGTTTTTAATTAAAAACTTTTCTTTTTAACGAGTTATTAATATCTACAAAAATCTTTAAAAAGTACAGAATAAAAAGAATTAGAAAGCGATAAAATAAGTTCAGAAAAGTATTTGAAAATTAAATTGTTTGGCAATCGCTTAAAAATTATTTTGGCAATGGTCTCTTTTTTGTCGATTGTATTACTTACTTACTTACTTAGGTGGCCGTGACAACCCGTGTCCGGATTTCGACCGACCTCATCAGCTCTCGCCAGGCGCCTCTGCTTTGCGCGCGCCTTCTCCAATCGGATACACCAAGTGCGGTTAGGGCTTCCTCAGCCTGGTCCATCCATCGGAGGCATGGTCTCCCTCGTCGTCGTTGACCAGCGACCCTCGCTTCGAGCACCTTTTTCGCTGGAGCTTCGTCGTCCATACGATGGACATGACCCAGCCAGCGTAGTCGCTGCACAGTTATACGCCGAACTACGTCAATGTCTCCGTAGAGCTCATACAGCTCGTGGTTCATTCGGATGCGATAGTCATCGCCGACTCGAACAGGACCGAAGATTTTGCGAAGAACTTTTCTCTCGAACACCCCCAGAGCGGCTGCGTCAGTTTGCGAAACTACCCATGCCTCAGCGCCATAAAGCAGCACAGGTAGAACGAGCGTCTTGTAGAGTGTTAGTTTTGTCGATCGAGAGAGGGCTCTGGAACTTAGTTGCTTACTGAGCCCGTAGTAGCACCTATTAGCAATTATTGTTCTTCGCTTTATCTCCAGGCTGATTTCGTTGTTAGTATTAATGGCGGTGCCAAGGTATACAAACTCCTTGACTACTTCAAAGTTATAGCTGCCGGATGAAACGTGAGAGTCTAAACGCCGAGCTCCCTTGTTTGTAGACAGCATATACTTTGTTTTACCCTCATTTATCGTCAAACCCACTTTGGCTGATTCCTTTTCGATAGCGGCGAAAGCAGCGGTAACATCTCTCTTGGTTCTGCCAACAATATCAATATCATCAGCGTAAGCAAGGAGCTGGACACCTTTATAGAAAATGGTGCCATTACGATGCACACCGGCCTTTCGTACGATCCCCTCCATGATGATGTTGAAGAGATCGCAAGACAGTGGATCGCCTTGCCTGAAACCTCTTTCGGTATTGAAGGTTTCGGAGAGGTCATTTCCTACCTTGACGGAGCTGCGTGTGTTGCTCAACGTCATTCTGCAAAGTCTAATCAACTTTGCAGGTATACCGAACTCAGACATTGTTGCGTATAGGCAATCCCTTCTCGGGCTATCGAACGCAGCTTTAAAGTCGACAAAGAGATTGACACACACCATCTCTTTGTCGATTGTATTCAGATATATAAAAAGTGGTCTTATTCGCTTCCACTCAAGCCTTTAACTCAGAGTTAGGTATACGAAAAAGAGTACGCTACAAGCAGGTAAAGCTAAAAATGCAGTATGTGCTTGCTAGATTCGCTTGATACGCTAGATTATTCCCTGTTCTTTTGTTGCTGACGTAAAACAGGTCAAACCGGTTTTCTGTTGTATTTTTTTTTATGCATGGAATTCGTTTCGGTTAATTGTATCTGATTTTTTGGGTAGCAATAGGAATCCAGAATACGAAACAATTGTTCACGATTTACTTAAGAATTATGCAAAAATAGGTATGCATTCTCTAAATGAATTTAACTTTAGTACCTATTCTAATGCAGGTTTGCCGTTTTTATCATTCTTACAATAGGCGCAAACATGTCCTTGAAGATCCACTTCATGCATTCTCACTTAGATTTTTTTTCTCCCAAGCCTTGGTGACGTCAGTGATGAACAAGCTGAACGTTTTCATCAAAGTTCACAGCGTGAAGCAGCGTTCTTGTGCAAGACTTAAGGATTTGTTCCTGCACTGGAGTTTGTAGGTGGATATGGGTATACCAATAAGGTCCTCATTTAAGATGGTGTGAGAGGTCGTATCCTTCCTTGCCAATTTGTCTGCCAAGTTATTGCCTTCGATATCCCTGTGTCCAGGTACCCATATGAGGTGGACCCTGAATAGCCTTGCCATCTCGTTAAGAGATCTGCGGCATTCAGTGAGAGTTTTAAAGTAATCAGTATGTGAGTTCAGTGCCTTGAGCGCTGCTTGGCTATCTGAGAAGATGAAAATAGTTTTTCCTTCAAGGTCTTTTTGACCCAGAATCTTAGCGGTTTCGTGAATTGCAACCATATCCTCTTGGGAGACACTACAATAATTTGGGAGTCTAAAGAATACTTCGATTTCAAGGTCCTGGGAATAAATACCTTCCCCTACTTGTTCTCGAAGTTTTGATCCATCTGTAAAGATTTTTATGCCGTTTGTTTTAAGGGGGATTTTGTTAGCCCAGTCTAGCCGTGAAGGGATGAGAACTTCGTATTTCTTTTCAAGACTTAAGCAAGGCACACAGTAGTCTGTTTTGTCGGTGGCAGAGGAGTTCAGAATAATTGTGTGACCGCATCCATTACCTACCCAATTTCCTGATTCTCTTAGTCTGAGAGCTGCTGTGTTAGCACATTCCCTGGCAAAAATATCAAGAGGAGGAAGGTGATGCATGACATTTAAAGTGTCAGTTGGTGTTGTGGACAGTGCCCCAGTAATACTTAGAATTGCAATTCTTTGCACCTTTGCAAATTTATGAAGTGCAGTTGTTTTGTCAAGGGCCCTCCACCACACCAGTGAGCCATAAGTAAGTATGGGGCGGACAATTGCTGTATAGATCCAGCGTACTATTTTGGGGGAGAAACCCCATATTTTCGATTTTTTACAAGCAAAAGGAGCTATGTTTGCTTTCCTAACACATTATTTTATATAATCATTCCAGATAAGCTTATTATCCAGAATAAATCCTAAGTATTTCGTACTGTCACTAAAGATCAACCTCGTGCCGTGTAGTGCGGAGGTATTAAGTTGGGTAGTTTATATTTCCTAGTGAAAAGAATGACATCCGTTTTTTCTGGGTTAACACTTAAACCACAAGAGGCTTAACTGCTCTCGAAAGTGCTCTCTCCATAAGTTGACAGAGAGTCTGCGGAAATTTTCCGTTAAATACGATTGCCATATCATCATCATAAGCAATAACCACGTAGCCTTCTCCCTGCATGATGTGCAACAGCTGGTAAACCGTCACGGACCACAGAAGCGGAGACAAGACTCCCCCCTGCGGAGTACCTCTTCTCCCGAACCAACGAGTGCAGTTTCAATGACCCAAAGTAAGAGAAAAATTTATATTGGAAAAATTTTAATAATTCCATAAATAAAAACATAAAGCCCAACATTTGTTTTGGGTGCGCCCCTGCCCAAACTTAAAGAACTTCAAACAAAAGGCACTCTTCTGCTCTTCTTTATACAGGAAACTTAGAATGAAAAAAAAGTTGCTATTAAATTCTAAAGAACATTGCTAGAATGGACAACAACAACAGCAAAATCTGATCGAAGTTTTACGACTTCAAAGTTAAGATATTCAAAAAGTCGTAGAGTGATAAGTTCTGTGTATGTATGCTTTTATAAGTTCTAATTGTGTGTATTCACTCGAAATGAAACTCTAAATATGCGTGTATTATAATTTGCTCTATGCTGACTTATTACTAGCGGATGAGGAAGTGACGATTATTTGTAAATGGCGCACGAGAAACAAAAATTACACAGTAAAATAACCGAAGACACAATAGCTAAAACTACAAGAACAAAATGATCAAGTCACTTTCAGCAATAATGAAGGTCATTCAAAATTACCAACAATTGTTATTTGAATGCTCGCGACAAAATGTTGCTGATAGTTGGCTGACTTAATTTGACAAAATAGAATACAACAAAAGGCGGAATAGAATAGAGACAAAAAACGCAAAAAGAAACAAAAAACCAAAAAAAAAAATGATATGGCATGAGTATGACAAATAATGCGAAAGAAAGTTGAAAAGATGAAGTATATGAATGAAAGGCATGTCAGACCAGTTATTATTAAAATTACTTTTAGAGAGGAGGAAGGAGGTGAAACTTGCAGGCAGTATTCGCCTGCACGCTAAGGTTGTATAAGGTTGTCCATGCTATTTTTATTGTTGTTTTTACTAATGTTGTTATTGTTGTTGTTGTTGTTGTAGTTGTTGTTGTTGTTGTTGTTGCTAAGGAAATGATGGACACTGGTAAAGAATTGTAATCATGAGTTGACAAATTACAGTGACTAACGTTGTAGACATCTATGAGAGGCTGATAAATGCATGTAATTTGTTAAGGATGATGGGCAAAAAGTGCTGGAGAAAGGAAGATAAGAATATTTTGAAGCATTTATGAAAAATTGCGTAAAGGTGCAGGCAAACATGATTGCGTCATTGCGAAAACAATGTAGAAGACAAAGAAGAAAGTGGGAAGAGAAAGTCATTTGTTAAAAATGTTATAAAACTATGTAACGGAACAGCGGACTCAATTAGACTAAAAAGGAATTGCAAGAATGAAGAAGATGATTAAAGAAATCATGTGAAATGAGAATAAAAGCAAAAACAAAAGAGGCACGGAAAGCTCAAAAGGAGTGTAGAACAGAATAGCGTTATAAAATAGAACTAAAAAAAAAATAACCTTGCACTTCATTTGTATATTAAAATTAACAAAAACATAATAAATAATGAAATTAAAAATTACTGTAAAAAGACTATTAAAAACAATCAAAACCAAGTCACAAAAAGAGATAGAAAAAAGTTGAATATAACACAGTCGAAAAAAATTAAAAGAAAATAACTTTGGAAGAATTTATAAAACAGAAAGAGTAGAGGACAAAATAAATAAAATATTCCAACAATTTAACATATATTATAGCAATATGATATTAACATGCAAAACAAAAAAACAAACTTGCAAAAATGAAAATAAAGACTTTATGAATGCAAGAATTTCCAACAGAAAACCTAAATATCAAACAAAAAAGTGAAATATTACGTAAGCTTACAAATAAGGGTCAACATAGGACCAGAGAACATAAAAGTGGAGATATAGGCAAGATTGTAAGAAACGGTTCTTATTCTGTTGATTGGGCAATATCTTTTCAACGCATCGGTCGATTTTAATTGTCTTTAAAGGAATTGGATAAGTAATAGTAGGTTGGATAAGAAGTAGGAGAACTTAGAAATATGGTATCTTAAATCCTGTCACCTCCTGGTAGTAGACCCTAAAAAATTCACTCGTTTTGCAGGATATTGACAGGAATATTTTTATCTATATAAATACAGTACTTTCCAAAGAGTAGTGTTTTAAATTTTTGTGTTATATGGGATATAGGCGTGGTTGAAGGCGAATTTGCAAATATTTTCGTCAGTCACCTTATTTAGCCGATTTCAATTTATAGACCAAATTTCATTGGTATAAGACGACTTTTTCTTATTGCTATGTAACTTTCGTATTAAAAGTATGGGAGGTGGGAATGGGAATGGGAATACGGGTTATTTTAATATAACTTCATTACGAAAAAAATTAATGTGTTTTAAATTATTGTTTTATATGAAAGGTAGGCGTAGCTGTGGGCGGGTTTACAAACATTTTCGTCTGTGATCTTATATAGCTGATTTCATCTTATATACCAAATTATATTGGTATACGACGACTCCTTCTTAATGCTATGCAAATTTCGTGTACAAAGTATGGGAGGTGGGCGTGGCAATATAATTTTTATTAATCCGCACTTATATTGCATATATAACAGATATTAGAGTGAGTTATTTTGATATAACTTCAATACGAAAAAATATAGCGTTTAAATTTTTTGTGTTATATAAGAGGTAGGCGTGGTTATTGATAAATTTCACCCATTTTCAATATCTAGAAGGCTTATTATATATAAGCTCCATGTACAAAATTTCATCCATCTATTATTATGTCAAGCAGAGATATTGACTTTTGGCCAAAAAACACTACTGGCTGGCCCACTGTGAAGTAGTGTAAGTAGAGTTATATTGAAAATAAAGTGCCACCCCCTTTTCTAGTGCCGCCCATTGTTATAAACTTAATACTGCTCAAATTACTAAGGATTGTATTTGCAAAACTTTGTTGAAACCAGGCACATGGTGTAGAATAAATTCGATTAAAAGTAAAATGCCACGCCCAATTTTCTAGGACTTCACATTATACCAAAGAATATATGTGCAAAATTTGGTATAATTCGGACAAATGCTGTAGATGAAATTTGGGCACATACAGACACGATAGCATACAGTTTTATATATTTACGAAGATTTTTCTATTTTGATGATGTCAGGGAGGGAGAGGTTTCATTAGATTTGGCCATATTTAAAAGTAAGAGTTCATATTAAGTATCAAAGCCTATTTGCGGAATTTTAAGAGATTTCTTTCCTTTTTGTGAATTTTACTTTGTACGGGAGGTAGGCGTGGCTTTCATCCGATTTAGCTCATTTTCAAACTTCAGCTTTATTTTTTAGAAAGTAGCTATTATTTTGAATTTTATCGAAATTGCTTCAAAATTACGGCTGCAGTAGTGTCCACAGACGGACAGACGGAAAACGACTCAGATGGTGATGGTGATCAAAAATATATATATTTTCTATTCCTGCCACGCCTCCTTATTGGCGTTGCAAACGGAATGACAAAGTTAATATATCCCTTACGCAAACCCTGCTGGAGTATAAACATGATTATACAATTATATGCGAAACCTTTATATGTGCTCGACGATACCTGCGAATGTCAGCAGCTTAGAACTTTGGTTCTAAATCGTTTTGAGTTCGGGAGACACTTGGAAGATTTCTGAAAAAATTTAAGATTTAATTTAATGAAAAACCAGTTATGAAATATTTTTTTCTCAAAAAATTGAACTTTGATGCACGCATCAACAATTACAAGATTTTCGAAATTTTGTTTCACGTTAGCACCGCGATAGTTTTTATAAAAACAAAAAAAAAAAAAATTTATTGCAGTTCTCAAATGAACTTTAGCCAAGCTGTTAATGATAAGTTAAGATTAAAACCAAATCAATTTTCATAATTTTATTTTGCAATAAGTTCGCGGAATACTTAAAGCGGTTTCACGAAGCACCGGTGACCCACTAATCATGCTTTGAGAACCATGTGCTTAGGAATTACATTAAGTTAGAATAGTCACTCCAATACGTATTAATAGAAAATGATTTCAAAATATGAAGGCATATTATTAAAAACCTAAAAACTTATGAAATAATTTTAAACTTGGAGAAACACAGTCTACAGATAAAACGATTGGCATGACTCCAACTCAACTTTTTTCATTAAAGTTTCTACCACAAAAGCTAAAAAGCTAAAAGTGTTTATATTTCAGACTATTTTAAGTAAATACACAAATCTTAGAAAATAAATAACTGCAGAAAACAATAAAATAATATGAAAAACAATGCCAACTTCCATAGCTTAAATGAATAGCTAAGGTAAACATATAAAAGTTCTCGTAAAAGCTCATACCACAAAATACTTGTAGATACTTCAAGTTCAAGTTTAAAAAGGCATTGGGATTTATTTCAACGGTATCCAAAACCAGCTCGGCGAAACAAATTAATTTACTTAATATAGGGCAGAGATAAAAAAACAAAACAAGGGAATCTTAAATGTTGCGTACCCAGCAATTAAAACCACATACAAAGCACACAAGCAAACACTTAAACAAGCCCATGTGAACAAGTGTAGACACGCAGAGCAACATACACATTAACAGAAGAAAATACACACGCACACGCACTTAAATAATCCTCCACATTCAAACATATAAACACACTTTCGTTGAACATCATAAAACAATTAAAGTTCGTTGCCACCACAAACAACATATTTAAAGCGAACAACAAACAAATAAAAAAATAAATCGAGACATTTACCAACACACTCACAGTTGAACCCAAAGTCCCTTTAAAAATATGTATTACAGCAAATAATAAAACAAAACAAAAATTAGAAGTGCAACTTTAAGTTAGATGGCAATGTGAGAAAACAAAACGATGGGGCGCCAAGGGCGTGAGTTTAGTGGGTAGGTGCAACTGAAGCAAGAAGAAAACGAAAGAAAAGCACGCACAAATTATATCATAACCACCAGACAGCACCAATTTTAATACAGGTGAAAAATTCCGACACATTATACATAAAATTGTATAATAAAAAAAGCACAGAAATTTTATAGTATTTGACAGCTACCAACAGACAACGCACAGTGATTGAGTATCATACAAAAGTTGTTAATAAATAGGACGATTCGTAGTAGACCAATAAAATTTAATATATTATTTGAAATAGGCTATATTAGGCAAACACCAATCCGTGTATCTCCCATATAACTCAAATATTAAAAAATTTTTATTTATACTAACTTATATCAAAAACACTTCTAAATACACCGTCCAACACATGTTGGTGCCCTCTGGTTTTCGCGATAAAAAAAAAAAATAACGCCAAAGCCCTTTCCATACTCGATAATCAAATCCTATATAACCGATATACAAATTTTTATTCAAATCGGATAAGCGGTCAAAGACACTCACCGTATCAGAAAGCCCCTATTTTCTAATTTTCATGCAAACCGGATGCACGGTTTAAGAGTTTTTCGAGGTTTTTCTAAATATTTGTACTACAGCGCCCTCTGGTGCTCAAGATAGAATAGAGTAGATAAGTCAAAAAAACTCAGCGTAACCGAGAACCTCTACATTCAAATTTTCATGCCAGTCGGATGAATGGTTTTGGACTTTTCGACTTTTTTAAAATATTTGTACTACAGCCCCCCCGGTGTTCAAGATAGAACCTAGTTTATAAGTAATAAAAACTCACCGTTTCCAAAAAACCTCTATATACCAACTTTCATGCAAATCGGATAAGCAACTTAGGAGTTTTTTGACATTTTTAAAATCTTTGTACTACAGCGCCCTTAGTGTTCAAGATAGAACAAAGTAGATAAGTCATGAAAACTCACAGTATCCGAAAATCTCTATATACCAATTTTTAAAATATTTGTATTACAGCGCCCTCTGGTGTTCAAAATAGAACACAGTTGATAAGTCATAAAAACTCACCGTATCCGAAAACCTTTATATACAAATTTTCATGCAAATCAGATGGACGGTTTCGGAGATAAGTTAAAAAAAAAGAATGCCTGGAACCCGATCGGAGCGCCCCCAACTGGGTCCAACCTTTTTTACTGAATAAAAAGTAACCTATATATTTACCGAGGGTATAAGAAACCTAGATGTCAAGTTTCATTTAAATCCATCCAGTGGTTTTCGCGTGATGCTCTAACAGACAGACAGACAGACAAAAATTTTAACAATGCGATTTTTGGACTCAGCGTTCAAAATGTCCATCTCAAAAAGAATTTCACGTACAGATTTTTTTTTTTTGTACAATTTTATATATATATATATAGATTTGTTTACGATTTTTAGACGCAAAATTGTTTTTTATTAATATTACTCATACGAACTCTTTTTAAATAAAAAAAAATTCTTCTTGAAGCATAACATTTCAACGGCTAAAATTTGTGGTTTATATTATTCACTGACATTATTTTTTTTTTTTATAAAAACAATAAAAAAAATCATAAGAAAAGCTTACCCTTGTGGTATTATTAGAAAAATTTTAAGTGAATCTCATGCGATTTGGAACAAATGCAACAATATTTGAAAAATTTAAGATCATCCTTTTTGTAATGCAATAAAGCAAGCTCAAGTAGTGTTTACTTGTATATTCTACTGAATATGAATGTATAAAATAATATGTTATAATTTTGTTGCTGATTTGCTACCATAATCGGGGTTTTTTCAAACATTGCCTTAAAGCATACTATAAACTAATTATAAGAGCTCTAAGCCGTGAGACTGAGTAAATATTGATTTGTCTGGAAAGATATTTTGATTTGTCAAATGTGCTCAGAATCTGCCAAGTTTCTTTTTTAATGGTTAAAGTTAAGGTACAATCAGAACAATTTTTTATATGAAATAGAAGTGCTGCGTAGAGCTTATATAGTAATATAATGTTAACCAATAAATTTTCTTTATTTTATATATATATATGGCCATTTCCAGAAAAAAGTCCACCGTGACACGAAAATTATAAGTTATTAAAAAATTATTATTTAATGATCTTATCTTAGAGAAACATTTAAATTTTATTGATTTAAGCATTTTCAACATAAACTCATCAACTTTGATGATCAAATCGTGTGCACTGTTTCACAGATGTAATTTTTATTTTTAGTAAATGTTCAGTAAATGTTTGAATGTGGAAGGCATTAGCTAAAAATAATGGAAAATGGTTGAGGCAAGGAGAAGCAGAATATATTAAATTTGTTTTTTAATTACTTAATTACATAATTACTTAATTACCTTACTCAATTACCCAATTGAATTTCAATAGAAATTTAAGTAACGTAACGCCAGTAACGTCACGTCAGATGAATAAGCCTAATAACAAAAAAACGGGAGAAGGTTTTTACATTTGATTACTTGGAAAATTAACTTATATTATTTCAAAATCTTCTAAGAAAGGATTTATGCTAAAAGTCTTGCCCAATTTGCAGAGTTTTGCAACTTTTGGAATCCAAGTCGAAAAATACTTCTGTTTTTTGTAACCTCATGCCCTAACATAGTTTTATTTATATCTTTAAATCCCTAGGACCAATTATTTTAATTCTTTTACTTAATACAGTGCTACTTAATTACTACGCTTATATAAAAACCTTTTTGAAAATTTTACTTTTTCATTCTTTTTTTTAATATGTTTTCGTACAAATCGTACATAACACCAGTTTGGAAGTGCTATATAAACTTTTTTCTGCTATAAACTTTTCCAATAATGCTTTTGGTGGGTAAAAAAAAACGCAATACAATATTTTTCTCGTTTGTCTGTATTAGCACTTGAGAGACAAACATTTTTTAGTAATTTTTACAGTAATCGACTTTTAAGGCAAGTTATCTAGTCTAAATTTTTAAACATGCCATAATTGGACATAACATGGACGTGGACATAATTCTAGTCCGAATTTTGAGTTGATCGGTGCATTAGAACTTGAGATATCATGTCAAACGTATTGAAAAAAAGGAATTTCAAGAAAAATGCATTTTAAGATTTGAGTTCCGGTCGTACTAGGTAAGATGCCGGCCCTCTTTAATGGCTATAACTCGTTAAATAATCGAAAGCTTAAAAAATTCTTTCAACGGCATCATCTTGAATTAGTTCAAGAGAATTCAAATGTTTTATTAGTTTAAAAATGTTTTAATAACAATATCACAGACAAAAATAAACATAAACATAAATATCTTAACTCATAATATCTTATAATCATATCTTAATAATCGCGATATATGCAAAACACCAATGCAGCAAAACTCCCTAAGCATTTTCAAAATTTTTTTTTTGCATCAATTTATATTTAGCTCCAAAACTGCTTCCCAATATTTCTACTTTTGGCATTACCTTTATTTTGTCACTTTATATTATATTTTAATCGATATTAAATCGATATTAGCTATTCATTGTTTATTATAATTTCTTCGTCAACTGATGAATCACATGTATTCATTATAAAAATTATCATCATAAAATTATCACAACATTTTCGTTGTCTTTTAAGGCCAAATCGAATGCATAAAATTAAATTTAACATTTTAGTTTTCAGTTCGTTTCTTAGTTTTTTTTTTACGATTTCATATGACCACTATACATTCTCTCCGCTACTGCATTACCTAGTGGCAAAACTAAAAAGTTTAAAATAAAATTTCAAAGTCTTTAAATTAACTTTCTCCAATAGCATTCTTAAATTCGTGAACCTCAGCCCAAGACCCTACAGTAGATTGTAAATTTACCCATTGATACGAGGTTAATCTTTGCCATTGCATTTATATTTTTGGAATTTCATTACTATTTATTTTTATAGTATTTTTCTTTTTACAAATAAACAACTACATTTGGTAAAGCATTTATCTCTCTCAAAGCATTTTTAACCAAAAAATAACTATTTTTTAAAGTGTTGATACAACGATACGTGGCAAACGTTAGCGCAATTGTTTTATTAAATTGAAAAGAAATTTTAGGCCATTTTACTGTATTAATTTTTCTATTATAATATCAAAAACATTTTTCTGTATTTTCTTTTGTATAAAATCTGCAAAACAGTTTTAAAAGTGGGGAACCGCGATTGAATATGTCAACGGGGAACGTAAGGGATCAAAATCGTTTGACCGCGCTACAACAAGGAAGCAAGGAAATGAAAGTAAAATTTTAATTCAATAAAGATTTTCATAAGCTTCGAAACTTTTAAAATATATGAAAAAAAAAATCGATTTTTTTCAAAATTCTACACTAGAATAATGCATCTGCATCAAAAAAAAACCTGTGAATATTTCTATGAAATATTCTGAAATTATGCTAATTAGGCAATTCTTAAACAACGGAAAGAAAAAGAATTCACCGAAAATGTCAAGAAATTTTTGATATTTTGTTTCAATTTTTAAACACTGTGCGTTGTGTGTTCACCAACTCATTTATACTCCAACACGTTCCAACACACTCACTCACATTAACGATGCCTCACCTGCATGTCGAACAACAACATGCAAAACAAAACAAATGAAGTTCTAAGGAAAAACGTTTAAAAGGCGCGAAAATTAATTTTTGGTTATGCGGGAAATTAACAAATAACAACAACACAACACATGCTATAAAATAATTTGCACACCTTTGCCTGTTATCATGCTAACCCAAATACTGGCACATTTTTAAGTACCCACCCAAACAGCAGAAAAAGCCGATGTTAAAGATGTCACGCGGCGTTTATAGCGGAAACATGTCACTTGTTTGAATGTGCGTGTCGAGTTTGTATTTATAAATTCAAGAATGTGTCACAATAAATGTAGCTACACAGAATTTTATAGAAATAGATTCCAGCAAGCCAATTAAATACTTTTAATGTAAGGATTTTAACAAGCACTTAAATTTTAAATAATAAGATTTGCTAATTTTGAATATAAGACTGTACACAGTGGTATAGCTTGAATATTTTGCGTGCGGGGATAACAACAAACTGCCCCTTCCTTTGAGTTTACGTTAGATTCGAAATCAAATCCGTTATCAGAATTTCGAAATTACAAGAATTCGCAAAAACACAAAAAAACTTGGGTGGCATCTCTATCCGCAAACTTAAATTTTAAAATGCTGGCATCAGATACGTAATCAGCGATTCCCTAAAACCGCAAATCGAAGAGTCTCTCTTACACCGAGAAAAATCTTATGTTAAATTGAAAAAAAAACTAGTATAATTTATGAAATGGCTTTGGCAGTTTTCAGCCTCCCAAGTACTTCATCAAAACGCCTAAGTTTTACATGTTGACTTTTCAATTTTTATTTGGGTGGTAAATTAACCAAGTATTTGGTAATTTTTTTATACAGTGAAAACTCTCATTAGTGGACACCCACGGTCGCCCACAAATCGTCCATTAATGAGGGGTGTCCCCAAATGAGGGGTACAATTTTTTTTATTGAAAAATTAAAACAGCGAATACTGCAATTAGTTTTAATAATTTATTAATAATAAAAAACATAAAACAATTCAATAACTTATGTGTCACAAAAACATAAAACAGTTCATTTAAAAAAAAAAACGTTTTTCAAACGTAAAAAAATTTTAATAAATTGCATCACGCCTTAAGGCTTTTTAAGTTGTATTACTATTTAAGTAAAAAAGTCTTTAATAGTTTTTTGCTTCAGGTTTTCTTGCTTTTCAATCATCTTGCGCTCCTGAATGTTTGACTCTAGTCCCTTGAGTAAGTTGAAAGCCTTAAAATCAGACTTTACAAAAATTTTTAAATTGTGTAGGTATTTTAAGGCCTCATCACAGTTCGTTATGGTTTTCGAAACCTCAACCCAATTTTCGTTGTCGATATCTGCCTCTATTTCCACGTCGCTGTCGGTATTTATCATTTCAGCTAGGATATTTTCATCTTCGGTATTTACGTTTTCATCGACGGAAATATATTGTGTAGCAACAGCATGTCCAGAGATTTGAAACAGCAACTGCCACTCATTTAAAGGAATTTCATCCTCATCATCAAACTCGTCACAACTTTGGGCATCCTGAAATCCAGCCTTACGGAAACAATTTTGTATGGTTTCTTTACTAACTCTATTCCAAGCCGAATCGTGGAAGTACAGACATTCAAGAATGTCTAATTTTTTTTCTCCATTTAAATTTTCAATATCTGCAATGATATTTTTAACTATGGAAGCCCTGTAGTAAAATTTGAAATTCCTTATTATTCCTTGATCTAAAGGTTGGCATATAGAGGTAGTATTTGGAGGTAACCATACAATGTTAATGTTTCTGAGTTCAATGTCACGGGGATGAGACGCTGCATTGTCCAAAAAAAGTGCAATTTTCCTCTTTTCTTTACGCATTTTGTTATCAAATTGGTGCAGCCATTCGGTCATTATTTCCCTTGTCATCCATGCTCTCTTGTTCGATTTCCAAATCACAGGTAATTGAGAGACAGGGATTTTTTTAAAAGCTCGTGGTCTGCCTGCTTTTCCAATAACGACTGGTGTTTCCTTTGCTCCTGTCATGCTTGCACAGAAAAGGACAGTCAATCTTTCTTTTGAAAGTTTTCCTCCTACGCACTTCTGATTTTTAAAGGAAAGGGTTTTATTTGGTAGAGCTCTATAGAAAAGACTTGTTTCATCAGCATTGTATACATTTGCTGGTTCGTATTCTTGGAAAATCATTATCAGTCTTTCTTTGAACGTGTTGATGGCCTCCACAGGTACGGCTCCTGCTTCGCCACAGATAGTTTTGAAACTTACACTATGCCTCTGTCGCCACCTTGAAAGCCAACCATTTGAAGCATGAAAGTTAGACATCCCAATCTTTAAAGCAAACTCTTTAGCTTTTTCTTGAATAATTGGTCCAGAAACGGGAACATTTTGCGAGCGAGCCTTGGCAAACCAATCCAAACACATTTTATCAAGTTGTAAATTTTCCGACTGCAGCTTAAAATGTTTCTGCTTTTTATTAGCACCCGATTGCCACATAGAAAGCAAGTCTATTTTGCGTTTCAAAATGTTTGCAGCGTGAGATTTGCTTATATCGAATCTTAAAAAAAAAGTTATGAAAATAAGATTTTATATGGTGTTTGTTGCTTACCTTTTTGCCAATTCACGAGCTGATAATCTGTCGCTTTTCGCTGCTTCTATTACTTCTACTTTTTCTTTAAGTGTAAGGCATTTTCTTTTTGAAGACATTATTACAACGATTTGTTTTTCTTTGCTTTATAAAAGACAATTCTCTACGATATTTCAAACGGTATAAATGTTTTATAAAGAAAAACTCCAGCTGGAGTTGAAGCGTAAAGAAACTCATCAGCTGTTTGCGAAAAGTGATGCCAAAAGGAAATTATTCCTAAATACATAAAACAGTGTTGTCAACGAAGTGTTATTAAGCGCAAAACAAGCAAATTGTAAAACAAGTGTCCACTATTTTGAATTTTTGGGATCAAATTTTTGCTAAATTTGCTGTCCACGTCCACTAATAAGAGTGTCCGCTAATGGGAAACAATTTATCACTGAAGAACAAACTTGAGGCATTGTTTTTCGATAAGTTTCCACTAATGGGAGGTGTCCGCTAATGAGGGTGTCCACTAATGAGGATTTTCACTGTATACTATTTTTAAAAAAAAAATTGAATTTCTTTTTTTCGGGTTTTGGTTTTTTTTGCCCCCCCCCCCTTTTTTTTTTCTTTAAAGCTGCCGCCTGCCTTCTCGTTCTGTGATTTGCTTGACTGAAATCGGCAATAACACAAATTTTTCTTTTATCAACACCGTTTTTTTCTGAGAAATAAATGACATCTCGGCTTTTCTTGCTGCTTGACGTCTATTATAACAAGAACATTCAATTTTATTAAATACTAGCTTAAACCCGCCGCTTCGCCGGGTTTTCAAAAAGTTTTCATTCAAAAATTGATAGTGGGTAGGCTTGATTTTTCGCTACCAAAACGATTTTTTATTGTTTAAGTAATACTACAAATTATTAACCTTAAGATTGTTATATCATCTGATAGGAAATCGAAAACCTAAATTTTGGATTTAATTTTTTTTACAACAAAAACAACTTTTATCCAATTTTTTGACTTAAACTAAAAATTTTTGAACATTTTTTAAAAAAATTTTTAAAAATATTAATACTTTGGTTTAGTAAAAATTTCAACTTATGTTTGAAGGATATTTTAACAAACAACATTTTTCAAAAAAAATTATTGAAATCCATTGCAAACTGACTGAAATATTTGCCTTCAAAGCTAAAAGTGTGAATTTCAAGTCGTTTTTCTCTCATTCTCAGCTTATAATTAATACTAAAAAGATCTGGTACTAAAATTTTTCACAGTTTTCAAACTACATACATGATTTTGGTATAAAATTGAAGGAAATTTAAAAGCGTTTATTGATTTTGTTCTCGTTTAACCGAAGTGCAATTTAATCCATTAGGGCCGAAAGAAAACCATAAAAAACAGACATTTTTAGACTTGAAGCAACATTTTGGTGAAAACTATGTATGCCATTGAGCAGAAATAAGTTATTATTGCATGCTAATTTTACTTTTTTTAAAAAACTGGCACTAAAACTTTTGAAATATTATGCAGTATTTAATGAAAATTCGAGACGCATATGTTTCCATATAGTAACATTGGTTGTTAATGGGTTAAAATAAAGTATCCTTTTGCACTCTCTGCTGACCTATAAATATGTGTACAAAATTTTATAAAAATCTGAGTTGTCGTTTAAACGTGATGAGTGAACATAAAAAGTGGCTACAGATTTATTAATAGTATAGATCATATACAAAAATTTCACCTTCGCATGCCGTTGAGATTCGAACCCACAACCAACCGATACCACTGTGTATAAAGTCACTACACTACGCATTGAGTCAAACTCTTTCGTTACGCTGAGTGATTTATGCAATATTAATTACAACTGAAGCTATGGTGCAGCATAGCACAATAGTCTATTAAGAGATTTTTGTTGTATGGCTATCAACAGAATACATCGACATACTGCATCTGTTAATACAACATCTGTTAACATAGCTGCAGTTATGTCAGCAAATAGTAGCCAGGCTGCTTGGATCGGTAGGTAGAGCGATAGACTAGCACCAAAAGTTTCAGGTTCGATTCCGCACGTTCGATTTTTGTTGATGAAATGTAATAAAATTTACTGGTGTGAATATTAAAGTGTGTTTTTTTAATTTACTTAATGTTATTTTTGAATTTAAAAGTGGTTTTATTACAAAAAAAACCCTTAAATTATCAAATCTATCCTTCTCCCGTGTGTCTAATGACGCAGCTGTGTTTTTTTTTTTTTTTTTTGCAGAAAATAGCTCAAAACTATGCTTAAGCCATTCATGGTAGTTATTTTTTAATTTTGTATTTCTGGATTTTGGGCTTAGGTGAATCAAATAATTTTTTTTTTTTTTTTTGGGCAAGGTATCTAAGTATGTGCTTTCAAAGCAATGTATTAAACAATAAATTGCTTAGGTGAATAACCATAAGTTTATAATTCCCATACTCTCTTTACCGAAGCCGACTTAGGTGATTTAACTATTGCTTATTTTCTCAGTGTAGGCAGTACTTATATACACTGTACGTGCTTATATACGATGCATACAAAAAAGTTCCACTTTTTTGTTGCTTGTTTAAAAACAAAAAGCGTTTCACTTTTTTGTTCAAAAATAAGTTCCACTTTTTTGTTGCTTGTTTAAAAACAAAAAGCGTTTCACTTTTTTGTTACATGATTATAAACATTTGTACGTGTTTTTAGTGGCGGCCGTGGCGTAGTGGGTAGAGTGTGTGACTCCTACGCCAGAGAACCCAGGTTCGAATCCTCCATCCGACACAGAAAGTTTTTTTCAATTGAATTAATTTTTCTGTTCGGCCGTCACCTCTCTGCAGGCAATGGCAAACCTCAGAGATTAAAAACTGCCATGAAAAGCTTCTTGAGAACATAAGCCGTTCGGAGTCGGCGTAAAACATGTAGGTCCAGTTCTCGATCATTTGTGTGCAAACATTTCACATCACACACAACAGAATTGATCATAAGAAGCTCGGTCAAAGTCCATTCAAGGGCTGAAATGGCCATTTCGTTTCTTTTTTATACGTGTTTTTTGAAATTTTACTCCTAATAAAAATCGTCACATCGCTGCCTATTTTTAAAGCTCGCTACATTTTATTGAGAAAAATTCGACGGTAAAGATTCACTTAGCGACTTCGGAGATGTTATTTCTATTAAAAAGATCAAATAAAAACAGAGATCAAATTCAAGTATGTTACGACATCCTAACAGGTGATGAATCATTAATCTACCCTTATGAGTCCGAAACAAAGCGACCAAAATCCACTGTTTTGGTCTTTCAAAATGAACAAAACCCTACAAAAGTTGTTCGCGATCGGACCACATCTACTTTTACTGATCGGCTATGGGACGAACTATTTCGGTAATGCTATGTATTGCTATATATTGGGTTAAGCTATATATTGGGCAAAGCGATGGGCTTGGAGTGCTGCCTGAAAGGATTTAAGAAGAACACAAGCTGGTAGCGGTAGACCATGTTTTTCTCTTGACTTTCCATGGTATTACCTGCACAGAAGACTTAAGCAATCGAAATTCCGTCAATACCCTAGAAAATGGAGAAAAAAGGAAATATTTTCATCCCCTAATAAATACACAGCATGCCGTTGAATCTGACCCAGAAGCTTTAAATATGATTTTGAAGTGCTTGCCTTAAGGTACTTATTATACTCCGTTTTCGGCCTAATATATGAGGTATATATCATACGAAAATCAAATGGCGTGAAGTATTGCTTACACCGCGGTGTACCGCTTTAAGAAACCAAGACAATTGACCGCTTCTTTCGACATTTCGAAAACGTATCATTGCAAAGAAAAGCTGATCCATACCGTTCATATTCAGGGGGGCTAAGATACAATTCACTCTCTTGTAGGCTTATAGCAAACACGCTAATATACACTATATTTACACTAACCTAAAAGTATCTTAGTTTTAAGTTCATACATTTTTCTAATATACTTCATTCTGTTGGCTACTCTCAACAAAACATTTTTAATATCATGATCTATATTATACTCGTATGTTATGTAATTTCGATAGAGTTATCATTTTTATTCACCGTTTAAGGCAGATCGTACGATATGCACTATCATCTTGATATATTTCAAATTTACTCATACATAAAAAAAGGTTAATCTCAGTCATTTAAGAACTATCATAAATAAAATATTTAATATTTAAAATCTAACAAAACGGTTTTTTATAAATATAATTTACTCAACATAGGATTTGTTAAATTTTTGAATACCGTACTGTTTATATTTTCAATTACTTATGTGTTATCTTCATACAGAACCACAAAATATCAATAGTATGCATCGAAGTTATATCGACCTTATATTATACGCTACTTTATATTATAATTTAAGTTGATATTTGAAGCGTATTTTTGTAGAAGTCCCTCTTATAGAAGTGTTTTCTGAGTGTAGAAACTGCATCTTCATTCATTTTTGTTTTTTCATAACTTTTTCTTTGCATATTTTTGAAGATAATGCTATAGGTTTTCCAAGAAAAAATTATGCTTAAGCGATTTAACCAGGTTTAGAAGCAATACTAGCACTCGTTCGTATTTTATCTGAATTTTAACATATTCAGTACTAGTATTAGTGCCAAGGTCCATATTACTTATATATATATTTATATTATATCTTATATTATATTATATTTATTATATTTAAAAGAACACCACATAATTCATATTAAACAATGTTTGACTTTCGTTTAAATATGAACTGCATTGGTCGGCATGATAGTACAATTGGAAAACTGGTGAGGTTCTCGAACTTGAAATATCGGATATCTGTTATTTCCTTAACCATTAGTACCAATGCTAGATCCCAAAACCGAACACTACTAATTCCAGATATCAATTGCAAAACGACCATAGCCAACTATTAACAACGTATAAGGAAATATATTAAGTACTTGGAATTGTTAATGAAGATTGAAAAGATAAAACTCATTGTGTACCTAGTTCCTGAAGGTTAAGTGGAACCTTCAAGAAACCCTAGAACGGCTGAGTTTTACCTCAGCTTTAGACAAGACCACGTAGCAATATGATCGACCTATGTTTATAAAAAAATTCATACGAAAGAATATTTACTAGCAAAACTGCAGCTATTAATGATGTATGGCTGATGTTGAAGACGAATTTGGCCTCAGCTTACAATCCACATGATTCGCATGATGACAATGAACGAGCAATTATTTTAGTATAAAGGTCGCACACGTTTTACGGAAAAGATTCCGTCAAAACTAGAAAGTACTGAATTAAAGTATAATGGTTGCGTGCCTCCAAGTCCTTCTACCCCCTCAAAGGAATTATTTAGGCCGGAAAGTTATGAGATCAGGAAAGCGAAGTTTATCAGGGCCAGAATGTTGTCAAACAATTGAATGTAAAATATCTTCATACGGGTAGCACAGTTTACGAGTATGTCGACAACATCTTCTCATCGTTGTTGAGATCATCTTCACTGAATTTGTTGGATCAGTAAAGTTATTTAAAACATTTGTCCCGTCTGAGTTTCTAAGAAGTGCGTCCCGTCTTCAGCTCATTGTATTGATTTTACGAAGGCTATGTATCGTTGTTATCATATGTGCCGATGAAAAATAAATCGGTCCTGCTGTTACCCCCATTGCACTACACTTGTGACGTTAATACAGAAACCGAAAATCGAAAGCCAAGGATTATTCTCGACAAACATTCGCCTAAATCTTTGGTGCACACAATGGATCAGATACTCGGCACATATTTAAAAAAACGATCAACACATGGTTGGTCACTAGCAATGTTCAATAACATTATTGATATTGCCGCTATAGCCTCATTCATAATTTACGACGAGATGAAAATTTTTCAAAAATCTGATGAGAGACTTTTTTTCAATTGCTAACAAGGCAATTAGCAATACCAATCGTTGAAGAACGAACAACCAATATTCTTATATCATGCTATGCTAGAATTCGAAATGCTATGGAGGTATTTGATGTAAAAGTAAAATTAAAATCAAATTCTGAAACTCTGAAATTCTGAAATTCTATCAAAAAGGAAATTAGAACAATTTTCATATTTTCTCAGTGTGTTGCCCATACTCTAGAGAACCCTGGTTTAATTCCCACCTGACACCTTTTCAATTCCCACCTTTTTCAATTAAATTAATTTTTCTATTCGACCAACAAACCTCAGATGGTAAAAACTGCCATGAAAAGCTTTTTGAGGACATAAGCCGTTCGGAGCCGGCATAAAACTTGTAGGTCCAGATCTCGATCATTTGTGTTCAGACATTTCACAACACGCACAACACAATTGATCATAATGAGCTCGGTCAAAGTCCTTTCAAGGGCTGCAATGGGTATTTCGTTTTTTTTCATATTTATTAACTTTGTAGATCATATTGCAAATGCTGCAAAAGTTGCTTGTGCTGAGTATTAAACATCATTATATCGCTGCGATACTTGCACTCTAAAATATAATGAGCACGAAGCAGTAGCACACAAATAAATTGTTTATTCTTTTTAATATTTGCATTAAGAAAATAAACTTTCAACAGAATTATTATTCTTTTGCCTTTTTATTTATTTTTTAAATCTACCCAGTAAACCAAATGAACTCGTTTTGAATTCGAGGTGAAACCGAAATCTCGGATATTCATTTCGAAAACCAAGTTCGTTCTCGATTTGCTATTGAATCCGAAGCGGGAGAAATGCACACTTCATTTTCAAAACGAGATTTTCAATAAAACCGAATCACTTACGAAACGAGAATTTAAAAATTAGCAAATCGTTTTCGAATAATTTTAACAATTCGTTTTCGAAACGAAATTTTTTTAAATTTCCATTACTGACCCAAATCGATTATTATGAAGGTTTTTGACCTACAATATGCATTGCTTGCAACATTTGGCAGACGATGCTCGAAATATTAGATCATTAATTAAATTCAGTGCATTTATATAAGAAAATTTCTTACATAAAATTAAGCGTAATTCGAAGAAAACAATACAATTTTGAACTCAAATTTATAATAGGCAAGTAGAACAAAGCATATGTGAAACACTAAAAAAAAATTATGACCAAATCAATATTGGTGACTTTAAAGAAGGGCCATTTTTTTCAAGCATTTTATCAAGAATTTTATATTAAAATGCATTCGCTATTTATTCGCTATATTCGCGGATTCATCTCGAATTCGAATCGAATAAGAGATATCTGACCCGAGTTCTCGTTTTCATTACTAATTCGAAACTAACCCGAGTTTGTTTTGTGGTTTATTGGGTATTTTCGTTTCTTATATATTTAATCACTTTTTACAATCAAAAGTCAACATAAAAACCAATAAAGCCCCACATGCATTATGATAATATCAAACAACTCCTTAAGAGTTTCTGGGGACCTTATCACTTTTTTAACGACTAACTCTCTAACCGGAGGGTTAAAAGATAATTTCAAAAGAAGTATCACTTATATAAAATATATACTTGCTTCTTTGGTCTTCTTTATGGTTAAACTGATATTAGTTTTTCAGTGCACGGTGAAAAATTAAATTTAATGATTACGTTATATATCTTGTGTATGTTTGTATGTATACTGTGAAGTCATATCTTTAATATGAGATATGAATCATATATTCTATTATTTAATGAAATTCACAGCTTAAAAATACCTTGTATCAAAATTTTCGGTTAACTTCTTATAAAATTTTTTCTTGCATACTCCTTCGTTTATTAAAGAAATGAATTTATCCAGAACTTAGCGTAAGGCTTTGAATTGATTTCTTCCTTAAAAGCAATTAAAGCCTAGAATCCTATAAAAATACTTAAGCATACGAAATCTCATCACCATTCCGAAAGAGCCTTCAACCAAGGACACACCCATTTAACTCAATGCAATGTTACAAACAAAAAATTGTCCATCCTTAACCCTGCCAACACTCCGCTATTCCATATAATGAAAACAGCTACAATTGCTACAAAACCAAATTAATTCACAGTCAGCAATAATAATATTATTATCCACAAAGACAGAGTTGTGGCAACCCAGCGAATTCCTCCCATTCACACCACAACCAAACTTGTCATTATCAACATTTGGCCTTCATTTTACTCGCGCCCACACAAGGCCATCACACAGAGGACGTTACTCTGCATCGCCTTTCTTCAGCAACGCCAATATTGTTATTTTAGTATTACTGACTGACTATGTAACAGTTTCTGCTTCATTGTTATCTGGAGCTGGGCAACATGACAGCGTTTTAGCGGTTTTCTGCTATAAACAGACATGATCATACACAAACACCCACACACACAATCGGATAGTCGAAGTCATGAACAGACAGCTGCACATAAGCTGTGCTCCTTAACCCTTCGCATGCCTATCATAGGAATTTGATGGTTGCTTTGTATGCTTTAAGTTTTCTTTGTTCTATTCTGTCGTTGTTGCTGTCATTAAGACGCATATATTTTTACGTTGAATTTCGTCACTATTAAAAGAAGTTGTTCTTAACTAACGAACTTGGCAGCAGGCGTTGCTGTTTACAACCTTGTTTTTCACACACACACAGACACCAAGCAACAACGCTTGCGCTTACTCGTCTGTATGTCAAGCGCGCTATCATAATTAAATGTGTTCCCTTGCGTCCTTTCTGTGCGACTTTGTGCAACACCCGCATATAAAATGTAGCATACTTTTGTAGGTAGTGTCGTTAAAGGAAATTGTTACATTTTACCGTTCAGCGCGCTGTGCTGGAAGTGAAAGTGTGAAAATGACTGCTTTGATATGCGAAATAGTGTGAGAAAGAGAAGGGAAGTGTGCGCAAAATATTTTTGACAGCTACAAGGTTAAGGCTGATGAGGTTTCTCTTTAAACCGTAGTTTTTAGAAAGCTTGTAGAAAGCTTGCATAGTCATAGATAATTAAATATATTTTAGTTTGGTAATGGTTTTTTTGTCTTCAACGATATTGTACTAAATCATTCTCAGTGATAAAGCAAAGGAGGGTTGTGCTTTATACTCGTATTAAGGAAATAATTCTTGAAATACATCAATCAGTATCAGATATAGTAATACCCATTCTAATATCTGACAAAAACTTTTGTCACATGTTAAAAAAAAAAAAAACAAGAAAAGTGTGCTACCTATGAATAAGTTATTAACGAAAGATCAGTATTGTTTTCTTATAAAGTATTGCACTTGTTTGGCGAAAAAAGGGGTTGGATTTATGTGTTTAGCAAATCATTTTTTGAAGTGAAACTTCTTAGGCGGCAATGTGACGATTTTTATAGAGAGTAAAATTTAAAAAAAAAAGCCAGGTACCGCAAATAACGATTATCGCTATCAATCAATCATTTTATACTTATTCTTTGTTGATCAATATTTTTTCGATAAGAAATAAAAGTTATTTTTTATCGTTATTTTTTTATATATAAAAAATAATGTTCACAAAATAACTTTTATTTCTGATCGAAAAAATAACGATCTAAAATAATTGTATTAAAACATATACATGTTTATAAAGATGTAAAAAAACGGATGTTCTAAAAACGGATTTGATTTCGAATCTAAGTCAAAGTTGTCGCAACAGAATTTTTGAATTCCGTTTACAAATTTTTAAGTTTAATTGATATTAAATTTTATTGCAAATTTTGCTTTTATATTTTATCAGTAAAAAAACACAACTAATAAAATAAATTATTACAAATCGAAAAAAACCACACTTTCGATAGTATGGTAAGTGTGGACGTAGAAATTTTTGTTTAATATAATTGCTGAAGAACTTTTTGTTTTAGTTAATTTTTGTGTTGGTTAAATATAAATATTCTACAATCTTATGTTTAATAAATTAAAATAAATATCAAAATATAAATTTATTATTTCTCCTGCAGTAAAGAACTTATGTATATTTTAAATTTAATTGTATACTTAAATTTTCACAAGCTCAATATATTTTTAGCATGTAACATAAATAAAATTGGTTCAATAAATAATTCGAATTTATTATGATATTTCAAAAATAAAAGGATTTTTCAAAGCATAACTACCATGCACAGTCTACGTATATTTAAACCTGCATTGTTTTAATATAACTTTTTGTATTATTTTTGTATTAATTTCATTAATTTTGCTGAAGATTAACAAAAACAATAACATACTACAAAAACGAGAGAAATATATATGCATATAATTTATATCATACGCATTAAAAACAACAACAACCCAAGCAGAAACTGAAAACTATTTGTAAAACGATTCTTGATTTATGTAATGGTTTATATGTAGTAGCACTGCGTTTTTGAAATATCAAATGTAAACTACGTCTCATTTTCTGTGTGTATCAGGTAGACAAAGCGACGCTACCCTAACTATTTGAAGTCTGCCAGCGGACTGAAAGCTTTTTAGCACCGCAAGCATATCTATATATACGTTAACATTGCATTTAAAGCTTTGAGAAATTCGTTAAAGTACCTATTATATTCAACAAACAACATGATGTTGCGTTCGAGATTTCGGCACGAACTAAAGAAACAAGCATAAGAACGTCAACAGCAACTGAGTCATCAAATCATTTTTCTCATAAAAAAATGTGAATTTATCTTCTTTTATTTTGCTATCTTGTGCCTATATTATAGAAGTGACAAGATCCAAGGTTAGATATTTCTTTTATTGACGATATATATATAAATTTTGGCATACATTTTTTCTTTGTCTGCTGAATATTATAGGCTGGATGTATACCCTAGGGTGTCTTCCAAAAAACATTAGCATTACCTTGAACAAATTTGCGAAAATACTTCCTTACTTACTTACTTGAAAGACGTAATTCTACGGCAAAAGAGAGCTAAAACTATGTTCAAGCCGAACAAAGGTATAAAAGGCAGTTCGCACATTACATTTTGTTGTTTTTTATGTAGTATGTATAGCATAAATATATTTGATGGGCCGGGTATATGCCTTTTAAGCCATTCTGAAGAAAAAGTTTTAAAAAAGTGTCTACGTATTTATTAAAAAAAAAAACGAAATGGCCACTTCAGCCCTTGGAAGGACTTTGACCGAGCTTCTTATGATCAATTGTGTTTGTGTTGTGTTGTGAAATGTTTGAACACAAAAGATCGAGAACTGAACCTACCAGCTTTATGCCGACTACGAAAGGCTTATGTCCTCAAGAAGCTTTTCATTGCAGTTTTTTACTCTCTGAGGTTTGCTATTGTCTGCAGAGAGGTGACGGTCAAACAGAAAATTATCTCAAACGTATTTATTTAATAAAGGGTCCGCCATCTAACGTTTTTTTTTTCAACTAGTGCTAATTTCGAGAATGGTAACAATTAGCACATGTCTGATTTGACAGATAATTAGTTTTATCCTTCCGCTGAACGAATATGGTGGTGTATACGCTTGAACAACGCTAGGAAATATTGCGACATTACTTTGAATGTCGAATGTGTGCGAAAATTGCGTACGGATTTTGAAAGAACAGAAGCACGGTCAGCTCCTTATGTTCGTTATCTTGTGAAAAAAGTGAAAGAAACTGGCATCCTAATCGATAAACCAAAGCGTGAAAAGCCAAAAACAGTGCGTACACCCGAGAATATTTCTGCTGTGGCAGAAAGTATGCGTGAAGCGGCATCAACATCAATTCAACGTCGTTCTCAACAATTGAACATTTCGGAGACATCATTGAGACGAATTTTGCATAAAGACCTTGGTATGACGCCATACAAAGTCCAATTGGTTCAGGAGTTGAAGCCAACTGACCATCCAATGCGTTTTCGCTTCGCTGAGTGGGCCTGCGATCGGCTTACAGAAGATGCCGATTTTGCCAAAAAAATCATCTTTTCAGATGAAGCTCTTTTTGATCTTGGCGGGTATGTAAACAAGCAAAATTGTCGCATTTGGGGCACAGAAAACCCGCACGCATACATTGAAAAGCCGATGCAACCAAAACGTGTCACTGTTTGGTGCGGATTTTGGTCCAGAGGCATCGAAAATAAGCAAGGAGTGGCCGTTACAGTCAATAGACATCGTTATCGAACCATGTTGAACGAATTTTTGTTCACAAAAATTGAAGAGGAGGACATTGGCAACATTTGGTTTCCACAGGACGGCGCTACGTGCCACATAGCCGAAGCTACACTCGATGTTTTGCGCCCTGTTTTTAAAGATCGCATTATCAGCCGCAGAGCTGATGTCGTTTGGCCACCTCGAAGCTGCGATTTGACACCGTTGGACTATTATTTGTGGGGTGCCCTCAAAGATAAGTGTTACGACGACAAGCCAGAGACAATTGACGCTTTAAAGGACAATATTCGTGAAGCCATTGGTGAAATACAGCTGCACACAATCGATAATGTGCTTAAAAATTGGACCGATCGTGTAGGCTACTGCATGGCCAGCCGAGGCAGCCATTTGAATGAAATTATTTTTCATTATTAACCGGAAGGATTGTACATTCAAATAAAAAAAGAAATTTGAGAAAATATTCAGTAGTTTTTTTTTTTTTGCATTTTCAAAAAAAAAATTATTTGGCGGACCCGTTATATAACTTTAAGGAGGTATTCCTGGTAAGCAAAAATATATATCACAGCTTGGATATTTTTGAATATCGTCCTAAAAGGGTTTTTTTAAATTCGAAATACTTTAGGAGATATGGCCTTTTTTGTCCAGCAACGTTTTCATCAAAATGCGATATGCTTGAATTGGCTACTTTTTGAATGCAACGGTTTGAAGCAACCACCGAATTTCGTTCAAAGCGTTCTTTAGTAGATAATAACTTGTTTGTATACGCATTCTAAAAATAAATGAACACACATTTTAGAGCTTAGGTATTCGAATGTTGGCAGCGCTTAGTTCACTTTGAATTGAGTTATAAACCAGACGCGGGCCTTTTGTGAAAAAAAAAATTTTGTTTGTGCTAAAGACAATGGATAGAATAAGTAATAGAAATAAAAAAAAAGAAACACTGGTAGTAATCGAAAAACTCGTCCCTTGAAACGCCACTTTCGTCAAATGAGAATGTCAATTATATTGCAACTGTCGTATTTAACGAAGGTTTTTTGCCAAAACTTCAAATAATGAACCTAATGGGCATCCCGATTGGCAACCTCACATATGATTTCGCCATGTCTCGGAACGAAGAACGTTTGAAAAGGTCCGAAGCCAGAGCTCTGGCCTCATCAAAAGAAGGTAGAACTGCCCGAAGAGCACAAAGACCCGCTGAGTCCTTTTTTGAAGAAGAGGAAGGAGTTCTCTATGGGACTGGCATTGCAGTTTGATATATCTAAGTATTTCACAAAAAAAAAAATGTTTTATTGCCTACAATTTTCTTTCAGTTTTTTCAAAATCACGTTTTTGAACTTCGTAGTCGCTTTTCTCCGGTTCTACTGAACCGATTTTGATGAAACTAAGTGCAATCGACGCAGAGTTGTCGAATTTCTAAAACTGCATGCTCAAATTTTTCATTTCAATTTTTTTTTTTTTTGATGCAAAAAAATAACTTCAAACTTAAACGCGTTTATCTTGAAACCACGTTTTTCGAGCTTGCGGCCCAGATTGCGCCCGTAGTTCTGAACCGATTTTCATGAAATAGAGTGCAATCGACGCAAAATTGTCACCATTTTAGTCTCTATCACAATTTTAAAAGATTTTTTACAATTTTTTTTACACTAAGCTATAAAAAAAAGACCCAAAATCGGTTTTTAATTTTTCAAAGACCGTCATTTTGTAAAAATTAATCGCAAAATTGTGATTGAAGTAGGGATCAGAATTACATCTGTACTGCATCTAATGCCGTTTATTTTTTCCATATCAGATGATCCGAAGTTGAGTTATCCGGGCCGCAAGCAGCATACCTTATAAAAACAAAGACCAAGATGAAGTAAGTAAGAAAGTAACAAACGGAGCCAAAGTAACTTTTTTTTGCTGAACTGAAGTGAGAATTCTTAAGTGGGAACCAGAATGGTCGGGCTTGTAGTACGTGGTATGACCTGTCAAAAGTTAAAATATACTAAATGCACGGAATCGCACAGAGTGCATAGTACATCTGTTTGTTCGTAGCTGTAGTTGTAGCACAAGTAAAGCAAACTTTAACTTTTGAGTACTACTGCTGCTCTGAAAGTTGTATTAAGTATGTTTTTTTTAGGATCGAGTATATCGAATTGATACTACAAATGTTGTCGGTAACGAAATAAGTGTTCAAAATAAACAATATTTGTAAAATCGTAAAATTAATAAACAACAGTGTTCTTTGAGCGCTCACACCATTGTGGAGATATTTTTTGGCGAAGCGTGCTACACACTGAACAGCTGATGAGGTTACTACATAGAATCGCTACAACTACATCGAATTTGTTCCACGCCTTCTAAATCTCTAAATCAGTCATTGAAGCTAGCTGTTATAACTTCACGTTCAAAGCGAACATCAAAGTGTATTAAAAACAAACTAAAACAAGCACAACAATTTTTTAAAATGACGAACATCAAATTAATAATGTATCACCACTGCTTTGCGTTCTTGTTAAAGTGGGTCGGCATAATTATTTTTCTTTTGTATATTATTACAAGGATAAGCCGTCGACAACTTTCTTCGAAAATGTAAAATGTTTATAGTTCATACCATATTTTCTTCGAAGTCGATTTTGTTACTTTAGCTTAAATAAGTGTCATTTAAGGAAATAAAATAAAAACGAAAAAAGTTAAACAAATTTAAATAATATCTAAAAAAATATTTTAATTTCCACAGCTGACTGGAAGAAAGCCGTTATAGTTTCATTAGGGCTTATATTTTCAAATTTCTCTCAATTCTATAAGAAAAAACTAAAAATGTTTATCAAAACAAGCAAAAACTACTTCATATTTACTTTCAGACATCCGCAAATTAGCGAGATACCAAAAATGCAACCTTTCCATCCCCACTATTGCTAGGACGACAGACTGAAATATTAAGGAATAATTTTAATCTGCTAATGCGACCTTTTCTAATATGCATATCTCCATGAAAATTTTCACAAATATCAATTTTCAATATTTTCCAACTAGCTTCTTTGAAATACTGCACTTTCATAGCCACCTTGTTTTTTTTTTCAACATTCACTGCATTTGAACTATAAAAAAAAAATTTGCTCAATGATTTGGCGAAATTCACTAGACCGTAACAGAATTTCCTGTACTCTACACAATTTGCCGAAAGTTGCACAAAGCCATGCTTCGCACTGGAAATGCCTAAAATTATGCTAACCTTTGACGATTTATGCAAACGAAGTAGCTAGCGGAAACGGAAGAGCGCACACAACAACAGAAATAACAAATAGACATAAAAATAACGTTAAATTCAAGTAGCATCATTTAAAAACATAAACTTGCTGCAAATAGAGTCATAAAAGTTAAAAGATAAAAAGGAAAAAAGCATAAATTTAGAAAAAGAAGGCGTTGAAAAAACAAAACAACGGAAAAACGTTAATGCAAAATTTATTAAAAACAACAAAAAAACAAACAATAAGAGTGAAAAAATGCACAACTCGAGCAAACGATGTAGTTTAGTGTAAACATCAATATAAGCTTTCATTTGGGCGTTCAGCACCTGCCAACAGGAGACCCTCTTGCCTTCTACTCATGAAAAAACAGCATAAAAAAAAATAAAAAAAATAAACACTTTTGAAGGCCTCGACTATTTTTCATGATTTCCACTCGTTCCACACGATTTTCTACGTCATGAAAGGTTAATGACGAGAGCGTGTCAGCAATACCAGCAACAACAAGTACAACAAAAGCAGTTATAATAACAACAACTTGTAGGTGCCAGCCAGACGTTTCGACCTGTTCAAGTGTTGCCACGTGAATTGTTTTTGCTGCTGCCGCCGATGTCGTGTGGAAGGTATTTAACAACAACAACAACGTATGCCATGAAATCAGGAAGCTATGGTTCCAGCAGTCAAAGTTCAGGTGAGGATGTTATATGACGACAGCAATATAACACCAACAACAACACCAACACTGACAAACTTACCAGCAAATGATGAAGCAAGAAAAATAGATGAAGTGAAAGGAAGTAAAGTAGACAAGCCAACAACAAGCATAAACGAGAGAAAAATAAATATATATATAAAAATAAAATTACCAAGTAAAAGTAACATAAAAGCAAAAGTGAAAAAGTTAAATGAAACGAAACGAAACACGTTAATGACGCGGCAACCCAAAAGGAAACAGGCAGGGGAGATGCTAAAATTCAGTGAGCACAAAAAAAGAAAAAAAAACAACATAAATAAAAATATATAATGCAGTAAAGGTAGTAGAAAGAAGTTGTAGTTGTTGGCAAGAATGAGCATTAAGATTAAGGCTGCGCTGTCATTCCATTTGGCTGGCACGAAAATCAAGCCATAATATCATCATCTTGGATATGTATTTTGTATATATATAGAGCAAAATGTCCTTGATGCTGTATGCTGAAATCTGACACTGAAGTGGACGCGCCAACCTGGAAATTGCCATTGAGATTAAAATGAAGCGATAGCCAGCGCGAATGCTGGATACTAAGAGCATAAAAGGATGTAGAAATATAAGTACGATATTAAGTCATTAAGGATATTTAGCGTAAATTGAGGCGATGAACAGCTATACGTGCCAATGAGCCAGTAGAGTGGTGTACCTGGTGCTTGAATGCATGGATGGTGTGGGTGGAGATAAGATGGAGTAAATTAAGTACAAACCATTTTACTAAAACGCTTCTAATTAAAACCAATGCTGAAGTTGACTTTGTACAGAACACTAATTTACTTTGTCTGGTTTTTGAGAGGGTGAGACTGTGGATTATATATATTAGACCATGATTTTAAAAAAATAATTTTTCTTTGTAGGGTGAAAGTAAGGCGAAGGGGAGTGAAAATAACGTCGATATATTCTTTACTGGATCTTTTGGTTTTGCAATGTTGCAGTTTTATGTTTATGGCCATAAAGAACATATTTTCAATACGGGACAAAAATTTATGTTTTCTGGTTCAAAGTTTTATGCAGTTCTTATCAGAAAATTTCTTGAAAGTAAGCTTGAATGATTTATTTTTGAACTAACTTTATCTTGACCTTGATGATCTAAGGGCTTTTAAATGGTAGCTTTGTTATTTGTGTTTGCGATTCCAACAGAGCTTCAATTATAGCCTTATAACATAGTTGAAACATAATAAAAATTACACTGTCCTACACAAAATCTGTACAAGACCTCCTACACATATATCTCATTAAGTGGTAATATATGATGACTTTCTGCATTTACAGAATTTTTTTTTTCACTTCGAATTTTTCGTCAAGGACCTCATACTGAGTCACTTAAAATGCTCGTACCTTGCCTCACTTGGCTTATCACAACTTTGCTTCAGCTCAACTGGTTTAAAAAAATTGTATATTTTAACAAAGACAAGACTTCCAGTTTTGTACTCTAATTAATATAATAGGAATATGCAAATCCATTTTAAAATAATACACGCTAAAACGTTGAACCTAATTTTTTTTTATTTTTTTATATTTTCTAACGGTAAGAAATCAAAGCAAATCTACTGACATCATTTTGTTCATTTCTTTCTTCAGAAGACTAAAGTTAGAGCAAACCTCAGAGAGTAAAAACTGCCATGAAAAGCTTCTTGAGAACATAAAGCCGTTCGGAGTCGGCGTAAAACATTTAGGCCCAGTTCTCGATCATTTGTGTGCAAACATTCCACATCACACACAACACAACTGATCATAAGAAGATCGGTCTAAGTCCTTTCAAGGGCTGAAATGGCTATTTCGTTTTTTTTTATTAACGAAAATACGATTTAACATATTTTCAGATTTTTACGTAGAATTACGTCTTGGTCATGCTAACGTTTTTGGGGGACACTTTAAGATTGCATACTGCCGTTAATATTCATCGCACGAAGATAAAATGTTTGCCAAAATATCAGTTATATCGACAATAAAAGGAATATCTTACTTTGGATTTTGTCACTTCTTTAATTAAGCCACAAGATAGCAAAAAAAAAAAGAAGAAAAATTAACATTTTTATATGATAAAATATGCATTGCTGACGTTCTTATGCTTGTTGCCTTAGTTCGTGCCAAAATGTCAAACGCAACATCGTTTTGTTTGTTGAATAAGATCGTTTTACGAATTTTTTAGAGCAATGTTTACGTATATAAATGCTTGCCCTGCTAAAAAGCTTTGAGTTTGCTGGCAGAAGATAGAAGATTGAAAGCTTTTCGATCGCCGCCCAAGCGATTAATGCGCAGTTCAAGAAAAAAGTTCAAATTTTTCATCGCTCATTCCATCGATCGTTGGAAGGTGGATCACTTTTCGATCGCCCAAGCGATTAATGCGCGATTAAGAAAAATTTTCAAAATCTTCCTTCGCTAATTCCGACGACCTTAGGGAGATGGATAGCATTTCGATCACCCAAGCGATTAATGCGTGATTCAAGAAAAATTTTCAAAATCTTCAATCGCACATTCCGACGACCTTTGGGAGATGGACTGCATTCCGATTGTTCAACCGATAAATGCGCGATTCGAGGAAAATTTTCAAAATCTTCCCTCGCTCATTCCGGCGATCGTTGGAAGATGGATCGGTTTCGAAACTTGTGACAAAAATGTCAAACGTTTTCTTATCGTTCAAAACCAACGACGCCAGTATACAATGTTTCGCAGTATATCGTTGAGGACGCGTTTTGCCGAATCGTTGGACCCTTTTCAGGACTTCTCTTTGTGATTCGTTTGCGGCTCTTCCCAGCGAATCGCTTAAGGCCACCCGCGGCGATTCGTTCGTGAATCTTCCCAGCAAATCTTTTACGAAGCCTTCAGGCGATTCGTTTACGAATCTTCTAGGTGAATCGATTTTATGGCCTCAGCTGCTTACAGTCGGCGATACCCGGATGACTCTCAAATGAGCTCGCCGGCGTTTGTCTCATCCTCAGGGTAACTGCTTGTGTTGTTATTAAAACGTATGTATGAAATATTTGCATATATATATATATATTTCTTTCGTTTTTGTAAAATACATAATAAATACATAATAATTAATAATCAATAATACATGAAAAACAATAATAAAAAAAATAATAATACATAAATAATTCAAAAATTATATAACTGCTCTGCAAGCTTACATATACGGAGACTGTACATGGTAGTTATGCTATTAAAAACTCCATTTTTTTAAAAATATCATAATAAATTCGAATTATTTATTGAACTAATTTTATATATATTGCATTTTAAAAATATTCTTTGTTCAAATTTAAATTTTCAGTGAAATTTTAAATATATATTAGTTCTTTACTGCAGGAAAAGAATATATTTACTTCAGTTTATTTTTTAAATATTGAATTATATATATTTTTAACTTATATAAAAATTAACAAGAACAATAAATTCATCAACAAATATATCAAACAAAAAATTCTACGTCTATCGAATGCTATCGAAACTGTGTCTTTTTTTTCCTTAAAAAATACAGACTTAACAATATTATTATACTCTGTTTAAAAGCAAGCATAGTTTGTCATGATAAAAAGTCTCCATTTATATTTCATATTGCAATCAAATCATTACAATAAACTAAATAACTGTACTTAATACCAAAAACGAAATCAGCCTGGAGATAAAGCGAAGAACAATAATTGCTAATAGGTGCTACTACGGGCTCAGTAAGCAACTAAGTTCCAGAGCCCTCTCTCGATCGACAAAACTAACACTCTACAAGACGCTCGTTCTACCTGTGCTGCTTTATGGCGCTGAGGCATGGGTAGTTTCGCAAACTGACGCAGCCACTCTGGGGGTGTTCGAGAGAAAAGTTCTTCGCAAAATCTTCGGTCCTGTTCGAGTCGGCGATGACTATCGCATCCGAATGAATCACGAGCTGTATGAGCTCTACGATGACATTGACGTAGTTCGGCGTATAACTGTGCAGCGACTACGCTGGCTGGGTCATGTCCATCGTATGAACGACGAAGCTCCAGCGAAAAGGTGCTCGAGGCGAGGGTCGCTGGTCAACGACGACGAAGGAGACCATGCCTCCGATGGATGGACCAGGCTGAGGAAGCCCTAACCGCACTTGGTGTATCCGATTGGAGAAGGCGCGCGCAAAGCAGAGGCGCCTGGCGAGAGCTGATGAGGTCGGTTGAAACCCGGACACGGGTTGTTACGACCAACTAAGTAAGTAAGTAAGTAGTAAATAACTGTACTTTGCGTCTTCGTTTGTTCAGTTTTTCCAAATGTAATGTTTACATCATTTTGTAGAATTGTAGTTTCACTGTTGCATTCCGGATCCTTATAATTCTGTTTGACATTTTGATAATAACAACTTGCGACTATGTATGCAAACCACATATGAGACAAATTTTATCCCAATTATCACGCATATTAATGAAGTCTTTATTAAAAAAATCTTGAAAATATTTCACCGTGACGCTTTGATCAGTGTTTATTGGTTAACTTCAGCCATAGATAGAGGAATTGAATCAAAAGAATCATGTCTGAAGAATTTTTTGATTATTTTTAAAAGCAAATTGCAAATTACAAAAATAAAATGTGTTTTCTGTTCATAACGTATAACTTTGTTAAAAATTAAACGATTTAAAATATTAAGGGAACAACGGAACAATGGAACACTTCATGTGTTATCCTTAATATAAAGTCAAATTTTGGAGACTATGATATAACAAGGTTATAATACAATACATTAAGTTAGGCAAGGTACGAAAATCCGAAGTGACTTCTTAAAATGGTCATTGACGAAAAAATTTAAGTGATAAAAATATTTTAAAATAGCGGAAATTGATGGCTTTCTGGAAAATTTCAGCGCAATCGGCCCTGAAGTTTTTGAGTCTTAATGATTTCTTAAAGGTGAGCGTAATTATAGTGCCAGTACGCCTATTTTTAGTATAGTTCGTTAGTATAGTTGACGATAAGTATACAAACTTAATTACCAAATTCCAGCCTTATACGAACAAAATAGTCTGAAATATACCATTTTCATTGAATTGTGGCCGGTAAAAGAGGGCATGAAAACCCATTCTTGGTACAATTGTCGAAAGTTACCATACAAACGAAATTACCAAGTTTTAGTCTCATACAATCGAAACAGTCGCAAACATTGCATTTTTATTAATTTGTGGGCAGTAAAAGGGAGTATGGTTAAAACTAAGTATGCAATTACTTATTATATGGAGCAAGTAATAAACGTTTTAAGCTTGAGCGATGTCCGTTCAGCCGTTAAGATTTGTATAAAAGTCGAACAAACACACAAACAAACAAACAAACAGATAATAATTTTTTGTTAATATAGATTATCTATATCTATAATATTTGGTATAAGTTGCTTTACTTGCTGGTTTCCATTACAAAGTTGTGGAGGTTTTAAAATACGCATTAACATAATAGGCCTGCGGCAGAATTTTGACACACATTTTCGATATCTGGGTAAACATTTGAAACCAAATTGTTTATAGTCGAAACGGATGTACCCAATGTATCTGAAACATAAAGCAATCCATTGTCAAGAGCAATGCTCCTTTTCCTATTTTTAATAAAATAGCTGCAAATATAGCAGCATCGTGATCTCCTCTTAAATGGACACGCATCTTTTTTGTCAATTAAAGTTTCTAGACATATTGACATACATTTGATTTCTTCATGATAACTCTTACTGTATCAGCTCGGGTGGCTTTAAGTACAACCTGTAGTCTTTGACGGAAGTCGTCAGAGAATAAAAAAGTTATACCACCCATCACACGACTTGATGACCTAACATCTTCTAACATGGTATTAACAGCATAGATATGGGCTTTATGTATCATGGTGCATTCATCACAACCACTAATGATGTTTCTTTGAGTACTTTTGCAACAGCACCGCTTTTATGAATTGAGCATGAATGTGTTGTTTTGCATAGTGAAACTGAAAGCTGCAACTTTAATGTTGAGTGAATAGTTCGACCGCCACTTAGAAGTGTTGCTGCGATTATTGCTCTAGACTAATGCGTCCAAAACCGTTTGAAATATAGCATTTTTATTGACTTGTGGGCGGTAAAAGGGGGCGTGGCAAAATGTATAATATAGATAATAGACACAATCAAACAAAAATATTATATAGATAATAGGGGGGAAATGTGAACATTTTAGTTATTTTTTTCTTGAATACATAAGTTCATTGATAGTATGAAAATTTGTTGACCTGATCTTCACTTGACGTACTACAGATTTGCTTTCGGGGAATTTTTTTGTTGTAAGAACTGCAGCAATGATCTTTAAGTTAAATTAAATCAATAATATAAATACAAGAAGAAAAAAAATATTTGCATCATAAAAAAATTCCTATTCACTAAAACCCAAAAAAAATTTGTTAACAACGAACAAGAGCTGAGATGACCTTTGGACAAAGCTCTTGAGAAATATATTTGAATATATTATATAGATTCCCAATGAACTATATTAATAAATAACTTGAATTCCAAGACTAGCCATATATAATTTATGCTCTTTTAACACCAATGAAAATCCTCTACCTGATTTCTTCCTTTGCTCTGCTATACCGTTTTAAATTTATGCCTCCATAAACATAAAAAAAAAACCTTTAAAATTTTTAGTCCATTTCATTTTACCGGCGAACAGCAAAGAAACTTACGAATACTTTTCAACCTTTTTTTTACACATTTCCTCAATATAAAAGCAACACAAAGCAACGACTATGGCAACAACAACATTGAGAAGAACAACAACAAGAAATATGTTGGTATCACTTCGTTACATTCCACTTAATTTATTTTCACTTTCCGCACCCACTTCATCAATCTTGAAAAAGGTTGCTTGGTTGGCTTGGGTGGCGACTGGTACTTGGACAAAGGAATACAGAACGTACACAAAAAAATCTTCAAAGTGTTGGAAGCAAAAGCAAACGTTCAATGCCTGGCTTGAACTGAATCTAGTGTAGATTTTGGGCCAAAATGACCCAAAGTATCGACATAGCCGCAATATGGCGAGGAGCAACACTTGACGGCAAAAGCAAAAAAAAAAAAAACAAGAGCAAAAGTAACATTCATTTCCGGCCAACAAATGCACGACACACGCACACGGCTAGAATTAAAACGGTACAAAAACAAACACGCACGCACACACACACACACACCAAGTGGAGCTGACTTTTCATCCTTTCAATGCAAGAGTTTTTTACTTCTTGGTTAGTTTTTTTCAGCTCTTTTTTGTTTTGTTTCTTGTTCTCTGTCTCACTCTCGCATAACCTTTAGTTGCTGATTTAGGGCTTTGAATAGAATTTTCAACCATTTCTCATCCTCGGTCTACCTGTTAGCCGAATATCGCCTGTGTGCGCGCCATCTAGTGGCAAAACATTAATTCACAGGTGTGCAATTTATTGTGCGACCAATTTTATTTGGCTCGCTTGAAGAGTTTGAGTTGAGCGTAGCAGGTCTTATTTCTGGTTTACACTTGGTCTATGTCTATCATATTAGAGGGTATGAACAGTGAACTCCAAGCCAAAGACTTTAAAAGTTGGAGGGAGGATGGGGGATGGGGACGTGTAACATAACACTAAACAAAAAAAAAGGAAAATAAAACCAAAGCATGCATTGGTACTAGGCACATGGTGCTCGACGCTCTGGTCGATGGTCTTTATGGTCGAATGGTTAAAAATTTAAGCGGAAGTGTGCGTTTTGTGCCCTTTAACTTTTATTTTTTGTTGGTTTGTGGGTTCATGTTTATTTTTTATGTCGTTATTTTTTTTTTTTTGCTTTTGATACCAGCAGCATATATGTTCATTTTAGTTTATTGCTTTATGCCACACATATATTTAAAGCCTTAAATGGAACCTTATGCTTGGCTTGGCAACTGTTTTGATTTCCTTTGAGGAAACAAGCCATTGGCGCTACTTAAAAGAATTAGCCGCTAGTAAAACAAGCATAAAATATTTACATATGGTTATGATTACCTAAATCAGATCGTAATTGAGTCTTGTGTGGCTCTTAAGACTAAATAGTTTGGAACTAAAGCTTCAGCGTTTTGTCGTAAGCAGTTTTGTTTATAAGTTCCATAAAACGTACTAGTGGAATGGAAAGGGTTTTTTTCTGAAAATCAAACAATATTCTAAAACTCCTCAATATTTGCCTTTTATCACCCGAAGACTCTTTAAATTAAGTGTTAGTTAAATAATTCCTCCATTAATCTTCACAACTACACAAGCTTAGAAAAAATATTAAAATTATCTAGGAGACTGAGAAAGCCATCTATATCTATTCTTTACTATTATACAAAAGGGTAATCACGTATGTTCGGGACCGCACAGCTTGAGAACGGCAGACACTATTTCAATAATTATTTTTCTATTGGATAGCTATAGCACACAGTTTGAGCATATGCTAGATAAATTTGTTAATCATTATTTCAACAATTAGTTAAAATTAAAAGAGTCTAACCATACAATTACCTTATTCTCATTCTCAGCGAGAGAAAAGGCTCTCTCTCTCTTTTTAAGCTCTATGCAACGCAACAAGTAAGAAAAATTTGTTGTGTTGAAAAATTTATTTTTCAAAGACAAAATCTTTCTTTTCAAACTCTTTTTGAGCAAGATAAAAAAAGTCAACAAGGTCTACAAAAAAAGAGACAGCAAAATATATTGTGTGCGGTACCAATGATGCCACCTTTTTGAATGTAGAAATACCGCCATTTCAGTATAAACCAAAGACATGTTTAATTTCAATGTAATTGGGCTCTGGTTTTAAATTCAACTTTTATGGCAATTTCCTAGACATAAAAATTTATTAAATAATTTTTATGTTTTTTTTTCCTTGAAAAACTAAACTTTACGCTTATGCAATTTATAACTTTCTTCGAAGTCAACTAGACTCGCAATCACAGCATAAACTTCTGGTAGCATTCAATAGCGCGGCTAGATATGTTTAAGGCATTCTGGGCGGTGGTTTACTTGAGAACATAAACATCCGTAACATTTTATTTCTTTACAAAATTATTCACACTCAAAGCCCTCATTATCTTTTCAGCAAACTTTAATCTTTTCAGTCCCAACGGTCAACTAGCTTTGTTTTGCCTAGAGTTAATTATCTCAATAGTAACAGGTTTTTTATCAGCACCATTAGGCTTTGGAATGCACTGCCAAACTCTATTAAACAAATTATTGCACAAACCAGCTGTAAACATACCAGCTTTAAGTACTTGAGTAACTTAAGTCAATAAATCTATGCTTCGGTTTCTTGTTCTTCTTTTCACTTTACTAAAGTCTAACCTCACTTTTCTGTTATCTTTACTTATATTTATTCGTCTATCTTATAATTTTACAATTCATTTAAATTCTCAGATGTACTTTAAAATTTGCTTATATAATTTATTTTCCCTTTTTGCATTTTAATCTTTTAATGTTGTTCAGCTCAGTAGTTTTAAGCTAGTGTTTCTTTTTAAACAAATAATAATGTTTATTTTAAGTTTACTTTTTAAACCAATGACAATACCTACTATTCTACTATAAAAAGACTGTATTATTCTACCCCAAAATACAACAAATAAATATAAAAAAAATTTAAAAAATTATCTATAAGCCCGTCAAATATTTTTTTAACCTTAGTTCTGCTATTGTTTAAGTCGCAGATTTTTAAAGTCACAGTGCTTGAAAATGTATGTAACGCTCAAAAGAAACCGTGGTCAGTATAAAAAAGTATACATATTCTTGATCAGCGTCATTCCCTATTAGAAAAGTGCCATGTCAGTTGTTCATATGGTAGCTTTTTTACATTTGAAGAAATCGCATAAGTATTAAACTTTTGAACTTATCTTCCCTTTCATTTACAAGTTTTTATTTCGAGATTGCGCGATTGTGGCTGTTTTAAATGAAATTAAGTTTGATATTTATATTTCAGATTATGCGTACGATTGTGGCATGCATTGCTTAATTTACACATTTCCTGACAAATTTGTTAGGACCGCATTTAATATGCGGAACTAAGCTGGTTTGTATAATTTTAATGCTTACTGTTTGAGTTCATAGGCCATATACAAATGCGACCTTAGTTTGGATCTTTGGATAGGCAAAAAGAATGTACATTTTTCAAGCGGCATTGTTATCTGTCCTTATTTCTTCGATGTAAAGTTCATCTGCATTGGTGATTATTTCAAAATAATGTTTTAAAAATTTTTAATTAGTCTTAAAAATGCCTTATATTGTTAAATTAAAACATTTTTTTCAACAAGTGAATAGCTTTCATTAAATTAGAAAATCTTACATCTTTACGGAAAATAGCTACAACAAATTGAAGCTAACGAATTAGTTGAATGGCCTGATCGAACGAATTTGCATTTATTATTATAACGTGCTTTCGATAAAAAATAGCGCCATTGTGAATTTCTCACATTTTCCTTGTTCACGATAGTCTACTTCTATCAGCTAATCGTCATTTTGGAAACCAATTACTCTTTGAAAATAAGAGCAAAATATTTATGTCTACGCCAAATTATAGTTCGACGATTTATCACAAGAGCATGGAAGCTTGATAGAACTGGATAGAAGTAGAAAACGATTGAGGTATGCTTCCAACCCTTTTGACATGCATTCCACCGCGTAAGTGCAGCCTTTCATAGAAATTTTAAACATCCACAACATTAAAAAAATTTGCTTACAGATTTCTACAGAACTTCCAACCGTCCAAGGAAGCGTTTGTGGGATTAATGACAACTACATGCGAACTGCTAAATCAGTGCTCACGAGCAAGATCAATTCGCTGTTCGATCGAAAGCAACTCATAAAAAGTGCCTATATGTTTTTGCGAATAGTTCATTTAATGCAGGCCTGGGCGCTCCATAGCTCACTGAGCGCTCTCTGAGCATAACTTTTCACATGCACTCAAAGCACACAACACAAGAGAATATAATTCAGTTGTTCGCTGACGGTGACGCTGTAATGACTTATGTCGCTTTGTGCTGGAAATTGTATGAGCTCAGTGATTTGAGAGTGCAGCGACACTAACATTACAAAATAAAATGTGACTGTGTTGGAATAATGCCTAGGCCTGATTTAATGCTTTTGTGTTCCGTTTTTTTTTTTTTATGTTTTATCTTGCAGAGATTTTTTTTTAAGGAGCTGAGGCTACCTTAAATCGGTTTTACAAATAGAGGGTATAGAATTCGTCGCTTTACTTCATTTTCTCGCAAAATTAATGTCTGCGGGGCGAGACTGGAAGCAGAAATCCAAAATTGTTAACCAGCCGCCGCTAAATTGCCAACACGAGTATTAAAATTGAAACAACGCAATTGATAATAAGAAGCTCGGTTAAAGTCCTTTCAAGGGCTGAAATGGTCATTTAGTTTTTTTTTATTCTGATTAATATAAAAAGTGAATTCGATTTCGCTAAGCTTTTCCATTGTTCATGCACAAGCAATTTTTCCATGACATGCCAACTTTTCACCTTAAACAACTACAATCCAGTTTTAATTTTAGTTTTCAAGGTATTGCAACTCCCTTACCAACTCACTCTATATCATTTCACTTATTCCATATTTCTTTTTTGAAAAAAAAGGTTTCATCTTTTAATACATAAATTTTTTATTTAAATCAAAGTACGATTTGTTCTTCCGTTAAGGTTGTTCCTTACCCAGCAGAAAAAGAACTGCTTAACAAGTTTTACAAGTACTTTTTGCATTTCAAAGTGCTTCCAACATTTGTCCATCCAGTACTTTTATTAAGGCTATGTCTACAAAAGAAGTGCTTTTCAAATCGCTCTAATTTGTGGTACTTCCATTCTAACTCAAAACATCCCAATTGAGACAACTTTTTTTAAGGCACTAATTTTGCCTACAGGAAATCTTATGAAAATTATGTTTTTTTATTACAAGAAATTCAAATAATTGTGCTAACAGAATCAGAATTCAGATATTTTTCACTTCAAACATTTTTTTATTTTGTTATGAAAATTAAAGAAAAGTAACAAATGAAATAATTATTATAAGTAGGTGATAAAATATCTTCGAACTATTAGCGTGAGAAACAGTTGCAATATTTTCTTTTGATATATCAATATTTCGGTTAAAATTTTTAGTTTTTATTAAGTTTATTTGATTTGAAATAATTGTGCTAAATATGTCAGGGTGTAACAGTGTAAGCTACACGCAATAAAAAAAACATAGTTGTAACAATCACGTTTTGAAGAAGTCATAGTATGACAGAGTTAATGATTGCTACTATCATGTTCATAAATTCTTTGTATAATTATGTTTCCGCAAAGTAGCTTTTTTTTTAGATAGTATGATTTGATTGGTGCAATCATGTTTCCCGGAACACACTAAATTACACAGACCATAAGATGAGTATGACAATAATGCTGTCGGGAGAATTTTCTATAAAGGCGAAAATAAAATAAGTACAGTAACTATGAACAGAGAACTAAATTTTTTTGGAATAACCAATATATTGTTGTTGTTGTATAAGTTGAAAAAAACTTTTTGAGTTAAATTCTTATTATAAAGAATATTATATGACTGAGACTTCTACAACACCACCTTTAATAGTAGGGCAGACCATAACATGACTTTGGCAACGATGTTATGCGAAGATAATCTCATTACAGTGACAATATAATGATTATAATACCAATTTCATAGAATCAATATTTAGAAACCATAAAGTCATTGAAGAAATAATTGTTCAGTTAAATTCTTTTAATTAAAGAATTTAGTTTAATAAGTTAAATTCTGGAAATGACATTAAAAAAAAAGGACATCCAAAACGGATGTTTTGACTATATCGATGGATATAGCCGTTCCCATGTATCTGAAACAAAAAAGTCAAATGTCATTTTAAAGTACAGACCCCCCCCCCCCCTACGCACAACCCTGGGAAGATTTTCAAAATCATGACGAAAGTTAGAGTAAAAAGTTAAAAGAGAGAGAGATTTTCGCCCTCTATTTTGTCTATAACAAAAAAAAAAAACAGTAGGTACTTGAATTAGGAGGGATGCATAAAGGGCAAAATTACGAACAAAATGTAATAAGATTCATTGAAATTGAACCAATAGATTTTGAAATATCAATCGAACCGTTTTAAAAAAACTAGTTTCGAGGAAATCGCGCTTAAAGCTTTCGTTTTCGAAATTAAGCATACATTTTTAAAATTTTCGGTTGATAATTCTACTAGTATTTAATCTGCAATGCCAGTTATCGTTTTAAAAACATGTATTTATTTTCTAGAAATTATAATGAACACATTAAGCATTTTTGTTTGCTTACAACATACAACTTTACAACACCTTGTGAATTGCCTAAGTGAGATAAATTTCATGACAATAAATACAATTGAGAATTTGAAGAATATGAAAATTGTAGTTATTTCAATAATTTAAAGCACTCAATTCGAAACTTTTTGCTTCACTGATGCGTTTAGAATAAATAATAAAACGATTAAAACATAGTTCTAACTAACGATTGAAATTTTTTATGTTTTTCTCTATCATAATACTAGCTGAACCACCGCCCGCTTTGCCAGTCACTTTTTTAACAGACTTACATAGATATCGCTATGTATGTGTATGTGAAGTTTCTTTATTGAGAAAAGCTGGTTTGAAGCTGTCTATATGAACTGTAGCATTAGTGAATTTTTCAAAAATTGAAAAGAGTTTTAGTGTTTTGTCTTTCCCCATGGATTCGTATAAATAAGAAAATAGGGGGCAACGCAATGATAAGAAATCTCAGAATTTTTAAATTCTGACCACGGATGCGGTTTCACTCACCCATTTTTACCTAGTGTTCGCCCTAGCACTGAATACGTAATAGTAAACAAATTTAGCTTGCACCCTTACGGTTAGAGAACTACACCATTTTTAAATTCAAGTAACGGGTTCGGATTCAGAGACCAAACTTAACATAGTGTTTGCAAGCACAAAATTAGTAAATATTAAAAAAGTGTAGGTGGCACCCCTGTGGTAAAAAAGTTACATAATTTTGAAATTCTGATGATAGATTCAACAACTAATTTTTACCCACAATTCATCCTAGCACCAAATTCGAAGAAAGAAAGCAATTTTAGATGGCTGCTCTATGGAAAAAAAATTACGTTACTTTTAAATTCTGACGTCGGATTCAAACTCGGCGACCCATTTAAGCTTACGTTCGCCAAGCACCGAATTCGTAAAAATTTAAAAATTTAGTAAAAAAATTACATAATTTTTTAAATTCAGACAACGGATTTGGAATAACTGACCCATTTTTACCTAAAATAAAAAAAAAATTGGTGGCAATCCTATTTTCTTAGTCTATACCCTTTGCATCATAATTATCAACATTTAAAAAAAAAAAATCAAGTGATTTGGTTGAAAGCTACGGGCAGCAGAGGGAAACAAACGCTTTTTCTACTTTGTTTTATATATATAGATTGATATTTCTCATGATTGGCATTACCAAAGCATTTTTACTGCAGCTAATAGTGGAGGCAATCATAATGTTTTTTAAACTTCAGCAATAGTATGTTTTAACCAATAATACAATTTTTGATCATTAGCAAATTACGACAAAAATTTCAGTTTGCTTTAATAATGTGATTTTTTTTTTTAGCAAAATAAGTATAATTGCGGTTATCCTGCCACAACCATATATTTTTTAATTCAATGAGTATCCGACAAAAATCGGATACTCAAATCAGACCCGAGCTTCATGCTGTTCTCTACCCTATCCCTACTCAATAGAATATTTAAAATACCTATACGCATTCGGCTCATTAGAGGCTGTTTATAAATTACGTAACATGTTTTCGGCCAATTTTTGATAAATTACATATATAAACTTAAATACTTTTATTTTAAGATGTAGAATTTTTTTTAATGGTATTTAATATTTTCGCATGCGAAGCATCGGGTATTTGCTAATGCAATGTTAAAACTAAAGAACTCGAATTATGTAGTTTTGTTTTCACTAAATTTCAACTCGAAAATAAATATGATTTCTTGTACATGTGGATTTTATTGGAGTTCCACTATTAAGTCAATTAAATATTAAAATTGTTTAAAAATAAAAAACAAAAAAAAATGTTCTTAGGAGTGAATTGATTCATTATTTCCACATCAGTCATATGTTCTTTAAAAATTTCTCTATCCTTTATAATGTTAATGATATTTTAACATTTATTTTTTATGGAAATTTTATTTACCATAATTGACACAAATTGCCTTGACGGCCATAATAAAAAAATTAATTTTTAACGCGTGGAAATACGCGACAATTTCTATTGCTTTTAACACCATTTGTGAAATTCTAGCACATTTCTTACGCATCCAAAGCCGTTTTCCCCCAACTCCATACTTGCTCCAGCATCCACTTAAGTACCTATTGGAACCTATTGCTTGTCATTATCTATTTCGCTTCGTTTACGTGCTTGTGATAAAAATTCGATAGTAAAAACTACAAAACAAAAAACAAAATTTTTTTTTTTGAACACCAGAACTGATGAGTTGCTTGCCAAGCAGCAGCGACAAACCTAAACGTACTCAAAATAAATATCGTCAGAATCGTTGAAGTAGGAAAAAAACGCCTAACTGCCAATATAAAACTAAAGCATGCCATGGAGGCTTAAAGATTGCCAAAATGTGTCTGGATTATCTTCATGTGGGATGGTGCTGCAAACGTGATCAAGGTACAGAATAAACGAATGATGGAATGATAAACAGGAAGCAGGGACTAACAATAATAGGAATAAAATAACAAAGAATACATAAAAAATATGACCATCTTAAGCCCACTTATCGACGAAAAGCAAGGCAATAAATGTTAGGCATGTCATGCGGGTCATGAAGAGGGAATGCAGTCATCGAAAACGGAAAAAATGACAAAAGAAACTCTGGCAAGATAGCGCATAGATAGCGAAATAAAACGATATAAATGCAAAGAAGAAAAAAACAGCATATTGATTTGGTTTAAAGCTTGTGGAACGCATGTGAATTACTAGTCATAAAAATTTAAGTAGAAAAATTCAACATTTTATAGAAAAGTTTTTTGAAAACACATATTACAAAATATATCAGAAATAGAGTGAAAGACATATAAATACCATATATTATATCAGTTTCTCGTACAAGTAATAATTTTCTACTCAATTTAAACACTAAAATCATGCATTTTTTAATACTTTTTCTATTAGACTCAAACTCTTTTAGAAACTTAATGTTTTTTAATAAAACGTGAAATAAAATTTAATACCTGTTACGAGCAGCATAATCTAAGAATGTTGCGTTCGGTCATTCATTATTTCTTTTTGCAAATGCCAGAATAAATCAGTTGTTGCAGCAATAAACTGATAACCTGAAGTTTCTGGTTCGAGTCCCGCAAGTTTTTTTTTTTTTGATATTTTTTAATACATGTGGCGGCCGTGGCGTAGTGGGTAGAGTGTGTGACTCTTACGCCAGAGAACCCAGGTTCGAATCCTCCATTCGACACAGAAAGTTTTTTCAATTGAATTAATTTTTCTGTTCGGCCGTCACCTCTCTACAGACAATGGCAAACCTCTGATAGTAAAAACTGCCATGAAAAGCTTCTTGAGAACATAAGCCGTTCGGAGTCGGCGTAAAACTTGTAGGTCCAGTTCTCGATCATTTGTGTGCAAACATTTCACATCACACACAACACAATTGATCAAAAGAAGCTCGGTCAAAGTCCTTTCAAGGGCTGAATTGGTCATTTCGTTTTTTTTATTTTTTTTTTTATTTTTTAATACCAATTTAATACCATCAATGCCACCCATGGAGAGCGCAGTTCAATGCCACTAATCAACGATGACGGAGTGGAAGTATCACCATCTATCCAACGACTCAAAAACAATAAAGCAGCGGGTGCTGACGGCCGTCAGCTGAATTGTTTAAAACTGGCGGCGATGAATTGATAAGGTGCATGCATCTGCTCAAAATATGGCTAGCGGAAAGCATGCCCGACGATTGGAATGTCAGCGTACTTTGCCCTATACATAAGAAAGGAGACCCAACAATCTGTGCCAACTATCGAGGCATCAGTCTTATTTCCATCGCATATAAGGTTCTCTCAAGCGTACTGTATGAAAGATTAAAGCCGATTACAAAAACACTTATTGGACCTTATCAGTGTGGCTTTCGACCTGGAAAGTCAACCGTAGACCAGATTTTCACGCTACGACAAGTCCTGGAGAAAACCCATGAAAATGAAATTGACACACACCATCTTTTTGGCAACAATGTCTGAGTTCGGTATACCTGCAAAGTTGATTAGACTTGTCATGAAATGCGTTGCTGCTTGACTAATTGCGAAGACCTTCCACAAATTTTCTACAAACAAGACTACAACAAATGTCATCGAACAAACGCTTTATTCAGCTGATATGGCTCCGGCTAACTTTTTTCTCTTCCCAAAACTTTCCAACTTGAGGCATCCGCTTTCAGACTTTAATGGCGCTACAATTTTGTGTTTTATTCAGAAATTCCCACAACTTTTTTGGCAAAATGTATTTCTTTACACTTTTGAAAATTTATATATTAAACCTTTTTATTCAACATGTACGGTAAAAGAGTTTGCAATCCCGAGATCACGGACTTTTTACCAAGCCCGAAAGATCCGGGACTAAAAGGCCTTAAATGCCCTGATTTTCGGGAATTCGCGATTGCCTTCAAATTCATGAACTTGGTTGATTTCTTCGAGCTTTTCGTTAAATAAAGATGCAATACAGGAATTAATAAAACAATTCACTTCAACTTAGCAACTTTATTTGTAAAGATTGCTTGTAACCCTTTTTCGTGTGATGGCAATCTAAGATAGTAGTTGCAAAAATGTAACACTTTAATTTGACATTGAATTAAAATCTGCTTACAACACTGATCGATTGTGCCAGTTGAATGTTGAATAAGGATTGCTTGCTGTTTTGAAAAATTACTGGACCATTATTAATATATTTTTAATTTTTATAAAAAAAATTTGAGTGAACTGTGGTTTTTAATACTTTTCCACAATTTTGTATTAAAAATATGTACTAAATTTCATACCTAGTATATGATTTTTTTTTTTTTTTTGTTAATAAATTGCTTTTTCTCAACTTTTCAAGTCTCTGGACTAGTTCCGGGATTCTTCATTATTATTCTCAAAATCCCGAAATTACTTCTGAGTCCCAAAATTGTAAGCCCTAAGGCGATGATTATGACTACTTATAGAAACGGAAATTGTTTTTTACATTTTCAGTGTATAAATGATACCAAAAGAAAAATTGTATTACGTATGTTCTATTTTCAGTGGGTTAAGATGCTATGGGGCTTAAAACAATCAATAAATGACTTATGACAATTTTACTGAATATTGCGATCTTAATCTTTTTCTTAATTGAGTTTTTTACTTATTTAAATGACTGATATTATTCAGAATTTATTATATAACTAGCTCTGTATGTATGTATGTGTAGTCTGTGAAGTGTCTGTATTCAGAAAGGTTTGGTTTGAGCCTGACTATATGAACTGTATCCGTTGTACTGTATGCTCTTTTTAAAAATTGTAGAGAATTTTAGTGTTCTGTATCTCATCAGCAAGTTCGTAAAAATACAAAAAACTAGGTGGCAACTCTTTGAAAAAAATGACAGAATTTTGAATCCTGGCAATGCATGCGGCTTAAGTGACCCATTTTACCTAGTGTTCGCCCCAGCACCGACTTCATAAAAGTAAAAAAATTTAGCTGGCATTCCTATGGTAAGAGCCACCACGAAGACTTCCCGAAGGGCCCATTTTTACCTACAGTTCGCCCTTGCACCGAATTCGTAAAAATTGTAAAAAATTTAGGTGGGATAAAAGAAAAAAGTTCTGACAATGGTTTCGGATTCAGCGACCTATTTTTAGCTAATATTAGGCCAGCACCGAATTCGTAAAAATTTAAAAATGTAGATGGCAATCCTATGGTACAAAAACTTAAATAATTTTTGAAATTCTGACTGCGTATTTGAATTCAGTGACCCATTTTTAGCTAGTGTTCGCCCCAGCACCGAATTCATAAAAATAATAAAATAAAAGTGGCGGCCCTATTGAAAAAATACGTAATTTTGAATACGTTAAAATTTAAAAATTTAGGAGGCAACGCTATGGTAAAAAATTACATAGTTTTTGAAATTCTGACAATTATCTACATCATAATTATCTACATTAAAAAAAAATCAACTGAATTGTTTGAAAATTACGGGCAGCAGAGGGAAAGAAACGCTTTATTCCACTTTGTTTTATATTTTTAGATGCAGAAAATGTACAGCTTCAAAGAATAACTTGGGTCTCCATACAACAATCTTGTTCATTTTAAATAAACCTTCCCTTTTGTTTTTTACAAAACAAAGCAAATCTCTATATAATGTACCAAAAGGATACTCCTGAAATACAGTAAGATTTTTATACCCCAACGTGTACTGCGTAAGGAGAATATTAACTTTGCCATTCCGTTTGTAACGCCAAGAAGGAGGCGTGGCAGGTATAGAAAATATATATTTTTTTGATCAGTATCACCTCCTGAGACGGTTTCCGTGTGTCCGTCTGTCTATCCGACTGTCGACACGATAACAGCCGTAATTTAAAGATATCGTGATGAAATTAAAAATACAAGTTTATTTTTAAAAAAGGAAGATCAAGTTCGAAAATGGGCCAAATCGGATGGAAACCACGTCTACCTCCCATACAAAGTGACTTTATTTTAAAGTTAACATCTCTTTAAAATCCATTAACATTAATGAAATGCCTTGAAATTTAGCATATAAGCTTTGGTTTTCAGTATAAATGTTGGCAATGAAATTTGGGAAAATCATATAAAAACCACTCCTACCTCCCATACAAAGTAGCTTTATATTAACCGTAAAATCCCTTAAAAACCTCCTCAAATTGCAGAAATGTCTTGGAATTTTGCACATAGGCTTTTATATATAATGTAGAATATCACTATGATATTTGGCCCAATCGGATGAAAACCACTCCTACCTCCCTGTCAATAAAGTGGCTTTATTGAAAACGTTAAATCGCTTAAAAATCTGCAAAAATTACAGAGATGTCTTGAAATTTTGCATACAAACTTTGATATTTAACATAAACCACTCTTTGATATTTGGCAAAATCGAATGAAAACAACGCCTACCTTCAATACAAAATGACGTCATCAAAATTGAAAACTTTCGTAAATATATAAAACTGAATGACATCGTGTCTGTATATACCCAAGTTCCGCCCACGTCGTTTAACCAACCCATACATATATTCTTCGGTAAAATGTGAAGTCTTTATTCTAGAAAAGTGGGTGCGGCATTTTACTTTGCTTACAAATTACTCTATGTGGCAGCTAAGTGTAAAATTAAATTAAGGGTATGACACAAATATTTTTGCAGATTATACATAAATATTTTATAGACGTCTAAAGACTTCAGATATGCTTCAGTGTGGCCGCGGGGGAGGGAGGGGGGGGTAATTTTAGCTTCGGTACCCTCCTTTCGGCCGAAGCTCCATTCCTTACTAGTTTTATATTCCCCTTAAAATATATATTGAGATATTGAAATGTATATTAGACCGTATCACCAAAACTAACCTATTTTTCACACCGGCTCAATCGTTAGACATTTTAAAGATATTTTAGAAAAATATATATTTTTAGTAGGAACTAAGATATAGTGGGTGATTAGTGGAGAAAAAACCAATACTAGGTTAAAAAACATCAGGAAAAATTTACAAAAAAATAAACAAACGCAAATACATATATATAAAACTTAAAGATCAGATACGAAACACTGAAGATAAAACAAAAACAAAAAAGCAGCACAATAGGGACCTATTTAAAAAAAAAAATGTTTTTTTCGAAAATGTCTTTGATAAGTATAACGATTGAGTCGGTGTCAAAAATAGGTTTACTTTTCTTCCATACAACGTGATACGGTCTAATGTACCACCTTGTTCAAAAAGAAAGGTTCATTCACACTGTGAACCGGACTTAACTGTCCGATTCGAAAATTTTTTTTAAGTAGGTTGCCACATGTGTCTATGACAAGACTGCCAAATATCAGCGTCTCTCGTTGACATTTGGTAAAGTGACAGTGTTTTCTTTACAACAACTTTTTTCGTGTCTTCAATTTATAAGATGGAAGATAAAATTGAGCAACGAGTTTGTATAAAATTTTGTGTGAAAAATGGTTTCAACTGCGCCGATACGCGTACAATGTTGGTGAAATGTTACGGTGACTCTCATCTATCGTATCAGAAGGCAAACAAGTGGTTTAACCGATTTGTAAGTGGCCAAGACGAAGTAGCAGACGGCCCTCATACCGGGCGGCCATCGTGTTCGACTACTGAAGAAAACGTTGAAAAAATCAAAGAAATGTTGGCCAAAAATCGCAAATTGGATTAGAGAGATAGCAGAGGACGTCGGCATTTCAATTGGATCAGTTTAGAACATTTTGAATAATGAATTGGGCTTGAGACGTGTCGCTGCAAAGTTGGTACCGAAAGATCTCAATTTCATGCATAAAAGAGACCGAGCTGCTATTGCAAAAGACATGCTGGAAATGGTCGATAACGACGAATCATTCATCGAATCCATCATTACTGGTGATGAAACATGGGTATATGAGTATGACACGCAAACCAGGCATCAGGCGAGTGAATGGCGGTTGTCAGACGAACCGAGACCGAAGAAACCACGTCGTTTTCAGTCAAAAAAGAAGGCGATGCTCACTGTTTTCATGGACTACAATGGTGTAGTTCACCATGAATTTTTGCCAGATGGTCAAACGGTAAATAAATAGTATTATTTGGGCGTTATGAGACGTTTGCATGAAGCAATTCACAAAAAAAGATAGCAGTTGTGCCAAAACAAATCATGGATTTTGCACCACGACAATTCACCATAGCACAATGCTCTATTTTTCCGCCAAAAACAACACGATAACTATCCAGCAGCCAGCAAATTCACCTGACCTGGCTCCGTGTGATTTTTTCCTTATTCGATCGAGTCAAAAAACCGCACCGAGGAACGCGTTTCACTAGCAAAGAAGAGGTCATGGAAAAATCGGTGAACGCTCTGAAGGCCATACCAAAAACCGTGTTCCAGAAAAGTTTCCGTGGCTGGATCAAGCGCTGGCATAAGTGCGTTGCAGCCGACGGGGACTACTTTGAAGGCGACAATATTGATTTGGATGAATAAACTTGTACTTTATTTTTTTTTTAATAAATGAACCTTTCTTTTTGACCAATGTGGTATTTGTTCGAGCTAAATTTATTTGTACAAACAAAAACTACATTTTTAGAAAACATATTTTTCTAAAAGAACTTTATTCCCAAAAACTACTCATGCTAATATTGTTTGTATGTTAAATTGTTTAACAAACATATTCAAGTAAAAGTACCCCTTTAACGAGCCAATTCTAAGCAACGCTAAAATTGCATTTTTCTCGCCATTTCGCTCTAAAATTTGAAATCCTATAAAATATCTCAAATATTTTTTTTATACCACCAACCAATTGTGTGTACTTAACGTGTGAAAAATAGTTTCCAGATAATCGCCGTCAGGCAGGTCACATTATTTATATGCCGTTGCTTCCTGCTTCTGCTGTTACTTTCCTAAACCTTATATCTACATCTAACATTTTTGAAATGGTTTTTTTTTCTTTCCTTATATTATTTTGTAGCTTTCACAATAAATATTCGCATTTTTTTTAAGTCATTTTCCTCAAATAAAGGCAGCTTATTCAACGTTCATATTCACATCAGGCATTCCGGCACGATGGTGCACAAACATTGCCGTCCATTGTCTGTCCAGGAAGATAAAGAGCAGGAAAAAAATTTAATTTATAAATGTCTCACACATGGCGACATGTTGTTTGTTCGGAATGCGCCAAGCGTCCTGACTGTCTGTCTGTTTGTCGTTCTGTGCTGCGTGAAAGAAATATAAAAATAAGATACGGATATATATAAAAAAGGCATACTTTTGGGCGCTGTTTTATTTACGCCGAAGCATTTAGATATAAGAAAAACATTTTTCGAAGCCTTTTACTTTTATTGTTTTTAAATGTGCGGATGAGTAAAACTGGTGTTTGGTATTCTATGAGAGGTTTCAGCTATTTGAGTCGCATTAAATGCCTGAATTAATATACGCATTTCTGTTTGTTTGGAAATCATTTATGTGTAAATAACGTGTAAGCTATTCTTAAATATGTCATTAAATAATCATCAAGAGATGCGAAGCAATTAAAACAAACCTATACGTTTCAAATGTTTCAAAACTCGTATATTTCTACGAAGATGTTATTGCATAAATTAGTGAAGTAATTGTCAAATTTTTAATTCTAGATTAATGCATATTTGCAATAATGAAATATTTTTGAGTAGTAGCAGAAACCCCGCCAGCCTCGGCAAACACATTTTTAACAGGCTTTTATTTATAAATATAGCTATGCATGTGTAGATAAAGTGTCTGTGAAGTTTCTGTACTCAGAAAAGCTGAAAAGCGTGGCTATATGAACTGTAGAGTTAGTGTTTTTTTTTTCTGTAAATTGTATAGAATTTTGGTGTTTTGTCTTTCACCAGCGAATTCGTAAAAATAACAAAAGTTAGTGGCAACACAATGATAAGAAAATGACATAATTTTTGAAATTCTGAAAACGACTTCGTAAAAATAAAAAATTTAGCTCTAATTTTTTAGCCGATAACCTTCGCCTATAACTTTATAATTATCTACATTTTTAAAAAAAATCACCTTTATTGGTTGAAAAATACGGGCGTAGAGAGAAACAAACGCTTTTTCCAGTTTGTTTTATATTTATACTTATATTTATTATTAAATGTTTTAAAACTATTATCAAACAGTTCTAACTCAGTATTGCTTCCATTCAACCAAGTTCCAGTTAACGCGATAACATCCTCAGAGAAGTTCTGAGTTGACAAAAATATGTCTCGGGTTTTTAAGCGTAATCCCCTTACATCTTGATAGTAAAGGGATAGCCTATTTAGTTTTTTTGGGCCTGAAAGGTGGCTTGAGTAGTCCTTCGATACCTGTTCTTAGACTTAAACTCAGAAACGAGAATATTATCGGCCCACAAATTAGAGTTAAGAACAGTTGCAAGCTCTACAGCTGCAACTGTGAGAAAAAAAGAAGCGTGGGAGGGTTTGTTTTAACCTTCAAACTTGAATTGAAGGAATTTGTATTTTTTGTAGGGGGACCCCCCAGAATAATATTGAATTAAGGAAATTAGTGGGAAAGTTAATATAGGGGCAATTCGGTAGAGATATGAACTAAATATAATCGAAATTTTTAATTTTTTGTGTCTCATGTAGAGTGATCCAAAGAAGGATGGCAGATATGTGGTATGGGGTGCATATTAAAAAAGGTAAGATTATACATTTGACTCTCCAGCGATTGATTTAAGAGAGATTTGAGCTATAATCAACATTTTTTTCAGTCAAATATAGTTCATATATCTGCCGATTTGACCAAAAGAGTTTAATGTATGAGCTGGAGCTATTTTGTTTCCCACTTCAACACTACTTTTGAACTTACCCACCCCATACCTGCCACCCTTCTTGGAATCCACCTAGAAGAAACTCAAAAATGAAAAATGTCGATTATACTTCATTTCCCCTCAAATTGACCCCTAAAGGGTTATGTAATGTGTGAGCAGGTACTATTGATTTTCCCCACTCAGGATTTCTTTTGAACACATCCCCCCTTTAAGTCCTTATTTTGGGACGTCTTTCTAAAAAAAAAAAACAAAAATTCTTTCAAGTTCAAAACTCACAACAACAAAAAATCCCAGCTAAATATGCCCAAACAATCATTACAAATACAACAACGCACAGCCAAGGGCAGCAACAACAACAACGCACAGCCAAAGACAAGAGCACATCGGTTGAGTAGCGGCAGAGGGGAACAGACAACTACTCATATCCCTATAGGAACAAACTAACTTGTTTTTAAAAACAACTAATTAAAAAACTAATTTAAAATAAACCAGTATATGAACTACTTTGAACTATATTAAGGCGGCAACTACTCTGATTTTGACATGTTTTAATTGCTGTTAAATGTTGATGAAATGTTATTTCATCAAATATTATTAACTTTAGGCCATCAGTAATAGTTTTCAATTGGCTATTTTAAAGTAATTACAAAAATAATTTAAATATAACTAATTTAACAAGTAGTCGAAAATATATGCAGACGAAAGTCAATTGACTTATTTAGCGGACAACACCATACAAAATATGTTAGTTCGGCCTATGGAAAAAAGTCAGAATTTCAACTAGTTGTGGTTGACAAAAAACTACTTTATCAACTACTTTTAAATTAGTTGATTTTCCTACAGGGATACTATTTATTATACTCACACTGTAACATCAATTTGTGTTTTGAGTCAATGCGGTGGTGTTGAATATTTTAGACGGAGTTTGAGGCATTAAGAAAATAAGAATGAATTGAGTGTACAAGAAAATGCGGTACAATGCTGCAGATCTCTAACACATAAAAAAGGACTTTCTGGGATCAGTGCAGATTACAATAGCAGAGAGCTTAAAAAAAATTAATTTTCCTGTAGAGATATTTTATACTATATAAAACCGAATGAATATGTATTTGTCATCCCACTTCTAGACAAGAGATGAGTCGCTCCGAACATGTATAGTTCACGGAACCATGTTCACAGTCGAACATAGTACCAATCATTCCTTCGATTCATTCTTAACATGTCCAAACAGTTCCGGTTGCAATAATTTTTTTTTTTCATATAAACAGCATTAGCCGACATCTCGTTCGTACTACTTAGCCGAGTTGGTTGTAAAAGTGATAGATATCACTTCTTCTTTGGTTCTTTGGTAAAAGTAATTGAAAGAAAGGACACAAAACTATTACAAGATATATCGCCGTCCTTGTCATGTGCATTGTTTCGTTCATTTGCTTGAACATGCATACTGGCGGAACTAGATAACTCCGGGGCATGTTTTGGCTCCGAGAGAGCTGCTACGTATGAACATGGTTGAAAAATTTAACATATATATGATGAAATTTTATATAAAGAATGTATAGTAGGGTTCATTATATTATGCATATGAGTATAGCATTTTCCAAGACCTGAGTTTATTATATAAATTTAGATTACATAATAGATTATATTACATTTAGCAGATGCTAGCATATTAACATTTAGCATATTAAGCACCACTTTCGCCTTACTTTAATAAACTTTAATAAATTAATAGACTTTAATATGAACTTTAAAAGTCATACAAGTTTAAACACCTCATTTCGATAACGCAGATTTTATTATTGCCTACTCAAATTGGTCGTATGATTTGGTATTTTATTTTGCATTTAATAAACGTATCTATGTACTTAAAATTGCCAAAATACTATGCTTTAAGGTTTAAACTAATATCTTCTAAGCTAAGCAACGGCCTCTCTGTTTTAGAAGTTTTCTATCAATGAATTTTTAACTATTTAATATCTAACATTTTAACTATTTTCAAAAGCTTTTTATATGCGACTGATAGAGAAGAGAATTATTAATTTCTAGAAATTACAATTTGCAGAAAAATTTTTGAAGGATTATCACAGAAATAATATAATATAACTTTTCAACTATTTAACATTTGAACTATTTTCAATAGCTCTTGTATTTGTGAGTGATAGAGAGAATTATTAATTTTTAGAAGTTACAGTTTACAAAAACATTTTTGAAAGATTATCACAAAAATAATTCAATTTACTTTAAAGCAATTTCAACCTTATGGTTAAATTTTCACACAGTGTCAATAGAATCTACTTCGTGGAAGTAAAATTTCAAAATTTATTATGCCACAAAACCTACAAAAACAAAACAAAAAAAAAAATAACACTAACTTAGAAACCAACCTACCAGAGTCAACGCAATAAACGCTTGGGTGTGCTTTTGGAACTTCATAGCTGCAAGAACCACAGAAAAAAAATAAAAATGGAAACATAACTGCAAAAAATATAAGCTAAAACTTGAAGCTGAAACCAAAACTACAACCAAAAATAAAATTAAAGACAACTTTGAATGTAAACTTTTATTTTATGTAAGTAAAAAAGCTAAAAAAATAAAAACAAACATCTACATTTATATCTTATACCTTCAAGTTGATCCTAGTTGGAGAGACAGTAACGCGAAGAGACTTCGACAATAATACAAAACTAAGCAAACTTAGAGTTAGCAGAAAACCGAAAAGTAATGGAGAACAAGGTAAAAGAAGATAGCTGAGATAAAGAACAAGTATAACAAAAAGGAAAAAAGAAAACGTAAGGACGCAGTACTACAATACCATGAAGCACAATGTAAACCATCAAGAGACCATCTAAAACCACTTGAAATTTGAAATTTAACCCGATTCTTGTTTAAGTTTTGCAGCTTTTCTTTTACTGGATACGTAAGAAAACTTTATGCCACAGCATTTTTAACGACAATTGGAAATAAAACAAAAACAATAACAAGATAAAAAAAAAAAAAAAACAAATAAAAGAAATAAGTACGAGTTCTATAATCACACTTTCTTGCTCTAACTTTGCTTATTGTAAGTCATATTTACTAACTTTGCCATAGCTTGAAGCACGTCTCGGGTTTCACAAGATTTTCTATTAGAATGAGACAGCACTAATTTAATAAATGCGATAGAAAATATCAAGCAAAGCTTTGCCAGGCGAACACACTCGTATTTGAGTTAGAAAAAAGTGAATAATTCTTGTTATTTAAACAAGCCTTTAAAGTTTTTGGGTGTTGGCTATGATGTGTCGAAGGTAGCAGTGTGTGTATGGGTAGATCATTAAATTGTAATTTATATGAGTAGGTTTAAATTTTAAAGCAAGTTTAAAAATAATTCTTACATACGAACATTTATGTATTTTATAGTACAGTTATAGTACTAGTTAATTTTTTTCGAAGAATCTCGTCGAAGATAGTGACGAACATGGGGAAAGATTTCACCAGTAGATGAAAGTGATTGAGAATCGGTACCAAGGATTTTGGGTCGAAAAAATGATGGGCGACTTTTGTTGGCTTCTCAGCAGAGAAACCGATCCCAAATTTAGAAATGCAAACATTAGAAATGCATAGCGGCATTCATTGTACAAACAATTTTGCGTAATTTGTAAACCAATGTTATCAGGACCACCTAAAATTCGTGCATGTCTATGCGCAACCTTACACAGAGAAAGCTAGACGTTGACAAACTGCAATCAAAATGAACAGTCGAAGCCTTCGCCACTCGATTCTCACTCCAGCTTCAAGAAAACGTTCCTCCGATCAACGATATATACGCGAAGTGGGCACACATCTCCCACTTTATGTGTACGGCTACTGAAGAGGTTTTTGGATACCAACGCCCTCGCCGAAACAAGTGGTACGACCAAGAGTGACGCGACGCCACTTAAGAAAAAGACATCATCTATAAAAACACCCTGCAATCGGTTGTAACGCGTGCTGCTTAGAAGCGATACAGAGAAAAAAGGAGGAACGAGAGACGTCTTTTCAGGTGGAAAAAAAGTGGCAGATAAGCGCGAGTGCAAGAAGATTGAGATGTATGGAGGCAGGAATGAGGCCCGAATATAATTCGAAAATATGAGATGCCTAATCGATGGTTTAAGAACCAGGGCCTCTTCCTGCAAGGATGAAAACGGGAATATAGTTACAGATATCCAGAGTTCACTGACGTTATGGAGGGAATACTTCTCCAGTCTTCTGAATGTCTACGATGACAACAATCCCGCCAAGAGAGATGTTATCCCAGAGTACTCAAATATGGATGACAGCATTGGAGTTCCGCCGTCCAACTACAATGAAGTCTTGACAGCCATAACTCAGCTTAAGATCAACAAAGCAGTGGGAGCATACCCGCTGAGCTGTCCAAGAACGGAGGCGAAACTCTGTTTAAATGCATTCACGAGCTTCTATGTAGAATATGGTCGGATGAATGCGATCCAAACGATTGAAACCTCAGTGTACTCTGCCCAATCCACAAGAGAAGCGATCCCACTAGTTGTGCCAACTACCATGGGAAAAGCCTCCTAAATATCGCATATAAGGTCCTGTCGAACGTATTGTGTGAAAGACTGAATTCCTTCGTAAACCGACCGATTGGACCTTATCAGTGTGGATTCAGAACTGAAAAATCTACCACCGACCAGATATTTACGCTACAATAAATCTTGGATAAGACGCCAGAGAAACAAATTGACACCCACCATCTTTTTGTCGATTACAAAATTGTCTTCGACAGGCAATCCGTGTATGCAAGCTCACACTGAGCAACACCTGCAGCGCAGTTAAAATCGGGAAGGACGCCTCCCCCCAACCAAGCGAGATTTCAGACAATGTGATTCCTTATCGTGGGACTTTTATAATCCAATAATGGAGAATATGATTGGAGCTGCTCATCTGAAACAAAGCGGCACCATATTCTATAAGAGTCTTCTGCTGCTAGCGTTTGCGGATGATATTGATATCATTGGTCACAACACGCGCGAAGTAAGTGCAGCATTGTCCAAATTAGAAAAAAAGTCGCATTGGTCTTGCAGTGAACGGAGGTAAGACGAAATATATGGTTTCAGCAAACAAACAGTCCCAGCGTATTGGCACCAGCGTCTCGAGGTTCTGAATGAAATCGTCTGCCTGGGATCCAACATATACTCCATCAGCGATATCAGAATTGAAATAAAATTAAAGATAACTCTTTTCAATAGGATTTAGTTTGAGCTCAGTAGGCAATTGAGAAGCAGATCCCTTTCTCGACGAAAAAAGTCACACTCTGTTAGTCACTAGTCATGCCCGTCTTGTTTTATGCAGCACAGACCTGTTGTTTGCCTTAGTTATTAAATGAATCATGATTTTCAGTTGATCTCGTCTTCTTGTTGTTATCGGTGGTTTTTAGTGTGTTGCTGTGATTAGTATTCTTTATAATAGTGTTTTGTTTGATTTTTGTGGACATTAAGTATTAAAAAAACATTTTAATAACGTTTTTATATGTTTTAAAACAATTCCATTTCGTGGCAGTGTTTATTTGTTCAAGAAATAATTTATTAATATATAACATATAATAATTGATTGAATAGTTTTTGTTGTTTTTAACACAATCCAGTGCATGTTTGTCTGCCTTTTTTTCAATTCCTCTTTGTGCGGTGTTTGTTTACTTAAGTGCAGTCAGCGTATTTAGTGTTGTTGTTGTTTTAAAACAGTTTTGTGTGCGCTACATTTTAATGTGCTAACCCTATAAGCACATTTTACATTCAAAAGCACTTGCTCGCAGAATAATTTAAAATTTTTTGCAATGGATTATTTTTCCATTGATAATATTGCTGCTTGTTCTCTGAACGAGCAATGCAAAAGCCAGAATATTCTGTACCCTATGTTCAGCTGTTCTGGCCCATGTGAGCGAATGTTCCACGCTTCTTGTGCTGGTATTTCTAAATCGTGCCTTGACGATTTAATTTCAGTCCGATCTGGTCTTCGCTGGTATTGTGCTTCGTGCAGGGCCCTTTCCCCGGATGAACTCTATTCTAAAATTAAGCTTTTTGGGGAAAGCCTTAACTTATTAAATAATAACTTCAGAGAAATTGTTTAATTTTTTAGCGAAGTTAGTGCCGCACCCACTACCAGCGTTTCTGATGAAATTACTGTTCAGGATAACATTTCGGTTCCTTCGTCCATGACTGCTTCTTCCGGAATTTTGTCAGTTTCATCAGAAAAAGACCCTAAAAGCTCTAAAAGAAAGAGGAAAAACAAAAACAAAAATAAGCGTCAGAAGGCGTCGTCCAGACCTTCCAAGGCAAAGCAGCCCTCAGCAATGCCATCAGAAAATAATAATACGGTGATTTCTTATACACCATCTTCTATTCCTCCATTGACTAGTAGTCCAAATACGATTTCAACTACGCCTAACAGTCATTTGACTTTAAGAGCAGTTTCGAGGACCAGAAATGTTTTCATTTCACGTCTTCAGCCCGACACATCAATAGAAAATATATTGACGTTTGTCAGGCAATCCAAGTTAGTGAACTCAAATGCATTCTGTTCATGCAAAAAAATTGGTAATAAGCCTTCCCATGCTTCTTTCATTTTAACAGTTGCAGCCGATGATTTTACAACTGTTCTTAACTCTAATTTGTGGGCCGATAATATTCTTGTTACTGAGTTCAAGCCAAAAAATAAGCCTAAAAGGGTGACTCAAGCCGCCCGCCAGGCTCAAAAAAACTAAATAGGCTGTCCCTTTACTATCAAAATGTAAGGGGACTACGTTCTAAGACGCAGAGCTTATTTCTATCAACTCAAAATTGCTCTGAGGATATTATCGCGTTAACAGAAACGTGGCTGAACGGAAGCATTACTGATTTGGAATTGTTTGACAATAGTTTTCAAGTTTTTAGAAAAGACAGATACACTGACAATATTTCTTCTGTCGGCGGTGGTGTCCTTTTGGCTGTAAGGAACTGCTTTGTCAGTTTTATTGTTGACATTCCCTGCTTTTCTAATATTGAACTAATTTGCGTTAAAGTTATACATTGTAACTCTAATGTATATGTTATTAATGCGTATGTTCCTCCTAAGAGTAGTGTAGAGGTCTATGCAAGCCTTGTGGAGTGCATAGATTACATAATTGATTTACTTGACGTTAATGACGACATTTTATTATTGGGCGATTTTAATCTACCTGATTTAAAATGGCATTCTTCTGACGATGATACGTACTATTGTGCATCTAATTCGAAGACCCGCCAAGAACATATATTTGTTGATAATATATGTTCAGACTTACAAGTGAGTTGTATTTATAATAGTCTTGAAAGACTTCTTGACCTGGTCTTAACTACAGACAGTAACAATGTTGTTGTTAAGAGGGCCTTTCATGCTCTAACTACTGTTGATGAATATCATCCACCATTGAGTATTTGGTACGAATCCGACAGAGCAAATATATTAAATTCTAATTCAGCAGATAAGCTTTATGAATTCAATTTTAAAAAAGCTGACTTTTTGAAGTTGAATCAGTTGCTTAATGGCAAACTTAATGCAATTTTAGAATATATAAATGGAAATTGCCTTGATGACTCCATACATTTTTTTTATATGGAACTCTTTGCTGTGTTTTCTCAATCCGTACCTTATAGTCTCAAATTTGCAAGGAACTCTACGTACCCTTGGTACACAAAGGATTTAAAGACTCTTCGCAACAACAGGAATAGGGCATGGAAGAAATACATCTGTAGCTTAGGCTCAAACGACCTAGAAACTTACAAACGTTTGTTTCTGGAATTTGAAAATCGCTCAGCTACATTATATCACGAATATTTAGATAATGTTAAGCTGAGAATATTGACAGATCCAAAGAAATTTTGAGGATTCGTAAACACAAAGAAGAAATCTGATGGATTTCCTTCTTCTTTTAGAACTCCTGAGGGATTTACTGACAATCCCGTCAAAATTTGTGGCCTTTTCGACAATCTTTTTAAAGAATCATTCTGTTCAGATTCCTTTAATCCTGATGGAGAGTACTTTGAATATATGAATTCCGAACCCAGAGTATCTTTGGAACATATATCCTTCACTCCAGAGGATATTTTAATGTATATTAGATCGATCGATGAGAAGTTTGGTGCTGGACCTGACGGTGTTCCTGCCGCAGTGTTAACACAATGCGGTTCCGTTTTGAGTCAACCACTGTCTTTATTATTCAATAAATCTATTAACGAAAGTTATTTTCCACTTTTTTGGAAAAAATCATTTATAAGTCCTATTTTTAAAAAGGGTTGCAGGAACGATGTCAGTAAATATAGGCCTATCGCTAAGCTCTCATCGATTCCAAAACTTTTTGAGCGGATGGTGTACGATCGGGTGAAAATTCAATGTGGCAAAGTCATAACAACTCGTCAGCATGGTTTTGTGAATGGCAGATCCACTGTGTCTAATCTTCTCGATTTTACAACATTCTGCTTAAATTCTACTGATTCTGGTAACCAGGTCGATTGTGTTTACACTGACTTTAGTAAGGCATTTGATAAGCTACCACACAATCTAATCTTATTTAAACTTGAGTTAATGGGATTTCCACAATATTTTGTGAACTGAATTAAATCGTATTTGGTGGAGCGATGTTATCAAATACGTTTCCGAGGCGCATTGTCTTCTGAATTTATTGCTGGATCAGGTGTTCCTCAGGGTAGTCACCTTGGTCCTCTTCTGTTTATTTTAGCTATCAATGATGTAACTCACGTCATTGAACACTCTCATCTGCTTATTTATGCCGATGATATGAAAATATACAGAACGATTAATTCTAGAGATAATTCAGATCTACTCCAGTCTGATCTAAAATCCTTTGAAGTTTGGTGTTCTAAAAATAATATGTTTTTAAATTCAGATAAATGCCAAACTATGACCTTTTCGCGAAAAAGGAATAATTTTATATTTGATTATAAGATTAAAGATACTGCCTTGAGTCGTGTAGACACCGTCAAAGACCTAGGTATATGCATGGATTTTAAGCTGTCGTTTAACATTCATACTCGTATTGATAATATTTGTAAAAAAGCATCTTCAATGCTTGGTTTTGTAAAACGCTGGGCCAAAGAATTTAATAGCATGATTACAACTACAACGTTGTATTATGCAATCGTGCGTCCTCACTTAGAGTATGCAAGTCAAGTTTGGTCCCCAAGTTACAATGTGCATGTTGATCGAATAGAAAGAATCCAAAAACGTTTTGTTCAGTTTGCTCTAAGGGGCTTAAGTGGAACTGACATATTAGACCTTCCTCCTTATGAGGATCGTTTAAAACTATTAAAAATGCAGTCTTTAGGTGATCGAAGGAAATCGGCAGATATCGTTCATAACAGCTCATAACAGGTGTATTCGATTCTCCAGAACTTCTTTCTCACATAAATTTTAACACTAACCGTAGAAGCAGTAGAAACGCTAACAACTTAATTTATTTGCCATTTAGTAGAACAAATTATATGGCTACGGCTCCTTTAAGTCGCATGAGTTCCTTTGTTAACTATTGTAGCGTTTTTGATGTTAATTTGTCAAAAGGTCAACTCAAAAGTAGATTAAAATTAGTTGTGTAAATAGATCTATGTATACGCATGGTTAGTTGTTACGTCTTGTGTTGTCCCTGAGCCCAACCCATTCATTGGTGGGTAAATTTTTCCCACATTAACTTGTTTGTGGTCACGGGTATCCATAACATTGATATTTTCAAGGATTACTGGGTAGTGGCTTTAGATGGGTTAATGCTGAGGAAGTGCGATATAGCTGTAGTAGCTGAACTCTATTGTTATTGCATGTTGATAATATCTTGTCTACATTAAACCAATTAACTATGCATAAATACTACTAGTCTTGCTATTATTTGAATCGTTTTAGTAAGACTCTATCTATTGAATAGTAAATTATTCAATTACTTGAAGTACTCTACTTTTGTCACTCGACCTTGCGTGACGGCCACACACATACTTTTTTATCTTTACGAGTTGGTCTTTGTCACTAATGAGTTCAATGATAGATTCGAAGCTGCAAAGAAAACTAAAACATTCTGCACACTCTTTTTCCTGGGGAGAAATTTGTGGCATGTTGTGGTTTTCCCGGGCGCCAGTAGCCGTAGCTACGCCACTGATGTTGTGAATACTTTCCTATACAAAAATATCTTTGATATGGCAACATTCCTTACTCACAGCTTCTACTAAACTTTTATATAAAATTTATTATTTTTATTTTTGTTATTTATTTGTTTTTTACGCGCCAACGACAACAGTTGCTACTGCGTTTCGTTGGCCGCAGTGGCTTCTTATCTTGGGCGCGTATGGCTTGCACATGAATGCTAGTCATAGCAAAAACATCAACAACAACAAAAATAAACTAACACATTTAGTTCTTATCTGGCACTTTTTGGAGACACATACTTGCTAAAACACACTTGCTTGCATGTGTTCGCGACTGCGTGTTTGTGCGTGTGTGTGTGTGCTTGTGTTGTTATGATGGCGGAAAATTTGCGCTATCTTCGCTTGCGACATGACATCATGGCGGGTTACGTGGTTGCGTTTCTTATGGTTTCCTTTTTATAAATTTTTTCCATTTAGAAATTGTTGCTGTCGTTGTTATGTGTTTGTTGCCATTTTGCCAAGGCGGAAACAGAGAGTAACTGTTATGTTGGCACTTAAATCTGTATGCATCTTATTATTATTATATGGCCATGTATATACATTTATGTGAGATGTATGTTATATGTATATATGTATGTAAACATATATTTGTTTCTATTTATTCCGGTCTGTGTCTATGTCAAGGATTTCCTATATTAATTGTTTGCTGTCTTAAGCAAACGATATAAAATCTACTAATGTTGAACTTATTTGCATGGTTTTGAATTTCTTGGTATTAATACTAGATTTTTATAATATATCCTTTGTTATTAGTATTTAAGATTAACATCATATTGTTGAAACAGGTTCAAATATAACATTATCTACATAATAAACAGAACTCATGATAATCAAACATATCCATCTAGAACTGGGTAATAATGACAAACATGCCCTTTAAAAATGTATTGACACAATGTTCTGTTGGAATAGAGCCGAAAAAAATACAATATATTATCTTTTTTATATACAGTCTGCGAAGTAATTATATGTGACATAAAAACGTACAACTTTTTAGCGTACAAGTTCTGTAACGGTAAAATATAAGTATGCAGAAAAATTGGTTTTTGTCTAATCATAGGTGTACTAAAAATATGCTTGTCCTTCGCTCTCAAAACTTACCGCTATCTACAAAACTTGCAGTAAACCTTTATTTTTCTATAGGAAATAATTATATGTGCATCATATACAAAGGTATGCAAATACTGGTGTTGCTATAGTATTGGCCAGCTGAGGGTCGTTTTTGAAGTAAGTTTTTGCGTAGAATCTGAATCTGTGCTCAGAATTTGCTCATCATGTCAGAATTTTGAGATATTTGAGGTTATAAACTTGAAATATTGCTATTTTTTAGGTTTGATAAAGCATGCACAACATTTCTTAAATGATTTTCTTTTTATTTTATCATAATGTACTATTTTTCCCCCTTTAAAATGAGCCCTGAAACGATGCCGTACAATGATTTCTTAAAAAAATATAGCCATTTGCAAATGACGTCAGCAAGCAAAAATTTGCAGTCAGTGAATCAGATTTATATACGAACCAGAGAACTGCAACGAGTCTATGATTCGAACGAATGACTATAAATCATCCATCAAAAACCGAATACTAGTGCATGCGGTCGCGTACAACAACCACCACTTCCACGCGAAGCATCCTCATAACAGCGATGAGCGACGAGTGCCGCCGCTTTCACTCATCGCTCATAAGAATGCCGTTCAATGATTCTAATGATTCTAGACTCATTCCTTATGACTCTAGAGTCATTAAGGGAAATCGCTTGCAGTGTTACAGCTGACATATTTTATTATATATAATATATAAATTTATTATTATATACATATCATACTAGCGCACTAGGGAAATGTATGAAAATAAATCTTAAAATAGTATTAAAAAAATATTTAAATGCATATACTTAATAAAAAAAATATTTTTAATATTATTGATAGAAATTAGTGAAAAATTGTGGAAATATTATTTTAAAAAAAATATTGAAAAATTTTTTAAGACTTATTAAAATAAAAAATAAAATTGTTTAACAATTAATGAAACATAATAAAAACCATTTTAAATATTATTAAAAAAAATAATATTTAAAAAATTCATTCAAAAGTTCTTAAAATATAAATACATACATAAAAAATTATTGATTTACATATTAACATATTTTCAACAGAAACAACTTGGTGACATGACACATAACAACAAATTTATATGACATTTACAATTAACATTATATTAAAATAAATGGAGGCATATACATTATTACAGCTTTTAAAAGCGGAAATCCTGTTTATTTTGGATTGCCGCTTATGGCATCCCTAAACATATTTCCTTATGGCATCCCTAAACATAAAGGTTCTCAGCAATTCATCATTGCAAGTGTGAAAGTAATTTAAAAATTTTATTCAAAACAATACAATAACAACAAGGAACAAATAATAGACAACATACAATGTTGCACATGCTACAATTTAATTCTTTGAACTAGTGATTCCCAACTTAGAAGCTGGCTATTTATCTTAATCAATACGTAAAACACAAAGCAAAAGTAAAACAAGGAAAACGCACGCAAATACTGAAGTGCACGCAAATCATTCAATGACTCTAGAGTCATTGAGGTTGCTTAGAATTCTAATGAGCGATGAGTGAAAGCGGAGGCACTCGTCGCTCTTCGCTGTTATGAGAATGCTTCACGTGGAAGGTTGTTGTTGTGCGCAACCGCACGCACTCGCACTCGGTTTTTGACGAGTGATTTGGAATGTTAAAAAAACGGACATGATGAGCAAATTCTGAGCACAAATTCAGATTCTACGCCAAAACTTGTTTCGAAAACGGCCCTCATCTGGAAAATTCTACCGCAACCCCATTATTTGCACACCTTTGTGTGCAAAATATTACAAAAATAAAGGCTTACTGCAAGTTTTGTAGAAAACGGTATATTTTGAGAGCAAAGGACAAGCATATTCTTAGTACACCTATGATTAGACAACAACCAATTTTCTGCATACTTACATTTTACCGTTACAGAACTTGTACGCTAAAACTTTGCACGTTTTTATGTCACATATAATTATTTCGCAGACTGTATAACCATAACTTATTGTTTTAAAAAAATAATCGCTTACTAAAAGACTTCATGATCAAGTAGCAATTCCTTCAGCTAAGAAAAGTTTAAATTTTATTGTTTTCCGTCAAATATAATCAATTCCCCCATTCACTTATTTAATGCATGTATAACAGTATTTAGCAAGTTTCAAAGAAAGTTTGTGGTAGTTTTTCAGTAGTGGAGAAACCAAACAATCGCTTGGAAGCAGCAAACATTTTTTTGTATACCCTCGAATGAAGTCGCTAACATGCAATCTTATGATGGAAGATATCCTCAGCAATACTATTGCGAAAAAAATGAGCTGCGAAGTGCTTTTTTAACAGAAAAGTGTTTCAATACATTTTCAAAAAGATTCTTTGAAATGGGTTGCCTAGTTCGAGATGGATTAATTTGGTTACATCCTAGGAAATCATTCCTTACAGAAAATTAATTTATTCTGATGGTTAGTGAAATTGTTGTCAATATTTCAGAAAGAAAGCTATATATTACTGTCACAATTATAGCCCAAAATTAACTGTCAAATGATCTCATAGAAAAGCTGTAGATTCAATGCATAGCAAAGTATTTTGATAACCAGAAATAAAGTCGAGGTGTCGATAATAATTTAAATCATCCTATATACTAATAACAGCGTTGCGGCTGTAGAAATGTGACCTTGATTTTTATAGCATCTTACAATAATTGAGGAGATATAACTTAAACATATATTTTTTTAAAATTTGTATTATGGTCGCTTCATATATTGAACTAATAAGGAAATACAAGAAAAATAAAAATAGAATAGCCCATTGTTAATTTTAGCAAAGCTTTTAAGAAGCTTTTTAGGTGCGTCTATGTGGCGGCGGTTTTTTTTTATAGGAATGTAAACAAAAAAGGGATTTGAGTTTGTTAAGCCATAAGGCACTTATTTAGTGTATAATTTTGAAAAAATCGATTTTTTTTATTTACATATTTTAGAAGATTTTACCTTTAAAAATATATCCTCCAACGGATATTTCAATTTAAGATTTTAATTATTTACGAAGCGTGCTTAAGCGCATTTTTCTCGAAAAAACTTTTTCCAACACGTTTGACATGATCAAGTTTTAATGAATTGATTAACTTGAAATTTGGTCTTGGGCCTTTTTTAAAAATCCCTCTATGACCAGGACTAGAACTATTACAAAATTTTGTTTGTTGATACATATTTTTAAAAAATTCAAAATTTGAAAAAAAACCCAAAAAATTACTTAATTTTTTCAAACAGTTGCCATTTAGCGAAAACAAAAATTCTTTTTCTTTCCCTAGTCCGGGATATAGCGACATTCTTACTTATTAAGAATCTACTTTTTTTTCGGATGGCTTGATGATTTGAAATCGTGTCAAGATGAAGGCGCCTTTTTTTTTAGCACCACCCCCACTCTACCAGCATGTACTTTTTTCAATTTTTATTTTTTTTCAAATTTTTTTGTGTATTATTGAGATATTAATAAATATATACCGAGAAAAAAGCTTATGTTAATTTGAAAAAAAAAAACAAGTATAATTTATAAGATGGCTTTGGCAGTTTTCAGTTTCCTAAGTACTTCATCAAAACGCCTAAGTTTTACATGTTGACTTGGGGTGAAACGTCAAAAATATAACTTTTTTTGGGTTTTGGTTTTTTTTATTTTTCTTTTTTTTAAGCTGTCGCCTCTCTCGTTCTATGATTTGGTTTCTTTTATTTTATCAATTTAGTTTTTCTTTTATCGAACACCGTTTTTTTCTTAGAAATTAATGACTTCTCGGCTGCTTGACGTCTATTATAACAAGAACATTAAATTAAATTAAATTAAATTAAATATCAAATACAAAAATTTTACCTTCCCATGCCGTTGAGATTCGAACCCACAACCAACCGATATCACTGTGTATGAAGTCACTACACTACGCATTGAGCCAAACTCCTTTGTTACGCTGAGTGATTTATTCAATAATAATTACAACTGAAGATATGCTGCAGCATAACACAATAATCTATTAAAAGATTTTTGTTGTATGGCTATCAACAGAATACTGCGACATACTGCATCTGTTAATGCAGCATCTGTTATCATAGCTGCAGTTATGTGAGCAAGTATTAGCAAGTATTGACTGTGTTGGCACCAAAAGTTCCAGGTTCGAGTCCACACGACTGGCAAATAAAATTTTTTTTCTTTTCTTTTTGTTGATGAAATGTAATAAAATTTACTGGTGTGAATATTAATTTTAAGGTGCTTTTTTTCTTTATGTTATTTTTTAATTTAAAAGTTATGTTATTTATTACAAAACAAAACATAAAATTATCAAATCTATCCTTTCCTCGGGTGTCTAATGACGCAGTTGTGTTTTTTTTCGAATATAGCTCAAAACTATGCTTAAGCCATCCATGCTAGTTGTTTTTAATTTTGTATTTTTGGATTTTGGGCTTACGTGAATCAAAAATTTTTTTTGGGAAACTTATTAATGGGCTTTCAAAGCAATGTATTAAACAATAAATTGTTTAGGTGAATAAGCATATGTTTATAATTCCCAAACAATACTCATTACCCAAGCCGGCTTAGGTGATTTACTTATTGCTTTTTTTCTCGGTGTAGACTAGAATACTGCATTAAACTGCTAAAATACTTAATTCGTAAAATATGTTTATATATTATTTAAAACTAGAATAACGAACATTTATCATATTCCTTAGTATCTCTCCTCACACAATTTTTATTGTAAAGTGCTTAGTGGAAGCTAGGCTTTGCGGCTTACATACAGAGATGCATTTTCAACAGTTTCAATTATTATTCTTTTTTTTTCATTCAAGACCAGAGTTATTAATACACGTCTAATAATATAATATATTGATTTATATGAATGTGTACTTACATTGTATTAAAATAATGAACAATAATATCCAGAGGCGTCGATCAAATGTCGGTCTCATGACGTCATAACTTCCAAATATAAATTGACGTGGTAATCCGTTTGTTTTTGCGGTTATTTTTATATATATATTTTAAAAATTTATGTTATGATTAATTTCCTTCTTTTTATTAAAAATTTTTTTCACTTTAATATAACTATTTTTGGCACATATCGCTTTTGTACAGCAAAAGCTTAGCTACACTTTTTGAATTTATTGCACTTATTTAAACATTAAGATCCAGAGTACTCAGTATCGTCTTCTTAAACACGACCGATTAAAGGCTGCAAGGAAAAAAAAATATATTATTAAGAATGATAGAGACTTCATATATTGAAATTAATATTCCTGTTTTTGAGATGCTTAATATTTTAACATAAAGGATCTTCGTATGTTAGAAATCTTCGATAAAAAATTTTTTAAATCTATAATCCTATGTCAAATTTTGAATTTTATTGTTTTAGGTGTACTAAATTAAGATATACATACATAGCTTTAATGTCTTTCAATATCTAAAGTTTTATATTTTTAACTCTTTTGTTATGTAGGACCACTACTGGCCACTGGCAGTTCAGATTAACACAATGAGCCACACGGCCGACGAGAAAAAAAAAACTGAGCCAAATTTTGTTTTTTTTTTTAACTAAGCGAATATTTTTTTTTACTTTTCTAAGTAATTTTTTAGTGATTCATCGATAAAAATGTGAATATGTGCCAAAGTTTTATTTTTATTGCCAATTTTTCATAACTTACATACTAGAATAATCAATAAATCAAAATTCAATAAATTTTATTGATTTGTGGGCGGGAATATGGGGTGTGACAAACGTTTCTTTTTTGCACAGCTGTTACGAACAAACTCGCAGAAAGAAGCATCCAATTGGGTCTAGGACTTTTTTAAGTTTTAAGCATCCGAACAAACCAAGATCCATTTTTATATAAATACACGCAGACAAATTTTTCGTTTACCGCAGCTAAAAATTTTATCAACTTTACTTCATTTGCGAGCTGTAGCTGCCGCAAACGAATATTCAGTTCTAATTGACAAAAAAATAACGAAAAATATCGAAAAAAAACAAAAAAAAAAAAAATAACGGAAGAATAACGAAACGCAATCCAACGCAATTAGTTTTACTAAAAACAGCACTATAGTAGATTTTTACAGTGAGCAAAAATATTTTGGCCTTGGCACGCTAGGAGAATACTGAACTCATAACCGTGAGGTTTCCGGTTCAAACCCCCGGCTGGGACTATTTTTTTATTTTAAAATTAAATTTTTTCTTTAATTAAACATTTTTTACCTCAAAAAATTAATATTATTTGAAAAATGTATACTTCTTTACTTCCATCATTGGGACTGAAACCCCGACCTTGTCGATGTCTGGTTTATTGCGTGCTCTGCTTAAACTTTTGCAACACCATCAATTGTATTTTTAGTATATACTAGCTTATACCCGGCGCGCTTCGCTGCGCTCAGCGCTTATTCCCTAAGAGAGGGCGTAGCTTCAGTGAAGCCATGCTTTTATAGTAACTTCGTACCGAGTTTCATTGATGTGTGACTTATTTCGAAAGCTATACCGAAAATTTTGGGTGCGGAATAAGACCGCGCCCCTCGCCCCTCGCCCAACACCCATAATATGTTACCTGTGTAACGGCATGTGTAAATTGAGGTCGAATACTAAATTCCTAGGCTGTGCGACCTATAATTCCAAAACTGTTTGATATCGAACATTTTAGGTGTATGTAAGGTGCCTTTTACGATCGGCACCAGACTTCACAGGAACCCTCTGAAGGCTTTGGTATAAAAATTGGCTTAGCGGTTTCGAACTCTTTACGTGATATACATATATACCCACACACGTATATACATTCAGTCGCCTCACGCTCTTTAGGAAAAAAATTGTTCAGTCCGGTTCTTCAAAATAAACCATGGCGTATGTTATGATGATCCCCAAAATATTTCGACGAAAAATATTGGCTGGTATGGTAGTTAAAAAAAAACGGTCAGAAATAAGAGTTATGATAAAGTTCTTTTGCATCAAAAAATCTTACATTTTTCCCGTTGGACCAAAGATAATGCGGATTTTTATGGATTGTTTTAACTTTTTCCATATTATTTTCACTAAAATTCAAACGAATTTTTTCCTATACTACTTTAAGTCAAATAAATTGTAAAATGTAAAAAATGTGTACATTTTTTTGTAATTTCATTCAATTTAGTTCTTCACTTTACACTATATTTTATCATCAATAGATAATTTATTTGACTAAAAGTAACATGGCAAAACAAAAAAATAAAATTAATTTGAATTTTAGTGAAAGTAATTAAAAAAAAAGTTAAAAAAGTAATGAAAATCTGCATTATCTCTCGTCCGACTGTAAAAATTTAAAATTTATTGGTGCAGATTGGAAGAACATTTTCATTACTATTATTTCTGACCGTTTGTTATTTTTAACTAACACACCATTAAATATTTTTATAAAAAACTCGATTTTTAGAGCATATTTCAAACCATTGCGTGGCATACTGGTTGAGGTGCGTGGCTTGAATACCATAGAACCCAGGTTCGAATACCACCTGACATAGGAAGTTTTTTCAATTAAATTAATTTTTCTGTTCGGCCGTCATCTCTATGCAGACAATGGCAAACCTCAGAGAGTAAAAACTGGCATGAAAAGCTTCTTGAGAACATAAGCCGTTCGGAGTCGGCATAAAACTTGTAGATTCAGTTCTCGATCATTTGTGTTCAAACGGTCGAAGTATTTTCAAGGGCTGAAATGGCCATTTCGTTTTTGTTTTTTTTTTCTTTTTTATTTCAAACTATTCCAGCTCACGGATGGCTATTCCTACAGTCGAAATATTTGGGGAATCATCATAACATTAAGCATTATTTTGAGGAACCGACTTGTTCACCTTTTTTTGTGAGGAGCCTTATTATACATACATACATTTTTTACAGATAGATAGATGAGCAGAAAAAGTAGTCATGGCAACATTTATATATATAGTGACCGCCACTTGGTCCCATTGCACCTACGTACCAAGTTTCACTATCAAAACACGTACAGCTCAGAAATTAGAATGATTTTTGAAAAGTCGTCGTAGATAACGTGCGAAACGCCCATTTTTTAAGGGTTCTGGCAGTAACCATATGAACTAATCTACCAAATTTTAGTCTTTTACTCTAAAAAAAGTCTGATATACATCCTTTTTATAGATTTGTGGGCGTTTAAAGTAGGCGTGTCAACATTTATATATAAAGTGAACGCCAATTTGACCCATAGCACCTACATACCAAGTTTGTCTATCAAAACGTTCACATCTCAGGAATTAAAATTATTTCTAACCGATAGACCTGGCAGCTAGTGCTGACTTAGTTATAATTTTTAAATTGTAATTAACTATAGTACAATTAAAAAATAAGTAAATAAATAAATTAAATAAAATTATTTCTGAAGAGTGGGCACAGATATAGTGCTACCATGCACATTTTTTGCAAAGCTGTCGAGAGTAAGCGTGTGAACTTAATTACCAAATTTTAGTATTTAACGATGATAATCGTCTGATTTAAGGAAGTTCTATTAATTTGTGGATCAAAAAAAAAATCAAGTGGCGGCCGTGGCGTAGTGGGTAGAGTGTGTGGCCCATACGCGAGAACACCTTGGTCCGAATCCCACCTGACACGGAAAGTTTTTCAATTGAATTAATTTTTCTGTTCGGCCGTCACCTCTCTGCAGACAATGACAAACCTCAGAGAATAAAAACTGCCATGAAAAGCTTCTTGAGAACATAAGCCGTTCGGAGTCGACATAAAACATGTAGGTCCAATTCTCGATCATTTGTGTTCAAACATTCCACAACACTCACAACACAATTGATCATAAGAAGCTCGGTCAAAGTGCTTTCAAGGGCTGAAATTGGCCATTTCGTTTTGTTTTTTTTTGTGGGTGGTACAATTGGGCGTGGAAAATTTTATATATATATATTGACTGCCACTTAGAGCACCTGCATATCAAGTGTTACTATCAAACTTGTGCAACTCAGGAATAAGCATGATTTCGAAAAAGTGGGCGTAGTTATGGTGCGACCACGGCCCTTTTTTAGCAGTTGCCGACAGTGACCATATGAACTAAATTACCAAATCTTAGTCTTCTACGGCAAAATCCGTCTGATATAAAGCATTTTTACTGATTTGTGGGCGGTAAAAGTGGGCGTGACAACATTTATATTTACACAGTGACTGCCACTTGGACCTATAAGACCGGCATACCAAGATTCACTATCGAAACGTGTACAACTCAGGAATAAGCATGATTCCGATAAAGTGGGCGTTGATATAGTGCGGGCACGCCCATTTTTTGTATATTGGCCGAGAGTAACCATACGAACTAAATTACCAAATCTTAGTCTTCTACGGCAAAATCCGTCTGATATAAAGCATTTTTACTAATTTGGGGGCGGTAAAAGTGGGTGTGAAAACCTTTCTATTTACATAGTGCCTGCCACTGGTACCTTTAGAACCTGCATACCAAGATTCACTATCAAAACGTGTACAACTCAGGAATAAGCATGATTCCGATAAAGTGGGCGTGGGTATAGTGCGGGTACGCCCATTTTTTGTATATTGGCCGAGAGTAGCCACACGAACTTAATTACCAAATCTTAGTCTTCTACGGCAAAAGCCGTCTGATATAAAGCATTTTTACTTATTTGTGGGCAGTAAAAGTGGGCGTGAAAACATTTCTATTTACATAGTGCCTGCCACTTGGACCTTTAGAACCTGCATACCAAGATTCACTATCAAAACGTGTACAACTCATGAATAAGCATGATTCCGATAAAGTGGGCGTATATATAGTGCGTGCACGCCCATTTTTTGTATATTGGCCGACAGTAACCATACGAACTAAATTACCAAATCTTAGTCTTCTACGGCAAAATCCGTCTGATATAAAGCATTTTTACTGATTTGTGGGCGGTAAAAGTGGGCGTGACAACATTTATATTTACACAGTGACTGCCACTTGGACCTATAAGACCGGCATACCAAGATTCACTATCGAAACGTGTACAACTCAGGAATAAGCATGATTCCGATAAAGTGGGCGTATATATAGTGCGTGCACGCCCATTTTTTGTATATTGGCCGACAGTAACCATACGAACTAAATTACCAAATCTTAGTCTTCTACGGCAAAAGCCGTCTGATATAAAGCATTTTTACTTATTTGTGGGCGGTAAAAGTGGGCGTGACAACGTTTATATTTACATAGTGACTGCCACGTGTATGCATAGTACCTGCATATCAAGATTCACTGTCAAAACTTGAAAATATCAGGAATTAAAATTAGTGCTGAAAAGTGGGCGTATATATAGTGTGACCACGCCCATTTATTGTACAGTCACCGAAAGTAACCATCTGAACAAAATTACCAAATTTAAGTTTTATATGATTAAAACCGTCTGATATATAGCAATTTTTTTGGTTTGTGGGCGATAGAGCCAATTTGGGTTGTATGGGAGGTACCACGCCCCCTTGCCCAATCAACACCAAACTTCACAGGAACACTTCCCGAATGTTGCTTCAGTATCCCTACAAATTTCATAAACTTTGGTTCGGTGGTTTTGGAGTCTATACGTGATATACACACATATCCACATACCCACATACCCACATACCCACATACCCACATACCCACATACATACATTCATTTTTATATATATAGATAATATATGTAATGTAATATTTGCCTAGTGCTGCTAATGCTATACAATTTAAACAAAATAAATAAAACACAAAATAAACAAAAGTTTTTATTTTTTAATTGAGTTGTGGCGGCCATGGCATACTGGTTAAGATGCTTGATTTGTATGCAAAGCAGCCCAGGTTCGAGCCCCCGGTTGACACAGAATGTATTTTCTTTTATTTTTTTTTTTGTTTGGTTTTATTATTAAATGCATTAGCAAAAATTTCATTAAACTAAGCAAACAAATGCTTAGTTATTTATAAATTGAAATAGCAAATTTTAATTGGTTTTTACTGAAAATAAGCAACATTTTGAAGTAGCTGAGAACTATTTTCAAGTAGCTGAGAATTAGCTCAAGTTTTGCCTAATCTCCATACAATTTTAGCAAACAGAATTCTCCCTGGATAAACGAAGTTTTGAGTTACAACAAACAAATTTTTCATTTGCCGTATTTGAGATTTCGCACGCGTTTATGATAAACGAAATTCATTTCCTGCAACTAAATAACCCGTTTCTCACAATTCTTTCTGTTTCACGTAACTGTTGAAAAGTTTGCAAAAAACGTTTTCAAGCACGATAAACGAAGTTTGTTTGCGGCAAGCTGGCGATAAACTTTTTTTTCTCTGCGTGTAGAAAATTTTTGGTCAAACAGAGTTATCCTCTTAATTGTTCCTTAAAAACAGTACGTTTTTGATATTATTTTCGTTTAAAACTGATCATGCCTAACTGGCCTATTTTCCAAAATAATCACGTTCAATTAATTCATTAATTTTTAAGTCATATAGCCAATCGATACAAATTTTTGAACATGTTATATGGCATATGAGCAAACAAGCGTACATATAAATATAAGCCATTGTGATTTTTTAAATAAGTGAGTGTTAAATGAAAAATTATTGCAAACTACAACCCATCAAATATCAGCTGTAGTCATTTTTTATTCTAAAAATAATTCTTCTCATTATTAACATAACTGTTTAAAAAACATATTTCATTGAATAGATCGTTTCCTTTAATAGTATAATTTAAATAAAAAAAAATACAATAGAATTTTCTGACGAGACCTTTCCACACTTTTCTAGCTAATTGGCTTTTTAACCCATTACTTACTTAGGTGGCCGTAACAACCCGTGACCGGGTTTCGACACCCATTAGTGAAGAATATTGCATATATGTAGTCTCTTAATTTTTATTAAAAACTAAAGTTAAATCGACTTCGAAAAATAAAATGTTGTTGAACGTTCGTCACGAATGGGTTAAATTCAATTTTAATTTCTGGAAATTGTGAAGACCAGGAATTAAAGTATGGAATACAGTCACTATAAAAATTTCATATTTGCAATTTAAACCATTTCATAATAATACTATTGTTCTTTTGGATTATTTTCAAATCATATTTAATAGCAATTAACACAAAGCCACTTTTTAATAAATTTATTTGATCAGCTACTTCCATTACTGTATTTTCATTGCTTTGATAGTTTTTATTTTTTAAATTTGAAATAACCAGCAAATAATAATGTAATGGGCTTGACAAATTTTATTAGATGGCTCAGAAAAAATAAATATATATTACTAAAAATGAATCGAAAAGATATATTTCCGTTCAATCGCCTCCTAGAACTGAGACGATGGCAGAGAGTGCAGCCTCTTTTCCGCTTTTATTTGTTCTGGAGTCAAGTTCCACCGCCTGTCATAATGTCAATGGAATTGTCTGCAAAAGAAGCTGTGTGACCTATTTTCGCTGCAGTTGAAAATTTTTGTTAATCACCTTTGGACCCTACATAATTTTTGTTGAGCCTTTAAGAAAAGTAGATATCTGTCCAAAAAATCCAGCTGTTTATAATTTTGACATAATCGGAAGATTCGATACCAGTTTCCTGAATAATGACGTTAAAAGTTAAATAAACTTTAGAGGCCGTTAAATAAGCTAAATATCATAAGCCAAATTTTTTATAAATGTTCCACTTTACTATACTAAATTTTCAGCGTTGCACCTACATTTAATGGGCCAGCCTATGTTGGCATAAAAAGCTAGCTTGTGTTTGTCGTTATGCATTTCATGCCATAAAATAACAACATCAATAACAACAACAAAAACAACATTTTGAATCTGCTTTTCTACCTGTAAATTTGATAGCACATGTTTGTCACGTGATACATAATGACAGCTGTATGACAGGCCATAATCTCAACATATTCAAGCAACATATCGTTTGTATGTAGATTTTATGCTGCTGCTGATATTGCTGACAAGATGTGCCAATCGTTTGTCTAACCAGAAGAGTGAATGACGAATATGTTTGACAAATTGATCACGTGAAAGCTTGTTTGTGTGAGTGTGTTTGAAATCATTTATAGTCAAAGTTATGGATACTGGCTGATGAGCTGACTAACTGACTGACTGTCTAACTAACGGTTCGTCATTATTCAACATTTCGACTGCCCTTCCATTTGTGCCTTACAGCCTGTTGGTATTTTAACTCATCTAGCTGCAAATAATGTTCATGCCAAGCTCTGCCTGATGATGCTAGTGATGTGCATGTTGCTGCTGTTACTGCTGCTGCTGCTGCTGCTACTGATGCTGTTGCCAATCACAAACACTACAGCTTGTCCAGCAGTTGATTTTCATGTAAATAATCCTCATGTTGGCTGTTTTATTTGCTTGTTATTCGTTGTTTGGTTTTGTTTTTGTTTGTGTTTGTTTTGTTGGGATTATGAGTTGTTGACGTAGTTGTTGTTGTTGTTAATTTTGTTAAGAACTTGTTTTTGTTGCACGTATGTACATGTTGCCTTAGTACCGCATGATTCAGTAATATTATATCCTCAAAACGTACACGTAGCCAGGTTTTTCATAGAACTCAAATATCTGTCCAACTGTCAATAAAGTGTAAATAGCTGTCCGGCTGACCGTTTTTTCGCCTGTCTATCTATTTGTTCATTTTCAATGGCGTTCCTTCAGTTCAACAACAAAATTGTTCGTGTTGTTTTGATGGATTTTTATTAGCCTTTCATTGCTTTATCGTCATCAGTCTAGAGACACTGTCTCCAATTAGCACGTTTTCCACTAATTATGTTTTACTGTCTACGTCTGCTCGTCGCCCTTCTCTTCTTATGTCAACCACTTCTCAGCATGTCTTTATCTAGCTTTCCTTTGTGCTGTCAAATGCAAATTTAATCCTTGTTTTCATTTAAAGCTCTCGTGTGGAATGGAATTTCTTTTTTGTTACCTAAAACGTTGCATACTTTTAAGCATGCGTTTGGTTAGCTCATAATACGTTGTCCTCAATCCGTTTGTGTGTTTCTGTGCTTGTGTAAAGGATTATATTTATGCATTGTGCTTGATTATATAATACAACGTCACGTTACTGTACCTTACCAGAGTTGCCATTGGTTAATGTTGAAAATTAATTAATTAATATGCAAACAATTTGCTGTTTCAATTTATCAAATTAATTTGTGACTTTTGACTGATTGGCATGGCAATGCGTGTTTCTGTGAGTTTGTGTGTCTATAAATAAATATTTTATGTTATGCTTGACATGCTCAAAGGATATTCTTTTAACTTTCATTTAATTAAAACTCAGTTTAGTTTTCTTGCTAATTGGATTAATATTACGCAGTCAGCCTGCAGTTGTTGTCGAGGTTGCAACTAACGCACTAAAAAAAAGGACAATCAAATTATGTATGTGAACATATTCTATATGCTGAAAAAAAGCATGCCGTTGGCTAAAACTTGTAATAAAAATCTCTTATAACAATTTTTTTTCTTCATAAACCTTTACTGTAGAGAACATTTTTATATGATAAATCAAGTAAAATTTAGTTTTTTATTTTTCAAGACCTAGCCTTACCTCCTCTCTCATAACAATGGCCATTGAAAAAAAAAATGCTACTTCGCATTTAGTTAAATGTCACTGTATGTTATGTCTTAAGTTACCAATCGATTGCTAAAATTTTATGCAAATTCGACTAAATTTTGAACAGAAAATGCTTAAGAAAGTTTCTAGCTCCTAATATACAATATTTCAAAGGGATATATCATTAGACATGCCAAGTTTAAATATGATCTAGAACAGCGATCTCCAAAGAGCTTTTTTTGAAGAGCGCAACAACAACAGTGCAACAGTTACAACAAAAAACCAGCAACAACAGCAACTAAACCTTAGAAGCATTACAATAAGTAACTATTAACATATTAAACGTATAAAACTATGCCTGTAGCGCCCACTACAGCGCATAGTGGTTTTATCCCATACAAAGTTTGGAAAAAAATAGGAGTCGTCGCAGTTTGATGAAATTTCGTACATAAGTTGGAATTACCTCTATTAGAAATTATTAAAAAAAAAAAAATTAAATCCGCCCACAACAATGCCTACCTTTCATATAACACAAAGTTTTAAAACGCAATATTTGTTTCGTATTGAAGTTATATCAAAACAAATCCTTCAAGAATCTGAAATACAAAGGTAGATTACAAAAAAAAAAAATTTGTGTCTTCCAACTCACATACTTTTAATACGATATTTGCATAGCACTAAGAAGGAGTAGTCGTATAGCAATAAAATTGGATACCTATATAAATTGCAATGGACTATATACGAGCACTTACGAAAAATTTTGCAAATCCGGCTACAACCACACCTACATCCCATATGCATTCTACACACAAAAATTGAAAAGAAAATAATTTCTTTCGTATTAAAGTTTTATCAAAACAATTAATTCAAGAATCTGAAATATATGTGTACATTTAAAAAAATATTACACGTCCACCACCCACCATCTCCATAAGTTCCCAAAATTTCAATCTAACTTTATCAGAATGCATGCAAACATTAAATTGGTAAAAAACATTCCGAATGGGTTTCGAACCCAGGACTCTCCGATCGGAAAGCTAGAGCACTTCTATTCAGCTAATAAGGCGATGAAAAATTGGTAGCCCAAGCCACTTAAAGAGTTCTTTAGCCCCCTACTAAACAAAAGCCCCCCACTAAACAACCCACAGAAGATTACTTATGAGTTGATGTAGCGACCAACGAAACAGCTGCCTAGTCTGCTGGTGGTTGTTCTGTAAAGAACATTGTTGTTGGGGCGACCTGTTGCTTCATGAAATTACTTGGCATGAAGCTCTAAGTGCAATTCTTAAAAATTAATTTTTTTTCGAATTGCTAAAAACTAAATAGAAATTAAAGAATGCCATAATTTATTTTTTATGTATAAACTGGTACGAGCCCGACCTCAGAAAATAAGATGAATCATCTTTTTTTCAAAAAAAAAAAACTAATCTCGCCTTCTACGGTTTAATATCAACGAATTGTTGGTGCCAAAGAATGGAATCGTGAAAAGAAGTAAACAAAGAGCGCAACAACAAGTCTTTGCAGAATTAATGTTGTCTATTTTTTGAACCTTTGCTTTGTGCTAAGAAGTAGAAAAACATTGCTTTTTAAATTGGAAAGAACACAACTGCAATTCCGCTTTGGTTTTAGCAGAAGGTGTGCTTATAAGATTTTCAAAGTAAATGGACTACATAACCCACAGAAGATTGCTGATGAGTTGTTGTAGCGACCAACGAAACAGCTGTCTAGTCTGCTGGTGGTTGTTCTGTAAAGACATTGTTGTTGTGGCGACCTGTTGCTTCATGAAATTACTTGGCATAAAGCTGTAAGTCTTATTCTTAAAAATTATTTTTTTTAAGAATTGCTAAAGACTAAAACAGCTTGTTAAGTCGTTTTGTTTTGTGGATTTTTTTTTTTATAACTTACATTTGACATTTTCAGGCTTACTCTTTTAAAATCCACTCGATAATAATTCTTTAACACTAAAAAATTTATTTAATATTAATCGCAATTTTACTTACGGCTTATGCACGTTTCATTTTTTAATAGAAACCGCTGTTTATTTCTTGATGGGTTTGGCCATTTAACTTTAAACTTTGCAACAAAACTTCTCTGAACATCTTTAACTATTTGCATAATTTCTGCATATGGCCAGAATTCATAATTTTGTTTAAAGTAATTATGAAGCTTTCCAATATCTTGTCCATTGCTTAAATACTCCTCGCACAAAACTAAATTTAAAATTCTAAACTCTTGCAATATTAAATAAAAATAATATCCCGAGTGGCGTTAAAACGCCACAATAAAAAAAAAAAATATCTAGTGGAAGGTAATTTTATTTTTATATTAAGGACTCTTTTTTCCTTTGAACCAAGAATTTCATAGAAACTTTTCATTTTTCTGTTTAATTGTTAAGTAGCCCAGTTATTACTTATCATAGCATTATAAGGAAAATCTATCATATACTTTTAAGCATCACAAATAAATTTGGTTGGTTTTTCATAGAAAATTGTTACAGCTTTAAACAAATCAGCTAGATTTGTTCCTGTGACTAAATGTCACGATTGTTTTCTCTATATATATGCACTAAAAAACCTAGCCGCAGCGTACAACTCAAAGACAATTTATGCACAGGAGTTTATGCGGTGGAAGAAAAGACAAATAATAAACAACACCGGTAAGTATATCAATCTTTATAAAGTATATTAATAAATTCTTACTTCTGTATAAATCCAATATGGAGGCTAATATGTAGCAACCAGACTGGCTCTTTGATACATTACTTTAGCTGCTGATAATCAATATGTGATTATCTCATTCTTTAATATGTCAAGAATTTTTTATGATGTCCAGTTGTGTGCTTTCCTTCAATATGTGCCGAAAATATGCAAAACTCTGGATCATTTAAGAAAACAACTAAAGTTACTCATAATTAATTGGTGATTATAAAACAAGAAAGTAAAAAAGATCGTCGAATAAGCCAATCGATCGACTCGTCAGAGCATCGGTACTAGAATACCAATACTCGAACGAGTCAATAAGTAAGTATGAATATTATGCTTCAATTAATCTTCTGCGTAAGGGTTGCGACGTAAACATCCTGTCCCCCTTGCAGTATTATTGTAAGAAACATTTCAAAATACTTAAGATATCTTAACTCTATTAAAGAGGGGTTGATTAATTTATGTGTCTCATTGCATTTTAATATTTACTAAAGTATTTTATATGTGCAACCATTAAAAAATAAGTATGATACATAAAAAATTTTTTTTATGTTCCAATAAGGATAAAAAACCACCTGCTGGGCAAAAAATAAAAATCTGGGTTAAAAACATCACCTTCAAAAACTTTCGCTGATGAATCCTTGTCACCTTGACGTCTTCCGTAGGGAGTAGCGAAGTCACCTGTTGCAGACATGGCAACGGTGATGGCGTAAGGGTTGCGGCGTAAACAAGCTTTTATTAAAAAATACACAATATTTTAGAAAAACAAAACTTTATTGCACATCTACAGAGCAAGACCCTTCAATTGCTACCCTATTTATGACCCTATCGCGACTATAGTATAGATTTAATAGTCATCACAAAAAATGCGCTTGCGTGAAATTCGGGATTCGGAAAATTCGGGATTAAAACATGAGGCACTAATGTAGGGAAACAAGGAGCAATTATAAATAAACCCCTTTGGGCATAGAGCACTTTGCAACTGTAATACAACTTAATAATTATTTAACATAAAATAAATGGAAGTAGTCAATTTTTTTACATGACAAACAGTGCGAGTATTTTGCATAACAATGAAATATACTGTATAATAAAAGAACGAGTTTCCTCTTTAAAACATGTCTCAATCAGCTCAATTTCAATTAGTTTGGTAAGCTAATATCTGATAATATTATTGCAAAACCTAGAAAACAAAAAGGATGATGACAATACACAATATAAAATCAATCTTTGTATAATTTTTATACTTTTTGCTGGAAGAAGTTGTTTAAAACATTGCATACGTACATTGCATACTTGCATCTTAAAATGCACCTCTTCAGAGGAAACCATATATAATTTTGGAAAAATGGGCTTAAGTGGGATGGTATTTTTTTGTGACATTTTTTATATTATTTTTTCAGAATGTACATTTCAAGAGTATTTTGTAAAAATTTCAAGTAAACCGTGCTAAAAATAACTAAGATACAGCGATTCAAGTGAGCGGACCTCTATAACATATACAGGGTTGCCCATATTCGACGGACCCATGTTTTTGTTAAAAAAATCAAAGAAAAAAATAAAAATTTGGCGGTTGGCAATCTTAATCATTTAATTTGTTCCAAGTAGATTTGTTTACATCAATTTTTGAATATGATATCTCTCAAATGGCCGCCTCTGGCGTTGATGGCGTATTGTGCCCTTTTTGCAGCATTTTCCATCGTTTTCGCCAACATTTCGGCCGGAATAGCGGCTATTTCTTCACGAATGTTGTCCTTGAGCTCTTCTACGGTCCTTGGCTTGTTAACGTAAACCTTTGACTTCAAATATCCCCACAAGAAGAAGTCAGGCAGCGTCAAATCGGGCGAACGCGGTGGCCAGTCCAAATCACCACTTTTCGACATCAAACGGCCCGGAAACAAATTCTTCAGAAAATCGATTGTTATGCGACTTGTGTGCGGTGGAGCGCCGTCTTGTTGAAACCAGAACTGCCTCATACGCTTTCGACGAATAATTGGCATCACAAAATTGGTCATCATGTCGCGATAACGCTCCTGGTTGATGGTAACAGCATGGCCATTTTCATTTTGGAAGAAAAACGGCCCAATGACCGTTTTCGCACTAACGCCGCACCAAACTGTGACTTTTTCGTCATGAAGAGGCACTTCTTGAATCTCCTGAGGATTTTCAGTGGCGTAAATACGGCAATTTTGCTTATTTACGGTCCCATTCAATGTGCACTTCTCACATTTTTTAATATTTTAAAAGCACGTTGAGTTTTCACAATTGACTTCTTCTGTTGAATGTAAATTTCAACTATTTCAGAGCGCTTGCGTGGCGTGTATTGTTCCATGATAAAAATCTGCTTGGACTGACGCTTCAAACGCGGTATGTCATTAAGCGATTTGACATCTCTGTCAAAAGTTATGGCGTTGCCAGATGGGTCCGTCGAATATGGGCAACCCTGTATATGAAATAAATACACCACATTATTCATGTCTCCAAATACAAAATTATGAAAACATGCATTTTTTTCAGCCTTAAAACGGTACCATGCCCTTAATTATTTGCGTCGCAGTTTTGAGCAGTTACATTTTTTAGAAATTCAAAATGGACACTTCCACCATGATGCTGGAACTAATTTACCCGGATGGATAAAAAGCAATAGCAAAGAAAACTTATATCAAAAATTGATTTTTTTCCCCATTTTTAATGTGTTTTTTGATGTTAAATAAAAGATATAAGAGATATAAAATATAATAAATATTATTTTAAAACACATTGTCAAACTTACGGTTTTAATTAATAAAATCGCCAAACATTATGCATTTTTACTATGTAGCTACTATAAAAAATATTACACACGTTTCGTGATTTTTATTAAAAAAACTTATTAATTTTTTCAATAAAATATTGATAGATTTTTCTTTTCTGGTTATCTGACTATAATTTATGATAATTTGCTTATATTAAGGAAACAGCATATTTGGAAAAAAATGTATTGCTGCAAAAATAACACTGTGCAGCGCACCAGTTCATGTGTACACTGTTAAAATGTTAATTGTAATTAATAATGGTGGCGGCCGTGGCGTCGTGGGTAGAGTGTGTGACTCTTACGCCAGAGAACCCAGGTTCGTCCTCCATCCGACACAGAAAGTTTTTTTCAATTGAATTAATTTTTCTGTTCGGCCGTCACCTCTCTGCAGACAATGGCAAACCTCAGAGAGTAAAAACTTCCATGAAAAGCTTCTTGAGAACATAAGCCGTTCGGAGTCGGCGTAAAACATGTAGGTCCAGTTCATTTGTGTGCAAACATTTCACATCACACACAACACAACTTATCATAAAGAAGCTCGGTCAAAGTCCTTTCAAGGGCTGAAATGGCCATTTTCGTTTCGTTTCGTTCGTAATTAATAATGTAATTTTATATATGATCCAGCTTTCTGCTACTCAGATAAAGCACAGATAAAGTTTCTGCAATCTTTTATTATTCACAAAAAATATTCATATTTCCAGTATTCTGTAAATTCTTTCCTCGCCATTTTTTATTTATCAAGATAATATAATTGAATGAACAATATTTATGAAATAAAATGTGAATTATTAAATGTTAAGTATAAAAGAGTGGAAAGAGTTAGACGATGGAGATCACTGATCTAGAATACTTTAAGCAACATGGCTTTGAGATCAAACTGTAGTAAAACTTGGCATAGGAGCTTAATTTATCATCATGAAGTACCATGCACAAAAAGGGTGAAATAAACACCACTCTTACCACGCCCACTTTTCAGATGATTCCATTTGTTTATTCTTACATTATTCGAACCTTGCACAGGTATAATAAATTTGTAAAGGAAAAATCTGTACATTAAATATAGTGTTGAAATTATTATTACGCTGGGCATTTTAAATGATGTGGATTGCAAAAATATAATTGAATCATTTACCTATACAAATCATTAAAAAATATTTACATGCAGATTGCTTATGTTCTCAGTCTCTCTTATGCACAAATATCTGTTTATTCACAAAAATATGGAGAAGAAAAATGGTCAAAGCTTGTTGGTTGTTTCAGTATCAAAATATCTGCAAATAACCAAAAAATTCCTTGCCAATTTTAAAGCATTTATTAAAACTCGGTTTTCTGGTTTATTTGCAGATCTGCAATTCTTGCTTTGTTAACATATTGCTATTGATACATGAAAATAAAAGCTGAAAGTCAAGTATGTCCAAGAAAATTAAACTAAATAGTAAATAACTTGAGTTTATTCTTCGTTGTGCAAGTGCAACGAGGTGCCATTAGAGCAAAAATTTGATGAGATATTTGGTTGCAGAAGTACAATAAACTGCCTTTGAAGAAACAAATTTGTATTAATTTGTACAAATTTGAATAGTATATATATTTTTGAAAACCATCACGACCTGAGTCGATTTAGCCATATCTGTCTGTCTCTTCGTCTGTCCGCCTGTAGACACAATTTCAGACGTAAATTTAAAGCCATCACTATGAAATTAAATATATAAGCTTCTTTCCAAAATAAAACTCCAGATCAAAATGAGCCAAATTGGATGAAAATCTCCCATACAAAGTAACCTTAGTTTAACGGTTAAACTAAGTCTCTTAAAAATCTGCAAAAATTAAAGAAATGTCTCGAAATTTCGCACAACAGCTTTGATATTTAATAAAAACATCACTAGAAGATTTGGCAAAACGGATGACAACCATACCTACCTCCCATACGTAAAAATATAAAACTGAATCTCATCTATATGTTCCAAATTGAATCTGTCTATATGTTCCAAATTCCACCCACATCGTTTGTCCGACCTATACCAAATTTTGCACATATATTTTTCGGTATAATGTGAAATCTTAAGACTAGAAAGTGGGCGTGAATATTACATTTAATCCAAATTCATCTATACAGTGGGTCTGACTTCCTGAAATCCTTGGTACTTTGAGCAGTCTTAAGTTTATAAAATTGGGCGGTATTTATTTTTAACCTTACTCCTTCGACATCCGATTTTAACCAAATTTCGCAGATATAGTTTTTAGGCTACTGAGCCGTTTTAAGCCTACAAAAGTTGGTGGGATTGGATAAGAGGGCATATCAATTAAATTCTAATTGAACTCCCTCTACACTGTTTGTCTGATTTTAACCAAATTTTGCACATATATTATTTGGCATAAGTCCGTAGTTTAAAGCGCTGTTGGACACACGAAAGAAGAGAAGCTTTGCGCTAACGAACACACACTAAACAAAATCTAACAAAAATTTTTGAAACCTTGCCAGTGTCATGCATGCGTTAGTTAATTCCATATTAATTGATATAATCTTTTTTTTTGACACTTAAAAAACGCACTTGTCATCGCACTTGTGGGCATTCCTAATATTTCATTGTACCAAAAACACCATAAACGCATTCACAACGCAAACACACCGATGCTGGTGACATTTTGTGGCAAGTAGAAGCAAATTGTTTGTTGTAGTGTAGCAAATGCGCAATCCTCTATCTATTGATGGATGGTGACGATCTATTGCAGCATAATATACGCTATACTCAAACTTGAATTAACAACAATTACAATTAACATCTAACAAGGCCTGGTGGATAGCGTATTGAACTCTTAATCAGTGCGTACGGGTTTAATCCCCACAGCGGGCCAAAAAATATTTTTGATATTTAATAATAAAGTATTAAATTCTCTTGTTGTAATAAGCGCTAGCAACAAGGAAACCATCAAATTATAGTCTTTGTCCGACTTCAACAAAATTTTCGCCACATATTCATTGAAATAATGAGCAGTTCGTAGTCTAGAAAATTGAGCCGGATTAAACAAGGGCTGGGACACTTTATTTTAAACGAAGTTCTTTTACACCGTTGGTATGAATTCATCCAAATTTTGCTCATAATTCTGTAATATAATGAGCAGTCATAAGTTTAGAAAAGTAATCGGGATTAGGCAGGGGGGCATGGCACGTATACCGATTTCATGACTTTCACCATATATTACACATATATTTTTTGGTATAATGATTAGTCTGAATTGAAGAAAATTGGATGGAAATAGCCAGGGGCATGGCAATTTTATTTAAAACGAACTTCTTTAGGGTTTGTTCGACTTCAACTTAACTTTTCACATATATTTTTTTGGAATAACGTGCAGTCCGTAGTCCAGAAAAGTAGGTGGAACTAGACATAGATTGTGGCACTTTAATTTTAAACGAACTCCTTTAAAAAACTTTTGTTTGACTTCCATCAAATTTTGTACATATATTTTTTGCAAGAATGAGTAGTCAGTGGTCTAAAAAAGTAGGCTGGACTATCTGCACTAAAGTATAAATATTTTGCATAGGTGTTGATAAAATATGTTCCACGCAACATACAGAACGTGGGCATGACTAAAGAAGGCGATTAGAAATGTTCTTTAAAACCTATACCTCAGGTTTAAAATTTTTAATTTCATTATGTCAAATTTTATTCAGAGTATGACATAGATCTTTTCACAGATTTTACATATACATTTTATGGACGGCTAAAGGCTTTGAATATACTTAGCTATAAGTATATTAAGCAGTAGAATATACTGCAGCGGAGGGGTATTTTAGCTTCAACCATATGAAATATCTATGCCGTACTTGTTTTGGTTACTTTTCTTATTTGTTTTCTTTTGTGAAATATTTCAATGGGGTGTAATTTCATAGCCCCGATTAAATCGACCTGATCAAGAATATTCATCCTAATGGACGTTGTTACAAAGGAAGTGACAAAGTTAATGTACCTCTTACACAGTACGCGGTGCTTATAAAAAACGGAACGTAGTACTGAATAATAGAAAAATTATTATATCCAGGACGATCCAATTCATTCCTTTCAAATGATTGGAAAATTCTAAATGATGTTATGTAGCAATAAATCTATTTGCTGAAAAATGTATTACTGTTCACTAAATTTTCAATTCTCATTCATATTAAACGCTCATATATTTAAGAGAAATATGTTCATAATTTGAAAATTATATTAATAAAAGCTCATTAAAAGTACATAAAATTAATTTATAACCTAACTTAATGCTATGCAAATATTTTCGCCATGAAATATATGTTCCGAGTTTAGCCTATAATATTTATAAAATGGCTCCCAATTAATTTGTTTATTTTATAGAATCCGAAGTGAAATTGTCGATTATTTGTGCTAAACGCAGCCCATTATAATTGAGAAGCAGGTACATTTATTAGCATTAGACTAAAAACCACACAAAATTGTGCGCCACTCCTTAATTGCGGCTACTTCGCAGCAAGTTTATTAAATGTGAATTTTTAGCACTCTTTTCATGCGTAAATTGCCTAAAATATTATGTGACGCTATTTATGGCTTCAGTAAAAAAAAAAAAAATCGGAAAAAGCAGCATACAATTTATTGATAATGGCATATGTCGGTCATTTAAAGCCTAAATGCGGCTGAAGCAAATTTAGATTTAATCTCATTATAATAAAGTTAAGTTGAAATGTTGTTGAACAATTATGCAATATTGCATTATTAACGTTAGTGTATATTTGACCTATTTATCATAGAGTTGCTGATTTTTCGAAGAATCAAACTAAAAAAAAAATGTATATAATATATGTATTTGTTCGTGAAAAATCCTCGATTCAAATTCCTTCAAATACCTTCAGACCTTCAAAAATTATTTTTTAATTTTTTTTTTAATTTAATGTTTTTGAATTCATAATTTTTACAATACAACAGTTGAATGCAGTTTAAATTAGGCATTGACCTTGCATATCAACTTTGAGGCTAAAGTCTTATATTCAATTCTACGAATTAACAAGAAAAGACAATAAAAAAAGAATACATTTGGCGAACATTTTAATTAATAACTCAATAGAATAAAACAGAGGTGTTGAGCAATTAATTGTAGCATGTATTTAGGCATAAAACAAGGCAAATGAAAAGGTTCAGAAAATTCTACTAAATACAGTTTTATTGTGTTAAATAAAATATTTGATGCATTTATTTGATTTGTAAATGAGTTGTTAAATTATAATGCGCTTTGACAAAAACTATACACTTTAAACCAGTGCACAGTGGTTCACCCAATACGCCAAAAATTAAAAAAATCCAAAATTGCAAAATTCTTAAAAAAAAAATTAAAATTAAATAAAAAATAAAAATTCTCAAAAATTCTTTTGCTGTCAATTGCAAAATTTTGAGTTAAGATGTTGGAATGTTAAAAAAGCACACAAATAATAATTTGCATTGCTAGAAAAATAATTAAGGGACATTTTAACTAATTCTATTAAAATTTTAAGAGTTTTGAATAGTAAACGCTCATAAAGTAAAGAAAAACTTTAAACGCTTTTTTCACGAACTGACATTTTTTTGAAACGGCTTGCACTCTAATTCGAAAAATATTCGTCCGATAAACTCAAATCTTGTTTTTTTTTTTTTAATAATTAAATACGACCCACGTAACAGAAAAAAACTCAAATAAAAAAATATTGTTTTTGCTCTCTATTTAATTTATAAGGTCCAATTTCGTGCTCGAAAAATTGGGTCTTTTTATTTATAAGGAATTTTTTTAATTTTAAATTTTTTGTCGGTTCACGCGGAAGTCAAGACTGTTTATTTTTTTGTGTCAGGCTACCTGGAGAGGAGATATCATGCAAGCCGCAAGAGACCACACGTTCGTGACCTCAAAATTTATGTATAACCATAACTCTTGATATCGTTAATTTAAGACTTATCTAAAATATTTTACTTTTTACTTTATTTATATAGTAATATATAGTATAAAATTTATATAGTATAAAACATATTTCACTTTAACTAAAAATATTTTAATTTTTACTCAAAAAATTTAAACTGGGCCTTAAGCAGCTCTATTTCATTTTTAGTACGCAAGAAAAACAGTTTCGTAACACTTGTTTTTTTAAAAAAAAATGTTTATATTACTAGCAATATCCGGTGTGCGTTGCTGCACCCGGTAAATATGTTGTAAAATAATAATATTTTTCAAAACTTTTATTATACCCTTCGTTTGACACTACGCCTATATAACAATTCCCGTTCAAGTTTCCCAGTAGCAGGCCATTGCCAAATGGTAACTCCATTCTGAGTTTAAATGTTCTGTGACTTTTGCTTCCAAAGTTATAAATTCCATATCAAAAACTAGGCTTATATGGGCGGAGTCACATCCCCTTTTCTAATGCCCGTTCCAGTCTACTTCTTAATCCCCATATAAATTGATTACTTCAAATATCTCAATTCCAGCGCCAAAATATGCATTAGGGCTAGACTAACAGGTGGTAAAAATGTGGTGTCATTTGGTCCATTGTTTCCAGAGAAATAAAGGATTTTCTCTAACTAGACCCAAGTCCAGACGGGTTCTGGCTGGTCTAATTAAAAACAGAAACCTGCTTACAGCTAAAAACTGCATATGTTTAAAATAATATGGGACTAGCGGTATCGAACTTATGCAAACTCCTTTTTAAACCCCAACGCGTACTGCGTAAGGGGTATATTAACTTTGCCATTCCGTTTGTAACGCCAAGAAGGAGGCGTGGCAGGTATAGAAAAATATATATATTTTTGATCAGCATCATCTCCTGAGTCGATTTCCGTGTGTACGTCTGTCTATCCGTCTGTCCGTCTGTCGACAAGATTACATCCGCAATTTTTAAGGTATCGCGATGAAATTCAAAATATAAGTTTATTTTTAAAATCGGATGAAAACCACGCCTACCTCCCACACAAAGTGACTTCATATTAACCGTAAAATGTCTTTAAAATCAACAAAAATTAAAGACATGCCTTGAAATTTGACAGGTGAGCATTGCTCTTCAGTCTTAATCCTGGCTATGAAATTTGGAAAAATCGAATGAAAACCACGCCTACCTTCCACACAAATTGGCTTTATTTTAAAGGTTAAATCTCTTGAAAATCCTCAAAAATTAATGAAATGCCTTGAAATTTTGCATTTAGGCTTTGATATATAACATAGACCCCCACTATGATATTTGGCAAAACCGAATGAAAACCACGCCTACCTCCCATACAAATTGGCTTTATTTTAAACGTTAAATCTGTTAAAAATCCACAAAAATTAATGAAATGTCTTGAAATTTTGCACTTTAGCTTTGATATATAATATGAACCGTCTCTATGATATATGGCAAAATTGGATCAAAACCACGCCTACTTCCCATACAAAGTGACATCATCAAAATAGGAAAACTTTCGTTAATATGTAAAACTGAATGCCATCGTGTATGTCGTGGCTAAAGACTTCGAATATACTTCAATATGGCCGCGGGGGGGTAATTTAGCTTCGGTACTCTGCCGAAGCTCCACCCTTACTAGTTTTATATGAAGATAATCAAAATTGCAAGAATTCGAGCCGGTCTACGTTAAAAAAAACTCTCTTGCTACCGTACAATTAATAACCGTATAGAATATTTTTGTAAAAGTGGGCGGTTCACACTCATTTTTGACATAATGTTTTATAATGCTTATTGAAAACTAAATGTGGAATATAAAGAAAAAAAAAATTGGACCGAGGTCTAATGGCTAGGTGCGGTATTGGGATTGATTTTAGAGCTATGATCTCTTTGGGGGACTTTCTTAGAATCGTTAGTAGATTACGTTTCTGCTAAACGCTCTCTTAATTTTTTCTCATCCCAACAATTTGACCTGTTCATATAAAGGGTGGTTAAATTTTAAGGGTCGATGTTGATTTTGAATAAAATACAAATTATTTAGGAAATTATTGTCATTTCTTTTTATTATGATAATACTGGTATGGTTCAATTATGTATGGAACAAAATATCGGCCAAAGAGCCGACGCGACCTTGGCGGCACACCTCCATCCGATGGTCCAAATGTTCGATGACGCTGAGGCATAAGTAAGGTTCTATGCCGTTAATGTGCCGAATTATCTCATCCTTTACCTCTTGAATTGTTGCTGGCTTATCGATGTACACCTTTTCTTTCAAATAACCCCAAAGAATAAGTACAATGGTGTCAAATCACATAATCTTGGCGGCCAATTGACATCGCCACAAGTGGCAAGTGGCACCGTTCTGTTGAAACCACATATTGTCCACATTCATATCTTCCAATTCGGGCCATAAAAAGTTCGTTATCATCTCATGATAGCGAACACCATTCACAGTGCTGCCTGACCGGCCCCATTTTGGAAAAAATACGGCCCGATGATGCCGCCAGCCCATAAACCGCACCAAACAGTCACTCTTTGTGGGTGGATTGGTTTTTCGACAATAACTCTTGGATTATCATTCACCCAAATGCGGCAATTCTGCTTATTGACGAATCCACTGAGGTGAAAATGTGCCTCATCACTGAAAATGATTTTCTTCGAAATTGATCATAAACTGTTGCCATTTCTTGCCACCATTCTTACCATTGAAATGGTCAGGAGGCTTTAGTTCTTGAATCAATTGCACCTTGTAAGCGTGTAAATGCAAGTCTTTATGCATAATGTTCATCAACGACGAGCGTGAGAGGTGCAATGCAATTGTAGGGAACGACGACGAGCTGAGGTGGACGGCTCTTCAGCCACACTATCAGCTGCGAACAGCAGCAATATTTTCTGCAGTAAGAGCTGTACGAGCATGCACTGGTGTTTTCACATCTCCTACAGACCCGGTTTGCTAAAATTTTTGCATGATTTTTTTCGATTGTACGCACATTTGGACGTTTAAATTGACCGAAAAAATCACGAAGTGCACGATATGCATTTTGATTTGAACGCCCATTTTCATAATAAGCCTGAATAACTTTAACGCTTTGCTCGATTGTGTATCTTTGTGTATGGTTCAAATTGAGATACTCTAAAATTGAGAAATGTCAAATGAAATGCAAAAAAAACTTGACGTTTAGATGTGGTTCACATTCAACATCGGCCCTTAAATTTTAAACACCCTTTATATATAATGTATGTGGGCATTTCCAAACTGGAGTTATGTACGATTTTTACGGAAAAATATTAAAAGAATTAATGAAAAATTCAAATTTTTAAAAACTTTTTTTTTATTTACGTAGTAATTAAGTAAAACTATATTAAATAAAAGAATCGATCCTAAGGATGTAAACATATAAGCAAAACTATGCTCTGACGTGACGTTACAAAAAACAGAAGTAGTTTTCGACTTGGATTGCAAAATTTGCAAAACTTTGCGAATTGGACAAAACTTTTTGTATAAGACCTTTTCTAGAAGGATTTGAAATAATATGAGTTTGTTTCCAAGTAATCAAATTTTAAAATATGTTCCCCTTTTTTGTTATTAGGCTTAGTCATCTGACGTGACGTTACTGGCGTTACGTCATTTAAATTTCCATTGTAATTAAATTGGATAATTAAGTAATAAGGTAATTGAGTAATTATGTAGTTTAATAATTAAAAACTAAATTGAATATATTCTGCCTATCCTTGCCTCAACCATTTTTCATTATTTTTAGCCAGTGCCTTCCATTTTTACTAAAACATAAACGTTTACGAAAGAAACATTTACTAAAAAGAAAAACTACATTTGGAATACAGTACAGACGATTTGATCATCATGGTAAATGAGTTTAAGTTGAAATTGCTTGAATCAATAAAATTTAAATGTTTCTCTAAGATAATATCATTAAATAATAAGTTTTTAATAACTTTTCATTTTTATCTGGACTTTTATCTGGAAATGCCTACAGGCATTTTGTTTAATTGAAAAATTAAAACTTTTATTTGAATAAATTGTATCAAAAATACACAATTATACTTAAAATACCATACCTGATACGTCGGTGTATATGAAATAGCTGTAAAAGTAAATACATACACTGTTATATAAGCATAAAAACGGGGCAACATATGTCAGAATACAAACATACGTAATCACACTCACATACTGCATTAAAACAAACACAATCAGTTTCACACACCAATACAACAGCAGCATTATATTGAATAATGATTGCTTTATTCATGCGTTCGAACATCAAGTTGGTTCATCATTTATTGTTTAAGCAATCCGAAGAAGGTTTCATTACCAATACAATACAACAACAACAAAGGCAACTACGATTTGCCATAAAATTGCAGTATACAATAGACACAACACCAACAACAAACAACAACGCAATAATAAAATATTGCATAAAAAATAAGAGTAGAAAAATTAATGATTTTTCAATTTTCATTGTTTTCTTGTTGCACTGGCTATTGTTGCCAGTGTGCCAGTTATTGTAGTTATTGCTGTTGTTTTTGTTGCTTGTGCTGATTTGTTTTTGCGATAAATTTAATGGTATTTCCATTGTTCTACTATGTATACGATTTTTTCATAATTGATTGATTTTTGCTGCTTAGTTTGACTTTTTGTATCATAAATTATGATGAACAACAGTTTACGATATATGGCAACAATCTGCTTCATGTGTTTAATAGGAGAAGGTTAAAATTATGTTTCTGCTTAAAATCTGAATGCGAATAAATTTTAGTTGAAGTTTTTGATTTAATATGATCAATATTTTAGTACTCATGTGTTAAATCTAGGAAATTTCTGAGAACAGCTTTTTTATCTCATGTCATAAAAATATTCTTCTTTAAAGCATTCAGAATTGCAGAGTTGCTCCATAAATTTTGCATAAAATTTAATACTGTCTGAAATCAATAAAACGTAAAAAAAAAAATACAAAATTGTAATGTGGCCCACAAAATGCCATTACCACAACGTCAGTGAAAACTCGTTACATGTTACGGATCCTCTGCTACAGCGCTATAACCATTCAACGAACGACTTGTGCTGAAGCTTCTTGCTTATGCTCTTTTCTTTTTTTGTAATTTTAAAGTATGGCAATGCCAAAGCCATAGAATGCAGCCAAGGGAATTTTAACATGTGTGCGCAGTTTGCAAGTTTTTCCCATTTTATTTATGCTACTAAGATAACCTGTTTGTTTGTGTGTGTGTATGTTAGCTCTTGGGTTAGGGTCAATGTTTAGTTTGGCAGTTGGGGAACTCCATTCCACTAACAAGCAAAAATTGCGAATATTTTTTTTTAATTTTCTTGTTTTTATTAAAGAGTTATTCATGAGTGCAAAAGAAAAAAATTAACAGTTGAAACATTTTCAGCTGTTACATTAATTACGAATATCATTACAATTGGTACTATTACAAATTAAAAAAAAAACAATCTAAATAGAAATTTTTGTTTTGAAAAATAAATATTCTAAAAATGTTACCCTTTATGTCCTACATTTACCTTAAAACAGTAAAATTTTCATTTTATTTTTGAATTTTTTTAAAAAATTTAAAATGATTTCAAATAGCAGTTTAATTTTATGACCAAATCTTACAAAAAATTACAAATTTTTTACAAAACTATGACAATATGTAGCATATTGCTCGAAAGTTGTTAAAAAACTATATTATTTTTTTAATTTCTTGAACCTAAGCTGAAAAAAACTGAATTTTTTTCTTTTAAATTCCTGAAACATAAACCCAATCTCGCATAAATTATTTAAAATAATTTAACCAATTGTGGCAATTAGAAAAATTTATAAAAAAATGTCTCAGTAAATGCTTTATTATTAATTTATATATTCAATAACTGCCCTCAATATTTTTCAGCTATTCTCGTATGTGTCAAAAATTGTGCTGCACTCTAGTTAACCAGCTGTTATTTGCCACATATTTTTGATAATAATTTTTTTAAATTTCCTGCGTCAGCACTCAACCAAAAGCTATTGGTTAACCATAAAGCGTTGCATGTTCAAAACATTAAAACCAACAACAACAACAACTGCAATAACAACAACAAACATACCCACAACTGTCATCCATATGATTGTTGAACAAGAGCAGCCTAAATGTATGCCGCGTATAAAGTGTTTAAAAAATAACTATTTAATATGTGCAAATTGTGAATAGTTTACATTTAGTTTTTGCATAAAATCAAATATAACTTGTTTTCATTTAATATTGCATGTTGCAGGCGTAGCGTTAAATAACTATATTTTATGCATGTGACATATTTTATTTAAAAAAATACACAATGCACACACGTATACACCCAGTAGGTAATGACAGGGGTTCGAAACGCTACTAGTGGGTTTTCATATAGATTCCACGTTCGTATACAAGTAAACTTTATTCTTTATATAAAAAATTTTTTTACTCTGGCTGGTCTAAAGAGGCCTGCTAGCAGCACTACTTAAAGTTAGCAAGAAAAAGGTGAGAACTGGGGATGGTAATACCGGAATTTCGGGTTCACGGACTTTTTCTAGACCCGAAAATCACAGAATCAGTCGACAAGAATTTATGAGCAATTATAACCCAATATAACCCTTTTAAAGTCTACAAAAGGTATTTTTGTCCAACGGCAACATTGTCTGTATATGCAACTCAACAAGTAGATTGAAGGTTTGCTTATCAGAAATAGTTGATTTAATTTTGCTTTCGATTAACAAATTTTTTCAAATAAAAATTAAAATAAACCTTCATGTAAAAAAATGTTATTTAGTAAAAAGTGACAAAGCAAATTTTCCAATATTTTGTTTATTTCATGTGATACAATTTTCATTAAAAACCAAAAGTATTTGTATTTATTTATACTCTTAACGTACAATAGCTATAAGAAAATTGTTCACAAGAAACATTAAGAAACTTAAAACTAATAAATATAAAGCAATTCAAAATAAAAATTTTAAGAAATAAATTCGCATTTTAACTTAATTGGAAAAATTGTCTTAAGTAAAGAAGTAATAGAGATAGAGAGTGAAGCATAGAAATAAAAGAAGAAAAAAATTAAGCGAAAAAAGACATACAAAAGAGAGAAGAAGAAAGTTATTGGTAAGAGAAAAATGACATGAATAACGTTTTAATATTTAAAGAAAGTGAATTCCAGAGCTTGATGACATTGATTAAAAACAGCCGCTAGATTGTAGATATGAATATTTCGGTATTATTAAATTAAACGTTGTATTGAAGACACTGTTTTACAGAAAAGTATAATGGCGTTCTAGTATTTATCAACTTGAGCATAAATTTGCAGTTTCTTGCCTTTAAAGGGGAGTAAGAGTTTGCACTTTTGAGAAATTAGTTAAACATCTGAAGAATATAGTAACAAAATTTAAAGTCAATCCCAGCAAACTCTCGAAGTTATTTTCTAATTCCTCACTCTCCTCTAATACTGTAGTAATACAGCAAAATTTTAAACGCGTTTTTCTCGAAACCACTTTTTAAAAGTTCGTGCTCACTGCCATTTCAAAACTACATTACTTATTTATTTCAAACTTGGTACATACTTTCTACATATAAAATACCTCCAACGATAAGTTTTAGAATTTATTTTAAATTAAGAGGGTTTTCCACTTACAAAATGTCGGAATTTTTCGTGAAAAATGAGAATTTTTACTTCAACTAATTACAAAAAAAATTAGAAATGAAGAAATAATAATAAGAGAACGTTGAAGGGAGAATTTGATGATACTTCGACTAAATTTTAATGTTCTTTAATTCAGATCAGCTGAGATACAGTGAACACCGTAAATCATCTTTTTTCAAAGACGTTCTTGGAAAGCTTTATCACCGGGTTGTTTGTCGATATTTTTATATTTTATGTTATGTGGTTTTATAACTGTAATAATTTTTCAATTATTAATTAAGAGTTATATTTTCGAGATCAAGGTCTATGTTGCTTCTGAAGAAAACAACCAACAAGAACGACTCTTGTATAGAGTAACTAATTATAGAGTTACTAATCGTACAGCAGACTAGACAGACCGTTTCGTTGGCCGCTACATCAACTCATCAGTAGCCTTGCATGATCGCAGTGATCCAGATATTTTTAAGTAAAATAATTACAAATTGTTATAAACTGATATTTTATAATGCACAAAAGATTACAATGTATTTGCTTTATCCATATCTCTAAAATAAATTCGCAAAAAGTGTAGCCTATTATGCTACATCCCAAAATGTCCTTGCTTCTTAGACAGAAATTATCATAGCGTCTTAAGTCGTATATATATTTGTATTTGCATTTGTATTTGTATTTGTATTTGTATTTGTATTTGTATTTGTATTTGTATTTGTATTTGTATTTGTATTTGTATTTGTATTTGTATTTGTATTTGTATTTGTATTTATATTTGTATTTGTATTTGTATTTGTATTTGTATTTGTATTTGTATTTGTATTTGTATTTGTATTTGTATTTGTATTTGTATTTGTATTTGTATTTGTATTTGTATTTGTATTTGTATTTGTATTTGTATTTGTATTTGTATTTGTATTTGTATTTGTATTTGTATTTGTATTTGTATTTGTATTTGTATTTGTATTTGTATTTGTATTTGTATTTGTATTTGTATTTGTATTTGTATTTGTATTTGTATTTGTATTTGTATTTGTATTTGTATTTGTATTTGTATTTGTATTTGTATTTGTATTTGTATTTGTATTTGTATTTGTATTTGTATTCGTATTTGTATTTGTATTTGTATTTGTATTTGTATTTGTATTTGTATTTGTATTTGTATTTGTATTTGTATTTGTATTTGTATTTGTATTTGTATTTGTATTTGTATTTGTATTTGTATTTGTATTTGTATTTGTATTTGTATTTGTATTTGTATTTGTATTTGTATTTGTATTTGTATTTGTATTTGTATTTGTATTTGTATTTGTATTTGTATTTGTATTTGTATTTGTATTTGTATTTGTATTTGTATTTGTATTTGTATTTGTATTTGTATTTGTATTTGTATTTGTATTTGTATTTGTATTTGTATTTGTATTTGTATTTGTATTTGTATTTGTATTTGTATTTGTATTTGTATTTGTATTTGTATTAGTATTTTTATTTATATTTGTATATGTATTTGTATTTTTATTTGTATTTGTATTTCACATATTTCATTAGGACTTAGTTCTTTGGCAATACAACATTCTAGTATAAATAAACAACAATAGATTTGGATATAACAACAGATCAATAGCAAAAACAATAAACAAATTTAAACGATAAGCTGGAGAGTTATTAAAAAAATCTCAAACGCTAAAACTTAAATCTAAAGGAAAATAAAGAGTAGAAGATTGCGAAGAAAGACACAGAAATTAAGAAGTAGCAAAGTGATCTAAAAAAGATTGCCTAAATTTTTCCGTCCGAGTTATTTCTCTTACGCTACGTGGTAAAATATTCCTAAGTTTTATGGCATTAATGAAGAGAAGATTGCAGGTATTAAGAGAGCTATGCCTAGCAGCAATATGTACATTACATCTTCTAGATATACTGAACTGCAATTTTTCATAGAGATAATATGGTGTTTTTCTTAGCATAATTTTATGAAGAAGATGCTGTTTCTTGCATTGAGATAATCAATCATGTTGCACCCGAGTATTGCATTTCTGAAAGTTGAAAGGGTAACTTTTTTTTTTAAGCTAAATACAAAACGCATGGCTCAGTTGTAAGCAATATTTAGTATTAATTGAGAAGACGAATCGAATCTACTGTAACTACTTCCAAAAATGTAATAGCTGGTAAAATAAGCTGCTTCACAAGCATTCGTCTAAGGGCAAGAGGACAAAGATTAGCTGATATTCATCACTATTTACATGATCACACATGATTGGGAAAGTTCCGAAAGATCCGGTATTCGGAAAAGCACAGATTTTGCCATCCCTAGTAAGAATTAAAATTATTTAAAAAATATTTTCCTTTTAATTATTATTTCAGATAACTTTCAACACATAATTCATGTTTTTAAAATCTTCTGCCTTGGTAAGCAAATAGGCAGGCTTCATAGAAGCCAACGCCGGTGCAACGAGAAAGTCATGTGTCTTGTCGCCAAAGGCAACAGGAAATATATGCCTTCCTTTAAGAAGAACTAGCCTAATTGCCTATTGGGCATTTTGTTTGTGTTGATAGTAGTTGTTGTTACTTTTTTTTAGTTAAAAAATATTTATATAGATATGTAAATGCAGATGAGTATACAATGCAATTATATTTGTTTATATTTAAACAATGTGGTTAACTACCAATTGTACTCAAATATGTTGGAAAGAGGCATTGGAACACATTAAAGGGTCGTGAAAAATCCATTGCTTGCTTTTAATAAGCTAATGGAATTTTTAATTGTAAGAAATTAATAAAAACTTTAGGTTTTTTTAGTAAATATTTACAAAATACATTTACATTATTGCCTGCTTTTACATACTTCTAATTAACAGCAAGTTTTGCAAGCAACCTTCATTGTCTACATGAAATTTACCTGAATGGATCCTATGAACATGGTAAATTGACATATTATGTTTAATGTTTTTGCAAAGTTTTTATTTAAATGAAGCAAACTGGCGTTTTATCTGCATTTGAGTTGCATAAAATTGCCACAATTAGCATAAAGCTTCATTTTTTTTTTTTTTTTTTTTTTGGTACTCCCCTTTTTATGCGTTTTTGTTGTGATTGCAGCTGCATAAAAATACATGCCTTAAGCTAGGCTCTGCTATGGAAAAACAGTTCTTTTTTCTGTGCTGTTTTCGTGTTAGTTAAAATAAATCGCTGGGGCGTGCTTAGCAAAATTTTACATTTTAACATTTTTAGCAATTCTAAAAATTTTACTAGCAAATGCGCGCCCCCTTACTGCATAATGAGAACGATTTAAATTTAGCCTCAAAATCTATTATTATTGGCTTAAAATAATCTCTGCTGTGGTACACCTTTGGGAGTTAATCAATTGTGAGTGTATTTTTGTAATACTGAATAACATTTATATAAAATAAAATTACCAAATTGATTTTGATAAATGTGTGAGCTACACGTAAGGTTGTCTTATTGAACATGTTCCACAACTTGCGCACAGTGTGGGCTTCTGGAAATCTGGCGTAACAAAATTCTAAAAAATAAGCATTAAACTCCTCAGCAATAATTTTTGCAACATAATGTGGATGATCTGTCTTAACTGTGCAAAAAATATTATATTGGTTGTCCCATTCGTAGAAATGATTAGCCAAATAAATTCAGAAGGTAGAAAAAGTCGATTTTTTACGCTTGAATGCAAAGACTTGAACGCTACCGTATGACTACAATATACAAGGCTTACAAGAATTCAAAAATTACAGTTGTTAAAGAAGTGAAATCAGCTAAATCAAGATTTATTGAAGAACAACATTTCATTTATTGAAACAGATACGCAATATTTGCATACGAAAAAGGGCTTCTAACACGCGATCTGATTTTGATACTAATACCAAAACGACAAATTTGTGAACTTCACATGTAAACCAGTTGGAATAAATTCATACCTTCAGGCCAGCAGTCTAACTTCCTCAGAAAATGTATTTAGTTTTAACTGTGTTAGTGTTTCGGATGCTTTACCGTCTTTCCTTCGGGTAAAGTCCAACTCGTGTGGTTTCGATGCGCTTCTTTTTAAGCTTCAACCCTATTTGACTCATATTCTTAATACAGCAATCATGACATCCTAATTTTAAAATAGTTGGAAATTTTATAAAATTATAACAATACCTAAATCAGATAATAATTTCCGACCAATAGCAGTATTACCATATCTTTCTTAAATAATGGAATCTTTAATGGCACAACAAATTACCAAAAATTAGTATCACATAATCTTTATTTATAAAAGGCAAACAAAATTCTCTGCACCTAATATCGCTCAAACTGTAATTAATTTTTGCAATATTTCCAGTTTCTTCCCAGCATGTACTGTGCAGCCAGAAAGTATGCACAGAAAATTGATTTGATACTTATCAGCGACATGATTGTCTTTTATGTATGTGCATGCTTTCAGGCTGAACATTTTTCAGAACAGTATGTTGTAAAAGCACTGTAATAATGGCAAAAAAATATAATTATAATTTGAGCATTAGTGCTTCCAACTCGTAGGACGTAGGACGGTCTTCTATACTTGTGCAATAATAAATGAAAAGCAATCTGGTTTCAGATAAAGGCGTAGTTGAATAACTACTCTTATTGGCATAAACGAGGACATTCGAGCGGAAGTGAACGACAATAAACTAACGTTTTTGACACTTTTGAATCACTCAAAAGCAATCGACACTGTAGATTATGACATTTTACACACAAAATTGTTTAAATTGTACAACTTTTCTGTTAATCTAATAAAATCTATATAATTATATAAGTGTATAAATCAAATAACTGTGGAACCAACACAATTCACAACGCCTCTACATGATAAAATGTGTATCTCAGGCATCTATCTCAGGACCTCATCTTTTCACAATTTATGTAAACGACCTACAGAATGTGTTGTGTAATTGTAAAATTCATATGTACGCTGATGTAGATTATGTTCAACTGTACACTAGTTGCTATCGTGACCGTATATCCAATTGTGTCACAAGGCTCAACGGTAATCTGAGCAGCATTCACCAATAGGCTTGTAGCAATAGCTTATGCCTTAACCACAAAAAATCTGAATGTCTTTTTATTAGTCGATATATAAGTGTTATCAAAAATAAAAACGCACACCTCAGAAATTAATTATGTACCTTAAGAAAAAAAGATCTATGAATAACATTCGACAATAAACTTTCCTAGTGTTCTCACATTGTAGGGTAATGTACAGTGAATCAGACAAGCTTAGGCACAGAGCTATTCTCAAAGTTTGTATCTAAATAACTTTTTCAACTTAACGAAAAGAAAAAATATTATGGCATCATTTGAAAATTGAAAGTTTTTTTTATTATTCACTGCAAAAATATTGCATTTTTAATTTTTGTTTTATGTATTATGTTATTAAAAAACAAAAAATTCACATTTTTACACAAAAAAGTTTAGGCACATGCGTAAAAAATTTTAATTTATTTTTGGTTTTCATACATTTAATATTTTGTTAGGCCTCCTTTGGCTTAAATAACTGCCTGTAAGCGCCTTTGCATACTCCCAACTAGGTTTGATGTCTGTTCGAGTGTTACATTTTTCCCATTCTTGGCGAAGAGCCTCCTTTAGTGAATCTTTTGATGAAATGCGATTTCTCCGAATTTTTTTCTCCAATAATTGCCAAATATGTTCAATAGCATTCATATCTGGCGACTGTGGAGGTGTTTTGAGCTGTTGGCAATGGTAAAAAAGCCATTCCTGCACAAGGCACGACGCATGTTTCGGGTCGTTATCTTGCTGGAACAAAAATGGCTTGCCATTTATGACCAACTTTTCAACACTAGGAAACAAATTGTCTTTCATCATATAATAAAATCACCTTTTTAACAATATATCAACCAACATTATAGGCTTACTCGTTCCCGAGCTGTGCTCGTGTGAAGATGAAATCAATCAGTTGAAAGTACTAAGTTTTGACTTTGAGAGCGAATTTCTCAGAATCAGTACTTTCAACTGATTGATTTCATCTTCACACGAGCACAGCTCGGGAACGAGTAAGCCTATAATGTTGGTTGATATATTGTTAAAAAGGTGATTTTATTACCTTTCCAATGAATTCTTTAAATACATATTATGTGTGTTTGTTTTTCTGCTAGAAACAATAGCATGAATCAACATCGTGAAATACTTCTTAACCCCTTAGCTCCCAAAAAGGAGCAGCGCCGACTTAAATTTCAACATATTATTGATCGTAAGAAAATTACAAATCAAGCCTCATATTTAGTTTTTGTTGTCATTTTCATGAAACCTATCGATCCTTTAGGAGCAGTGTGTACGGAGACATATTTGAGTAAGTATATATATATATATGGGCAGTAGACCTTCGGATCAACCAAAATCGTATAGACCAATAAGCCTCACCTCCTTTCTCCTAAAAACTATGGAGAAAATTGTTGATCGGCATATCAGAGAGGGTTGTCTTAGAGACCATCCGCTGCATTCGTAACAATATGCATATCAACCAGGAAAATCAACGACTCATGCTCTTCAGATCCTTACAAACAAGATTGTAAAATCACTGGGGAACAAAAAATATACAATCGGGTGCTTCCTAGATATTGCAGGTGCTTTTGACAACACCGAATAAGCTCATATAAGCGAATGCATTCGGCGCAAAGGTGTTGATGGAACAACAAGTTCTTGGGTGCATAACGTGCTGAAAGTCAGGAATATGAAATCAACTTTGGGCACGGTAGAACTAAGAGTACTCTCCGCAAAAGGTTGTCCACAAGGAGGAGTTCTCTCTCCAATACTGTGGTCCATTGTGGTTGATGAACTCTTAGAGCTTCTTAGCTCAAATGGCTTCGATGTGCAGGGTTACGCTGATGGCATCGTGATCCTTATCAGAGGAAAATACGAGGATACCTTATCGTATCTCCTCCAGAGAGCACTCAACATAGTAGCTAAATGGTGCAGGGAAACAGGGCTCAACGTCAACCCTAAGAAAGCCAACATCATCGTCTTGACCAAGAAAAGAGTCAGGGAAAATCTAACTGAACCTACTCTTCTAGGTGAAACTATAAACTTCTCAAAAGAAGTCAAATACTTAGGTGTGATCCTTGATGATAAACTCATATGGAACTCACGCCTAAATAACACCGTAAACAAAGCATGGGCCTCATTGTGGGTCAGGAGAACCTTTGTAGGTAAAAACTGAGGCCTATGTCCCAAACTAGTCATGTGGATACTGCCATCACGAGACCTATCGTCTTATATGCCGCACCGGTATGGTGGAGTAAAACGATCCAAAAAAGAGATCAAGCCAAGCTCAGCAAATTGCAACGACTAGCTTGTGTATGTATCACACGAGCGATGCGTTCTGCTCCAACTGCTGCTTTGGAGATTTTGCTTGATATACCTCCATTACATCTTCTTGTTGAGAAAGAAGCTCTGCTCTTCACAGTCAGGCTCATCATTGACAACAATTTGATTATACCAAGTAATACTCACTCAGCGCTGTTAGACGAAATAACCAAGGACGAGAATCTAAGGTTATTATCCTGCTATCTCTGCCTTCCAAAATTCAACTTCTACAAAAACTTCCAAGTCTCCTTCCCAAACAGAACCACATGGGAAAAAGAGAGGCCACGGTTCACTGGTGACTTTCAAGCCTGGTATACTGATGGCTCGAAGGCAGATGAAGGGGTGGGAGGGAAAGGCAGGGAAAATCTATATACGCCAGCATGGGCACAGGTAATTCAGTCTTCCAAGCTGGAGTCCACGCCATTGAGATCTGTCTAAGAGAGTATGTAAACGGTCCCACTAGGAACAAAAACATTTACATTCACTCTGATAGTAAAGCAGCTCTACTTGCACTTAGCTCATATAAAATCACGTCCAAACTCGTATGGGATTGCCTACAGCTACTTATCAAGGTATCTACCCATAACAGAGTCCATCTCATTTAGGTACCAGGTTATAGCGGCTATTTAGGTAACAAGATCGCGGACGAACTAGCCAGGAAAGGGGCTGCAAGGTCCTTCATAGGCCCAGAACCATTCTGCGGGATACCATGGGGAACTATGCGCCATAACATTAAAATGTGGCTAAACAGAGAGGCACTTCATTACTCTATCTATTAGAAGATCTATCAGACTGGTCACAGGTTTCCTAACTGGACATTGTAACACTTATCAACCATGGGTATAGTCCAGGAAGATCTGTGTAGATTATGTAATGAAGATGAAGAAACACCAGAGCACATCTTGTGTCACTGTAACGGTCTAATCAGGACCCGTCTTCGTTACTTAGGTGCATTGTACCTAGAAACGCATCTAATAGTGGATAGTTCACCCAAAGACATCGCTCGGTTCCTAACGCACTTAACGATTAAGGATGAACTATAACTTATAGAGATTTGTTACAATAGGCCTTTAAGGCCGCAGTAACAGGTGAGCAAGTCCCCTAGTGAGGAGGGCTCACTTAACTAACTAACTTACTAAGTATATATATATATATGATATTTAAAATTAGTGCTGTTGACGTTCCTTCTTTTCGTATAAAACTCTATTTATTACTTCTTTTCTCTTTCCTATCTTAATGATATGTTTAACTATGTATTCATATATTACTATAACATTTAAGCTTATTAAAATTCTGGTTGTTAGGGTAATACTATAAGATTTTCATCTTACTGTCCTAAGAGGAAATACTCAGACAAATTAATAAAATAAATAATTTAATTTTCTTTCTAACTTCAGATTAAAACATGCACATATTTGTGTTACTATGTTCAATTACTCATAATTAAAAAAATGTAAAAGTAAATTTTCCAAGCCTTTGATAGCCCTCAAAATTGTCTTTAGATTTCTTTGCGAGGAAGTTGTACTTATTATATTGACAGATTCATATAGCAATATACACTATGTCTCCTTCAGTTTTGTAAAAAATTCTATGTCCTTAACGACGTCCTACAAAATGACAATAGCCCACGATCGAAAAAAATTGGCCATTGCAGCCCTTAACGGACCTTTATGATCTATTATATCGTGCGTGATATTTTGTCGTCGTGCGCAAGGGCGGATTTAAGTGGGGATCCAGGAACAAAATATGCATTTTCTTTAAATTGTGTTCCTTATTATTTATGTTCTTTTTTGCTTGCGTCTATTATAGCAAAAGAATGCAATATTAAAAAATGCTCCATACCACATTGCGTGATACTTTTTATACCCTAACCACTAATCCAAAAACTTTCGATAAGCAAAGTTGGTCACATTAGCAGCTATCCAAACCAAAAAAAAAAAAAAAAAAATACCAGAAAGCAATGTTTCTTCCACTTACTACACGTTGTTGTAAGCATCGTTAAGTAGATGTTTTTGTTGATGTGCAGGCTTTGTTGTTTTTTCATAATGGAAAAGAAAAATTAACATGAATGAGATATTGCGGCATTTTTGCCGCTTGCTTTGGTCTCAAAAAACCATTTAATGAAAAATCCCACATTTATTTATTAAATCAAATTTAATGAAAATCCAAATCTCAATTTTGACCTTTTTGCAATATACGCCGTATTGCAAGTAGCGGATACGCAGTATTGCACGCACAACAACGATTTAATGTTTGGCACAAATGATCGAGAACTGGACCTACAAGTTTTATGCCGTCTCCACAATGCTCATGTTCTCAAGAAGCTTTATATGGCAGTTTTCTCTCTCTCTCTCTTGAGGCTTGCCATTGTTTGCAGAGAGGTGACGGCCGACAGAAATATTAATTCAATTGAAAAACATTCTCTGTCAGATGGAATTTGAAGCGCAGTTCATTGACACACGGAACACACACCTTAACCAGTCGGCCACGGTCGACATAGCCCACGATCATAAGCTTATAAATCAGAATGAATTTCAAAGTACAATTTTGTGTTTAATGGTTCATTCAATTTATAAAATTAGCGAAAAAATGTTAGTTTATTTTATCTATAGGCAATTTAATGAAATACCCAATATATAAGAGTTTTTTTTCAGATACGATATCCCAACTCAAAAGCAATTTTTTTTTTTAGAATGAACCAAGGAATCGTCATACAAATATTCTGAATTTTACTATGCTAATTGGACAAATGTCACACTGTGCAGCACTAGCATGTTTCACAACACTTAATTGAGTTCTATTGTTGGCCCCATGATATTTTGTTGTTGCTCTCTGCCTGTAAACACCGCTTTTGACTGAAATTTAATTTGATTGTGCTTTGTTAAAAAAAAAAAATGCTGGCGGAAATCAAGGTAACCCACATGGAGAGTTGCCAAGTAAATGTCGGAAAAATAGCTAAAATAAACTTGACTCTACAGCAAAATAAATCCTTATATAAATCGCAGTTCTTGCCAAAAGAAAAAGTAAAAATTTCTTTGTATCGCTAAAGATGTGTGAAACTGAAAAAAAGAAAGAATACTGAACTGAACAAATATACGCTAAATCTTCAAAACTCATTTTGTAAAATCGACGAGCTCACAAAAAGAACCCATAACATTTTCATGCTGGCGACCTATTTCGGTCGCTGCCTTCGTTTCATTTACATGCCTTTCAAAATTTCCAATCACAACGCCAACATCCCGTACAAACAATACGAAACCGCATGCCACACACAGCTATTGTGTATGTGTAAGTGTGTGTGTGTTTGTGTGATTTTGGTGCACTTCAGCGTGTCCACTTTTTGTGCCCGTTTCGTAGTGACAGAAACCATGAAACTGTGTTGAATGCATGAATTTGACTTTAGGCCACTTTTTTAGTTAGACGACATGAAGATAGCGGCAGCTACTAGAGTTGAAGTTGAGTTAGGTAGGCAGAAAAAAAAATAACAGCAGCAGGTTGCAAGCTGCACGCCACTAAAGTCAATGAAAGCTAGGCGCATATTTTGCGCAGCTAGCTTAGAAGGCTTTATTTTTACAGAAAAGGCCAAAGAGTCAAGCGGAATGATGGCAGCGTGCAGTGCTGTTGGATAAAACCCAACGGTCTATTTTAACTATCACCCTCTGGCTGAGTGGGGCCGGCGTTTATTGAATGAGCGGCATAGTTTTTACAACAGTCTTCTTCTTTTTATTTGGAATGCATTGTACGCTGCGTGCCAATACAGAAAAGCGTATGCGTATGTGTGTGTCCAGCATGAACTTGTTGTGTCCATGTGTGCATGGGTTAACATTTGTGGCATGCTCTGGTTTTGCGTGTTTGCTGCGAGTGGTTCTTGTATTTGATAGTTTTGTGGTGGCGTTGATCTAGTCTGATCTGGCCTCTGTTTGTGTTAGTGCGTGCGAGTAAGTGTGTAGGTGTAAATGAGTATGTGCCTGGGTTCGCTGAAGCTATTGTGTTTTTAGCTGCCTGGTGTTCTCTGGCATCCGTTTTGTTGATAACTCATGGTATATATGCGCGTGGACACTTACACTGAAACAATTTTACAAAAAAACAATTGGTTTTTTTGTGTCCTTGTTTAGTTAACAGTGTTTGAGTGTATTTTTATTTTATTATCATGTAAACATAAGCTCAAACCCTACATGAGAAGGAGTTTATTGAGTTTTTATATTTTCGACGCATTCAAACGAATTATATGATTTATCAGGTCGAATTAAAATGTAATGCTTTCGAACGAAAAAATATATTACTACTTTAGGTGTTCAAAAGGAGTGTTTGCCTTAAATGGTCCACAATATAAAAAATCATCATTCCATCGGAATGAAGCGTTTCATTATTACTTTTTCAATGTAATTGTTTCATTGAGTATGCATATTAGGATGGAAAGCAGTCCTATTTTGTGAAATGGATTTCTGTTATGTGAGAGCATTGCTTTGATTAAATTTTACTATCTTGCACTGACACAAGGATATAAGAGATAATAAAAAAAAAAAACGGTAAGTGTACCAAAGAGACGGGCGCTGATTTACGTGTATGCCTTTATCTCTTAAATTTTCTCTATAAATTTTTTAAAATTTTTTGTATCTCATTTTCATCTTTAAAAACAGGGTTGGACACGAAAGACCACATGTGTCACGCCGAGTAACTAAAAAACCATGTGTTTAGGGAAGGGTTAATTTCCTGTTGCTTTCGGCTAGTTTTGACTACTACTTCGATTACTACTTCGACTACTACACCCATTTTGTACAAGATAATAAACGTAATTTCTATATACGAAATATTTTAAATGTTCCGACAACCGGCTTTTGGCTTGGTACGAAATATGTATGAAAGTAAATTATATTTTATAAAATTAGTGTTGATTTGAGGATTAGTGTTGTTCTTTTAGAAAACTTTTTAAATTTTCCGTCCACAAAAGAAGCTATGGGGCTATATGTGAAGTGTATGTTATGGTAAATTACGTAAAAGCACGATAAAAGACTTCTGTGAAAACACTGAAACGATTAATCTGTAATTTTGATGTGATATTCGGTTAGATATCCGAAAACAGATCGGCAAAATAAATGAAAAAATCCTATAAAAGAAATCTTTCGAATTGGCAACCTTTCACAAAATGTTTCACACAGAAACAGTGGAAGCTTTGAGATTTGTATGAAATATTTTCAGCTCTAATAATATCGTGTACGATAATATTTCCAATAGGATAACTGATTTTAATTATTTGATCGATTTTTTTTAGACTTATAATAATTCTCATAAGAAATTCTATGGCAATCATCGTGAGAAAAAATGTTTATTATACTTATATTAAATTATATAAGGGATCATGAATTTAATGCATTATAAAATTTTCAAAAATTTTTTCGCAAACACAGCATGTGTTTAAAACTTTTGTTCTATGCTGCTTAGAAGGAAAAAATAGGAAGTTACAAGCAAAAGGGCTTCTGGAGAATTAAACACTCTACTGTGAATTTACACTGGTCGCAAAAAAACATTATGCAGAAATAATTTTTAAGATTTGCTCCAACCCTTAAGTTAAATTTTTTTTTCCATACAATTCGATTTGGCTTATTGCATTATATAATAAACTAAAAGTATAACTTTACTGTTACTTTTTTATCAAAACTTGATCATACCTCTTTAAAATACTGTAAACATTTAAAATTTTTAAATGCATTTTTCACTGCCATTGCCAAATCTAGCAATATAACATATTGGTTATTGGATTGTTATTTTCATCAAGCTTTCTAAGGATTAGTTTAAAAGTCAGTTAAATGAAATTGTTTTCAAATAATCTGCTTGTTAACAATGTTCCTTATCATATCTACAATTAAAAATATGGTCTCATTCTTGAAATCGAATTGCAAGCATTGCAGGAGATTTCTACGGAATAATTAAATTACTCATGTTGTTAAGCTTACCTATCTATCAATACATATGTATCTGTGTTTCCAAATTAAAAAGCAATCGAAACCAAATAGTCTTTTTTTTTGTTTGTTTTAAATTGCCTTTAATATGTAACCACACTCAACAGCGGCATCAAAGATGAAGTGATAATTTTTCATTTCTTATTGAAGTCTTGTTAGAGAAATGAACGGAACTGACAACAAGCATTATATTGACCTACAACTTCCTTGATTGGCAAGAAAACCGACTTAAATCAGAGCCTAGAATATTAAATGTCAAAATTGAACTCGGATATCAGCATTACGAGTGTATGAATAAAACATTTATGCCTTCTAGCTGACTGTTGAGAACTTTCCTTTTGCCTGTCTTTTTTGTTCTCTGTTTTTAATTTTGTTTATTCTTCAGACATTTATCTGTGAACTGTGAGTTTTTCACATATACCATATACTTGCAAATGTGGAGTTTTTATTTGCATGCCATGACTTCATTACTCCTTAATAGCATTAAAGTTTCATCCATTTAAGCTTTGATAACGTAGCTTATGTGGGTCAGTGCAAAAGTTTTGTAAGTTTTTGTTGATTTTTTTTTTTTTTGCTTTTAATTGGCTCTTTTCTGTTGCTGTAATCGAGTGGCGAATATCCTGTGAAGTCTCTTTCACGTGATTAAATAAAATGTATAAAATATTATTCAAACTTGACCCATGTGAATGCCTCAAGCTATGCAACTCCTTATGTTTTTAACTATTTTACATATTTTAGCTCACCCGAATTTATGCAACATATTTGTGTAAATTGTGATGAATTTCCGGCATATTCTCTATAGCATAAAAACGTCTACAGAAACATAAGAGTAAAAAAAGAGATTCGAAAATGTAAAAAATGTCTTTGTCCACAATATTTTCACACTTTGTTAAACTTATACCAGGTTTTTATTTTTTGTGCATTCAACCAACGGAAACGAAAAATATAAAATCTACGAAAAGTTGCAGAGCACGTGTCTGCAACAACAGCACCAACAATATGGGCTACAATGGCTGCAAAGTATGCGCTTAAAAAAATGATACACATACACGTCCATAAACGCCCGGATATAGGCAACACATTTTTGTCTTCTGGTTACAATTTATGCCCAGACAGATTGTAAAGGGTTGACAACAGGCAACAACAATGACAGAAAAATCTGTCAAGCATGTATCCGGTTTTTATTACGACCGGAATGTATGGGCAGGTGGGTGGAATTGTTGAGATGGAGCCAATTCTTTTTTATTTGTTGCATATATTGGCTGAATTTATAAGAGAAGCGAAAAATAAAAGTGCTTTAAAATAACTTATTAAGTCTCAGTTTGGACTTAAATAAAACAAAGTATTCTATTAAATTCAAATACAAACAACTCGATCATTTCGTTTTTCTTTTTAATTTGCATCAATTTAAATTCCTATATCTATACCAATTCGCATTCATATTCATATTTATATTCATATTCATATTCATATTCATATTCATATTCATATCCATATTCATACTCATATTCATATTCATATTCATATTCATATTCATATTCATATTCATATTCATATTCATATTCATATTCATATTCATATTCATATTCATATTCATATTCATATTCATATTCATATTCATATTCATATTCATATTCATATTCATATTCATATTCATATTCATATTCATATTCATATTCATATTCATATTCATATTCATATTCATATTCATATTCATATTCATATTCATATTCATATTCATATTCATATTCATATTCATATTCATATTCATATTCATATTCATATTCATATTCATATTCATATTCATATTCATATTCATATTCATATTCATATTCATATTCATATTCATATTCATATTCATATTCATATTCATATTCATATTCATATTCATATTCATATTCATATTCATATTCATATTCATATTCATATTCATATTCATATTCATATTCATATTCATATTCATATTCATATTCATATTCATATTCATATTCATATTCATATTCATATTCATATTCATATTCATATTCATATTCATATTCATATTCATATTCATATTCATATTCATATTCATATTCATATTCATATTCATATTCATATTCATATTCATATTCATATTCATATTCATATTCATATTCATATTCATATTCATATTCATATTCATATTCATATTCATATTCATATTCATATTCATATTCATATTCATATTCATATTCATATTCATATTCATATTCATATTCATATTCATATTCATATTCATATTCATATTCATATTCATATTCATATTCATATTCATATTCATATTCATATTCTTATTCATATTCATATTCATATTCATATTCATATTCATATTCATATTCATATTCATATTCATATTCATATTCATATTCATATTCATATTCATATTCATATTCATATTCATATTCATATTCATATTCATATTCATATTCATATTCATATTCATATTCATATTCATATTCATATTCATATTCATATTCATATTCATATTCATATTCATATTCATATTCATATTCATATTCATATTCATATTCATATTCATATTCATATTCATATTCATATTCATATTCATATTCATATTCATATTCATATTCATATTCATATTCATATTCATATTCATATTAATATTCATATTCATATTCATATTCTTCTAAGCAATATTTCCGGATTTATGCTCTTCAAGTTTCTTCAACCTTCACTTGAACTTTTATAGCATTTGTATTTACCTCGCCCTTCAGATTGCAAACAAGACACGCTCGTTTAAAAATATTTTGCAGTATATCTTACGGCACATTGCAAATCATGAAAGCAGAAATAAATCCTTCAACAACATTTGAAAAAAAATCTGCTTTATATCAATTGTTGATGGTATTTTTTGTGCATGTTTCATTACGTTGATGCAACTTATTGTTCCGATGCCAACAACTCGTTGACTAAAAACATGTTGCACACATCAAGCCATGATGTTGCCAACGCGTGCTGGAACAATGAAATCAAAAAAAAAATAAAACACACAATGAAAAAATCCAAATGAATTAAATACAACGAAAGAGCATGAGCGAAAGAATGCAATGGAAAATAAAAGGTTTTTGTGCGCCTAGTTTTAAAATTGAATTTTTTTTTTGTTTGTTTTTGTTACCTAAGCTTTGAAGAGTAGGTTAGGCTTTGCAATGAGGTTGGTTTTGAGCTCAGTTGACTCAGTTTTCAGGCAATGCCAACCTCAATCCGTATATACCGACCGTCCACATACACAATATTGGGTTTTATGTAGTTTGTTTTTGTTGTTGGTTGACGCCACTCTATAGCTTTTGGCATGCGAAACGTACTAGCGATGGGCTGTTTGAAATGGTCTGTGAGTTGGGTGAGTTAGGCTGATGAGTTCGTGGCTTAATTGATGGTTGGTTGGCTTCCCATCTAAAGTGAGAATCGGGGTCAAATCAAATCAACAACTAGTGTAAAATTACGAAACAATACATTGAAGTGTGTCAAATACATATTTGTTTATGCATGTTGCGAAAGCTTTACTTTATGACATGAAAGTGCATTGAAACCTTCAATTTCGCAGAGCGACTTTTTTGTTTGAATTTATAAGCTTTTTAAGATTTTTAAATGCTGCCGAAAAATTATTACAAACATTTCGATCCAAACCCTTGCAGCAAATCCATATTCCATTTGTCTGTACCACATCCACGACTCATTTGCAAAAAAATTGTTGCAATATTTTTAAACAATTTGTACCCTTTCATTATATAGTTATAGCGTGTTTTCCAAGTTCCATTTTCAAAACACATGTTTCTTATTTTAGTAAATCTTTTCCACTCAATTCTTAATAATCTAGATATGTTTTTAAGGAAATAAGCAAGGATTCCTTCGTAAATTCATATTAAAAAGGCCTAAAATGATATTGAATCCAAAATCACAATGAAATGGCTTCGAAATTCACTTGACTATATTTCATGTCAAGATTGGCCAGTACAGAGCCCAAATTTTAATCCAATTGAGAATTTGTGGAATATTCTCAAAAGAACATTATAATGCACAAATCGCCACGTTTAACCTTAAGGGTTTATTTTTGAGACTTTTTGAGACTTCTGGCCAAACTGGATACAAAAATGTTCATTTAAATATGGTTACAAGAAAACACCGAAATGTGCCAAGTAAATATTATAGCCATACTCGTATTAATATTTTAGCCAATATGCTCGCACTTATCTGTAACTTTTAAATAATTTTTCCATAAAAATAAATGCTTCAGTTCTTATTAACGGTTTTGTAGATCACTATAATGGGTCTTTCAACAAGAGGTGTCATTTTAAATTGCACGCCTTTTATTTAGGTAGCAATATACAACTGTTCTTCGATAACGTTTGACAAAGAAAATCGATGCACACTCGCATAATGCACAGAGGGTTGAAATCGCCAAAATGGAGATTTATTCACCTAGAAGTCGGAGGGAACTTTAGACTTTTTGTTTTAGTTGGAATAGGTCCAAATAAGAAAAAAAATTCTGTCTGACCGTCCATCTGTCCGTCTGTCGACACGACTACAATCGTCATTTTGAAGCTATCGACATGAAATTCTGTATTAAAGCTTGTATCTAAAAACTAAAGCACAAGCTCAAACTTGGCCCAAATCGAATGAAAACCACACCTACCTCACATAATACAAAGTGACTATCAAAATGGTAAAGTCTCTTTAAATTTAACAAAACTTAATATATGGACTTAAAATTTTGGAAATGAGCTTTGATATTTATTGTGCAATCTGAGTATGAAAGTCAACGAAAAACCACAGGTACATCAATATATACAGTATTGTGCAAAATCTAAGAACCTTGCCTTACCCAATTGAATTAAGTCTTGGATTTTTTTTATTGTTCAGAAAATAATATAAGAAAAGGTCTTACTTTGAAGCTTATAGAGTTATAAATACATTTATTAAAAAATAAAAACATCTTTCTTTTTGTAACGGTTTATACAAAACCAAAAACAAAATACATTCCATAAAAGACTGTCTAAAACCTAAGCAACTCTATTTGTTCCACTGCATTTTAAAAACGATTTGCATTACTTTGGTACATTTTCAATTTAATTTAACCAGCTGAAAAATAATATGAATTAATTATTGTATTTTATTCATCGCTGGTTACCCGTTGTGTTAAATATTTTCTTTTTTTTATCATGTTTACACTCAAAAAATTTATTAGTGAAATGGCAACGAATGATATTCGTGGCAAAAATATTCGTGCATTGTACGAATATTCGTACAATAAACGAAGTATTCGTATCGTAATATCTTTACGAATTCATTCGTGATATTAACTAATGCCTGAAGTAATATTCACGAATTTATTCGTTGTATATACTAATTATATTCTAAAAAAAAATAGAACAATTCGTATGAGTGCATTATATGAATTATTGTGTACATATAAGTAATAGCATTCGTAAATTTCTCATACGAATAACTTAGTAAATTCTTTCATTTCATTCGTAGTATTTGATTATGAATTCGTTCTATTTACGAAGTAAAACTAATATTAGTAGAAAAAATTCATTCGAAGGTTGACCGTACGCATTATTCGTAGAATGTACGAAGTATTAGTAGACTTGAAAAAAGTTGACAACCGAAACAACAAAACAAAAACAGCATTTCTCTTCGACTCGGACGGGAAAAACTTAAAAAACAAAAACTTAAACACAATAAAGCACGGTTTTAAGAAAGTAAAAAACAGTTTAATGCTAATATTAATGCTTTAAAAATTTATAGTGCCATTTTTTAATATAAATTGTGTAATGTTCTTTGTCGGGCATAAAGTGATGAAGGCGCAGGATTGCCATTAAATGATTAAGTGATAAATAAAGTGACAGGATCGCCATAAAATATTACGTGTTTTAAAAGATTTCAAGTTAAAGGACCTGCCTAAAGGTAAGATAAACGATATCTTCCGAGTCAAGCCCATATCGGGTAACTATAACCCACTAGTTATCATCAAGTTTTACTCTTCCTTCGATCGAAATCGTGCTTTGAAAGCTTTTGGTGACTATCGAAGGCGAAAAAAAGAGCAACTAACCTCAGAGTTACGGGACTGGACTCTGATAACAATGTGTACTTGCACGAAAAATATTTCCAATGCTTTTACAATTCGCGGGTCTGTTTATATCAGGCTTTCTTAGAATGGTGATTGCATTAAAATCAACAATGAAGCTGAACTCCCCAAAATCCCATCGGCTCCTGATGACGTCATCGAAAATGAAAGGAGTAGCTGATCTACGTATGTCTAAGTTTATACTATTTTATCCATTCCATAACTTTTTCCACTGCTTCTTTAATCTGTACCTATTCTTAACGCTGCACTCTTATTTTGTACATTCTTTGTCTCTACTAAATGCTTTCAGGGTAAGTTTAATTTTAATTTTTTCTAATTAATATAATAATTTCGCAGTTATAAGTAATATTTACACACAAAACTTATTGAGTCATGTCATTTTGGAATAATAAGCAATCAAATGCGTTGCCGGTATTTCGTAAATGGTAAGTGCAATGATATATGAAATTAGAAGTTAAATTGACATTTTTAACAGCAATTCTTTATTAAAATTTTTTTTTTAGACTAAACCAACACTCCGTGGATGCCGCTATATTTTTGAAAGTATTAAACGAAATGCACCGTATAATGAACGACTGAAAAGCAAGAGCACTGGTAAATATTACAATAGTATTCGTACAATATAGTAATCGCAACTTAAAATATACGAATGAATACCAAGAACATTGGTAAATATTAGGTACAATAATATTCGTACAATAAACGAATTCATTGAAAAAGAGTATTAGTAAATATTAAAATAATATTCGTACAATATACGAATTGTACTGTACAATGTGCGAATGATATTAGGAGCATGCGTATATGTAACGATATTATTCGTGCAATATACGACTGTTTTTCACACGAATAAAATATTCGTAATATGTACCAATATGCGTACATTCTATGAATCCTATTCGTGGCTGAAAATCACGAATAAAATGCGTAGGCTGTACGCAGTTATTAGTAATATTGAAACACGAACATTTTTGAGAGTAAGCAAAACTGTCGCATCTGTGGCTCCGAAAACCGAAGAGAAATAGTCGAACAACGAGTGACAGTTTGGTGCAGTTTTTGGCGGGGTGGTGTCATTGGGCCATATTTATTCAAAAATAATGCTGGTGCGATCGTTTCAGTAAATGAATTGCGTTACCGATCCATGTGAACTGACTTTTTTTTTTGCCTAAAATTGCTTCTATAGACATTTACAACGTTTATTTTCAAAACTTTCCTGGACGTGTTTCGAAATTTCTCGAAATGGAGACTTTGATTGGTCGCCGAGATCGTGCTACTTTACACCATAATACTTTCTTCTTTGAGGTTACGTTATAGATAAAGTCTACGCCAATGCTCTAGCAAAAAAAAATAATACTGCCAGCTCATATATTTCACCCCTCTATATAAACTTTTTTCGACAGCCTGCAGTTTTTGTGCTAAGAAAAAATGTTGAGGGCGAAATACAATAGACCAGCTCATATATTTCTTTTTTATATGCGGACCCAAAGAAGGGTGGCAGATAGAGCGTAAGTGTGTTGAGAAGAAATGTTGAAAAGCATAATATAAAAGCATCATCTCAAATATTTGACTACTATAGGAGTACGTTAATATAAACTATTTTCGACAGTTCTTGGAGTTTTGTTGTAGGCGGACCCAAAGAAGGGTAGCAGATAGGAGGTAGGTGTGTTGAGAAGAAATGTTAAGAGGTAAAAAGTATTAGGACCAGCTGATATAGTTGACCCCTCTAGGAGTCCATTTGCGGGTTATATAAACTTCTTTCGACTTCTTCTTTTTGCAGTTTTTGTGTTTTTTGTATGGGTACCCAAAGAAGGTTGACAGATATTTTTTTTCTGTTTTGGTAAGAGGACCCCTAAAAAGGTGTCTGGTAAGGGGAGGGTATGTTAAGAAAAAATGTTGTGGGTGAAAAATAATAAGACTTCGTCGCACATTCTACGCACCCTATGAATTAGCTAGGAACTGTTTTCGTCAATTTCTCGCCCCCTTTAGAACCTTTTTTGACCGAGTACAAAAATTGTGGTGAATTGAGTTTGTCATTGCAAAACTCGCGAGCGATAAACATTAAATGAAACTCGCAATCACAATTAAATTGCTTTCGCTGCTTTCTTTTTCTCTCAAAAACCTCAACACATACGGTTCTATTAGTGTAGCTACACAACGGAATGATAAGTATTAGGTTTATTTTTATGCAATCGCAGTGTATTGTTTATGTTTGCGTTCAAGTATCATCTACACGTACTATTCTCTAAGTCAAAGCTACAGAACCCTAGGATACGCTACGTTTAGCGTTACCGAAGCCCATTTACTTTTTTATGAAAGGGAAAATTGTTCATGCCTTCCGCTCTCCCTGCTCTAAAGAGGCCTTATAGAAGCACTTGTTTAGAATGGCTAAAGGTAAGGGTTAACGAAACAATTTTTTTTATTTCTTTTTGTATATATTCTTTGATTTTATTTTATTTAACATATTTTTTGTTCGATAAAAATATTTTCAACCTATCATTTTTAATAAAGCAGTCGTGATGTCGGTTAATATTCAATACTTTTAAATAAATACGTATTTTAACTTTTAACGAAAAAGCTACCCTGATATATGAGTAGAACCAGTTTTTGTAGGAAAAATATAACTGTTGTACTGCCTTGGGTAGCGAAAAGCCAGGCCTTATAGAAGTGCTCGCCGGAGCAGCGAGTAAGTCAAGAGTTTTGCCGCTCAAAGTAGCAGTAAATTCATGCCTTCGTTCAAAAAGACCTAGCCTTATTGCTTACTTATAATGCATGTAAAATACACATATCAATAACTTGATCATATTATTTATTTTTTTAACGTAATGCATATGTTATACTTTTTGGGTCTCTCATGTTGCTTAAATTATTTTCTAGCAACATTTGTTGCTGCTTGTATATATTGTCCTTTTGTTAAATTTTGTTTAATTTTGACTAACATTCCTTCTTTTATGTAGTGATTTCAAGATATATTTTTATTTAAGAATTTGTCAACTTCTTTGAATGATATTTTTTGTTTTTGGAATAATTTTATGTGACCTTATTTAATATTCTCTATGGTTTGATGATTTTGTGAATATTTGAAATATTTCTCATTTTTCTTTCTCCGAGGTGGCAGGCAGTCTTTAAAATATTCGGAATATCTTTTTAGAACTTACGAGCACGCCTTCGATAGCTAAATTCTAAAAATTAAAATTCAGTGCATACTTTCTGGCAGTTCATTAAAATTTTAATTATTTCTTAACTAAAAAAATATAAAAGAATTTTATCACATTCTGAGAAGCAACAACACCATACCATCACCAAAAGAAAAGAATATGAAAGAAATATTAATATGCTTTAAAATTCATGCGTTAGAAGTCGCAAAGTTAGGAATATAAAAAAGAATTGGTTCAACTTATTAACTATTAAAGGCAAACAAAAATATGAAGCAGCAGCGACAAGCTTTCTTGGAACACACAAACCAAACACAAAGAAAAGTTTTGTAATTATTTTTTTTTATTAATTTTATAACAGAAAACTGCGGCAATATTTATTAACACTTAAGGTGTTCAGAAACAGATGTTTGACTAATTATAGGACTTTTTAATAAAAGCATATTTAATGTGGCATCATTCTTAAAAGAAATACTTTTAAACATTAAATAACAATTCACAATAATTATCATGCAAATTTAACAGGCAACATTCATATTATACGAAAATAAACCCAAATATATTGCACGCTTTTAGGCTTTAATTAATCATTTAAGATAAGCTACAAATTCAACCTGTTGTGAATTACAACCAAAACACAAACAATAAAAGCAAACTCACAACCAAGAAGCTTAAATATTTTTTTATTATAATTTTTTTTTTTTTCTAAACTGCTGGCCAACAACAATAACAACAGCGCACTAGGAAAAATAACGCAATAAGGTCAAATGACAGCAGCTGTCGACAAGTACGCCATATTAACGCCTTCACAGCGAACTGAAAATAACATACACGTGCACCCTACTCAACTTACCAACATTACCACCACAACCTCTCATGACCCCCTCTCCCCTCTGGCCATAGACAGTTTCTCCACCCACACCTTTGCACATGCAGTCAAAGCATTTAATTTGCAAAATTAAAAATAATTTCAACACTCCATGTTTTCTGGCATTTGACGGAAGTTAGCTGTCAGCCATGTTGTTTTGACAGTGTTTAAACTTGCTTATTTGTGTGTGTGTGTGTGGTGTGTCGCTATGTTTTAGAGAGCTTAGATATACATGTCTTTTGTAAGTGAGCGCACGCGTGTGCGTTTGTATGTATATTATAGATTTGGCTAAAATTTCGCAGCCTGTTGCCACAACCGCATTTAATTTTTTTGCTCGCACCTTATGTGCGTCGTTTTGTTTTATACATGTTTTTATTTCTGTGTGCTTTTATTTGCTTGAAATGTTATATGATCTCATTGCACCTGAAAGTATGTGACATTATTTAATTAAGTGCAGATGCCACAAACGAACAATTAATTAATTAAGATGAGCGGAAGTCGTGTCATGCTGTTGTTTACCGTAGTAGAGAGGAAGTGATTTTATATTTATATATTTTTTTTTATGAAGTTTTAAAACAACATGGTGAGTACGGGTGGCGATTTGCAAAGAGCAGGGCAAATTAAGGGAGCCTGAATAAGCCTTACAAAAATATATACTAAAATTTATCATATTTTCAATTATTTTCAAAAAGAAACAGCTCTAGTTCCACTATACAAACACTCTTGTAAATTCTTTAAACTAATTAGTTTTACTGCTCTTATTTTATTATGTTTAAAGATGTGGCAATTAGTTAAAGGAGCTAAAGTCGATTAAATCAAAAAATAGATATTTTTTAGAGGAACAGAGCTTTTTTTCATATGAAACACAGAAAAAATAATGAAATGGCCAATATTTTCGTTTTATTAGTTCGAAAATTTTAAGGCATTTAGTATTTTGACAAAATTCCGAGCATATGGGCACCTCGACTGCGTTTTATGAAGACCATCCTGTTGTTCCAATTTTGCAGCACTTTTTCCAGTATAGCTGGTTAATCAGCCTAGACCAGTGACTTGACGTACCCCCTCAAAAACTAGTCTATCGGAGTTAAATCACATGACCTAGGGTGCCAATTGACAGGCCTATTTCTTGATATGATTCCGTCACTAAAAGTCTGCCTCAATAAAGTATATTTTCACGCTCTATATGGCTCTGGTACCAATTAGCACTAAGCTGATTGATATTGACGTGGGGAACCAAAAAATCGCAAATCATTTGACAGTAGCGGTCACCATTGAGAGTAACGATGGCTCCATCTTTAATTTTGAAAAGGTATGGACCAATGATGCCTTCGGCATGCAAACCCCACCAGATAGTAACATCTATGGGATGTAAGTAGCCTGGAGGATCTCTTCAGAATTGTTATCACTCCAAATACGCCAATTTTGGTTACTTATGTACCCATTAAGCCAGAAATGTGTTTCATTGCTGAAGATGATTCCACGGTAAAAATGCTCTTAGCGCACAGAACGCAAATTTTTGAAATAAACGTTGTAAGTTTTTGCTTGGTAATTTGCTAAAGTATACAAAACATAAATGTCTGACACACATGCTTACTTTGACAACTGGTTTGACAGCTATCCTCTTAGGAAACTATGTACCCCCAAAAAAACACCCTTTACTATTATAAACGTTTTCAAGGTGCATAAATGTGTCTTACCCTCATTGAAGTCCAACAATTACACAGAAAATTATGGTGATTTTAATAATAGCCAAAGTTAAATTTTTAATATTAAGAGAGTAAAGGAATTTTTCAAAACTACACTTTTCAACTTAAGCTTCTTTAATATTGTTACGAATAGTCGATGCAAATTAATCTATAAACAAAATATATATATCCGTAAAATAGAGTAAAAATATAATTATTTCACTTGCAATATATAATGCTAAACAAGAAATAAATAAAAACTACAGATATATATATGAAACTTATATACAATAATGTTGGAAATACTTCGAAAAAAGAGAAAAATTAAAATACAAAAAATTTATTTTCAATTACGAAAAAATTTCGCTATTTTCTATTGTTTTTGACCAACAATTAATGGAAAAGTTGATCATGTGAACAGAGATAAGCACAAATGAAGGCTTTTCTGACATTAACAAGAACCCAAACCATGTTCGCTTGAAACGTGAATTTATAACAGCTGTTTTCGATGACTGCTTTAGAGTAAGAATTCCCACTTCAGTTCACTTTAAAACGTTACTTTAGCTCCGTTCGCTGCTCTTACTTCAAATGCGTTTTATAGATTTGATCGGCTTAAACAAAGTTAAAGCTTTCTTCTTTTCGATTGGTGATCCGTTTGTTTTGTTAGGTGCATTCTTTTATTGATAAAAAATTAAAGCAATATTTAATAAAAAACTAAATCTTAATAAAATTTAAAGTTTTTAAAACTGACTTCAGAAACTTTGATGTTATGTAACAAACGGCCGAAATGTCACACTTCGTCACAAATGATCGACCCCCTCCCTCCCTCCTTCAACATGTTACGTATATTATGAACAGCCTCTAACGTTACAAAAGTATATATAACCCACAGGGTGGACAATTACTGAGATATTTTATTAATACGAATTGGAAGGAAAAATGATTCCTCTAATCTTGATTTAATTGTTTTCTTTGTTTGTTTTCAAAGTTTTCAAGTTAATAATATTTCGATTTAATATTTATTTTGTTTTAAGGAAAATTGTAAGTGCTAAAATAACAGAAATAACTTTTCACTTCTACTGTGATTGGCTGACACATACTTAATTTTTTTGTTTTGTGTGTCGCTTATTTCAAATTTGATGTCAAAATTGCGCAGTATCAAATTAAGGCTCCGAGTCGGTTCATCGAAAAAAAATACTTTTTTCATGAGTAAATTTAAGGTAGAAAAAGAAAACTCAGAGTATTAAAATTTTACCATTTATTTGTCCATTAATTTTAACATACAATTTTAAAATATTTTTTTCTAAATGGCGGATTTTCTGACATGTTCAATTTAGATCCTACTTTAATAATATTTAATTAACACAAGTAAAAAATTAGTTTCTAATCAATTTTCAATGAATCGAGTGGAGCAGAATTGGAAAAAAAAAATATTTTTAGAATGAGAAAATTTGGCATGTTTTTTTTTTTAAACCGGCTTTTGAAAAAGTATTAAAAATTATTTCACTCAAGCGCTTTTTGAAAAAGTAGGTTTGAGATAATTACGATTAAATTTTGAATGCACGAAAAATATGAAAATTTTATTGCTTACAAGCTAGTCAACTAAAAAAAATGTCCGTACCGAACCTAGTAATACATATTTTTGATTGTATCCCTACTTAAAAAAACCAGTTTGAGTAGCTGAAATAATAATATAATAGTAAAGAAGGATCGCTATAGTATGCTTAAATAATGCTTGAACGGTACATCTGGTTTCTCAACTATAAAGCGCTATAACTTTCTTATTAAAATATCATTATAAAATTTTTTCTACGTTCTTAAGTTGTTATATAAACGCTTGAAATAAAAAAAAAAATCCAAAAACTTTTTTTCATAAACCGACTTAAGGCCTTAAAGGCGGCGGATTTAATAAGTAAATAAATAATGTAGGTAAAATGCTTAAAAGTTATTAATTTGTTTTTTGTGTCGAATGTTGTTTTTCCGGATTTCTTGGTGTGTTCTTTCTTCATCAATGTAAACTTTAAATTCACATATTACAGAAATAAATTTACCATTTGGAATTTAATAAATCTTACACGTTTGTTCAAATTTCCGTAACTAATAAACTTCAAACAATCTATATAATATTAGACTCAATATACAATTGAAATCTTAAGTAATGAAGATTAAATGACCTCCCCCACATATTTGTTCTGACAGCCTGGATGATTTCGGAGTTTCTCAACTTGGTGTTCGGATTCGCATAAAAAAAAACAAAATCAAGCAAAAAAAACTTTGTCAGGGGCTGAATCGCCGCTTTCGTGAACGTACAACTGGTCACGTAAAATTGTGTTAATTGAATGCAATTAAATGACGAGTTAGATTCCGTGACGAGTTGTACGTTCAAGACCTTGACTGAGCTTTTTATGATCAATTGTGTTGTGCGTGTTAAGAAATGTTTACACACAAATGATCGAGTTTATGCCGACTCCAAACGGCTCATGTTCTCAAGAAGCTGGACATGGCAGTTTAACACTATGAGGCTTGCCATTTTCTGCAGAGAGGTGACGGCAGAGCCTTGAGCGAACGTTCGTTCGTAGAAATAAATAAAAATATTTTGTTCGTTCGTTCGTTCGTAGACAATAGATGTTCGTTCGTTTGTTCGTAGAAAATAGGTGTTCGTTCATAGGAAATAGATGTTAGTTTGTTCGTTCGTAGAAAATAGATGTTCGTTCGTAGAAAAAAGAGGTTCGATTCGAGTCATTTGATTTTTCGAATAACTCGAAATTTGAGTAACTCGAGGAATGATCGAGTATCTCGAATTTTCTTTTAAAATGTTCACTCTCAATAAAGCATACCCAGTAGAAATTAATAAATGCGGATTAATGAGTTCAGTTGCGGAAGATATAAAGTATTTTCAACGGTTTTTGTGTTTTTTGTATGGGGACCCAAAAAAGGTTGGCAGATAGGGTATAAGTGCGTTAAAAACGATATTGAGGCACTAAAAATAATAGGACCAGTTCATATATTTTACGCCACTAGGAGTCCAGCTACGGCCTATATACAATATTTTCTACAGTTTTTGTACTTTTTGTATGGGGACCCAAAGAAGGGGGGCAAATAAGGAGTAGGTGTGTTTGGAAGAAATGTTAAGGAGGTAATGTTGAGTGGTAAAAAATAATAGGATCAGCTCATATATTTCTTCGTTTGTTTGTTCGTAGAAAATAGATTTTCGTTCGTTCGTTCGCAGAAAATAGTTGTTTGCTCGTTCTGTTCGTAGAAAAATTCTGCAAATGAAAATATTATGTTCGTGCAATGCTTTGGGTGACGGCCGAACTAAAATATTAATTTAATTGAAAAAAAAAACATTGTGACTCAGATGGAATTTGAACTGAAAGTGTTAAAAGTTTGAGCACTAGTGTATGCGCACTCAGCTTTATATCTAAAAACTCTTCAGAATAGGAATTAAAAACAAAAAAATACTGAATCGCTCTAAGTGGTACAAAAAAAAAATTGTGTTACAGTGTACTCTCTGTTAACGGACACCCCTCTTAAACAGACATCTCTCTGAAACGGACACTTTTTGATGTCCGTAAATATTTGTTAGACAATTTTTCCGCTTCGCCCTCTTAGAGGGACAACCCTCCCATAACAGGACGCGGACACTACTTTGAAACACATTAGACACAAATTTCCTTCTTACGCGGACAGTTAACAACACTGTCTTAGGTATTATGTTTTCATCGACATTCTACAGTTGTTTTGCTGTTATCATTTCAATTGAGCAGGTGCGTTTGACAGATCAGTTATTTTAATTCAGTTTAATTAAAAAAAAAAAGTAAAAAAAAAATGCATTAACATGTACGTATTCAATATACATACTATATATATTTCATTTTGTTTGCTTATGTTTTTATGATTTTTGATATATTTTGTTATTTTTGTTCACTGTATTTTAGTTTTAATAATGAAAACAAAAAACCGGCCAGAATCGATCTCGCGTTCTCTGCGGTTATAAGCAGCTTTTTTAGCCCAATCGACTATCGAAGCAACGCTTATCGTCGAGTTAATTGTTGAACTACTTTCTGCTTCATCATTTCGTTGTAGGACCACGTCGCTACAATCATAATACCAAAAATTTTATGATCTTCTCATAACATACTTGTGGATAAACATCTTTTTTCTCTAAGCGTACCTCTTGAAGAATGTCGAATTACATGTTATAATTACTATATTGATGAGTTTGTCTGGATCAATTTATGTTTTAGTTTTTATTTATGTCTGGTATACCCTTCATCCTTTCAGCTTAATAATTGCTTGTAAACTACTTTTGACTTTGTCTGAAAGAACCACTCTGATATTAATCAATTCACTTTTACACCTATAAGAGTTGAAAACTTTATTAATTTTTTTTATCCCTTTTTTTATCCCAATAAGCTCATCAAATTCTTTTTTAACAAAAAGCTTAGCTTCAAAATCATCAATGCGTTTAACCTTTAATAATAATAATATTTTAACCCCTTCAATATGATAACCCAGGCAACAAAAGTAATATATGAACTGGCATAACAATAGCTCCCTTAGCTTCTTTCAGCTGCCAATGCAAACAAACATGTTTCTGCACTTTAACGTATAAGTTTTTCTCAACGTTGACCGACCGCCGTCTATAGTAATAATATTACTGATATGAATGTCGACGCCAACAGCAACAGCAACAAGAACGTTGGCAACAAGGTTGGATATATTATTGGCAATACAATTATATAGTATTAACCCTTTTCAGAAGTTCTGGCAGTCGTTGCTGGATTTCTTTGTAGCTTTCTGTTGGCTTGTCTGAGTTGATGCTTACCAAAAGACAACTTCAAACATGGTCAATGCAGACGACAACAACAATGAAGCACCACAAAATTCAATTACACGAACAAGTGAGCGCAAAACATGTACAATAACAGCACACACGCAGCCAAACTTATTGTCAGCTTACACGAACAATTTTTAGAACTACAACAACAACAATAATACTAGTGCAATTTTATATTGTATTGAAGTGAAGTCTTTATTTTTTCAACTATGAGCGCGAGTGTGAGTTCGAGTTTGAGTGCGTCCCGTTGGCATCTAAACAATATATGAACCAGACTTACTTAGAAAGATTCTTTCGCAAATAACAATACACTCAAAACACACCCACTCCAACACATTCATCACGTACCAATATATATATATATAGTCGGTATATAAATATATCAAATACGTTTTATAATAAAGTCGCGTCACTGACCCTTGAAATAGGATTATTTGTCGAACTTGGACATTGTTGTTAATCCTGAGGGCGTAAATGCGGCAAAGTTTGAGTGAGTGCAAGTAAGTGTCTTTGTTGTTTTGTGCAGAGTGTGTATGTATGTTGATATACTGTTTAAGTATATATTTCAAAGCTTCTTACTATTAATAAGATATTGACAAAAATCAGAAGTATGGTTTTTTTTGTTTCGTCAATTGCTCCCATTAGAGCTTTATACAAACGAACTTCTCAAAATATGTACATATGTAGGTAGATAAATTTTCAATAGAAATGTTTGAATGTCGTCTTAGATGTATGAGATTATATTTTTTAACAACGTGTGTGTTTATTGTTATTACTGCTTGCTGTTGTATTTATCTGGAGATTTAGCTGGCACACTGCCTGGAGATGTCTGAGTCTAAAATAGCCTAAAGAATGATTAACAAAATCTCTTAATGCCATGCATGTGCGTTAGTCCTTGTATGTCATTTTCAGAATACTGTTTTTTTGTGGTATTAGGCAAAAAAATACACAAAAATTTATATTAAAGCATAAAGTAGAGTTAGACTAGTGGACTTTTTGAACTATGTATTTAGAATTTTTTTTATACATGAAAATTATTCGCTGATGGTACTCATAAATTCATAGTCACATCCTTCAATTAATGCTGATTTCAATAATAAAGAAATGGCATCAATTTATGGTTGTACTTTTGGGTTTGAAGTGTACTAAAAATGGGAAACAATAACATTCTGGAATAAATAAATCAATTTAGTTTTATTTTGAGTTAAAGGCTACCTCCATTGTAATTGGATTTGATAATATTATAGTATACTTTAAATATTATATTACTTCCACACGAAAAGAAAATTTTTGCGGACGATTCATGAGCAAGCTGTTTATAACATACAAACAGGTTTTTTATTTTATATAAGTTTTGATGATCTATTATGCGCTATGCTCACATTTTTTGCTTTAACTCTGTTATCATATGCACTCTCAAAAATAAATACAAATTTACTATAAATATAATAGTAATTTTTTGTTTAAAATTCAACTGGAGTGTAATTTAACAACAAGTTTCAATGTAAATATTCAATGTTTAAAATTATATACAAGTTTTAGTAAAATTAAACAACATATTTTGAATTTTGTTGCAATATCAATGTTAAACATTTTTTTTATCATGTATTTTATTGACAATAGATATATGTGTGTTGAATTTTCAACATCAATTTGGATATTTGCACCATATTCTCATTCAAGTTTGATTATGAGCAAGTAAGCAGCTTATTATTCAGTTCTCCGGTATTCGCTTCTCTAATGACAAAAATTGTGTTAAATATGTGTTATAGTTTTAGTTTTATGCTAAAATTTGTAAAAATCTGTTGTCGTGTAAAATACTCCATATTTATATTAAATGTGAATGCGAGATGTGTTTAATAAATCTTTAATATTGATTTTAGGAATGCTCTGTTTTATTTTAATAACTCTAAAGACAAATTGATATATTTTCTTGGTGCAATTGACTAGCAAGTTTTGTTTTTTTTCAGATTTGTGTGTCTTATTATTCTTGTGTAAATGTTACTGCTATTTAAGGGGTTACATGACATTGGCAGTTTTTTGTAATCGTCTTTTTTTTAATAATTTTGTATTTTAGTAAATATTCTTTAGATTCTAAGAAAATATCATGGAAAATTCCTACGGGTTAAAAAGTTACAGCCGGATTAGTGAGAGCGCATTTTTAATTTTTGCGCTACCTACGTACGGCAGCTGGTATATACTAGTTTTACTTGCTACCTGACTTTTGGTGGTTGTTATTTCGTACCTACTTGAAGGGCGAAGGGTGAAGAAGCCCGAATTGCTAAACGATTGCAAAAAACTATAAGAAACAGCACAACACAAGATAACGAAGGCAAACAGTACGAAGCAGGCATGGCAGATTGAAGGGTTTATTTTTTGACGAATTTTTTTTTTATGTATTATTAAAACTTGATTCGCTATCGTATGACACGAGCATTTTTTTAAATTTTTTTTCGATTTTTTATGAATTTTTAAAGTCAATATTTTTTTCGAAAAAACACACTTTCAAATTTGGAACATCACCAAAAATTGAAAAAAAATGAAAAAAAAAGCTCGTGTCATACGATAACCAATTTCGTTAAGATTTAAAAAAGTCATTTTTTTCCAGATCGGAAAATTTGTGCAACTACCAGCGCTGCAACCACGAGGCCCCGTTTTTTTCTCTGGCGCCAGTTTGGAGCTCTATAAAAACATGTTGGAGTGAAAAATATATTTTTTGGAATTTTTTTTTTCTTGTAATTTGTACAATTCTCTACAATAATAAAAAAAATTTTTAAATTTTGGAAAAATGTTTGTTTTTGACTGAGTTATGAATTTTTAAAAAAAGATCTGTTTTCTCTGCCGCGAATGTCATGTTCCTCCTTAAGCAGTAGTAAATTTTATATTACTACATTAGTGTAGTTAAACTAAACAAAAGTTGTTGAATGTTATTCATATAAAGGTTATAATGTTGCAATAGTAATACAAAAATGATAGCAACATTAAACAACTAATGTTTAAGTTTACTACAATACCTATATTGAAGCTTAAATATTACCCTATATATTTAGCAAAATTAAACACCAATTGTTAAATTTTACTAACTTACCAATAGTAAACAACACATGTTGAATTAAATAAAGGTGTGGAAGCTTACTGCAGTTATAGTAGCTAAGCTGTTGCTTACAACTATTGTAGTAAATTTCTACAAAAACTTTTTAGAGTGTATAATGATCAATTTTTTAAAAATTTCAATAGTTGTGATCAACAAAATGATCAACAAAATCCATTTATTATGAGCAAATTTATCATTAAAGCATGATAAATGATCAAGCCTTCATGACGAAGGACTACAAAAAAAAGCACATGTTTATGTAACATTATCATATGTTTATGTAACATTATCAGCAAACAAAACGAAATAGTGCAACTAGCTGCAATAGTGCAATGAATAGCACGTCCTCCTTTAAAACTATTAACTGTAATTCAAAATATGTAAAAGTTATATAAACGATTGTTCAATATTGTAATAATAAACTATCTGCGCTTCTATTTGATTAGTTTTATTTTCAAGCAAACAAAGCTAAATAGTTTAACCAGCTGCTGTGGAGCAATAGATGCCATGTCCACCTTGAAAACTCGAAAACGTGAGTTCGAGCACAAATCTCTGCCTCGAATCCGTGCGTCAGCAACTACAGTAAGTACAATCTGAAGTGCTGCGTGTTCTCTACAACTTTTCTTTGCTCACTATGAAAAAAAAATGTTGAATTGAAGAACATGTGTAAAATTAAACATCTATAGTTGGTAATGTGTTGCTGGCGATAATCGTTGTAAAATGTAGCGTAAATTTTTTAGAATGCACGTATAATACAGTCAGGTTTAAAAATAAAAATATATATTCACCATAGTATCAAATTCATTGTGAAATATTTCAAATATCATTGTATAAAATTAATACAAAATTTATTTTCAATTTCGTAATTCATCTTGAATTAAGAACCTTTGTAATACTTTGCTTGTATTAAAATTTATTTCTATTAGAATTTTTTATTTCAGATTAATGAGCGATGAGTTTTACTAGCTACATCGAATCTGTAGCGACAAGGAGTAACGAATAAACACAAAATATCGTAAAAATCAATATTTTAATTGCACGAACTACAGACTGTTCTTCAGAAATATATGAACCGTTTAACAAACAAAATATGTACAGACATAAGTGGTTATCTATTCTGTGCAAAAAATGTCCATCCTTCCAAAGATTGGCAATAAAGAAAATGCCATATCACTTTTTTACGTTATTTTGAGCTTAGTCGTTATTCCATGCGGCCACATAAATACTCTTAGAAAATGTCATTGACAAAAAGTTGGTACACAAGCCACATAATATTTTTTATGAACTTTGTTTCCGTTTTGGCTTCATAATTTAAAATTTTCAATTTAATCTCTATTTATTAAGCTTTCGGTAACTAGTATCTTGAACTCAGAAATTTTTCTGCACGGAAATAAATTCACAGTAGATAGTACTATTTAAAATTCATAAAGTAATGAAAATATAAGTAATTCAAATTTTCAACTGAATCTTCAGAGAAAATAAGTTGGGATCTCAGAAGAAATTTAGGAGCCATATAAGCAGCCTAAACGTCGAAAAGTATGAAGATGAACTGTAGAAAGTTTTGATACTAATAACATAGAGTGTAAATTATTATCTAAAGATTGCATCAACTCTGCTAAATCTCTGGCATAAACCTCTGTTAACACATGCCAGAGATTTAGCAGAGTTGATGCAATCTCTAGATAATAATTTATACTCTATGCTAATAATAAATAGTTGACATAGTAAAAAATACGAAGAAGTTCTACGATATTCTGCTGGGGATAGTATTCATTTATTACAGTGTATCAAATTAAAAAATGACAGTATACAAATTTAACTCCAGTAACATAACACAAATAGATTTCAAATTTTTACCCTGAGCAAAGCTTCAATAGAAGTGATTTTAACAGGCGTGAGAGACTAAGCGGGGACACGTTTCGAATCTAAGCTAGTTTAAAGATTCAATAATGAGTTAGCTTATCACTTAACAATAACAATATCATTACAAATTTCCCATTTGAACTAATTTTCATCATAAAACAAAAAAAAAAATAGAGTTCCATCTCAAAAAAAAAAAAATTAAAACAAAAGATTTTGCTCTTACGGTTTTTCTCCGTAGTTCTTGCAATATATATTTAGTATATTTCAGGTCTTAACACACTATAAGTATTATACATACATATAGTCAACTTTGTGTAATTACTGATCAATTCTTACAATTAAGTTTTATCTGTAACAGCACAAGCTTCATGTGTAATGCAGATAGTAGAAAGTGGAAGTTTTTGAGGTATATTAAATTTAAAGTGGTTCAAACGTGTTGGACGACTGCGAACATCTCTTATTTTTAATAGCCGATTGTTGTATATTTAGAATAGATAGATTAAAAATGAGCTTTGTTTTTATAATATCTCTAATCAACACATCAGTTGAGACACTATTCGTCCTTTGATTAAAAAGGTGCTAATTTTTAATAATTTTTTTAATTTCATTTATGTAATCAATTTTCTGCTATGTTTTTATATAAATTTTATTTATTAACTTAACTTTTTTATTTTAAAATTATTTAAAATTAGCTTAATGAATCGTGCACCGAAAAAATCGACATGTTTTAAAATTGATCACAATATTGTCATTTTCAAAATGTATTTTGTCATTTAAAATTTTAGATAAAGGTTTAAATATTAAACATTCACAAAGTTTTCAATTTCAAACAAATTGTGATCAAAAAATAGCTTCAAATAAATTTCGTCAAAATAACAACATAATATTATCCATATAAATGGAATATTCAAAAATGTATGATAAGTTTTAAAACGTGTCGATTTTACGGTGCACATTTAAAAAACAAAAAATATTTTATGTTAAACGTATATCGGTGATTCCATGCCGATTTGGAATCACTTTAAATTTTAAATAAAAATTGGAATTTTAGTATTGTGCTCCTTACTGTATTTTATATTTTTCAAACTAGTAATATTCCTCCGACAGGTTTTCCTTTTATGCTTAAAATTTATACTTATTTTTTAATTTTTTTTAATTTCGTATTTTTTGTATATTTTTTCGGAGGTATATTACTAGCTGAAAAAATACAATATACAGTAAGAAATACAAAAAATTCCATTTTTAATTAAAAATAAAAGTATTGTGTATATAAAAACTAGCTTATACCCGGCGCGCTTCGCTGCACTCCGCGCTAATCCCCTGAAAAAAGGGGCGTATAGAGAGGCCACACCCTTATCCAATTATGTCCAATTATTGTTGTGAGTGTCTGTTTCTTAGATGTTTTCTGTTAGATGTGTCTGTTTATTAAATGCCCATATTTGTATTTACAGTGACTGCCGCTTAGGTCAATAGACCCTACATAGCAAGCGTGGTATTTTAGTATCCAAGCATGTACAATTTTAATGATTTCTAAAAAAGTGGGTGTAACTATAGTGCAACCGCTCCCATTTTTGTAAGCTTTCTATTTAAACAAAATTATCAAATTTTAATCTTATACGACCAAAATCATCAGATATGTATATATAGGTAGAAGTTTTTTTATATATTTTTTTAATTTATTCTTATTATCTTTTTATTAATAAACTCCATTCTAAGTTTCAATGTCCTGTGAATTTTACTTTCAAAGCTATTCAATATCAAAAACTTGGCTTGTATGGGCGGAGCCACACCCCCTTGTCTAATGCCCGTCCAAGTCTTCTGTTAAAAAGACATCACCAAGTGGTAGCTCCATTTTGAGTTTCAATAATCTGTGACTTTTACTTCCAAAGATATTCGATATCAAAAATTTGGCTTGCATGGGCGGAGCTACACCCCCTTCTTCAATGCCAATCCAAGTTTTCTATTAGAAAGAAATCACCAAGAAGCAAGTGGTAACTCTATACTGAGTAAGTCCGCCAGGGGAGGGTCTTCGGACGCAAACCTGCCTGTCCCAAGCCAGGTTAAGGAGGAGGGTTGGTTATGGGATACGTCCCATACCGTAAAAAGTTTAGAGCCAACCAAGAGCTCGGGGTGGCGCCAATCTTGGTAGCAGGTTATATTCGATAAATCGATATAAAACAAACCTGCGAAGGTATAGCAATGGACCTAAAAACTTGCTAGCACGGGGATAGTCATACTCGTCAAAGAGGACGACCCTATCTATCCATGGCAACGAGACATATGAGAGTTGTAAAATTGGGTGAATGAATTGAGGTGTATTGAATGAATACACATAAATTCGATGTATTGTTTGTGTAATCAGAGGTAATAGGCACTTCTTCCATGGTAAGTGAATATAAATTTCATGCCTGGATTGAAGTTGCCGGTCATGCATAATTAAGTGCTCTAATTGGACACGGCCAAGTACAAAAACTCAAATGAATTTTTTGTCTCCTTGCTGCGATGTTGCGGAGCTTCTTTGACGGGACCGAGTTGCCCAGGTGACTATCATGGGTTGGCCCTTCGGGGAGGCTCGTGCTGGCTGTGGTTTGTGCACATCGCTTGCACAGGTCTAGATTGACCGGCGGGGTCGCGCAGTAGTATGACCGGGATGGCATACCTGCTTAGTATGCAAGAGATAGGGTAGGTCTCGTCTTAACCAGTAAATGACAATGAAGGTACGTCACTACTGGTAGTTAAACTGGTACTGCTATTGGAAGCTTTGCGGTTCCATGGTTATACAATTTGTATAATATGTTGGAATTGTAGTGCTCTCAATGATAGGGCACTGGGAGATGCTTATTTGTTTGTGGAAGGGTTTCCAGTTCGTGCTAGCCTTGCCGGATGACCGTGTGTTTGTGCATTGCATGCAACAAACGGGTCCGTGATGGGGTGGACACTTAAGTGCTGGTCATCCTTTCCATGAACTTATACCCTCGTTGTTTAGACCCATGTACTTAGGCCTACAAGGTGGGCGTACATGTGAAAACGGATATTCTCTATACTGAGTTTCAATTTTCTGTGAATTTTATTTCTAAAGCTATTCGATATCAAAAATTTGGCTGGTATGGGCGGAACCCCCTTGCCCCTTGCCCCTTGCCCAATACCCGTCCAGGTTTTCTCTCAGAAAGAAATTACCAAGTGGTAACTCCATTCTGAGCTTCAATGTTCTGTGGTTTTTGCTACTAAAGCTATTCGATATTCAAAATTTGGCTTATATGGGCGGATCCACAAACCCTAGTCTAATGCCCGTCCAAATCTTCTATTAAAAAGACATTACCAAGTGTGTAACTTCAATCTGAGTAAAAATGTTCTGTGATTTTTACTTCCATAGCTATTCGATATCAAAAATTTGCCTAGTATGGGCGGAGACACACCATCTTGTCCAACCGGCGCCCAAGTTTTGTATAAGAAAGACATCACCAAGTCATAACTCCATTCTGAATTTCAATGTGATTTTTACTTCCAAAGCTATTCGATATCATAAATTTGGGTTATATGAGCGGAGCCTTACCCCCTTGTCCAATACCCGTTCAAGTCATCTATTAGAAAGAGATTACCAAACGGTAACTCCATTCCGAGTTTCAATGTTCTGTGTATTTTACTTCCATAGCTATTCGATGTCAAAAATTTGGCTGGTATGGGCCAAGAGAATAGTGGTGCTGACCTTGAAAAATTTGAATGAAATTTTTAGTGGCTAAAAATTTGTAGAATTTTTCATGAAAGTGTTGGTAAAAATTATACCACAAAGAATAAAATACTATCTACATGCATAGTGCCAACGGCTTTTAAGGCTTATTTTCACTATTTTTCTATACAAAAATTCTCCAGGGAGGGCAAACGCCCTTTTGCCATGTATGTAGATCCACTACTGATTCTCACCCACCCCAACACCAAATCAAATCTAATCTAAAAAAACTTTCAAAACTAAGAAAAAAAATTAGTTCTAAATCAAAAGCCACCAGTTCTTGTTTTGAAAATTTAAAACTTCCTTAGTTATAAGTAAATTTATATTTAAAACAAAAATATTGACATTTGTCTAAGGAAACTAAGAATTTTAATTTAAAAATCAGATTTTCTTTAAAATATATGATTTTCGAGTAAGAGAAAAATAGCTAGTTTCACTTATTGATTATTTGCTTGTTTGTCGACCATAGTTCTATAGCCTACAGCATAAAGCGTCAGACCCTCAATATTGTCGCACATGGGTTCGAACCACAGGGCGGCAAAACTTTTTTTCTATCTTTCGGCTGGTTTTTTTTTTAATTTTAATGGAAACAAAAAAAAAAACAACCCCCACTCGTCGATGGTGTGAGCGGCCGCAAAATAATTTTTTTTTTGCATGTTATTGAATGGCAGAACAAGCGCTCTGTCGACGTAGTTTTTTTCTTCTACGAAATGTATGAACTTAATTTTCTATAACAATTTTCGTTTTAAATAAAGAAGAGAGAACGACTGGGACCCAACAAAAAAAAATATGTACTGAATTGAAAAACTTAAATATGTGTATTACAAAAGGTTTTGTGTCAGCTAAACATAAGTTTTAAAATAAAAACTTTATACCAAGAAAACAAAAAAAACAAAAAAAGCAGTACACAAAGAATTCTGGAAAAAAATCTATTTTAATCTTTTGAACGCTTTTGCTGTTTTGGTTAATTATCAAACAAACAAAGCTAAGTATTTTTAACATCCTTAAAATCACAAGGACGTAAGTTCGAGTACAGTATTTGACTAATTCTAAGTAATATATTAATTGTAATTTTTTATTATTTGTATTATTTATTTTTTGATAAATGCAATGGAAGTATTCAATATTGAACTAATGAACTGCTAATAATTGATAATTTGCTGTGTTGATTCAAGGATTAATATTACAATACAAAAATAAGTTTTAAAATTTAAATTGAAGTAATAATTATAATCTGCAAATAATTTAAATTCTGCTGTGTTTGATTCAAATATTAATAATCAATATAAAAATGGAACTATTTTTTTCATATGAAAAAATTATACAAGTTCCTACTATGAATATGTAAATATAAAGCTTATTCATCATACACATACATCGTTATGGATTAACTATTGCCTTGACCAAGAACTTAAAATTATTACACAACATTATTAATAATTTGGCATTCATTTTTTTTTCGGTGTTCGGATAAGAATCTTTCTTAGTAGAAGCCATGGCAGTGAACTTTTATAATGTAAGAGCAGTAATTTATAGATATTAACATGGCTTTTCTTAATTTTATCATTTAGCAATTGTAGCCTTAAAAACGAAGCTATTAACTTCAATGATAAAATTGCTTTTAGCTACGCCCTGAGTAAGCCTTAAATTATCTCGACTGCCTCCTATTTGCCTAACCCGGCAGTGTTAAAATCAAGCGATTCATTTCAAACGTGTTTATTCTGCTCCGCACGAACCTACCCGGGTTAGTGTATATATTTTACTCCTTTCAATTTTTATGCTCAACATATAAATTATTGCCACATTGCCTAAAATAAGACTACGCTTTTTGGCATTTCCTACTCTGCAACGCCGCAACCCAATTGAAACGGAAGCCAACAGCATAAGCAAATCAAACGCTTAATTAAAAAAAAAAACACCTTTACATCGGATATCCGACCAACAAGTTAACTGCTTGCGGCACTGCTATAAAGCCGTTATAGTATGTACACAAAGATATATGTATTTCCTATATATATCAAAGGCAGCATTTTTATTTTCTGTTAGCCGGCTGCCAACTCAGCTAAAGGCCTAAAAGTGGCCTCTTAACTTGAACAAAACCAGTTGGAAAAGAAAGTGTAGCCAAAACACGCTACCGAAGAACGTTCGCTTTCACTGCAGCAGCGCCTGAAAGTCGACTTTCATACAAGGCATTTATAAACACTTGGGCTTGCCTTGCCTTTTAACTTGGCTAATAGCGTTGAGGTTAAGCGTTTGTTAGTTAGTTGCTTGGCAGTTTGGTCGGGTGGTGGCTAGTTGTTGGCCACAATTTCTTTGCGCTTCGTTTTTGTTTATTTTTACTCCTGCTGTTCCATATAATTTTACTAAGTTTTCAACTGACACGCAAGTGTTTAAATTTTTTATATTTCTTTTATAAGGTTTCACCTTTTGAGGTTACTTTGTTGTGTTGGTTTTTGGTGTTTGTGTAATTGTATGTATTTGCCTGACTTCATGTTTCAGCCAATCTTGTTGATGTTGCTACTGTTGGTTAGCGTGTCAAAAAATACGGAAACGATTTTGTTTGATTGTGGTTATGAGCTTTAATGTCTGCGTTTAGTATGTGCGATTGTGTTGCATGCATGTGATTATTTATGTATGTATGTTTAGGTAACACAAATGTTCGCATAAAATTCACACTTTGTTTTGTTATGTGTGTATTGAGAGTAACTTTCTACAGGTGAGCTAGTTTAATGATTGCATATAAGTATTAATGAGGTGTTAAAAAGTTGGCAATAAATCTTCATAAAGCATGGGAAAAATACTAAATTATGAAATAAAGTTATGAATAATGTATTTTTTTAAGTGGTTTTAAAAGATGCTCATGCTCACATGCACATTCAGTGATAAAAACAATCAAAGCCAAATGTAAGATTTTTTTATTGTATTGCACCAGGTAACAATTTCACTTAAATAAGCATTGAGTAAAGCTTTGTATAAGAAATAAGCATTGAGTACAGCTTTGCTAAGAATTTTAATTTAAAAATCAAATTTTCTTTAATATACATGATTTTCGATTAAGAGAAAAATTGGTCACATTATATATACCCCAACTCCTAAACAATTTTTCATTAAGAACGAACCAAGGAATCACTTTACAAACATTTAAAAATATTGTCCTGCTGGATTGGCCAAATCTAGCCAAATCAAATGTACACTGTGAGTACAGGGTTAAAATCACTGAGAACATTTTGGTTAGTATTTTTAGAATTTCTAAAGGAAGTATTGAGATTTTGTTCTTAGGTTGGAGTAAGCTAGCCACTATAGAGTCCGTACAAGGCGTCTCGCAACTCTGGGGCAAAAACTGTAATATTCGGAAAAAGTGAAAGTGTCTATCGCATAATTATGTACTTACAGCTAACTTTGAAATTAACAGTAACACAAAATTTCATCTATATCTGCTTTTATTCTTATCGTATTCTTTAATCATTAATTTCATCATTTTTTTTACGAGTAACTAACAAAATCAACAAGACTCTTTAAAAAGAGGATAGTGCCAATATCCTCACGGTAGCCGAGGTCCGACTAAATCAGGCGACGGGAGTAAGAAATCTGCTTTAGACTTAATATGAAATGTAACTCCGATGGGTTTTCCAAGAGCACACTAGCAAAAATAATAAAGAGACGTTCCGAGTCAATGGGGTCCCGACCTAAAACCTACAAAAAACCTAAGGGGTGATGTTAAAAGGAAAGTGTTTGAACTAAAACCATCAAATAATAGACAACTTTGGCAAGCAAAGACGCTTGGAGTCAAATACGTCTCAAGGAGAGCTGAGACGTAATCGATTACTTTCGTAATTAATTGCAGGAAAATTACAATTACAATTAAAATTGCAATCGTAATCTTAAAAAATAAATGTAATGAAAAATACAATTACAATAACTGTAGACGTAATCAAAATATTTCTTTATTACGATTACAAAAATTATTATAAAAGAAAAATTACAATTACCGACGTATCTGAGTTTCATCCAGTCTGGCAGCGTCACTAAAATAGCTATAACTCCGTAAATAATTGTAAACTAAAAATTTCTTTGGGGATATGCAGTGGTCCTTGGTTATTTGCGTGAGCTAAAATGCTTGATTCTCAACGCGTTTAGCCGGGGAACTAAATTCCGAGAATGTTTAGCATCTTAAGAATATTAAATGTGCTTAATTTTCAGCTCAGTTAAATGGGGAACCCAATTCAGCGGGGCGTTATTAATCGGGACTACTGTTTTCTTAAAGGTCTTATCTACGAAAGTACACCGAGAAAGAAAGCAATAGGTAAATCACCTAAGTTGGCTTAGGTAAAGAGAATTGTATGGGAGTTATTATGATTACTTATGCTTATTCACCTAAGCAATTTATTGTTTAATACATTGCTTTGAAAGCACATACTTCGATACCTTTCCAAAAAAAATATTTGATTCACCTAAGCCAAAAATCTAAAAATACTAAATTAAAAAATAACTAGCATGGATGGCTTAAGCATAGTTTTGAGCTATATTTTGCAAAAAAAAAAAACACAGCTGCGTCATTAGACACACGAGAGAAGGATAGATTTGACAATTGAATGATTCTTTTTTTTAATAAAACCACTTTTAAATTCAAAAATAACATAAAGTTAATTAAAAAACACACATTAAAATTCACAGCAGTAAATTTTATTACATTTCATCAACAAAAAATTTCTTTGCCCGCAGTGCGAAATCGAACGCGGAACTTTTGGTGCCAGTACATCGCTCTACCCACTGATCCAAGCAGCCTTGCCACTACTTGCTGACATAACTGCAGCTACCCTGTAGGGAAATCAACTAATTTAAAAGTAGTTGAAAAAGAAGTTTTTTGTCAACCATAACTAGTTGAAATTCTGACTTTTTTCCATAGAACGAACTAACATATTTTGTATGGTGATGCCCGCTAAATAAGTCAATTGACTTTCGTCTGCATATATTTTCAACTACTTTTTAAATAAGTTAAATTTTAGTTTTTTTTTAACTACGGTAAAATATATCAATCGAAAACTAGTATTCCACTTAGTTAATATTCCACTTAATGAAGATGAATGTAAAAGCATAACAATTTTAAATTTCTATACATCAAAGAGATCATTTATTTGGCTGTGTATATATATAAAAAATATAAACATAAATTCATTACGTGACTGCAGTTTACGGAAGCAGTGTCCAAAAACGGGCACGCCCCCACCTGGGTACATGAGCGAAGGTGCCGATCCAATTGATCGGAATTGTGTGGATACAGAGTTCAAATTTTCCAATGCTTGCTAAGCACTACCAGTTTGTAATTTGAATATCTTAAACAATAAATAATTTGTAATCGTTTCACAGGGTTTTGAGGCAGTCTTTTGAGCAGTGTTTACCAGGTCCGTCTTGCGGCTCAATGTCGTAAATAAAAAAATATGTCTTTTTGAAACGAAATGTTAGTGATTAGCCTATAGATAATAATATTTGATGAAATAGCATGGTTAAATATATATATATAAACTTATAATCTAATACTAATTTGCAATTAACATATGTCAAACTCAGAGTAGTTGGCGCCTTAATATAATTCAAAGTAGTTCATATACTAGTTTATTTTCAATTAGTATTTTAATTAGTTGTTTTTAAAAACAAGTTAGTTTGTTCCTATAAGGTATGTTAACAGATGCAGTATATCGCAGTATTCTGTTGATAACCAACAGCAAAAATCTTTTAATAGATTATTGTGTATGATGCAGCATAGCTTCAGTTGTAATTAATATTTAATAAATCACTCCCCGTAACGAAGGAGTTTGGGTCAATGCGTATTGTAGTGATTTCTTACACAGTGGTATCGGTTGGTTGTGGGTTCGATTCTCAACGGGAGGAGATTTTTTATTTGATATTTAATTTAATTTAATGTTCTTGTTTTAATAGACGTCAAGCAGCAAGAAAAGCTGAGAAGTCATTAATTTTTAAGAAAAAAAATGGTTTGATAAAAGAAAAAAAAATTGTGTTGTAGCCATTTCAGTCAAGCAAAACGCAGAACGAAAGGCGGCGGCAGCTTCAAAAGAAAGGAAAATAAAAAAACCAAAACCCAAAAAAAGGTACACTTTTGAAATTAAATTTTTTTTAAAGTAGTGTATAAAAAACAACCAAATACTTGGTTAATTTATCACCCAAATAAAAATTGGCAAGTCAACCTGTAAAATTTAGGCATTTTGATAAAGTACTTGGCAAGCTGAAAACTGCCAAAGCCATTTTATAAGTTATACTAGGTTTTTTTCAATTTAACATAAGCTTTTTTCTCGGTATATGCCAAAAATAAATAAATCGATTTTTTTAAAATTCTACTCTAGAATACTGCCATAAAATTAACAAAAACTACCGGTATTATTATTATAACCACAAACGTAAATTGCAGTTTATACTACATAAATTTAAGTAAGTGTAAGATTAAAAAATACACCTTACTTACAACACTGATTATTAATTCCTGAATTTATTAACATTTTATTTCGATCTAATTTTGTTCAAAGAGTTTAAGGCATTTCTTTTTTTTTTCTTTATTATAACAAAATAATTTATAAAATACTTAATACATATAATGACTTTAACATAAAGGTGAAAGATGAATACTGGTTAGGTAAAAATTTCCCTCATATTTAATTGTACCTATAAATATGCGTTTAATTTGTCCCTTATATAATAAATTCAATATAAAGTCTCAATACATATTTTATTAATCAAATTTATTTAAATTAAGTGCCGTAGAGTAGGCAATGTTTAATTTTTTGCAAGGATGTTGTTTATTAAACGAAAAAATTCTAAATAGAAACAGAAAAATATATTTAATGATCCATATATTAGTAAATTTAACAATGCTATAAATAATAAACGTATTCCTAAAAGAGAAAATAATGAGCTTTCTTATGTGTTGAATTAGAGTGTATTTCAAACAATAATTTCACATTTTTAAAATGAAAACAACATTATCATCTATGTGTAATGTATTAATTTTTATTATTTATAGAGTGGCAAAAGCAGAAAACAAATTTTACTTCATCAAAAATTATAAAAAAGTTTAAAATTATCCAGAGTAACTAATTTTTGAAAACTATTTCAGTCCTATGAACAATTCAAAAATATCAGTTTTAAAAATTTTATATTTCCCGCTTTTTATGATCAGCTATTCAATGAAATTTCGTTTTATTCTTATTTAATTCGAATACAAATTCTTTTTCTCCAGCTGTATTATTTCTGCCCTGGCTATAGCTGTCAAATGACACAATATTGATTTATGCTCTTATTTACATTTTGTGCAAATTAAATTGCATGCACATTTTTTTTCTATTATATACTTCTTTTATTTTGTGCTGTAACGCCTCACAACAATTTCAAATACAATTTATTCGAAAAAAAAATCATTCAATTCAATATGCAAAAGAAACCAATTAAATTTATCTAAAACTCAAACCAAACAGCACACAACATTGAAATGAAGCTATAAAATTGAAGTCAATTTAACAAAATGCAATTGAAATAATTTCAGCTCTTTACAGAACTCCGCCTAAACAAATGCAATACAATGCAGAACAATTTTACACAAGCATACAAAAAATTAAACTGGAATGAAAAAAAAGCGAAATTTCGTGAACACTTTGCACTGAGTGTGTGTATGTGTGTGTGTGTGTGTGGGTGTGCTTTTTTTAAATGCTATTTTTCAACACCTCTCAAGTGTAACCAAATTCAAATCTTCTGTGCGCCACAACATATGCAATAAAAAAAAAATTTAAATTGTTCGAATGAAGCGAAAAATCCAAAGCTGAATGGGTATGAGTTGAATGCAAAGTGAGTGTTGGTGAATGCTGTGGCACATGAGTGGAGGGAGTAGAGGTTTAATGGAGTAACGGTTACTAAAATATAGCGAGCATAGAGCTCGTAACGGGCTTTCACTGCTCTTGTCATGAATAAATAAATGAAGTACTGTTGCTTTCGCTGCTGCCCTCTATGTGTGACATATTGGCCATAGCTGACGATGATTGATAGCGCTGTACACACTCATACATATATAAATACGCAAATCAGAAATGGTACACAATGCATCACAATCACACAAGCACACAGACTCAAGTTTGTATCAAAATAAATGTATTGCATAAATATTTTTTATTTGATGTATGGAAAAAATTGTATATATTTTCAATGATTTTCCATATGTTGTCTATTGTTATTGTTGTTGTTGTTGCTGTAGTTGCTATTTTGGTTTGTTTTACAATTGTTGTATCACAATAGAGCTTTTTGCTGGTTTAGTCCATCAATACTGAGTGTTTTACAGGAATTGTTTTTTGATACAGACCCTTTGTGCATATTTATTTATTATTGCCTACTCTTAGGCGTGTTTTAAAAGGAAATTTTAGACTATATTCGTGAAAACGGCATAAATTAGAACAACATTTATAACAAAAGACAACAGCAATGTGGACATGCATTAGCGCTGGACAGTAGTATCAAAAAGTTTGCAAACATCAAACGAAACAAAACATTGGACGGCAACAATGTGTAATTTAACAAACTCACACACACCAAATTCACACGCTTGTCATATACTACCCTGTAGGAAAATCAACTAATTTAAAAGTAGTTGATAAAGTAGTTTTTTGTGAACTACAACTAGTTGAAATTCTGACGTTTTTCCATAGAACGAACTAACATATTTTGTATGGTGATGTCCGCTAAATAAGTCAATTGACTTTCGTCTGCATATATTTTTTTCAACTACTTGTTAAATTAGTTATATTTAAATTATTTTTTTTAATTACTTTAAAATAACCAATTGAAAACTATTACTGATGGCCAAAAGTTAATAATATTTGATGAAATAACATGGTTAAATATATATAAGCTTGTAATCTAATAAAAATTTTCAATTAAAACATGCCAACATCAGAGTAGCTGCCGCCTTAATATAATTCAAAGTAGTTTATACATCACTTGATTTTAAGTAGTATTTCAATTATTTCATATATAATGCAATAAAAACTATTTAGAATTGAAGTGGATGCCGCAAAGTACTTCATATACTAGTTCATTTTAAATAAGTTTTTTAATTAGTTGTTTTTAAAAACAAGTTAGTTTGTTCCTATAGGGTATGGACAACTGTTTTAGGTTGTATATATTTACATTAGCTTTTTTTTTCTTTGTATTGCTGCCACCGCATATTATAATGTTTTTATACAGCTGCAATTCAATTGTATTCTGTAAAAATTAAGTTGTTTGTATGTTTTCTATCATATTTATACATATTTTTTTTTTCAGCTCGGAGACTTTTTTATTATAAAATATACTTTCCATTAGTTCAGTTTTTTTTGTGTTTTTCTAAAAATATTTACCGCAGCAAAACTACTTTATATCAGTTGCAATATTTTAATTTATAACTGTTATTATTGCGGTTGTTTTTTATGTGCGGGGTTTTTACTTTCGTTACAGCATAATTTAAGCATACATAAGCATTAATTATTTAAATGTTTAAAAATGCTTAAAATTTATAAATATTTAATGGTTTATGTATTATTATAGTAAAGCATAATTTAACTAAAAAAACTTCTTATTTTGGCTTGCGGCTGAATGCTATAAATTAATTAAAATTTTAAAAAAAATTATAGCCAAGAACTTTAATTTTATTTTACTTGTTTATGTTTAATTTATTTTTTTAACATTAATTTAGAATAGCTTAATTTGGCTAATTCCTTAAGAAATAATGCTTTGAAAAAAAATAACATAAATAAGTAAGCACAAAAGTGTAGTGGCTCTGCTCAACAATTAATACTTTCAATTCATATTAATACAATTAAAAAAACTTAATACTTTCAATTATATTAAGATTTAACGAGGTAAACTTTAAGCATCGAAATGCAGAATTTATACATTAAATTAAGAATGAATTTCTTAAAAAGTAGTGTTACAAAAAATTCTTCTGTAGTTCCCCCCCCCCCCCTCCCCCCCAGCTACTGAATATTTCAGACTGATCTGCAAATATCAGTACCTTCATATCTGGTATCAGTTGAACACTAAAATACAGAATTAATAACAATTTATTTTGATTTAAAATATTAAAAATGTAATGAGAAACCACAAATCATGGTAGAATAAAAGAAGGTAGATGCATTTTGGACTGCATCTTCCTCATAGCCAAAATTGTCTAAATCAATATATATCACTTTTTGTTTGCGTTTTTTCAATAAAAGCGATGCGTAAGCTTTCAGATTTTCTATGAGCTATCAAATTCATTTTGACAGTAACGGCAATCTGCCTCTCCAAAATGCCTCTCTTATTCTACCATGCCACAAATAAAAGCCAACAAACGTCGCTTCCTATGACTGAAATCTCTACAAATCTTCAATCAAACACGATTTTTTAATTGCCGTAGAAAAGAAGGAAGATTTAATCTTCCGACAAGAGTTAAATACAAGATGCAACCCCGCCTTGATTATACTAAAATACATTGTAACGTTCATATCGTTACAAAAATAAAAGGTATAAATAAAGAAATACAAAAAAATTAAAAGCTTAAAATTTAAATAAAAAAAAAAACAAAAATAGTAGCAAAACATAAAAAACATTTAATTGTTAAAAGTAAGGAAAAAATTAGAAAAAACTAGTAAGGAATGGAGCTTCGGCAGGGTACCGAAGCTAAAATAACCCCCCGCAGCCGTATTGAAGTATATTCAAAGTCTTTAGCCGTGTTTCAAATGTGTATGCATAATCTGCAAAAATATTTGTGTCATACGCTTAATTTTATTTTACCCTTAGCTGACACATAGAGTAATTTGTAGACTGCTCATTATGTTAAAGAATATATGTACAAAATTTGATAGGTAATATGTGCAAATTCATACCAACGGTGTAAAATTATTTCGCTTAATATTAAATTGCCACGCCCCTGTTCAATTCTACCCAAATTTATTGACTACTGACTGCTCATTATTTCAAAGAATATGGAAAATTTGGAAGAAGTCGGACGAAGGCAATAGAAGGAGTTCGATTTAAATTAAAGTGGCATGCCCTTGTCTAACTCTGCCCAATTTTGTAGACTAATTATTGCTCATTATTCCAAAGAATATATTTGCGAAATTTGGTTGAAGTCACAAAAACGGTGTAAAAGGAGTTTGATTAGATTAAATAAGGGTTTGGTAGAATTAAATTGACACGCTCCTTGTCCAATCCCACCCACTTTTGTATGCTTAAAACTTCTCATTATACTAAAGAATATATTTGCGAAATTTGGTTAAAATCATAGAAACGGTGTAGATGGAAATTTATTAAAAAAAAAGTGCCACTCCTCTGTCTAGTACGTACACTTTTATGAACTACAAATTGATTCTTATGCCAAATAATATCCTAATCAGCCATTTAGAAATAGTGACTGGATTAAGTTTATATACAATACAAAAACTAAGCCTTTTCCAAACACGCTTGGAAAACATTTGCATAGGTTAAAAGTTTCCAAGTATATTTGTAGAACTATTGCGTAAAACACAAAAAGTTAGTTTTGCACAGTAATACTTGGAAAGGCTTGCTTTAAGTTAGTGTTTTTCAATCATATTTGAAAAATGCCAACAAAAATAATTTTTTTTATCGATACATTTTTCGTGTTCCTAATTTTATAAGTCAAATCTTAAGCTTAATAGGATTGTCAAATGAAAGATGGCAAACGTATTCGTTGAAATAAATAATATTAGTCGGTTTTCAGTTAAGTCGTTGAATGTTATAGTTTATTTCTTACTTTGATTTGATAATTTAATTCGATAGCCAATTCGATAGATATAAAACGAACGTCGTATGTTGAGATCAAAACGAAGACTGACGGCTTGTCGCATTGAGCCAGTTATGCAGAAAATATGGCGGAATAGATGACGCTGCTCTCACTTACACACACGTTGACAGTTCGGCCATTCCTGTTAATGAATCGTCCTCGATTTCGTCAGAGTCAAGGTTGATTAACATAGGTTAAGTCACTTGATAGAAACTCGGTCGAACTGTCAGAATGGATGAAAGGAAATCAAGAAAAAAAAAATCTGAATCTGTACAATTTTTAGCTTACAGCTACTTTGACAGTTCGGTCAAAGGCGAAAAAAGAGTGATTTTCTCTCAAGTGACTTAACCTATAGAGTCGTCATCTACCTCGCTGTCTAGAGCGGTTCTGCACCAGGGCTTCATTTTATCAGAGGAAAAGGTAGAACAATACTTGCGCGTAGAAATTTTCATTCCAGGGAAGTCTTCGATGATATATCGATCTTTTCCAAGAACCTTTGTTATAAGGTAAGGTCCGCGATATTTTTGTTTGAATTTTTTCGACTCATCTGTCGCTGGGGCTTCATTTTCTACTACTACGAGATCACCTTCAGTATAAATGGTTGGATTGGCGTGTTTGTCATAAAATCGTGTTTTTCACTTTTCTCGTTCAGCGGCTATGTTTTGTACTGCTTGCGTTTTTGTACAATTTTTTGTTTGTTTCTTCAGTTAATATTAAATTATTTTTATAGAAAATATTAAGTTGTTTAATTTACCTAATTAGCATTAGTATAAAACGTTTTTCCAAATGCAAAAATAAAGCATATTTAAATACCCATTTCCAACTGTACAGAAACTTGGAAATAGTTTATTTAAATTCTAATATCTTAGTTTATATAAACATTTGGAAAAAGCTTATTTAAATACTTATTTCCAATTGTAAAGAAATACTTGGATAAAACTTATTTAAATACTTCTATCCAATTGTAAAGAAACATTTTGAAAAATCTTATTTAAATACTAATTTCTAATTGTTACGAAATACTTAAAAAAAGCTTATATAAATACTTATTTTCAATTGTTAAGCAACACTTGGATTAAGCTTGTAGTAAGGAATATTTTTCCAAATCGTTTTTGTTTATTCTACAATTACTTATTAGCATTTTCTAATAGTAATCTAAAGCTTTTTCCAAGTTAGATGCTTACGTTTCTAAGCTTGCTTAAAGCTTACTATAAACTTGTTAGGCTGATTGGGATGTGAGCAAAATTTGGTTTAAGTCGGACAAACGGTGTAGAGGGATCTCGATTATAATTAAATTGCCACGCCCCTTGTCCAATCCCATCCACTTTTGTAGGGTTAAAACTTCTCATTATACTAAAGAATATATGTAAGAAATTTGGTTGAAATCGGGCAAACGGTGTAGATAGAGCTAGTCTAAAAATAAAGTGCCACGCCTCCTGTCTATTACCGACCAGTTTTATAAACTTAAGTTTGCTCAAATTACCAAGGATTATGTGTGAAAAATGTGGTTGAGTTCAGACACACGGTGTAACAGAAATTTGATTAAAAGTAAAATGCCACACCCACTTTTCTAATATAAAGACTCCGAAGAATTACACCGAAGAATATATGCATGGGTTGGATAAACGATATGGGCGCAATTTGGGTACATACAGACCTGATGTCATTCAGTTTTGTACATTTACGAAAGTTTTTCTATTTTGATGACGTCATTTTGTATGTGAGGTAGGCGTGGCTTTCATCCGATTTTGCCAAATATCATAGAGATATTTCATGTTATATATCAAAGCTTATGTGCAAAATTTCAAGATATTTTTTAATTTTTGTGGATTTTTAAGAGATTTTACGTTTAGAATAAAGCCACTTAGTTAGTAGCACCAGATTTAAGCACCTCGACATCCACAAGGCCACCTGGCTGTCCCCGGATCAAAAAACGCGAAACCAAATTGATCATGTTGTAATCGACGGAAGGTATACCTCTAGTGTTCTAGATGTGCGTACATTTCGGGGGGTCAACATTGACTCCGACCATTATCTTGTTGCAGCCAAGATCCGCATGCGATTCTGCAATGCGAAGAACATACGCACAGGAATGCAACGAAAGCTAGATGTCGCTAAGCTGCAATTACAACGGACTGCCGAAGCCTTCTCCGCTCAACTCTCGGTTAAGCTCAACCAACCAACCTCTGGACCTCTGGACACGGGTTGTTACGACCACCTAAGTAAGTAAGTAATAAAGCCACTTCGTATGGGAAGTAGGCGTGGTTTTCATCCGATTTTGCCAAATAGCATAGAGAAGGTTTATACTATACATCAAAACCTATGTGCAAAATTTCAAGGCATTTCGTTAGTTTTTGTGGATTTTTAAGAGATTTTAGAGTGATTTTCATTCGATTTGGCTCATTCTTGAATATGATCTCCATTTTTTAAAAAGAAGCTTATATTATTAATTTCATCACGATAACTTTAAAATTAAGGCTGTAATCGTGATCACAGTCGGACAGGCGGACAAACGGATAGAGGGACGGACACTCGGAAATCGACTCAGGAAGTGATGCTGATCAAAACTATATATACTTTTCAATACCTGCCATGCCTCCGTATTGGCGTTGCAAACGGAATAACAAAGTTAATATACCCCTTACGCAGTACGCGTTTTGGTATAAATATATATAACAGCTCGATGGTAATTGAATGCCGTCCCAAATTTTCTTAATAAGCGCATCGCACGCTCCTTATTTTTTACGATCGCAAGAAGCGACGCTAACACTGAAGGCCAGTAAGTGGACTGCAATTTATATTGAGCGACCGTTGGCAGCCTATAGTTCTCATATTGTTCATAATTAGGTATGAGTAAATAGGAGGCAAAATGCAACAATTGCGAGTCAAGTCCATTTGACCAATCAGTTATCTAATGTAAGTAAGACAACTTTTTCGCGATTAAAAAAAAATAAAATAGAAAAAGAAATAAAAATAAAGAAATTGTTCGTTGCAGGAAACTGCAACCCAATCACCAAACCAAAACCCAGTCACAAAATTACTTTCAGCTTCGTCCAAGTGCTTAGCTACGGCTTTTCGGTTTCGGTTAAACTTAAGTTTTGGTTTTAGCCAACTTCTTTTAATTTTTTTTAAGTTATGTCATTGTCAGGCTCAGACCCGTAGACATTGGGGAGTTTTAAGTGTTCAAACCCCCCTCCCTCCCTTAGCGTCCAGAAAGTATAAAGAAATAATACAAATGAGACTATTAAATTCAAAATGTAATTTTTTTTTTTTAGATAAACTGTGATAATGATGTTAATTTTCTTAAAAATTTCACTTAATTATTGAAAAATTTTTTTGGCCAAGTGAAAGATTACTTTTGCTTATAATATATTGGATTTATAATTATATTGGAATTCATCTCCAAGTTGTTTGTATATTAAAAATCAGTTCCAATGCTCAGAAAGCCCCTGATATCCAGTAATATATAAAATGAAATTATACCTAGAACCATATCTACCCAGCAAACCATAATTAACGACTATGTCGAAATTTCGACTAATTCGTAACTATTTCGAGCTGTCTTAAAGAAATTCTTACAATTTCGTTACGCAAATATCGGAACAGTTTCACTTTTTATACGAATTTATATAAAGTTCCGTTATGCGATTGTATGTACGACACATTAAAATTTCCTTTCTTTCGTAACTTTTCGTAACATTTTCGGTAGAACTCGTTACGATATTTCGTTACGAAGTTGTGTCAAACCCTTTATACGATTTTCGTTACGACTTCGCGACAAAATCGGAGAGATTTCGAAATATTCTTAACGAAATCGTAACAAACATTTCGCAATCTTTCCGATTTCGGAATCCGATTTCGTTACGAAATCGTAAATTATATCGTATGAAGCTGTTGACACGACTTCGTAATGAAATATCGCAACGATTTCGTAACGAGTCTTAACGTAAATGTTACGAAAAAGTTACGATTTCGTTCAGACAGTTCGAAAGAATGGAAAGTTTACTCTGTTTGCATTTCAATATGTTTTACAAACAGTAGCATAACGAAACTCTTTATAAATTCGTATAAAAAGTGGAACTGTACCGATATTTGCGTAACGAAATTTTAACGATTTCTTTAAGACAGCTTTTAATTTTAAAAAGTGTAAAAAATACATGAACCACGAAATTTAACACATTACATTGGGTATTCCACGTAAAGCGAATAACTAAAAAGTTTGACTATATTATTTTGTTGTTTTCTTGGTATATAAGAAATATAAAATTTCCAACTTGGCACAAAAATTTAGCCCTGTGCGAACCCTTTCCAAATAAGAGGTTTCTGAAAATCACCTTAAGTCTAAATATGATTTTTTTCGAAAAAAAATTCTCAATAGAAAAAATTTTTGTAAAACATTTTATACAGTCCAATTCTACAGTGATTTGATGATTTTTTAATCATGTTACCAAATTTTCTTAAAAACATTAACATTTACAGTTTTTTAAGCTTCAGCATTTATAAAATTATTTTTATTATATTAAAAGATTAAAAAACAATTTGGCAGTTCAAAGAATTTTGTTTTAAGTGTTTTTAATATGCAAATAATTTATATATAAATCCACGACCGATTAAATTCTTAAATAACCAAGAAAAGTTACTGTTTCAATCTTTTTATAAAAATTTATCTTGCTGAGTAATTATTTTAACATTAACATGAACTTATTTTCATGTGATATCTTACATAATAAATTGGGTATAAGATACTGATGCTGTGCAAAAACCAGTTTTCGAAATACGGTTTTTGAAAAATAGTTTGAAATTTAAACAAGACTTTATCGGAGTCGATTCCTCTGCTCAAAAAATGTTAAAAAAAAAAAATATATATAGTAATTGTTATTGGAATTGAATCATAAGAAAAAGAATCTTCAAATATTTTCTTTTGAATTTATTTAAATTGTCGAAATAATTTTCGAGAACAGTAATATTTTAGCCCTTAACGATAACTCGAACTAGGGTTCACACAGGTTCAAATAGTTGTACACAAGCTGGGGATCAAGCGTAAGACAGCCAAAAAGGCACCAAGTCTAAGGACTAAATTTTTTTTTCTCTCGTTTATAGGAAATGTCCATAAAAGTTGTGAATACAGCTTTATCAGCTGAACTTATTAAAAAGTGTTTACATTTTTCATAGCTGGTTTTAATTTTAATTTTATTAAATTGCAAAAAATCTAACCTATTTCTACCGTTCACATTAATATATTTGTATAAGTAAAATTTTGTCACAGACATTTTTACTTTTTTTGCTGATTTTCGGAATAATATTTTTTAAAAGAAATAAAAAATTCTAAATTTGGACCATTTTCCAACAAACTATAGGCAAAAATCAAAAAACTTAGTACTCAAAATAGATTTGTAAAAAAAAAAATTAAATAAACTCTTCGCATCTATCTTATGGTCATTTAAAAACAGGCATATTCACAAATAGCCATAAAAGAAAACGGATTTGCTTAAAAATTTTCATATCCTTTCTTTCAGTTATTACTGTTATCTACTTATAGATTTTTTTATCAAAACCCCCCTCCCCTAAGGTAAATCCTGGCTGCGGGCCTGGTAAAGCTTTCTGCCGTCTGCAACCTGCTTGTCACTTCCTGATTCAATCGGTCCTTAACCGTCGTGTGCACTTTGACACTCAAGTATATAAAGTAATCTTAAGAAAATGAAATGGTTAATCAGAAAGAAAATTTAAGCGCGTAAAAATATTGTAAAAGAAATTAAAAGAAAAAAATACAATATAAAGAATAATAAATGGACTTTTTTTATCGATCTGGGCTAAAACCTTCTGGCTTAGCTGTTGAGTTGACCTTCGAGTCAACCGCGATAAATGCGGCGATTTACTATTCGTAACGCCGATTAAAAACATCATTGATTTGAAAAAACTTTTTATACGAAAATATTTTTGTAAATATTTTAACCCTTTGCACCATTTCGTATCTTTTAAAAAAAGTCTAGAAAAGTACTTTTAAAAGTAGTTGTAGAGAGTTAAAATATTCTATGAATATATTACTCAAGAAAATTTTACTTTTAGTCTATTTGGACAAGATTTTTGAATTTAAAATTGTTGAAAAAATAGTTTGGATGTAAAATTGTTGAAAAAAAATTTTAACATCTGATTAAACTGCCCACTTTATTTATATTTTAATAATTTTTTTTATAATCTTAAAGGTTGATCCTGTCTTTGCAATTTATTTCAATGTCACGTAGAAGACGCCTGAAGAAATATCCATCAGAGACACTTTTCTATTTTATATAAAAAAAAAATCCAAAAAAATTTTGTTTTTCTACACTTCAAGCTATAATAAAATTATGTCAGAAATTAAAAAATTTTATTTAACATTATAAAAGTTCATAAAAAAAATCACTCAGTTTTGGGCATCCATACGCTGTTCTCCCCTTAAGCAAAATTAAAATGCATCGCATACTTCTGGGGCGTATTTAGTACAGTAAAAATAGCAGCGCTGTCATTGACAAACATGCGAAGGAACACAATTTGAAGCTTAACACGAAAAGCTATTCACAACTTCTGGCTTAAAAAAACAAAAAAAAAAAACAAACATTAAAATTGAAAACAATGAAATAATGCTGACTGCAATTGACATTTTTACACAGCAGCAACATGCTATCGCCCGATATGGATGGCATTTTTATTAGAAAATCTATCACAAAGGTTTTTCTGTCAGCAACTCTCCGCTAAGAACAAAACAAATATTTCAAATAAATCTAGCAAATGTTTGCGTTTTTCTAGAGATTTTTTTTTAATATTTTTTGTATATTTTTTCCATCATTTTTGCGGCAACGAATGTAGGTCGGCGGTTTAAGTAGCAGCTTTGGCCATTTGACAGTACAGTGTGTTACACAACAACACCTATAGCAAAAAACGATGCCTGGAAGTAGCACAAGCAAATGCGCTTATAATGCTGCAAGGTTGTTTTTTTTTTAATATATTTTCTTTTTCCAACCCAACATAATCGATAACCAATGCAATGCAGCCCTAAAAGGCGACAACATTTTTTTACCCCCCTCCTTTTCGCATGCACTTCAGCTTCAAGGTAAAAGTCAAAATTTCATTGCAGCATATACGGCAGTTGCCAGTTTTTTTAAGCAAAAACATGCTGTAGCTTTAAGCAATAAAAATAATATCGAGCTAAAGTGAATTTCGAAAATTGTATGGAGCAAAGTCAATTCTCCAGAAGAATCAAAAACAAATGAAGCATAAGAAGCACGAGAAGAGAGTCATGATGATATAAATGAAAGAAGTCAAGCAAGAAAAAAAATAGTATAATATAAAACAAAAGAAAAACATAATACAGCAACATGGCGCCCAAACATGTATCGTGGAGCTATTCCAAACTGTTTCAGCTACTTCCTTTACTTTTTCTGCTTTTTTTCTATCAGTTATTTAACTACGTCTGCTTCTTTTCCTTCTTCTTTTTATTCTGGCCTCACTACTTCATGCTTGCTGCTACGGGCCATGGTCGCTGCCAGAGCCGACGGTGCTGCCGTTTGTCTACCGGATGTCCAGGGAATATATATTTCTCCAAAATTTATGGTCAACATCATCGTCTTGAATGCCGCGCATTTATATTGAGCCTAGCTTGCATTATGTGCAGCCTTAAGTTGTGGGTGTGTCAGCACATCCAACAATCTTTTACTCGGCGCCAAATTGTTGCTGAGCATTTTTGTATTTTTTTTTTCTTAAGTTTTATTTTGTGTTCATTGGCGATTGTGTGTATGAATCAGTGGCCCAGTAAATGCTATGAAATATTTTGCAATTTGATATATTTAGCAAAGAAAGCGTTGCGAAGTGTAACGAAAATATTAGCCACGCGGGGAAATTTCGGATCTAGTTGAAGAATATAGGGTGATAACGCTTTTTGAAATAAAAAGATATTCGAAAATACTTTTGTTGCCACTAATATAATTGTTTTTTATTATTTAGCTTACCAAATATTTAGTAATTATTTATATCAGGTTCTTCTAAGATACTTCATATTCACATTTTCACAACACATCAAAATCGGAGTAGTAATATAATCCTACTTAACACACTTCAAGGTCAATTTTTTACTAATTCACACTGAAGCTGAAATGTTGAATTTTATATTTAAGATTTTGATTTTAACCCAGATAAGTACAACGTCCTTCCAGTAAGTTTTCAAGCATTGTCGCTTATTATCCTATTAGAAGACAATAGCCAAACGAATCGCGAATGGATTTTAAATTTTGCACGTTACTCTTTTTTGTTTACACCCGGTTAGTTTTAATTTGAATAGAGTAAAATAACACTAATTTTCGATGCCTGAAATTGTGGATCCTATCGTAAGCATGTGAGTTTTATTAAATTAAAAAATAAAAGGAAAAACAAGCAGCTATGTATATCCAATAAAAAAATGTTTCTAAAAATTCTTTTCATTATTGTAGTAGAATGAACCCAATGTCCTTCCAGATGGATCGAGCGTTGTGAAAAGAGGTTAGCGTGTATATATTTTGTGGGTTACTTATAATAAATTAAGCACGTTTTGAGTAAAAGTATCAACAACTTAAAAAATAATTCAGGCTTATCTGGGTTAAATCGTAGAAGAATAAATTTTAAGTTACTACATAAAGAAAACAGAGAATATTTCTTTTTATAACGAAATTACCACCTTGTTCAAAAAGAAAGGTTCATTCACACTGTGAACCTGACTTAACTGTCCGATTCGAAAATTTTTTTTTAGTAGTTTGCCACATGTGGCTATGACAAGGCTGCCAAATATCAGCGTCTCTTGTTGACATCTGGTAAAGTGACAGTGTTGTGTTTACAACAACTTTTTTCGTGTCTTCGATTTTTACGCTGGAAGAAAAAATTGAGCATCGAGTTTGTATCAAATTTTGTGTGAAAAATGGTTTCAACTGCGCCGATACGCGTAAAATATTGGTGAAATGTTGCGGTGACTCTGCTCTATCGTATCAGAAGGCAAACCAGTGGTTTTACCGATTTGTGAGTGGCCAAGACAAAGTAGAAGACGACCCCCGTACCGGACGGCCATCGTGTTCGACTACCGAAGAAAACGTTGAAAAAATCAAAGAAATGTTGGTCAAAAATCGCAAATTGACGATTAGAGAGATAGCAGAGGACGTAGGCATTTTGATTGGATCCGTTCAGAACATTTTGAAGAATGAATTGGGCTTGAGACGTGTCGCTGCGAAGTTGGTACCAAAAGAACTCAATTTCATGCAAAAAAGAGACCGAGTTGCTATCACGAAAGATATGCTAGAAATGGTCGAAAACAACGAATCATTCATCGAATCCATCATTACTGGTGATGAAACATGGGTATACGAGTATGACACGCAAACCAGGCAACAGGCGAGTGAATGGCGGTCGCTAGACGAACCGAGACCGAAGAAACCACGTCGTTTTCAGACAAAGAAGAAGGCGATGCTCACTGTTTTCATGAATTTTTGCCAGATGGTCAAACGGTCAATAAACAGTATTATTTGGACGTTATGAGACGTTTACGTGAAGCAATTCGCTAAAAAAGACCGCAGTTGTGGCAAAACGAATCATGGATTTTGCACCACGATAATGCACCATCGCACAATGCTCATCTTATTCGTGACTTTTTGGCCAAAAACAACACAATAACCATCCAGCAGCCGGCAAATTCACCTGACCTGGCTCCGTGTGATTTTGTTCCTGTTCGATCAAGTCAAAAAACCGCTTCGAGGAACGCATTTCACCCGCAAAGAAGAGGCCGTGGAAAAATCGGTGAGCGCTCTGAAGGCCATACCAAAAACCGTGTTCCAGAAAGGTTGCAATGACTGGATCAAGCACTGGCATAAGTGCGTTGCAGCTGACGGGGACTACTTTGAAGGCGACAATTATGATTTGGATGAATAAGCTTGTACTTTAATTTTTTTCATTAAATGAACCTTTCTTTTTGAACAAGGTGGTATTTTTCTACGTGGTATTGAAAAACCATCAGATATCAGAAAAACCAGAAAATATCAGTTAAAATATTTTTTCGTTTTATTAATTTTACTCACATTTATGCTTTTTAATAAATGACAACTGTGACAGTTTCGAAAAATATGCAACATTTCCTGTTAATATTTGTGATGGAAATTTATTTTGAAAATGGTTTTGCAAAAATTTTATGAAAAATTGTGTATTACTATCATTAATATCAGAACCAAATCTTCTTACTTCTGGATTTTAAGTTTCTCTTGTCACTAATATTTTCACTCAGAAATATCAGCAATTGACCGTCGAGATGGGGTGAATTGTTCAAAACGAATTTAAAACCAAGCCTGGATATGACGTCATCACTCCTTAAATAACTTGAGAATAGCAAACACCGTTTCTCTTGTAATCAGGTATTTATTGCAACTCTACGGACAGATTACTATCTGCTGGCGATCAAGCCAGAGAAGGTATTGCTGCGCTAAAGGAACCAATAAGTTTGATTAACTTTGCGATGCCTACAGAGAGATCATGAAGGTCTTAAAAACAGATCTACCCGACGAAGGAAATTATAGGACGAGGTAGACTTCACTCCATTGGATATCTCAAATATAATGAAAAAAAAAACGAAATGGCCATTTCAGCCCTTGAAAGGACTTTGACCGAGCTTCTTATGATCAGATCGAGAACAGGATGTACATGTTTTATGCCGACTCCGAACGGCTTACGTTCTCAAGAAGCTTTTCGTGGCAGTTTCTACTCTCTTAGGTTTGCCATTGTCTGCAGAGAGGTGGCGGCCGAATAGAAAAATTAATTCAATTGAAAAAACTTTCTGTGTCAGGTGGGATCCGAACCAGGGTTTTTTGGCGTATGGGACACATATTCTTCCCACTGCGCCACATATATACTGGGTATGGAAAAAATTAAGTCATTCAGATGATCAATACCTACATGCTCACACATACTTCGCCTTATAGGCAAAACAGCCTTACCACAGCAATCACTGATTCAGTCCGTCCCCGATGATGACGACTTGGAACCGATTTGGGTGGTAGCCAAAGAGAAGAACATGCCAATCGCCAATTCTGTTAAAAACAAAAAGGCTTCATTCAGATTCAGATAAAACTCCGATTTACGCACTGAAATCTTAAACCCTGTCGCAACCACAAACGTTAGTGCAGCTTTATGGAAAACGCAAAAGCTTCTGATAATACCAAAAGGCAGTGGCTCAATAATGAATCCCTAGGCCTACCGAGCCATATGTCTGCTTGATACAATAGATCTTCTAGCGCGCATTCTGCAATCGACTTCCAAGTGAAAGGAGACAAACATTGATTGAAAAAACGCAGTCGACGTAAGAAGAGTACGACGCTATGTAACTGTTGAAGGTTCAAGGATGTATTTCTTTGGGCGTCCCACAGGAGTCAGTTCTAGGGCCTTAGTTGTGGAATGTAAAGTATGATGACGTTCTAATGACCTATTAGTTATGCTGACATCAAAATATATATATTCACAAAAAAAATATATTTTTATGCTTTCATCTATACATTAATACGCAAACAAAAAGTTTGTGATCTTTCTTTACCTGTTTTAACTTCAACATGACATATTCACATGAAACTCTTATCGATGGAAAACATTTTTCGAGTAGATTTGCACAATATAATTTTATTCGAATATGTTGTTATTAAGATAGGTAAATCTAATCAAATGGAAAAAACTTTTTTTCCCCAATGGAACAATGAGAAACCAACAACAAAATACAGAGCAACACAGCTCTGTTGAACATTGTTGCTGTAGCATACACGAGCAAGAGTAGAATGCGAGAGTAAAGCAGACGCTTCACAAGAGCTGTGTTTTATTATTGTTGTTGTTGCTTACCCTTTGTTTTTCTCTCAACAGAATGAATTTGCCACCGGTGTGTTCAGCAAAAAACAAAAACAAAAGAAAAACCGATTTTGATATGGTCGAATTTCGAATTACACAGGCGATACTAGTATATATTAAAGAACCAATATTAATTTTTCAATACAAAATAGTTTTACAAAAATGAATACAAAATTTAATTATATAATTATTCATATTTGGATGCTTTATCATTCATGACTTCTCTTTGGTTATTCGGTTCAGGATACTGAGATCCATTCCTGAAAACTTAAAGGCGTATTTCATAAGTAACCATTTTGGTTTTTTATGCATTAAGGATTACTATGTCTCAAACACAATGAATAAAACCTTTAATAAATAAAAGTTCAGATCCGTTGATAGATCAAGTCTTCTCATCATTTTAGTAAGCAAGACTATTCTCGTGCTAACAACTTTAATTTAAGCAATTGCTACTCCATCGCCGGACTATACTACAATAAAATAGCCATAGTCATACCTACTAAAAGGATTGGTATCCAACTTCAGGCTCCAAGATAGACATATAGTCTTAAAGTATTTTATCTGAAAGCATCTCCGTTTATCCTGACTTCGGATAGGCCAGCGGACACCGGCCCAGCCGACCACAAAACCCAGAAGTTTTTCATAGGCCGTTGACAAAAAAAAGCTGCAAATATTAATGTAACCGGAAAGGTGGTGAAATCAAAACGTATTTTAACAGCATCTCTAGTATGTATACAAAAAAGCACCCAATGTACTCGCACTATAGAGACTAAAGCCGAACACAACCTAGTGAACCAAAATTACCGTTTTCGAATTTATTTGTGAACCCTTCAGGTAGAAACGTTAATTTTCGACACTCATAAATTAACACTTTTTGCATCATTCATCGGACTAAAATGCCTCTCAAAAATTAAACATATTTATTTTGTTCGGAAATCAGTTAAAAAAGAACCATGTGAAATTTCTTTTTCAGCACTTGGAAATGAACTCTTTTTGAATCAATCGTCGGACGAAAATGCATCTCAGAAACCAACTTTTTTTTTCTTCGGAAATGAGTCAAAAATTAAACATAGATATTGATATTTCAAAAGAGGAAAGTCTTGATTGTTTTCCAATTTGACAAACTTTCAAATTATATATCGAGGGCCTATATTAATTTTCCTCTATCTGCATTTTAAGCGTTTTTTTTTTAATGCCAAAATGATGGCTGGCCTCGGCTGCATCTATGGTATTAATATTAGAGCGAAAAACTGATTCTAACACCTTATTTTAATCAATTAAACTGAACCTCTATCTATAAACTTATTTTTTACTTACGACATAAGCCTCTATCTGCATTTAAAACAAGTAGTTTTGAAAAACTATATGAAGATTTTTTTTATTTTGACACATTTTCTTATGTTTTTTAACAAAAAAAAATAGTTGTTGGCATATAAGAATTCTTTTACATGCCGAATTTACAATGGATATAACAACATACAAAATGCAATTAAAAATTATAGATATCAAAAATGGTACTCAAAATTACTTAAATTTAGACAATGAAATATATTTCCCTAAAAAATATAATATAGAAAAGAGAGAGAGAGAGTGAGATAAGGGGAGAGAGAGAAAATAGAAAGAGCAAGAAGAAAATAGCTATGAAAAATGTTTGAAGATTAAATGCTTATGGTTACTTTAATTAGAGACGCTTTTTATACCATTAGGTAATGAATTCCATGACCTAATAGCAGCGACGAAAAACAATATACTGAAGTTGAGGTAATTAAATGTAGGAATCATGAGGATCATGCTTCTACTTGATCTGCAAGACTTCAACTTTTCGAAGAGATATATAGGACTACGTGTGTATATGATCCGGTGTAGAAAAATGCAATATGTAACTTCAAGATAACTTCGTAAGTCCCGACCAAGTATTTTTTTACAAAAGGCAGAGATATGATCGTGCCCATTAAGACCGTATACATAGCGAGCTGCATTATTAAAAGCGACCAGGAGTTTATGCAAAGACCCAGAATCAGGCTTGCAGTGCACGACTTTAGAGTATGATATGATTGGCAGAATCAGCTGTAATACTAATTTTCTTTTCATTTCAACGAGCACAAAATCTGATGTTATTCGGAGATTACGAAGAATAAAGTACACTTTTTGTACGCATGAGTTGATGTGATCATTACAGGCTAGGGATGAGTTAATTTGTTTCAGTTTAACGCTATTTAGTAGAATTGAAGGCAAGTCATCATGATGATATGGATTCTTGGATATAGGTAAAACTACTGATTTCAAGGGACTCAGCGTAAGCAAGTTTTCATCCGCCCATTTAGATACTGAAGCGAAGTCCTCATTAACTCTAGCACATAGATCTTCAACTAGACCTAATGGTCTGGAAAGGTACAATTGGAGGTCATTGGAGACGTGGTGACACTCGCTGAAAATATTATTATCAATGAACATTGTAAATAACAACGCTCCAAGTACGGAACCTTGGGGAACTCCACTAGAAGTGCTTTTTAGCATAGAAAAATTATGTCCCACACGAACTCTTTAGGATCTACCCGCCAAGTAGTTTCTTAGGAAACGGACGGCTGATTTAGAGAATCTGAAACTTAGAGACAGTTTTTTGCAAAGAAGTGAGTGACTGACCGCGTCGAATGCTTTTGAAAAATCCAAAAAGCACAGTAATGTCAAATCACCATTATCAAAAGGTACTCTTACGTCATCTAGAATTTTGACCATAGCAGTAGAGTAACTGTGCTCTGGCCGGAAACCAGACTGGAGATGAGACATTATGTTAAAAAGACTTAAATGATGAGATATCTGCTCCGTCATGAGGGACGGACACCGAGGACAATATGCTTATTGGACGGAAGTCACATGGGTTGCAGGCTTTAGATTTTTTTGCTATAGGAATAATGGTAGCCACTTTCTAAATCTGGGGATAGCACGAGGTGGTGAAGCAGTGATTTACTATATAGACAATCGGACTAAGAACATGCGGCAAAAAGAGCTTACTAAATCTGATGGAGACTCCATCCTTCCCAGATGCATTCGATTTTATTTTCTTTACACTGTGGGCTACGTCCATTTCACTTACAGCATTAAATCGAAAACCATTCGTACACTCTAAATCACAACCGTTATCAGCATCATCATCATTGGCGGAATGAATTTCATCCGAGGCAGAGTTAGCGACGAAGTAATCGTTCAACTAATTGGGATCTAGATCGCAAGCCTCGGATGTTGATACAAATAATTTTCAGTTACACTAGCACAAATGTTTTAGAATTTGGTGCAGCTCTTATTTTAGATTGTCCTTAATGGACTCCACGTAAATAGCAAAGGAGTTTTTGAAGGATTTTCGATTTTGTTAGCTAAACTCGTTTCCTTTGAATACAGTTGTTACCAAGAATTCGAAATTTATGATAATGGGCATCAAAATTTGTGGTTGTTGAATGTTGTGTGTTGGGATTGATTGATTTTTGAAAAAACATACGACACCTGCCTAGTTGCATACAACTCAATTTTCAATCGCATCGAACAAGTGGAAACATCTACAAGAACTTGAAGCTGTGATTCCAACCGGATATCATAATTTTTATGACAAAATCAAATACAAATAAAATTATAACATAACTTTACTTGAGATTCTCATGTAAAAATATCAGTATCTTTGAGTTTTAGCTTTTCTTTTCATGATAAATACGAAAATTGTTGAAAAAAACACATCAACAATAAAAACAGCACAGTTTTAACTGATGATTTCTTACAAAAAATGGCGTTTTTACTACTATACAAACACCTCTATCTGCATTTATAGAAACTTTTTCAGGACACACCCCACTATATGCCATAGCAGCTAAACTAGCGCAAAAATTTAAAAAAATTTCATGCACAGTGTTCCGTGGGCACCTTTGAACAACATTGTAGAAGTTCGATTTTTCAAAAATTGTCAAATAAGAAGACGAAACGGTTTTTTCGCTCTCCTGAAAACTTTTACTTTTGCAGATAGAGGAAAATGAATATAGGCCCTCGATAAGAAATACTTAAATAGTAAAGTTACTAACTGGGAAGTTATTTGATTACTTTTTGCATGGAATGGTCGTGGTTTTATTTTTATTTCGGCTTGGTCATAATTTTTGATAGAATCTTCAAATGTTATGACAGACTTGTTGATAGATGAAAAAGGAAATAGTTTTTCATACGTACATCAATTTATGAAAGATAAATGGTTTGTTTATGAGAAATTATTTCCAACTGATTTGATAAAAAAATTATTCTCTTTTGACCTTATTTAAGATTGCAAAAAAGAAACATTTATGATTAATTTCTGAACTCATTTATGAACAAAAAATAGTTCAAAAAAATTGGTATCGGATGAAACGGCGAAAAAATACCTTTCCTTCAAAAACTTAACTTTAATATCCATTACATACATAAGGCCTTTAACTTTTATATCCATTTAAAAATATTTTTCTGAAGTATTTACAAATAAATTTTTGTAACGGCCGTGGCAGACTGGTTAAAGTGGTCATGCCAAAGTATGTGTCCGCATGGATTCAAATCGGACACAGAACATTTTTTTTTCAATACAAATCATTTTTCTGATCGGTCGGCAACTCTCTATAGACAATGGCAAGTCTCAGAGAGTAAAAAAAACTGACATATAAAGCGTTTTGAGAACATGAACCATTTTTTTACAAGCACGCATAATACAAACTGATCAATAGAACCTCGGTCAAAGTTGTTTCGAGGCTCAAATCATTACAAACTGTAAATCAGCAAAATTTAAATAAACTTATACCACAACAAAATAAAATTTAAGTCTCTTGACCTTGAGAAAATTTGTTCGGTTTGCATACAATTTAAGTCGGTTGGTAACGTTAACTCAGTGTATAGTTCGTCGGTCGACAGAAGCTCGATCATTATTTGTACTCGTTTTTCTTATATTTGCTTATATTACTCAAACAAAATTGAGAACATTGTCTTAAACTTACTGTGAATTTTTCTTATCCAACTTTTGTACCTGGTGAATATTCTTCAAGAATCTTTTCAAATTGACCCTGTAACATTTTGTAACAACTTTTCACTAACTAACTGCCGACTTGGTCTTCATTTCTTATTATATGTTCTGCTTTGGCAGAAACACACTCAATTATATAACACAGCGTGGAAACGAAACTTTAGTATACTTCTATCTAATTGTATATACGAACGCACATATCTACATTTGTACCAGTCTGAGAGTATACTATCACATTGTCTAAGGTCAGTTACTGGCTTCTATTTCAGCCAGCCAACGCCAAGTTCTTCAATTTCGTGTAATAAATCGTTTTGGATTTTCAAGTTGAAATTTTATAGCAGTAAAAATTGTGGGCGGAAAACAAAGAGCATCAAGGAAGGTGGTTGGTCACTACAACAGAGAGTGATGGTGATGTGGTGTAGTGGGAACGAATTGTTGTAAATTGAGTTTCGAGTGCGGAAAGATATGAAATTTAAGCATTTTGCACAAACATAAATATGCAACGGAAGTGGCAACAAAGTAACAGATAACTGAACAAGAGCAGTTAAATAAGGCGTGGTGGGGCTTGAGGTAGATTGTATCAAATGACTGTAAGAAAAAATTAAACTTCAAAGTAGCTGGTAGTTGAAAAGCAACAGAATTCGTTGATTTGATATATTGTAGATTAAATTGCGTTAACAATTTTTACCCCCCTAAAATGAGTTTTGAGCATTTGCGATGATTTATGAGAAGACATAATTTTTTTTTTTTAGAGTACTTGAATTTCTGAAAAGTTAATAATATATCAAATATTACTGAACGTAAATTTAACACAAATAATGGCATTAAGTAGCTTATACTAAAAATTATCAAATTTTTTTTAATCTTAGTTATGCGATGATTTAAGACATGTTTTGTGAGTAAAGTGAACGCAGTAAATGTTATTTTCAGAAGTCATACCTAATAAAAAATGCAACAAAATATTAGTATATGAAAAGTTTTTCGTAACAAAATCAGGCAAAATGTCATTACGTGTCAAAGTTAATTGTTCTCATTGTGCTTAGAATAGGAGAGCTTCACTATTAAAACGCCTCTTGATGACAAAAGTTGCTAAATTGAGTCAGTAAATTATAACAATTACTTTATTTTTCGGGCTTATTTTTTGCTTTTAATACGAAGCTGCAAACCTGGTGATGAAGTGTTGTGAGGGCATTTCATTTTTTTTTTTTTTATATGCAACTTCTTCTTCTTGTTCGTTGTCTTTTGTTAATATGGATTTTTTTACATCTTATACGCTTTCACTCTACTTGAACTACGATAACTGAATTTTATTTTTTTCTTTTTCTTCTTAACATTATTTTTTCCTTCCTTAGTCCACTCATGCCACGATTTAAGCTATGAAAATCTCGAGAGTCTAATTTATGGTTATCATTTGTTTGGCTAAAAGCAAAAGCAGTCAAGCATACAGACGGACAAATCGAATGGTAGACAGACACATAGCCAAAGAGACGTTCGGTCAGACAAAAAGTATAAAAAAGTTACAGGGCATTTAGGGCAAAGAGACAGTAAAAGTTGCGTTGCGTTCAATACATAAGCATTTATTTATCTACAAAAACACACACGCACACATATATCTTATGCTTTTCTGTATATATGTATTGTTAAAACTAGTTCTTATATCAAGATTTGATAATAAAAACAATTTATTTTCTATGGAGGTCAAACACACTCATACAAATCATATACATTCGTGCAAGCATTCAAACTACACTTGCTGAAGGCGCATGGAAAACGCTGTTGAATTAATGTCCTTGTTTAATTTTAGAAGGCAAAATCACCGAAGGTGTTCAAGTATTTTGGACAAAGGAATAGTTTTTCATGTCAAAGCTAAATTAAGGTGCTGAGAAACTGAAGTGAGTGAAGAAAATCTGTGATTGATGCCATTCAGTAACTGAGTATTTATAATATGTTATATGAAAACTATCAAAGGTGTGTACTGGGCCAAATTGGAAGCATTAATTTTGTTTGTCAGATATAAGTACTTCTTCTGCTTTTAATTGTTTTAGGCTTAATTACATAAAAAAGTAAACATGTAAAAGATATAATAAAATCGGATTAATTAATTAATTAATTAAATATTTTATTTATATAAATATAGTTAATTTATATAATTTATATAAATATAATTAATTTATATAATTTATATAAATAAATTAATTAATTAAATAATTAATCAATAATTTATATAGATTACGATAATATAATAATCATTTACAAATTACACAGTGACACAAAATGAAGGTCATTGTCTCGGGCGTGAACCAAACCAAACTCAAACGATAGTATTTGACATCAATAACAAAAGTCCAAATCCCTTTTTGCTCCACTACGTCACAATTTTTTTTTACAGTGGTTTCAAATTTTAAATTTTCGGTCAAAAATGAAATTAAAAAATAGTAAAAATTATATGTAAAACTTAATTCAGGGTGCTTCTTGTCTTCAAAAACCTAAACTAAAATTTCACGGGGAATATTTTTTTGGAACACTTTAACCCTCTAGCTCCTACCAATATGGGTCATTTTGACCCTTTTTTTGGAAAAGGTCCTAAAATTCAACATTGGAGGGAGGTCAAGGGTTAAAACCTTCCATAAAAATATTTTTAAGAAAATTTCATTAGGGGTCACCCAAGACTTGTAACCTCTACGAGTTATAGGTTTCACATAAAAAACGAAACAAAAAAACCAATTTTTTTTATGTTTTGTTATTTTTAATGTTATTTTTATATAGTGTCCATATCGTTTTCACTGTCATGGCATGAAATATTAGATACTTCAGAGAGATCTATATCAATTTCTTGAAATTCATCTTCAATCCCGCTTTTGTCACTTTCTTTATAGGTTGTTTTGGACCACCAACAAATTTCAGCCAGTATTGCATCTGGTGTTTTCTTTCCTCTATATCTGTAAAAATGAAAATATACTTATCTGGTATAAAAGAGTTGATTGTAAGTAAAGTTTAATTTTAAATTACCGCATTTCAAATGGCAAGGATACCTGATGAAATCGTTCCCCTTGCTCATCCGATTCCGTACCGAGTTGCCTTTCAAAATAGTCCAGATGGAAGTGTAAAAAATGAATTTTTAACGACATATTGACACCAACTTTCTCGAACGCATTTAGCATCTGAGTTACATCCTTTTTATAGGTATGAGAGCGTGTTTTGCCAAGAAGACCACTTATAACCCCTTTTATCGCATTCCATCCAATCAGCTTGTCATCGACTAGCTCTGCATCAAACGACTCGGACTTCATTAGCTTTCTTATATCTGGACCGTTAAGTACACCTGAAGATGTGAAAAAGAATTAGAAAAAGAATGTTTAAGTTTGGATTAACGCATATTTACCATTATTAAGCTTAGCTGGACTCAGACGAGGAAATGTTTCCTTAAGAAACGCCATAATTTCTTCGCTTTTAGCTATCGTTTTGATAAAGCTTTTAACGATGCCAAGCTTGACGTGCAATGGTGGTAGCAATATTTTTTCCCTCGGGACAAGTGCCTCACGAACAACATTTTGATTTCCAATACTGCTTTCACTTCTCATACACCAATTTTTAGTATTATACTGGTTTCCTTTGAACCTAGTATCCCAGTCACACAAGAAACACATATTTTTTGTATATCCGCTTTGCATACCACAAAGCAGAGTGACTACTTTTAAATCGCAGCAAATTTTCCATTTATGCTTTGCGTAATCCATTGACTTCAAAATAGTTTTTAAAATGTCATATGTTTCTTTAGTTTCGGTGGAATAGGCTATTGGAATGGAAGGCAGTAAATTCGATATATGAAGAAGCACGGCCCTTAGACTTGTTGAGGAACTGTCGATAAATAATCTCCACTCTTCTGGCTTGTGTTCAATGTTCATTAAAGCCATTAAAGCATTTACATCATCACATTACGAGTATGTTTTTGCACCATTAACTGAAAACATCTTTTGTAGGTCCGCTTGACGCTTGCGATATGCGCTAACTTTAGTATTTGATGCCAACAAATTATGCGCATTTAAAAATGAAGCAAGTTCCTCCGATTTCCGTTGTGTTAATTGGAGTTTGGCTACTAATAAATCCAATTTTGCCTGTGTAATCAAAACAGGTGCACTAACTTCTGATGGGACAGGATTATAAACAGAATCTACTTCCATTTCACTTACAATGGACAGGGCTTCATTATTTAAAAATTCATTTGGGCTAGGGCGTCTTGGAGGAATCTCTTCAGAATGCGGCAATGGAACTTGAGCGCTGGGAACACTTTGATATTCAAACTTCGACATATTTTTTTTCTGTAATCCCCACACAGAATTCACGCACGCATAACAGTTCAAGCGATCATGTTCAATTGGGTCAATCCAAACCATAGGAACACCGAATGGCATCGATCCACGTTTGTGATGTAACCATTCCAACAAGTAATTGTAGCATCTCTTGCAAACTGTTTGTGGCACCCATGGGACATCAGGAATAAATGTTTGATCAAAGTATTTTTCATATGCTATTATCAGTTCCTGACTGGAACGACCTTGACCGCGTCCTGATGGTGTGAACTGACCGCAGATATAACAAAATTTCTTTAAGTTTCCGCAGAACTCCATTGAAAATATAAATTTTTCGAAAAAAAGACCACGACACTTACACTTTCACTGTTTTAATCAAAGTACTCAATTCTTACTTATTTGAATTTCTAAGCTAAGCCACCTTAATATAACTAACAAAATTTTGGAAAATAACTTATAAAGTATTACATATATTATTATAGCTTAATACCATTACGCCGTACCGTTATAATAAATCAAATTTATTAAAATACGAAGATATTAACCTTCCCAATACTGCACTATGCATATTGGTAGGAGCTAGAGGGTTAAAGTGTTCCAAAAAAATATTCCCCGTGAAATTTTAGTTTAGGCTTCTGAAGACAAGAAGCACCCTGAATTAAGTTTTACATATAATTTTTACTATTTTTTAATTTCATTTTTGACCGAAAATTTAAAATTTGAAACCACTGTAAACAAAAATTGTGACGTAGTGGAGCAAAAAGGGATTTGGACTTTTGTTATTGATGTCAAATACTATCGTTTGAGTTTGGTTTGGTTCACGGCCGAAAATATGTGTTGCACTGAGTTATAAATAAAACAATACTTCGTTCGCTTTTTACAATAATATCTGAACTCAATATACTACATATATGTATGTCGGAACTATTAAAGATATGTCAAGCAATATTACTTGAGCGAAACAATGGTGAAACACTTGTTCAATTATGTAATCTAAAAATGTGTGAAGCTATGAAAAGAAAAATGTAAATAAAAGGATACAAGAAGGAAATTGTGTTTTTTAGGAAATAACAATAGCGTTTTTTAGGAAAAAGATTAAAAGAATGTAGCCACCGGTGAAGTTGCAAATAATACTATGGCAGATCCGACATAAATAATTTTACATGAGAACAAGTTTTTGAAGTACAAGTAATAATTCGAATGATTTGCTTTCACTGTGCAATTTTCGTTTGGACATGGCATACTTGTATAACATGAATTTTTGGGTAACACGAAGATAAATTAACTTTTCTTGCTTTTCATGGTTGCCAAACGCAACGAGTGACAACAAATTTCTGAAGACGGTTTGTATCAAAATTTATTTTTTTTTCTTTTTATAAAAGTAAATTTAAAAATAATACTTCAAAGGTAAGATCCTTCCTGTCACTCATCAATTGGAATAATTTTCGAATATGTGATAGAGGAAAAAAATCTAAATTTGACGTATTCATTTATCCGTGTTAAAATCAGCGATTATTTAATATTTTCCACTTCACAATTTCCTATGGAAATATGAAAACTTATATGTATGTATACATAACTAAAATGTTTATGTAAAACCAATATTACCTTTGCTCATGAATGTTATGTTGTATGAAGAAGAGTTAAAAAATGCTATACTTAATTTTTTATTATTTTTAATACAAAAATACTTGAATTTTGTAGCTATTCTGCAAACATAGTTGCGTACACCGAAAAAAAGCTTATGTTAAATTGAAAAAAAAACCTAGTATAATTTCTAAGATGGCTTTGGCAGTTTTCAGCCACCCAAGTACTTTATCAAAACGCCTAAGTTTTACATGTTGACTTGCCAATTTTGATTGGTTGATAAATTAACCAAGTATTTGGTAATTTTTTTTTTAACACTACTTTAAAAAAAATTGAATTTCAAATATATAACTTTTTTCGGGTTTTGGTTTTTTTTTATTTTCCTTTTTTTTTTTTTTTTTGAAGCTCCCGCCTTCTCTCGTTCTGTGTTTTGCTTGACTGAAATCGGCAAAACTACACAAAATTTTTCTTATATCGACACGGTTATTCTTAGAAATTAATGACTCGGATTTTTTTGTTGCTTCATGTATATTATTACAAAAACTTACTTACTTACTTAGTTGGTCGTAACAACCCGTGGCCGGGTTTCAACCTACCTCATCAGCTCTCGCCAGGCGCCTCTGCTTTGCGCGCGCCTTCTCCAATCGGATACACCAAGTGCGGATAGGGCTTCCTCAGCCTGGTCCATCCATCGGAGGCATGGTCTCCCTCGTCGTCGTTGACCAGCGACCCTCGCCTCGATCACCTTTATCGCTGGAGCTTCGTCGTTCATACGATGGACATGACCCAGCCAGCGTAGTCGCTGCACAGTTATACGCCGGACTACGTCAATGTCATCGTAGAGCTCATACAGCTCGTGGTTCATTCGGATGCGATAGTCATCGCCGACTCGAACAGGACCGAAGATTTTGCGAAGAACTTTTCTCTCGAACACCCCCAGAGCGGCTGCGTCAGTTTGCGAAACTACCCATGCCTCAGCGCCATAAAGCAGCACAGGTAGAACGAGCGTCTTGTAGAGTGTTAGTTTTGTCGATCAAGAGAGGGCTCTTAGTTGCTTACTGAGCCCGCTTTATCTCCAGGCTGATTTCGTTGGTGGTATTAATGGCGGTGCCAGGGTATACGAACTCCTTGATTACTTAAAAGTTATAGCTGCCGGATGAAACGTGGAAGTCTAGACGCCGCGCTCCTTTGCTTGTAGACAGCATATACTTTGTTTTACCCTCATTTATCGTCAAACCCACTTCGGCTGATTCCTTTTCGATAGCAGCGGTAACATCTCTCTTGGTTCTGCCAACAATATCAATATCATCAGCGTACGCAAGGAGATGGACACCTTTATAGAAAATGGTGCCATTACGATGCACACCGGCCTTTCGTACGATCCCCTCCATGATGATGTTGAAGAGATCGCAAGACAGTGGATCGCCTTGCCTGAAACCTCTTTCGATATTGAAGGTTTCGGAGAGGTCATTTCCTACCTTGACGGCGCTGCGTGTGTTGCTCAACGTCATTCTGCAAAGTCTAATCAACTTTGCAGGTATACCGAACTCAGACATTATTGCGTATAGACAACCCCTTCTCGGGCTAACGAACGCAGCTTTAAAATCGACAAAGAGATGGTGTGTGTCAATTTGACTTTCGTGGGTTTTCTCCAGGATCTGTCGTGGCGTGAAAATCTGGTCTGTGGTGGACTTTCCAGGTCGAAAGCCACACTGATAAGGTCCAATCAGTGTTTTACTAATCGGCTTTAATCTTTCACACAGTACGCTTGAGAGAACCTTATATGCGATGGAAATAAGACTGATACCTCTATAACTTGCGCAGATTGTTGGGTGTCCTTTCTTAAGTATAGGGCACAGTACGCTGAGGTTCCAATCGTCGGGCATGCCTTTTTCTAGCCATATTTTGCTGATGAGCTGATGCATGCACCTTATCAATTCATCGCCGCCGGTTTTAAACAATTCATCTGACAGGCCGTCAGCACCCGCTGGCTTTGTTGTTTTTGAGTCGTTGGATAGCAACTCGAACCTCATCATGGCTAGGTGGTGGTACTTCCACTCCGTCATTGTTGATTGGTAGCTCTGAACTGCGCTCTCCATGGGCGCAAGCTCACAAGAACATAACAAGAACATTTAATTAAATTAAATATCAAATACAAAAATTTTACCTTCTCATGCCGTTGAGATTCGAATCCACACCATCCAATACCACTGCGTATGAAGTAACTACACTACGCATTGAGCCAAACTCCTTCGTTACGCTGAGTGATTTATTCAATAATAATTACAACTGAAGCTACCCTATAGGAACAAACTAACTTGTTTTTAAAAACAACTAATTAAAAACTAATTTAAAATAAACTAGTATATGAACTACTTTGAATTATATTAAGGCGGCATCCACTTCTTAATAGTTTTTATTGCATAATATATAAAGAAATTGAAATACTACTTAAAAAGAAGTGGTTTGAAAAACTACTTTGAATTATATTAAGGCGGCAACTACTCTGATTTTTACATGTTTTAATTGCAAATATTTATTGGATTACAAGTTTATACATATTTAACCATGTTATTTCATCATATATTATTAACTTTAGGCTTCACTAACATTTTGTTACAAAAAGACATATTTTTTTAGTTACTACATTGAGCTGCAAGACAGACGTGGTAAACACCCTTTAAAACTGATAAACTGCCTCAAAAACCTGAGAAACGATTAAAAAGCCTTTATTATTTAAGATATTGAAATTACAAACTGGTAATGTTTAGCAAACATTGCACAATTTGGACTCTGTACGGAAATTGATGCATTGCTTAACCATTCAGCAAACACCTCATCACTTCAATAGTAAATACGCACGCCTTTCCCTACGTAGCGTCGAGTCTGCTCCACCACTTTATTGCGATTGACACTTAAAAGAAGCAATAAGCAAAATATCGGTGTGTCCATCGACCATGACTGATGGTTGCAAGGCGTGGAAAATCCCGCCGACACGCTTGTTTAGCTCATATTTTGATATTAAGCATCAAAAAGCTATCTCGTGTTAAATAACAGGCCCAGTATCCACACAATTCCGATCAATTGGATCGGCACCTTCGCTCATGTACCCAGGCGGTGGCGTGCCCGATTTTGGAAACTGCTTCCGTGGTACGCATGCTCACATATAAGCGCAGAGTTCCTCCAGTTTCTGGAACCTGTTGAAAGCAGAAATAGTCCAATGAAGAAAGGAATAATGAAATTATATCTACCAACGCAGCGTACTTGTTGCGCTCCTTGAATATAATTACTAGTTCTTTTTTGAATTAACTGGCAATGAGGTTTGGCATGAATTACTTTTGAATTATTTTAAAATCAATTAAAATTCCACAAAGAACGACATTTCACAATTGTCCATTAAAAAACTCTGATCTTTTACATTTTGCTTTTAGATTTTATATTTCAGAATTTATTTGTGTAGACCAGGCATGATTTTGTCAAAACATTCAAATAAACGATCTCTTTGATGTATAGAAATTTTAAATGTTTATGCTTTTAAATTCATCTTCAGTAAGTGGAATATTAAATAGTTTTCAATTGGTTATTTTAAAGTAATTAAAAAATAATTTAAATATAACTAATTTAACAAGTAGTGGAAAATAAATGCGGTTTTCAATTGATTTATTTTAAAGTAGTAAAAAAATAATTTAAATTTAACTAATTTAACAAGTTATTGAAAATATATACAGACGAAAGTCAATTGACTTATTTAGCGGACATCACCATACAAAATATGTTAGTTCGTTCTATGAAGAAAAGTCAGACATTGAACTAGTTGTGGTTGACAAAAAACTACTTTTAAATTAGTTGATTTTCCTTCAGGGTATGCTGCAGCTATTAACAGAATACTGCGACATACTGCACTGTTAATACAACATCTATTAACATCTGTGAATCATATATTTTTTTTTGCAGGGTATCGAAGTATGTGCTTTCAAAGCAATGTATTAAACTAAATAAATTTAATAAATTGCTTAGGTGGATTAACCTAGCTGCAGTTATGTCAGCAAACGGAAGCAAGGCTGCTTGGATCAGTTGGTAGATCGATGTACTGGCACCAAACGTTCCAGGGTTCGATTCCGCGCGGCGGGCAAATAAGTTTTTGTGTTCTTCTTTTCTTTTTTTTTTTTCTTTTCTTTTCGTTGATGAAATGTTAAAATTTACTGGAGTGAATATTAACGTGTGTTTTTTAATTTACTTCATGTTATTTTTGAATTTAAAAGTGGTTTTATTACAAAAAAAACCATTAAATAATCAAATCTATCTCTCTGTCGTGTGTCTAATGACGTAGCTGTGTTTTTTTTTTTTTTTTTGTTTTGCTGCAAAAAACCTTAAAACTATGCATAAGCCATCCATGTTAGTTGTTTTTTAATTTTATATTTTTGGATTTGGGCTTAGGTGTTAATCAAATATTTTTTTTTTTTGCAATTTATCGAAGTATGTACTTTCAAAGCAATGTATTAAACAATAAATTGCTTAGGTGAATAAGCATAAGTTTATAATATCCATACAATTCTTTTTACCCAAGCTGACTTAGGACATTTACATTTTTTTTCTCGGTGTAGTTTTGGTGAATCTGCTAAGCACCAATTCAAAGAAAAAAGTCACTGATGCTTTGTTATGCATTTTGGATCTCAGCCATATTTTTTGTTCCACTAGAAAAGTAGAATATTTAATATTATATACAAAAAAGGTATATAAAATTATCTAGATTCGAGCTGTTTGAGTAAAGCTTCTTGTGATTAGGATCGTCCTTTGGTCGCTTCGTTGAACATTTGTTGTGGGATAGTCCTTAAAATCGATGTTATGTTGACAATTCAGCAGTGGTTCAGGCACTAGAAAATAATATTGTCAGAGCTACAGTGGCGCCAGTTACTTTAGCACCGCCCGGGGTTCCCCGTTTAACTGAGCTGGAAAGTATACAAACTTAATATTCTTAATATTGTTCTGGTAATTGAGTTCCCCAGCTAAATGCGTTAAAAATCAAGTATTTTAGCTGACGGAAATAACCGCGTATTTGTGAAATACTTTTTCAAACCATATCAAATGTACTGAACAATTGGGGTCAAAGGAACACCAAGTTGAATTTCACAACTAATCGAAAGGGTTTGCCTTATCAGTTAAATGCAAAACTTAAAAAAATTTTACAGGTAGCTGTTTTATATGCAAGTCCTTAACTTAGAAGAAAACTAGCCTATGGCCAACTTTATTGTTAAATCCTGTTGGGGCAAACTTTTTTTTATAACTTATTTTTTCATACATTTTTAATGACAAAAAATAAAAAATCAATATTTATCAGCATTAATAAAAAATATTAATTAATTTTAGTATCAGCTTTTCTCATATTATTTGTACTTATAATATTAAAAGAGCTAGAATTTTCAAAAAACCGACGATAATTTGGTAGCAGCTGTAGCCACTACTAAGCTGAGGCTAACTCAAATTTGTTCTTCAAATTTTACAATGTACGAAATATTACTATGACAAGACAGACTTTCTCACGACTTTTATGACTGAGCACTCAACGCACACTACTGTTATATTATTTAATTCGTATGAAGACTATTAGTTAGAGTACCACTAATTTTTTGAAATAGAATTACGTCTTAGAGCGTGGTTTGTATGGGGATATTTTTTGAAGCACATGTAACGTTTTTGTTCACTTTTTGGAGTATACCTACAGCCTTTAATATTCATTGTACAAAGATAAAATGTATGCAAAAATGTCAGTAATACGGCGAATGAATTGAATTTTGCCATTTCTTTAATAAAATATAAAAATAACACAATCTAAGAAGTAAACATTCACATATTCGTATAAGAAAAATTATGCATAAAATACTTCAGTAGCCGCTTGTGTTGTTATTATGGATGTTGATTTGGCTCATGCCAATATCACGAACGAAACATCGTGTTAATTGTTGAAACTAATCGTTGTGGTAAAAAGTCATAACAGACTAAAACCTGGTTTTCACTATGTCAGTTGTATGACTACAACGTGTTGTATGACTCAACACACACCCAACCACTAGAAACTTTACTTTTATTTTCACAAATATCTAAACAGAGCACTATTTTAACATGCTTTAATGTAACATTTTTAATTCAATTTAAAATCCATCACTTTATTTAAAATCATATTAGTGGATAGAACCATGGCTACCTATGAAATTCTCTCCGCACTTTATTCTCAAAATATAAAATAGTGTAGAAAAAAGTTCTAGGCGTGAGGTGGGTCAAACTAAAAACTATAAGCAGCATAATTTGTATAAAATCTTTACTTTTATCTAGTGTTCCTGCTGCAAATAATGTTTGTCCTTCCATAAAAAAGCCATTATTCTAAATATCTGCAGAGCGCACATAGACACACATACCCAAGCAGTAGAAAATATATAAGCGTACTTATATCAACATGGTAACGCACACACACACACCCTATTAGCACCGACAAGCATCCAAAAATTCACGTTTATTTAGTTATGCAATAAATTAAGTTTTAACATGCAGGACAAACAAGCTGCACTAAGATGGTAAAATAGCGGTTGGTGGGGCAGTTGATGGAGGATCTGGTAAAGTTGCTGGTGCCGCAGCTTAGAGAGATAGGATTTGTTATAAATGAATATTTTATTGGTAGTGGGTGGGTGCTGATGATAGCAGCAAAAATCAAGGATTTTTTTCTTAAATATATGTAAACAATGTCTGCTGCTGTGGTTATTTTGTTAGGCATGTGTGTGTGTGTGTGTGTGTGTGTGTTTAGTTTAAGTTAAGATATATTTTAAAATATTGTTTTCTCATATGCTGTTCTCGCAAGTTTATCTGGTTAGGGTTTAAGCAAATAAAAATGTTATTTGGCATACTTTTTGGCGCTAAATAAATCGGTATTAAATTCACCTTAAAATATTTTTAATATATTTTAATATACCTTTTTGATTAGTTTTTATATCATTTGTTCAATATTACAGTATGCACTAAAAAAAAAGAACTCTATCTGATTTATCATTTATATACGAACATGTTTTCCGAGCAACTCACTCAAAGCATTGACGGAATAAATAGAACACTAACAGCTGAATGAATCACAGCGATAATCACGCTGATGAATTTGTGTAGCGGCCAATGAAACAGTTTGTTGTGTGATATCGATGTTTTGCTTCGATGCATCGAAAATTTCCCACTCGATGTACAAATAGTCGATGCATCGATATTTTTTAAAAACTGACATCTCTAGTACATTGAACAGCCATTTCAGTTTATCAATTGTGCAAAAAATAAAGAAGTGAGTTTGACAAAAAATTGAAATGGATACAAAAAGTGTGGTTTTTCCAAAAAGACAGCATGAAATGAAAAATGGAATGGAAGCACAATGAAGAGTCTTTCTAAAAAACTCTAAATATTAAGAGGAATATTTGATGACTTAACAATTAAAATTTTTATTGTTTTACGCAAAAGTTTTTGGCCTGATTCAACAGTCCGTTAGAAACACAATTAGCTCAGTTATAGTAATGAATTTGAAATTTTGTACAATTTTGCTAATAAATTATTTTGTTGTGAAATAATATCTGAAAATTCCTCTTCATTGATGCATCGATGTATGCCCTCCGATGTATCGAAAAATATCTATGTACATTTCGATGCATCGAATCAAAGGGGTACATCGATGTATTCCCAATAAACCAAAAGTATTCGTTTCGAATTCGAGGTGAAACCGAGAGCTCGTGTGTTTAGTTTAAAAACGAAATTCGTTCTCGTTTCGTTTTCAAGTCCGCAAGCGGAAGAAATTCACACTTGGTTTTCGAAATGAGATTTTTAAAATAAACGCATCGTACAAAAACAACAACAACTCTTATTATTTATGAAGAAAATAAGCAAAAGGTTAATTTTCAAGGTTTTTAATAACCACTGAGAAGTTATGGATTATTATATTGAAGAAAAAACTCTAAGGGCTAGTTTTCAATAGGAGTTTAATCTTCAGTCAAATTGCATTTAGCTTAACACAGCAAAATTGCACGTCTAAGCTCAGTTAAGCTAGATATTTTAGTATCCGTAAAGGTTTAATTGACTTCGACTATCATGTGATGTGTTTGTTTTTTGCCTAAACTGAGTTTTAGCGTCCAATTTTGGTGTATTAAACTCGGGTTATTTTGACTAGATTTTAAACTCGTACTGAAAAACTGGCCCTAAATGTTATAATTAAAAAAAAACAGGAATTGCTATTTCAGCCCTTGAAAGGACTTTGACCGAGCTTCTTATAATCACAATTGTGTTGTGATTAAAAAAAACTGTCTGTGTCGGATGGGATTCGAACCTGGGTTTTTTCGCATACCAGCCACGCGACTTATCTAGTTTGCCACGGCCGCCACCAAATCTTATAATTATAAATTTTAAGTTTACCATGTCAAGAATAGAAACCACGTCATCTGAATGCTAGTCCAACACCTTACCCATTCGGCTATTGCAGTTGTTTTGTGTTTGTTTTTTTTTTTATTTTATTATTAAGGTTTTTTTTAAGATTTGACTTTAAAAACTTTTTTTGACTTTTAAAAACAAATAAATATAAACTTAAAACACGTATAAATAACAGCAAACTTAAAAATATACTTTAATTTTTTTTTTAAAATAATTTTTTTTTTTTAATAACATACAAAATAAATAAAAAAAATCGAAACGAGTTCGCAAAAATCCAAATTAGCGAAAACGAAAATTTTTCGGGAAGACTTTTTCATATAAAAAAACTTGATCGACTATTCGTGTCGAATGTATACCATAGCAAAGCCGACTTTTTAATATATATTTTTTTTTAATGTTTTTTATTAACTTTCTGTTGTTAATCGGTGTTTTAGCGAATATATTTTTAATAAATTTTGTATGAAAAAAGACTTCTTGTTTTATAAATTTTTCTATGAATTTTCTTGTATTATTTTCTCGTCTCCTTCATGCCAAAAACGCTAATGTGCCCTTTTTTGTTTTTCTTTTTTGGAAAATCGACTTTAAAGATTTGAATGGCTCAAAAAAATTCACTTTTTTTTCAAAATTTTTTTCGGAAATGGATGGTGCATGCCTAAATAATACACAGTTAAAATTTATTTCACCTTGCTACACAAAAACATTAAAAAATATTTCTTTTCGTGCAACCATCGTGCATGAAGGGAAAGTTATTTTGTATCCGTTGATTATATAAATAATTTTGTCCACGCGAAAAATTCTCGGATTCACTTATTTGGATTTTTTTCGAATGCATAATGAAGTCGATTTTTTAATATGAGAAAAATTTTTTAAGAAAAGTATTTTTTATTAACCTTCTGTTATTAATTCACCATTTTAGCGAATATTTTTTTTTTCATAAATTTAATATGATAAATTATTTTTTATATGAAAAATTTTTGCTAAAATTTGTTTCTTTCTTTATACTATTTCGTGTCTGCTTTTTATATCAATTATTTCTGCACATATTTTTTTCAAGTTTTTTATATGTCTTCACGAAAAACTCTCGGACTCGCTAATTTCGATTTTTGCGAACTTGTTTTGAATTCGTTTCGGATCCGCGATGGCGAATCCGAGATCTCGTATTCGTTTCGAATTCGAACGAATCTGACTACGATTCGGTGTTTATTGGGTTTCTGCCACTGACATCCTTATGTGTGATAACTCTATACAAAATGCTGTTGTTGTTGGTTGTTTTCTTTGGAAAAACAACACAGTCTTGAATCCTGATGAATATAAGTCTTAGTAATTGAAAAATGATTATTATTGTGGCTTTGCCACGGACGTTTCCTATTTACACGTTATACGTTTTTGTAACGAACTAACATCTGAAAAAAGAAAAAAAAAATTCGGTTTAGTAAAGAGTTCTGGGGCGTTTAATAGTTTGATTTTTTTTTTTTTTTGGATACATACTTTTCAATTTATAACCCAAAACTACCTCAATTTTGTGCACAAAAAATAAAAACTTTTCTTTCTACGCCCGCCAGTTTGTCATATATTAATATTTTCAAAAATCAACGAGGCCAACCAGTATCCAGATATCTTGCTTTCGCGGCATTGCACTTTTCTACCTTACCGACGAATATTTTTGGACCAAAATATCAGGGATAAATTTTAAATAGTTATACTTTAATAGTGTAAAAAAATTGGGTCAAAAATGAAACACAGCTTCAAAAAACAATTTTTTAAAAAGGTGTCTTTTTCTTCGAAAAACTCCTGGAGGCCATTAAAGTAGGCTCTCTAGCAAAATTCATGAGTAGTTTAAAATAGTTGATTTGATTAACTGAAATATTTTATAAAGATTCTATAAAGATTTTATAAAGATATTCTTATTATATTCTTTATCAAGAAAATTTAATTTAAAATTAGAATTTTATTTTATTTTCTATTTTTGAATTCTATTAATTGAATTTGTATTGTGAAAATCATGAATTTGAATTAAGAGATGGTATATTTTTGTTCGACGAAGTGGTTAAAAAACACAGGTGCGCCGTTGGACATACGAGAGAAGCATAGCTTTTTCGCTGTTTCGTAGATTTCATAATTTATTGGTTTCTTTTTTTTTTTGTAATAAAATTTACATTGGCTTTTGGATTGGTGCATAGAGTAAAGAACTCTAAATCGATGAGGTACGACATCGATTCCCACGGCGATCCAAGGAATACTTTTAATTTTTCATTTTCTTGTTGAAATGGACGCAAGCAAAAAAGAAACATTAATTCTATGAAAACTCGGTGTCAAAAAAAGAGTCCTTTTTGAGATTTCACTCAAGCAATTCACAAAACGAGGCATAAGAAGCTTCCCTTCAAAACAATGTTCAAATGGCATATTTCTCTTAATTTTCACCATACAGATCATATTTTCCCCGGCATCCCGTTCTATTTAAAAAATCCTGGAAAACGGAGAAAATCCCGCCACCTGGCAGCTCTGTATACATGTCAAACGAAATAAAAACCATATATTCTTTGGTTTTGTTTTGCAGCGCAGCAAGTATATGTTTCCCCACTTTTCGGATTGATCGAGGCTCATCGGTTTTTTGTTGGGCTGTGTAGTGTCGCCAAATCGTTTTTAGAAAAAGCGCAAGTTACAAAATTTATATCGCCCAAAACTCGCCCAATTTTAAGCTTACGATACTTTGTCTCTCAAAATATATCATTTTAACATACCAATTCAAACAGCATATCCGTAATATTTTGCAAATCCTTGTCGAATTTATTAAGTCATCGACTGAATTAAATGGTAAAATTGCAAACGTATTTTCTTTATGCTCTGTTATCCATAAGTGCTAATGTTTTTTTATGACGTAGTCTTGATTCTTCCTTGAGTGTTTGAGGCTCACCAAGTAAGGCTCAAGATAGTAGAGAAAAATTTTGCGAATCGGGTTGATTTTGATGAAATTAATCTATTAAATAAACCCGTGGCAGAAACATCGGTGTAAGATATCAAAAAAAAGAAAATGTAATTTAAAATCTTACCAGAACATATACTTGGATGTTGGGCGTATTGAATTTCTCTTTTTTTGTATGCTTCCTGAATAAGGGATTGTCCGAAGTTCGGTATATTGAATTTTTCTTGGCAATTCATTCAAATAGATTAGGTGACAAACACACTGTTTTTATTATCGAATAAAATTCTGATTCCCAATAATACATTAAGAAAACCATGATATCTGTCTTGATATAATACTGAATTCAACACGAAATGACAATAAAAATTGTCAAAGCTCGCTGGTCTTAAACCTACCGAGCCTTGTAAGTGGGAATGACTTTTTGCTAAATTCATGGCGTATGCAGCTTTTCAGGTTAACTAATTTTTTGGAAGCATTGCAAATTTTCGATGAATGTAATGGACCCAGCGGCAAATTTATGGAGTACTCCAAAATTTCATATATGAATGATGTTACACTTGTTCATATATTATTCATATATGAATTTGTACGTGAAGTTGTCTATGGGAGAAGGAAGCTCGACACTTGTTGGCATACTTTGTAATCGAAAATGTAGCCTATGTGCTTGACTACTCGTGAGCATATTTTGTAATCTAAAATGTAGCCCGTCTGCCTACAAAGCAGCCGTTGTCTTCTAAAATTAATTTAAAAGTGGATAGTAACATTTGTACATTACCGCCTACTAATATATTGCCTTTCATCGATGAAGTGTATTGCCCATTTGCCGCTGGGAATATTGTTCGCCTTCCTTTTTTGTCCAGTGGAAAAAACATGCGATTTTTAACGAATTTGCCTTTTTCGGTGCAGCGTGTGAAAGAACAATATCCAGTATGCCTTTTTGTTCCAATAATAAATTATCGGACTGGTGTATCCATTATGAAACACCTTAGTGCTGCAAAGAAGAATTTGTTTTCATGATGACGTCCTTCAAGAATCAACTCCTGCATTTCCGAAACAAACTCTGACAGAAGCTCATTCGCTCTTTTTGGTTTCGCATATCCATTGTAAGCACCAATTAAAAATACATCAGAGGTATTGACAACACTACCTTTGTTTTGGCCAGACTTGCTTATTTGAACTCTTGCATAGTGGTAGACCATCAATATTTATATCTAATTCAATCGCTTGTTAATTAAAAGTGGTAGAATGTAAAAAATCAGTGAGTGCACCTTTGACTCCATAGTGTATGTTTGTACCGGAACCCATTTTCCGGGAAACAACTGCATTTGGTGTTTTTTTTTTAAAGTTCAAACATCTTTAGGAACACTTATGACGCATTCTCTAAAAATTGACGGCATGTCATGAACAGCTGCATGACTAATGTTATATTTGATGGACCAGCTGTGGGTTAGTTGTGTGTGATTGTCTTTAACACTTTCAGCAACTTCGAGAACGTTGTCAGCTTCCACACATTCAATTATTTCTTCACTTTGCACATTTTGCATATTTTTCTTGAAAAACTTCTTGATTTTTTTCGACACTTCTTCCTTGCTTTTTTGTCTTCAAGATTTTCTGGATAGCATTATATATATTATATAGATATTTTATTATATTTAATTTATACTTTTACAATTTTGAAAACATTTGACATTTTTTTCATAAGTCTTAAAAGTTTTGCTTCCCTTTAACGGGTTTTCAAATTCTGCTTCGTTCAATGATACAACTACTACTTACTGCTAGTATAAATAGAACTGACAGTGTTGACAAAAGTGGGCATTTATTGTCAAAACGAGGTGATGACAAATAACGGTGTTGTTTTTCGCAACATAAAAAGGGATTCTTCTTAGGAGGGTAAAATATTTTTTAAAACGGCACAATTTAAAGATTCAGTTTATTAGTTAAGTTTTGCTATTTTTTATTTTATTGAAACAGACATGTTCTTATAAGCTTTTATTTAACTTCCCTATAGGAACAAACTAACTTGTTTTTAAAAACAACTAATTAAAAAACTAATTTAAAAAAAACCAGTATATGAACTACTTTGAATTATATTAAGGCGCCAACTACTCTGATTTTGACATGTTTTAATTGCAAATTTTTATTAGATTACAAGTTTATATATATTTAACCATGTTATTTCATCAAATATTATTAACTTTAGGCCATCAGTAATAGTTTTCAATTGGTTATTTTAAAGTCATTAAAAAATAATTTAAATATAACTAATTTAACAAGTAGTTGAAAATATATGCAGACGAAAGTTAATTGACTTATTTAGCGGACATCACTATACAAAATATGTTAGTTCGTTCTATGGAAAAAAGTCAGAATTTCAACTAGTTGTGGTTGAAAAAAAACTACTTTATCAACTACTTTTAAATTAGTTGATTTTCCTACAGGGTTGCTTCGTTCGTATATATGTACTAGCCGGGTTTTCACAAAGTTTTCATTCAAAAATTGATAGTGGGTAGGCTTGATTTTTCGCTACCAAAACGATTTTTTATTGTTTAAGTAATACTACAAATTATTAACCTTAAGATTGTTATATCATCTGATAGGAAATCGAAAACCTAAATTTTGGATTTAATTTTTTTTACAACAAAAATAACTTTTATCCAATTTTTTGGCTAAAACTAAAAATTTTTGAACATTTTTTAAAAAAATTTTTAAAAATATTAATACTTTGGTTTAGTAAAAATTTCAACTTATGTTTGAAGGATATTTTAACAAACAACATTTTTCAAAAAAAATTATTGAAATCCATTGCAAACTGACTGAAATATTTGCCTTCAAAGCTAAAAGTGTGAATTTCAAGTCGTTTTTCTCTCATTCTCAGCTTATAATTAATACTAAAAAGATCTGGTACTAAATTTTTCACAGTTTTCAAACTACATACATGATTTTGGTATAAAATTGAAGGAAATTTAAAAGCGTTTATTGATTTTGTTCTCGTTTAACCGAAGTGCAATTTAATCCATTAGGGCCGAAACAAAACCATACAAAACAGACATTTTTTGACTTGAAGCAACATTTTGGTGAAAACTATGTATGCCATTGAGCAGAAATAAGTTATTATTGCATGCTAATTTTACTTTTTTTAAAAAACTGGCACTAAAACTTTTGAAATATTATGCAGTATTTAATGAAAATTCGAGACGCATATGTTTCCATATAGTAACATTGGTTGTTAATGTGTTAACATAAAGTATCCTATTGCACTCTCTGCTGACCTATAAATATGTGTACAAAATTTTATAAAAATCTGAGTTGTCGTTTAAACGTGATGAGTGAACATAAAAAGTGGCTACAGATTTATTAATAGTATAGATGTATGTCCGCAAGTCTTGCAAACAATTTTTCGAAAGCTTGTGGTTCTGCGATTTAGCTGAAATTTAGCATACACGTGTAGACCCGAAGACAATGCACTATTCTGAAAAAAAAGTTGCCACACCCCCTTTTACCGCCCACAAATCAATAAAAATGCCATATATCGAAAACTACTAGGCCGATTCAGATGAAATTTTGGTAGTAAATTTCCTTCAAGTAGAAAACGGGGTTTAAGAAAAAAATTTCACCACACCCTCTTTTACCGCCCACAAATTAATATATCTCCAAAACTACAGGGCTGTTTTAGCTGAAATTTTTGCAGTAAATGTCCTTCAAGTATTGCATGGGTTAGAAAAAAAATGTTGCCACACCTCCTTTTACCGCCCACAAATCACTAAAAATGCTATATCTCCAAAACTACTAGACCGATTTAGATGAAATTTTGGTAGAAAATTTCCTTCAAGTAGAAAATGGGGTTTAAGAAAAAAGTTCACCACACCCCCTTTTGTCGCCCACAAATTCATATATCTCCAAGACTACCGGGCTGTTTCAGCTGAAATTTTGGCAGTAAATGTCCTACAAGTATTGCATGGGTTAGAATAAAAATGTTGCCACACCCTCTTTTACCGCCCACAAATCAATAAAAATGATATATCTCCAAAACTACTAGCACATTTGGTCTAAAAAATTAAAATGCTGTATGTAAGGCTTTCAAAATAAAAGATGTTCATAATAAACCTTTAAGACTAAAAAGTAAAAAATAAAAATATATAAAAAAAAAATTTAAAAATAAGCTTTTATCTAAAACCAAAACGTGAACTAAAAAGAAAAAAATATATTTCATTGAAATTTGTCATATTATATAGTAGGTATATTCGATTCAGAAGAACCTCTCCCTTGGTTACCCATCATCATAATAAAAGCGTACGTAAATGGGTAAGTTTTATTGATCTACATAAATTTAGAAACTTTAAAAATGTAAAATACATTTAAATTTTAAAAGCTTAAGGCACTGATATTGTGCAGTAAGCCTGTATAATGGAACGCAGTTTATATATAGATAAGACTACTAAAAGATTCAATTCCACTGATATTGTGTAGTAAACTTGTATATTATACATTTTGAAAATTTCTAAATTTATATACGTCCCTCTTATTATGATGATGGGTAACCAAGGGAGAGGTTCTTCAGAATCTAGAATATACCTACTATATAAATAAAATAATAAATATAATATAATATATATAATATATAATATAATAAAAGCTTATTTTTTAAAAAAATTTTTTTTATATATATTTTTTATTGATATCCGAATGTATCCGAATAGGTATATCTCAGTCAACAATTACATTAGGGATGCGGTTCCCAATCAGTGGGTCGGAAGGTTGTAACGGTAGTGTTACAAGTTGGTCGCGACTCGATCTAAAAATTATCAGAAGCAGTCGAATAAACTATCAGAAAAGGTACAAAAATTGAGTATATACTGATTGATTCTGGTGTGGACGATGTGGTTTTTTGATATGTACGATGTGGTTTTTTATATGTACGATGTTGTTTTTTATATATGCGATATGGGATGAAAACAAAAATAAATTGTGACAAAAAAAATTTAAAAAGAAAAAATATATTTTGAAAAATAAAGCGTTTAAAAAGAAAAAATACATTTTGGCAAATAAAGCGATTAAGAAGGAAATAATATATATTAACAGAGCTTAAAAAGAAAAAAAAAATGTTGATAAATAAACAGAAAAATATAACAATAAATATTTCGTATTAAAAATTTTAGGATTTAATTAATTTTTTTGAAATTTTAATAAAATGAGTTTGAATAAATTTTTATAAATTTTAATAAAATGATAAATGCAACAATTTGTAAAGTTGAACAGAATAGAAAGCGATAAGGACCCATATCTTGTTCATTACAATTCGTGTTTCCAACTCTTAAAATTACAGTTACGGGACTGCACTCATAAAAATGCGGGACAATGCGGTACATTTTTGAATTTCAAATACAGTTTTTTATTGCATTTATAGATTATTATATGCTTTTGATGACGATTGTCTGGAAAATTTTGTAGAAGTTTATACCACTGGAACTCTTTCTTGATCTTTGTATTAACAAGTGCGCTTTGCGTATTTTAGGCGCGTTTTTGGGTATTGGTACTATAGCATCTTAATTTTATGTGGACATTATGACGAATTGCAGGTGGATTATAAGAAAAATGTATTCTCCATTTTGTAAATATATAAATATATAAATAAACAATTAATGAACTTACCCGGTGCTAAAAACACAAATATTATGGAATCTAAATCATTCACATTTATTTTTTAATTTAACTTATACTCAGCGATCAGCTATTCAATTGAGCAGTGCCATTAAAATATTATTAAAATTGTGCCAAATGTCTAAATAGATAAGGTAGTTGCCAAATTAAATATAAAGTGTTTGTGTAAACGTAGTATATATAAACCTAAATATGTTGGCAACTTATTTTTTTCACAAATTAAAATTAATTATAATTATTAATAATAAATATTTAGAGAAAATATTTTTAAAAATATTTTTCTTAAATAAGCGACATTTGGCGTCCCGCAGTTACTCTCTGCTTCCAAATCATATGATTTTTTATTTACGTTTTGGTGGCATTCATCACAGAAAATACTCTTTCAATAAAAACGTCTGTGAGAGGCAGCGTTAATAATATTAATGCCAGCTTACAAATACTTGGCAGCAGAATTTATCAACTCATACGCTCTTAACAAATATTCATCGGTATCCATCGGGACGATTTTTTTTTTTTTAAATCTCTTTCAATGAAACAACTATTATCAATTCGTATACTTCCTTTGCTGCACATCTCTCCGACTTATAAAATGAAAGAATAAATGGGCTTTTTCCCAAATTTAATAAAAAGGGAGCCCAAAAAAACGCGCGGCGCTTTTCTCAAATAAAAAGCAATCTGGACACACGGTACTGTGCTGAACACAAAAAGAGAAGAGTAGATAGCAACATGGAGTTTATTAAAACTCTGCCAACACAAACACGTGAAAAGAAAACGATCAAGCAATGCGTGACGTCGGGGATGACGTCAATAAAATTTTACACTTGAATTAAATATACTTACATATTATTAAAATTTTAAAAAGTAAAATATCTGTATACTGTGTTGTAGCACAGATTTCATAAAAATCTGTCTAGTTTTTTTGGCGTTAGTCTGGACGCAAAAATTTGTTCTTTGATTTTATGTAATAGTGCAGACAAAATGTTTTTGATATCTATATCTACATATATAAAATCTATGTATCTGTGGCGACAAGGAATAACGACTAAACTTAAAATACCGTAAAAAAGCGATATGGCATTTCGTTTTTTGCCAATCTTTGGAAAGATTCAGAAATCCATTTTTTGCACAGAATAGATAACTACTAATGCTTGCACCTATTTCGTTGGTTTAACGGTTCATATATTTCCGAAAAAAGGTCGTAGTTAGTGCTATTTAAATATCGTTTTTTACGATATTTTGAGTTTAGTCGTTATTACTTTTCGCCACAGATATATATAAAATTGTAAAAAAAAAATCTGTAAATGAAATATTTTTTATATATATATATTTTATATTTGAAATTCTTTTTGCGTTGGACATTTTGAATGACGAGGAGTCCGAAAATCGCATTTTTACAAATTTTTGTCTGTCTGTCTGTCTGTCTGTTAAAGCATCACGTAAAAACCACTGGATGGATTTGAATGAAACTTGGCATCTAGGATCCTTATATCCCCGGTCATAGCATAGGCTACTTTTTATCCAGTAAAAAAGGTTGGACCCTGAAGGGGGCGCTGCGATCGGGTTCCAGGCAGTCTTTTTTAGCTTATTTCTGAAACCGTTCATCCGATTTGCATAAAAATTTGTAAGTAGAGTTTTTCGGATACGGTGAGTTTTTATAACTTATTAACTTTGTTCTATCTCGAACACCAGAGGGTGATGTGTACAAATATTTTGAAAAACCTCGAAAGTGTCCTACACCGTGCATCCGATTTGCATGAAAATTGGAATCTAGGGGTTTTCTGATACGGTGAGTGTTTTGGACTTAACTTTTTCGTGCTATCTTGAACAACAGAGGACGCTGTAGTACTATATTTTAAAAACGTCGAAAAACTCCTAAGCCGTTTATCCGATTTGCATGAAAGTTGGTATATAGAGGTTTTCGGAAACGGTGAGTTTTTATGGCTTATATACTTTGTTCTATCTTGAACACCAGAGGGCGCTGCAGTACAAATATTCTAAAAAAAGGTCAAAGAAAGTTGGTATATAAGTTGGTATATGGAAAGTTGGTATATTTTTAGAAACGGTGAGTTTTCATGACTTATAAACTAGGTTTCATCTTGAACACCAGAGGGAGCTGTAGTACAAATATTTTAGAAACCGTAGAAAAAGTCCAAAACCGTTTATCCGATTTGCATGAAAATTTGTATGTAGAGGTTCTTGAACACGCTGAGTTTTTTGACTTATCTACTCTGTTCTATCTCGAACACCAGGGGGCGCTGTAGTACAAATATTTTGAAAAACTCCTAAACCGTACATCCGGTTTGTATGAAAATTCGAAAATAGGTGTTTTCTGATACGGTGAGTGTTTTGAACTTATTTTTTTTTTGCTATCTTGAACACCAGAGGGCGCTTTAGTACAAATCTTCGGAAATCTTGAAAAACTCCAAAACTGCTCATCCGATTCGGATGAAAATTTGTGAATAGTGATTTCCGAGTACGGCAAGGGTTCTGGTGCTATATTTTTGCTCTTTCTCGAAACTAGAGGGCGCTGTTATACAATTTGTACGTGTGTATGTTATTAAACTATTCCTTAACGGATGCACTGATTTTGATGAAAATTTTTGTGTGTGTTTGAGTGGATCCCTTGATGGTTCAGAGTCTTAATTGGACCCGGTAGGTGGCGCTGCATTTTGTTTTTATAGCTTATCTCCGAAACAGTTCATCCGATTTACATGAAAATTTGTATATAGATGTTTTCGGATACGGTGAGTTTTTATAACGTATCTACTTTGTTCTATCTTGAACACCAGAGGGCGCTGTAGAACAAATCTCCTAAGAAATCGTGAAAAAGTAGAAAGCCGCTCATCCGACTTGAATGAAAAATTTTAAGGATTTTCGTGTAGGGCAACTGTTTTGGCGTTATCTCTTTTGCTCTGTTTTGAAAACTAGAGGGAGCTGTTGTACAATTTTTACATGTGCATGTTATTAAACTGTTCCTACACGGCTGCACCGGTATTGATGAAATTTTGAGTGTGCTTAAGAGGATCCCTGGATGGTTCAGATTCGCAATTGGACCCGGTAGGTGGCGCTGTGATCGGGTTCCACGAATTTTGTTATTATAGTTTATCTACGAAACTATTCATCCGATTTACATGAAAATTTGTATTTAGGGGTTTTCGGGTACGGTAGTTTTTATGACTTTTCTATTTTGTTCTGCATTGAACACCAGAGGGTACTGCAGTACAAATGTTTTAAAAACGTCGAAAAACTCCTAGCTGTACATCCGATTTCCGTGAAAATTTTTACGTAGGAGTTTTCGGATACGGTGGGTATCTTGGACTTTTTTTTCTGCGCTATCTTAAACACCAGATGGTGCTGTAGTACAAATCATTTAAGAAATCGTGAAACACTCAAAAACCGCTCATCGACTTTAGATAAAAATTTGTTTATCGGATATATAGGATTTGATATCGAATATGAAAAGGGCTTTGGCGTTATCTTTTTATTCTATCTCTAAAACCAGAGAGCGCTGTTGTACAAATAGCGCAAACAACTTAAAACAACTCATTCGATAAATATGATTTTTATAAGTTGTTTTCGGGTGAGGTGAGCCTTTTGGCGCTATATTTTTTGCTATATCTTGAACCCCAGAGGGCGATGTACTACAAAATACAGTAAGGCGTAGCAAAGCGCGGAGGGTAATAAATATCTTCTTTTCTTCTTTATGTGTATTTATATTCCACTTTCTTTTGTCGCAAATCAAGACAGCTGAAGCCGGATTCTGTGGTATTTGAGTACGCATCAACACATGCGCAAGTCAGTTGCGTCGTAAGTTGACGTTGTTTTGGTATTTCAATTTATATTTTCAATGCTTATTTCATTTTTGTTCAGTTTCCTCGTGAATTGCCAAGAATTCGTTTTTGTTCTGATTATTTTCAAAAATGTGCAATCTATCGAGTACAATATAAAAGTTGAAAATATTTTTTTGCAATCGATCGGCGGCACGCACACACAAATCACGATTTCCCCAACTTTTTCTAATAATTTTCAGATGTTGAAGCTACATTTTATTCATTTCGCCGAAGTTACCGGTTTGAAAGATGCGCACAAATTCCTTCTAAAATTTGAGAAAAGTTTTTTCAAATTATCGAATTAAATCCAAAATTATTTATATCAACTCCCGAGTTAAGCCGGGTATTCACCTAGTTTTTATATAAAACTTTTAACTCAATACCTCAACTAATATTGACTGGCACATACCATGACTGTTACTATTTTGTTGCTTTAAGTTTCAAACTAAAACTATTCAGCGACAATGACGTGGATAGTCTTCCTTTTATATTGTGGTCTTTTAATATTTTCACACACAGATAAACATCGGTATGTAGACCTGAATATTTCCCAGTGGATAGCACAGCTGATGATATTTTGGAAATGGCAGGAATATCAACGCATACTTATGATTTCTCATGAGATAAATACTTGAAAATACTTTCCATATGTTCAAGCACAAACTGGAACATGCGCTTGTGTGTGAGAATTGTAGATGAACGTGTACTTATATTATTTCAACACTTTATGAACATTTTTCCCAAACTTTCACCAAAGTGTTGCCTCCCCAGCGAATAGTTGTATTCTGTTATCAATTTCCTTTTCAGCTCGCCTTACTTTTTCAACAACAACGTTTTCTATTCTTTGAAAAAACACACACATACATAGTCATGTTTCCACAGAAAAAGCCCTGCCAGAATGAAAAAGTCAATTGCCTAGAAATAACTAGTTTTAAAGTAGTTGAAAAGAAACTAATTTAAAATTAGTTTAAAATACATGCAGCATGCGTCAGTTCGGTCACAATTTTGAATGCTATAGCGCGTTTTATTTCGTTTATGATCGTTTGCTGTTCTTTTTGTTTCTGTTTTGCCTTAGCTTCTTTTGTTTTTCTCGATACATATATGTAAGAAATATAAACAGTTAAATTTAAGATCAAACAAAAGACCTAGAATTTGCATTTTCTTTATTTTTACAAGAAAGCAAGTGCAGTGCAGTGCAGTGTTAAGAAAGTGATTAAGTTAAATTCAATTTAAAATAACTGTTTGTGCAATTCTTTAATATAATATAATAAGAGGAGAAATGATCAGTGGCAATAGTAAAATAAATTTAAAAAGGAAATTTAAGGCACAGAAAGAACTAAACTTATCAATGCTTCAAAAAAATAACATTCAAAATGAAGTGGAAGCAAGTGCCGGTGCATCGCAGCCACCAGAGCTTCAAATTTGTGAAATAATTGAAGACCAAAATGAAGGGACTAATTATTCGAAATCAGTGCGGGAAAAAATAAAAGAGTGGTTTTTAAACAATGAAATTTCTCATAAATGTTTAGAGGAACTTTTATTAATTTTAAGAGAAGAAAATTTAGATGTTCCATTGAGTGCGTCAGGGCTTATTGGAAAAACTCAGAGTAAGGCTATAGTGAGATGCAATCCTGGCTTTTACTGTCATATTGGTGTAGAATACCAGATAGTCAGAGTTGCAAACGAAATTTCACAATTAGAAGAAATTGTTGCTAATATCAACATTGATGGGCTACCGTTGTTTAAAAGCTCAAGAACTCAGCTATGGCCCATTTTAATGAAAATACTGAACGCAGACAACATTTCAGTTTTTTGTGTTGGCTTGTTCGTAGGAAAAAAAAAACCTGATGATATTAATGAGTTTCTGTACAGTTTAATAGAAGAGCTAAAGCATTTAATAGAAGATGGTATCTTTATTAAAAATCGAATAGTTCCGTTTAGAGTTAGAGCACTCATATGTGATGCTCCAGCAAAAGCGTTTGTATGTGGAATTGTTGGTCATACTTCAAGTCATGGATGCACTAAATGCAATCAAGTTGGAAAGAAAATGAATAATACCCTAACTTATTCTACTGAACTTGGAGAGTTATTATCTGACAGTGACTTTACCTCCAGGAAATTTTTAAATCACCACCAAAAGAAATTTATCAGCAACAAAACTCCTTTTGAGAATATAAGTTTTAATATGATAAGTCAAGTACCACTGGACCCAATGCATCTCATAGATCTTGGGGTCATGAGAAAATTTATTTTAAGAATCCATAACGACAAAAACCATTTCAAATTAAGTAAAGAAAACAAAAAGAATATATCTGATCACTTAGTATCACTTCGACCATATATTCCAAGAGAGTTTGTCCGTAAACCTAGAGGTTTCGATGAATTAGCCAATTGGAAAGCAACAGAGTTCCGTCAGTTTGCATTATACACGGGCTTGGTAGTTTTAAAAAATAATATTCATGACGATGTTTACTACGAATTTCTTCTTCTGCACTGCTCCTACCGTTTGCTATCATGCCCTAACAAATGCAAGCAAAATATTTCCACAGCTCAAATGATGTTGCAGTTGTTCGTCGAAAACTTTGTTGTAATTTTTGGAGAAAATAGCGTGTCGCATAATGTCCACGTACTCTTGCATTTAACGGAATCTGTTAAAGAGTTTGGTGATGTAGCAAAGTTTTCGGGATATGCTTTTGAGAATTATCTTCAAGTGCTAAAAAAATATGTAAGAAAACCTTCAAAAATATTACAGCAAGTCTCCAAGAGAATAGATAATGAGAAAATGATTAATGACGAAAAAGATGTGCACATAAAACACAAAAAACGTGAGATCATTAGTGTTTCGTTACGTGGATATTTCCTAAGTTCCAAATGTCCTGACAACAATTGTTCTGTAATATCTAATACTCCAATCAAAATCACGGGTTTTAAAAAAATTGACAATAATGTGTTCTTGACTGGAAAGAAATATCTTACGATTGAAAGCTTTTTTAATGAACCAACTGACTCTATTACATCTTTAGGCATTTGTCTTGTACATACTGAAAACTTGGGTCCAGAAGAGTACTTTGAATTGGATAAAATAGAATGGAAATTTGTCTCTTTGCCACGAGAAAATCATTTACTGTTGATACCACTGCTTCATTCCTCTTTTTGATTAACTTAATAAAAACATAATTTTCAATATAAGACGCAAAAATTCACAATCTCTTAATTTTTAGTATATAACAAACAAGAACTCATTGCAGAAATTTTTTAAAATCAATATGTCGAATCCATCTAAAATTCAACGGTTAAATCCAACTGCTGAAAACAATTGCTCAAATTGTAAGGATCTGAACTTTATTAAAAAAGAACTAAACGATGTCAAAGGTAAATACACTCGTACACTCGTCCAATAGCTAGCGTATTTCTTTGCGGTTGATTTTGACTAACTTGAAAATATTTTTCTGAAATCAACACCAAATTCTCCTTACGCTAAGTCTTGGACAAATTGTCGTGATTTTTTCTCTAATAATAAGATATCGTAACGTATTTTTTTTTACAGAAGAACTTAAACAACTAAAACAACACAACGAAGCTGTAATGGAGGTGTTGGCGAATCAAACCGTCCTAATAAAATCGTTGGTTCGGCAGCAAACGGATGTGAGTTCCATAAGATCGGATTTTCCGATAGCCAACGAAGACGTTTTCAAAGCCGTCGACAGAAAAATTAACGAAGACAACAGATCTCATTACGTAAGTGCATTTATTATTTATTAAATATTAAAGCGACAGATATACATACATACACTCTCCCAAAACTATTGTTAAAATTACTATTGTTAAAAAATCCGAAAATCTATTCCTGATTAACATGTTAAATTTCATAAATCGTACTTTTTTCCATAGATTGATGCAATGAAGTCCATTATGAGAGGAAACCCAAAAAAAAGACTCCTGTCACTTTTAAACGAGCAAATAATTGTTCAATTCAACATTGATGGTACCCACGGCAAAAAAAGGCTAAAGGACTTTCCAAACTTTTACTCGGCTTTGAAAGGTAAAGATTTTATTAGAAGATTTTATTATTGGCTTATTTATCATTATTTTTTGTTTGTTTCTTTTTTCTCTTTACTAGATGCCTTTGGTACCACAGACGATGCCGATCCGGAAGAAGTCATTCGGAAGGCTTTTCAGGCTGTCAAAAAGCAGCATTTCCACGCGGAGTGTATAAAAAGAAAAGTCACACAACCCAGCACCGAATTATAATAATTTGTTATTATTTTTTTTTATATATGAAAATAAATAAGTGAAAAATAAGTTCCTACTTAAATTACTTTTTATCTACTTGAAAATAAGTACTTTAAAATTAGTTGCTTTGTAAACTACTTTTAAAGTAGTTAAAAACAAAGTATTTTAAAGTTAGTTGCTTTGTAAACTACTTTTAAAGTAGTTGAAAACAAAGTACTCTAAAATTAGTTGCTTTGTAAACTAATTTTAAAGTAGTTAAAAACAAAGTACTTTAAAGTTAGTTGCTTTTAAACTAATTTTAAATTAGTTGAAAACACATGCAGAGTACGACAATTGACTTCCTCCAATGACAACCCCATGTTAAATAAGTCAGTTGGTTACAAGAGAAAAAGTTAGAATTTCAACTAGTTGTACTTGAAAAAAAAGTACTTTTAAATTACTTTAAAATTAGTTTCTTTTCTTGCAGGGAGCTTTCTGAAATTTGAAATTTTTGACGGTATGGAAATTTTCTTTTTATGAAAACAAAGATTTTGTTATTTTTGTTGCCTATAAAGAACCCTATAGGAACAAGCTAACTCGTTTTTAAAAACAACTACTTAAAAAACTTATTTAAAATAAAGCAGTATATGAACTACTTTGATTTATATTAAGGCGGCATACACTTCAATTCTAAATAGTTTTTATTGCATTATATATGAAGTAATTGAAATACTACTTAAAAACAAGTGATTGATAAACTACTTTGAATTATATTAAGGCGGCAACTACTCTGATTTTGACATGTTTTAATTTCAGATTTTTATTAGATTACAAGTTTATCTATATTAAACCATGTTATTTCATCAAATAGTATTAACTTTAGGCCATCAGTAATAGTTTTCAATGGGTTATTTTAAAGTAATTAAAAAAATAATTTAAATATAACTAATTTAACAAGTAGTTCAAAATATATGCAGACGAAAGTCAATTCACCATACAAACATCACCATACAAAATATGTTAGTTCGTTCTATGGAAAAAAGTCAGAATTTCAACTAGTTGTGGTTGACAAAAAACTACTTTATCAACTACTTTTAAATTAGTTGATTTTCCTACAGGGAAGCTACAGAAGTGGCAGAAGACAATGTAAAGCATGATTTGCCATAAATATTGACATAAATGCATAGCTTGCTTTTAGGAGTGTTTGACTAACGTACAATAGAACAAAAAACATACACACGCACACACGCATACGCCTTGACGCGCACACACATGAATTTAAATGTGTGCAAATATTTTGAAAATTCTTTAATATGTTTTCTTTTTGTTGCCTTGTCTGCTGTATTCTCCTCTTTTTTTTTTTTTGTGATTGCTGATTTTTGTTCTTGTTGTTGTTTTTGCGTAAGCATGTATTTGAAAGACATTTATTAGAGGCTTTTCACACAAGCTCATTTCACATTCAACTTGCATTTATAAGCTTCATACATTTTTTAGTCTTCTACTTTACTTTGCTCTATATTTGATTTTTCTATTTGTTGATGTACAATATGTTTATGTATGGGAAATGTACACCAAACAGATTTTTATGTGTCCATACAGCGGGCTTGAATTCTTTAATTTAAAATTCAATGTTTTACTTTTAAAGTTCACAACACACCGTATCTGACACAATCCGAACTATTTTGATTTATTGCGTTAATCTGCTCGAAAAATCTTGACGAGGGCTAAAATTGTTTTATTTTTATTTAAACGTTTTGCTATTGGGTTGAGCAATAATTTATGTATCCTGTCGTTATATAAATTTAAGGCAAATATATGCATAAAACGCAAAGCCTAAAAACAATCAAAGCATACTCTTGTGTGGTATGAAAATATTTATCGTTAAATTTTTGTGGTAAGCTAAAACACTAAAGCACTTAGAGAAAAATTAGCCGTTCGTTCTATAGCGACTTTTATATTTAACTAATTTCTTTATCGCAACATGTTGCTTATCATATTGTTGTCCAATGAGCTAAAGATTACTAAAAATAGTTAAGATTTGATATTTATATGGAAATCAGTGTTTGACGAAGAAAAACACAACAACTTACAATTGCCGCCATTTAGAGAGTTCTCAACCGATTTCGATGTTCTTGCGCTTAATGGAAACCTATTTTTAGGTGTAATAATTTTATGAGAAAAAAACAAATGTCGGTACTGAAATATTATATAATTAAAATTTATAGAAACACTTATTTTTTTTAAATTTAAGAAGAAGACAAGGATTTGACTCGCTACTCGCTTCATTTTGTATTTTATTGGATTTCTTTTTACATAGCCTTATTCTACGAGAAATTCTACCAATAGAAATGGGTTTTGTTTTTCATTTCCAATAAGGTAAGTAGCTATAAAAAATCAATGAATGTCTGCACAACAAAATTTTAACACTTCAACTTAAAAAATTAATAAAAAACTAGGAAGGAATGGAGCTCAGGCAGGGTACTAAAGCTAACATACCCCTCCCCCCCCCCCCGCGACCATATTGAAGTATATTCGAAGTCCTCAGCCGTCTATAAAATGTTTATGTATAATATTCGCTTAATTTTGTTTACCCTTAGCTGTCACATAGAGTAATTTGTAGACTGCTCATTATGCTAAAGAATATATGTCAAAATTTAATTAGTCTGTGGAAATTCATTCAAATGGTGTAAAACAATTTCGTTTAAAATTAAATTGCAACGCCCCCTTGTTAATTCTGCTCAATTTTCTAGACTAATGATTATTCCAAAGAATATGGAAAATTTGGAAGAAGTCGGACAGAGGCTAAAGAAAGTGTTCGATTTAAATTAAAGTGGCAAGCCCACTAATTCTAATTCCGCCCAATTTCTTAAACTAGTCACTGCTCATTATTCCATTTTGGTTTATGTTTATAGGCTTACATCTTCTCTAGCTTAAAATCGGAGAAACGGTGTAGATGGAAATATACTGCAGACTGATCCTCATGCCAAATAATAACAGTACGTTCAAAAAGTCCATAGGATGACACTAGATGGCGTTACTAGATATTTCCATATGATTGTTATTTAGTACCAACCTTCAAACGATACGTATACAAATTTGACAACAATCTGACAATTGATTCGTGAGTTATAGCATTTTGTGTGCAACTGTTGTTATTGAAAAAAAAAATGGAAAAAAGTGAATTTCGAGTTTTGATAAAGCATTGCTTTTTGATGAAAAAAAATACGGTGAAAACCACACAATGGCTTGATAAACATTATCCCGACTCTGCTTCATCGATACAAATGGTAGAAAAGTGGATTGCTGAATTTAAACGTGGTCGTAACAGCACAAATGATGCAGAGCGCCGTGGACGCCCAAATCAGACTGTTGTTCCACAAAACATAAAAAAAATCCACAAATTGGTTATGAACGATCGAAAATTGAAGGTGCACGAGCTAGCTGACATTCTAAAGATATCAGATGGTAGTGCGTTTACCATTTTACACGAACATTTGGGTATGCGAAAGCTCTGTGCAAAGTGGGTGCCGCGTGAGCTCACAGTCGACCAAAAACAACAACGAATTGATGCTTCAGAGGAGCGTTTGGCGCTGTTAAACCGCGATAAAATTGAATTCTATCGTCGATATGTGACAATGGTTGAAACATGGCTTCACTATTACAAACCAGAATCCAAAAGACATTCAGCTGAGTGGACAGCAGTCGACGAACCGAATCCAAAGCGAGCAAAGACCCAACGTCGGCTTGTAAGGTGATGGCGTCTGTATTTTGGGATGCAAAGGAATAATATTCACTGACTATATCCAAAAAGGAACCACCAACAACAACGACAATTACTGTGCACTTTTGGATCGATTGAAGGCTGAAATCGCCAAGAAACGGCCAAATTTGCAAAAGAAAAAAGTGTTGTTTCACCAAGACAATGCACCATGTCACAAATCGATGAAAACGATGGCAAAAGTGAATGAATTGGAAATCGAATTGCTTACTCACCCCACCGTATTCTCCAGATTTTGCCCCCAGCGACTTTTTCCTGTTTTTAGATCTCAAGAGAATGCTTGCTGGAATGAAATTCAAGTCCAATGATTAAGTAATCGCTGAATCTGAGGCCTATTTTGACGAGAAAGAGAAATCGTACTATAAAAGTGGTATCGAAAAGTTGGACAATCGTTATACTCGTTGTATCGCTCTCGAAGGGAAGAACTATGTTGAATAATATTATAGAGTTTTATTGTTATGTGTGCAAAATTTGTTTTACCAAAACAAAAATTTTTATTTTTGTTTGCTTAATGTGTTCTTTATAGTTTCTAGAATATACATACATTATTTTAAATCGATACCTGGCAGTGCAGATTATATAATAGTTGGTTTCTCAACCTATAATTTTAAAATTTTCGATAGATAACTCTGTTCGATAGATAACTCGAAATCTATTGGCTCAATTTCAATGAATCTTAGTGCATTTTATTTGTCATTTTGTCCTTTAAGGTATCATTACAGTTTCGGATTATGGAAAACGTAAGCAATTTTTTAAAGTTAATAGCTTGGGCATTTTATTAGAAATTAACATTCATTTTTTTTTAAATTGTACATCCTTGAAGATTGAAAAAATAAAAAAAATAATTTCCAAAATTTGTATGAGTTATCGATGGCGCCAAAGTCAAAAATGCGGTGTCCATATGGCGAACAGTTAATCTCAGGATTGGCTGGGCCGATTTCGAAAAACTTTATTTTATTTTCTTTATTAACATATTCTCAAAGGCAATATACCAAACAATTTTAAAAAAAATTAAAAAAAAATGAATTACCAAATAAATTGCTATTAGCAATAAGCAAATTTTTTAATATTTTTTTAAGAGTTTTTTGTATATTGCCTTAGATATGTTAATAAAGAAAATTAAATAAGGTTTTTCAAAATCGACCCAACCAATCCTGAGATTAACTTTCCGCCACCTGATTCTTGATCACTTCTTTTTTATTTTTTTTTTTTTTATTTTTTTCAATCTTCAAACGGCCAAAGTTATTAACTTTAGAAAATTGCTAACTTTTTCCCTATCCGAAACTGTAATGATATCTTAAGTATACCCCCTAAAATCAATTTATTATTTTTATTTTATAGACAAAAAAGCGCGCAAAAATCTATTTCTTTTTTTAACTTTTTACTCTAATTTTCGCCATAATTTTAAAAAACCTCCGGCGGTCGTGCCTAGGAAGGATGCCGAATTAGTGGTCGGTACTTAAAAATAACATTTAATTTTTTTTTGTTTCAGATACATGGGAAAGGCGATTTCCATCGAACCGTTTTGGATGTCTTTTTTTTAATGTCATTTCCAGCGCCCTCTATATAGAAGTCTGAAAATTATTTTAAAAAAAAAAATATATATATATTTTTAAAAAGTACTTTTTATGTAGAATAAACTGTATAAATTTAGAAAAAATAATAACTCCTTGTATCTAAAAAAAAGCTGCTTTTTTGGTTGTTACACGTATATTATACCTTAAGTCGGACAAACGGTGTAGAGGAACTTCGATTAGAGTTAAATTGACACGCCCCTTGCCCCATCCCACCCACTTTTATTGGCTTACAATTTCTCATTATACTAAAGAATTTATGTAAGAAATTTGGTTGAAATCGGACAAACGGTGTAGATGGAGTTAGTTTAAAAATTAAGTGCCACACCCGCTGACTAGTACTGCCCAGTTTTATAAGCTTAAGACTGCTTAAACTACCAAGGATAATATGTGCAAAGTTTGGTTGATGTCAGACACTTCAAGGTGTTGAAGAACTTCAATTAAAAGTAAAATGCCACGCCCACTTTCCAAGTCTAAAGACTTCTTATTACACCATATGTATATATAGAACATATGTGCAAGATTTGGAATGGCTTGGGTGGAATTTGGAAAACGATAGTTTTTCTATTTTGATGACGTCCCTTTGCATGGGAGGTAGGCGTGTTTTTCATCCGATTTTGCCAAATATCATAGAGATGGTTGATATTATATACCAAAGCTCATGTGCAAAATTTCAAGACATTTATTTAATTTTTGTGGACTTTAAAGAGATTTTATGTTTAAAAAAAAGCCAATTTGTATGGAAGGTAGGCGTGGTTTTCATCCGATACATTAAATATCAAAACCTTTGTGAAAAATTTCAAGGCCTTTCTTTAATTTGAGTAGCTATTTAAGAGATTTTACGGTTAAAATAAATCCACTTTTTATGGGAGGTAGGCTTGGTTTTCATAGTCCGGATTTATATTGACGTCCACAGCTTACGTGCAAAATTTGAAGGCATTTCTTTAATTCTTGTGGATTTTTAAGAAAACAAAGGCACCTGCATCGATCACATGTTTGTGAGAAACAACAAAGTATTAACAAGCGCGCAATCAGCTGTTATATTGACGACCATTTCTGACCATTATTCGCTCTTTGGATGCGTTGGCGAAAATGTAAACAAACAAAACCAGGGATCGGAAAACAGTCAGGGATCGGATAACCAATTACTTCATAAGGGAAGTATCAACTCTCGAAAAGTAAATAAATTAATTAAACAAGCTAACTGGAGCGATATTGTAAACGAATACCAAAGCTGTGGTATTAATTATGAAAATATGCACAATAAATTTACAGAAATATATAATAAATCTAAACAAAACAAAAAAATATGTAAAAAAAGAAACGATTACCCGTGGTTAAGTGAACAAATATTAAGCTATTGCCAAGAGAGGGACAAACTTTACCAAAGATACAGAAAAAGCAAAAACAATTTTAACAAAGAAAAAGAATACAAAACATTTAATAATAAACTAAACCAAATTATAATATACGCTAAAAATGATTACCGTAGAAAAGAATTTATAAAAAACAGACACAACATAAGAGGTACCTGGCAATTAATTAACGAAATAATTGGTAAAAAAGTTGATAACGTCGACGAAATAATCAAGAAAAACTTTAAAAATGAAAATGTTATAACAGTGACTAATAACTTTGCGATTAATTTCAAACAAAATGTAGAAAACATAATGCATGATTGTGCTATTAAAACACTTAATACTACAGAAACAGTTACACAAAATACAATTTTTATAGAAAAAACAAACGAACTAGAAATTCTTAATATTCTAAGCACGCTAAACTTACGTAAAGGAGCAGGAGCAGATGGAATTCGTCCAAGAGACATAAGATCTAACGCTGAACACCTAGCACCTGCAATAACGTCTTTGATAAACACAAGTCTCAACGAGTGCACTATACCGAAACTCCTGAAAACATCACTGGTAAGGCCGATATACAAAAGTGGCACTAAGAACGACTATAACAATTACAGGCCCATATCTATTTTACCGGTAGTAGAAAAAGTCCTTGAAGAGATTATGGTTAGAAGACTAAATGATTTTCTAATTAAGTATAAAATAATTAATAAAAACCAATATGGCTTCCAAAAAGGCAAAAATATCAATAAATTGCTTGGTCATTTTTCAACCCACGTCAACAAATGCTTAGACCAAAATATTCATTGCCTAGCGCTCTTTATTGACTTCAGCAAAGCATTTGATACGCTTTCACATACAAATCTAATAAGCATGTTAGAAAAAAATGGAATCCGTGGCCTATGTCTTAACTGGTTTAGAAACTACTTAGAGTGTAGATCATATCGTGTCAAAATTGATGGAAATCTAAGCAAGGAAACAACTCTAAATGCTGGTGTACCGCAAGGATCTAAACTAGGTCCAATTTTATACCTTATATACGCAAATGAAATGCTGAATCAGTTGAAGAAAAGTATTACCTTTGCTTACGCTGACGATACTGCCATAGTAGTTTCTCATGAGGTTCTACCAACAGCCGTACAAATTATGCAATCAGAACTCGACGTTATATCTAGATGGTGTCATGATAACGGCCTAATAATCAATGCCACTAAAACCAAACTGATGCATATCAAGCTACCGCACATACCCAAATCTATTATAACGGTCAAGTTCCACGATACAGATTGTCTTCATAGAAACAAAGCTCGACAAACCCTTAATTCCGATGAATGCGAAACTTATATTGACCACGTAGACACCTATAAATATCTAGGCGTCATTGTTGATCAACATTTTAAATGGAAAGAGCATATAATAGCACTCAACAAAAAACTACGTAAAGCATCATTTGTTTTATATCACCTTAATAATTGCGCTCCACTAACAGTAACAAAACAAGCATATTTTTCGTTAGCAGAATCCTACCTTCGACACGGAATAACAGCATATGGAAACGCGACATACTGCAAGATCTTACAACAAACACAAAACAGACTAATCAAAATTTTAATGAAAAATATAGCAACCAACACAAATAATACCCAAATCCAAACCCCAAACAACGCTATTATCGAATACTCACAAAACAACAACAGTTCTGATAAATTAAAACTCTTTTGTAAACAGCACAACATTTTTAACGTAAAAAATATCTACAAATCAACAATAATAAATGAATTTCATAATGAAAACTTTCTGGAACCAGTAGATCATCGGCATAACACAAGAAGACGGGCAGAAGGCAGATTTAAAATACCGAGATTCAACAATAAACACGGAAAGAGCACTCTAAACGTACAACTAGCAAGCACCTACAACTCAATGCCAGTAGAGATTATGAGTATTCGAAATAAATTTAAACTCAAGTCTTTAGTTAAAAAATATTTGATTAAATCGCAATGAAGCGAACAATAATGTACTCAAAACGTAGAAGATAAAATGAAATGTAAAATTTAAAATAATGTATTTATTTACTTCTGCATATTTTTATATCCTGCATACAAGCCTTAGTCTTCGCGGGAGAAATTAGCAATTGTATTTCCTTTCTATTTATATCTCAATAAAAAAAAAAAAAAAAAAAAAAAAAAAAAAAAGACATTTTATTGTTTTGTCTCATTTTCAAACTTGATCTTCATTTTTTAAAAGAAGCTTATATCTTGAATTCCCTCGCGATTTCTTTGCAATTACGGCTGTAATCGTGTCGACAGACAGACAGACGTACAGACAGACGGACACACGGAAATCGACTCAGGTGGTGATGTTGATAAAAAATATATATACTTTTCTATAACTCGAGTTAAAATTAGTAGTTAAAAACTAATTGAAATTTAACTAATTTAACAAGTAGTTAAAAATATATGCAGACGAAAGTCAATTGACTTGTTTTGCGGACATCACCATACAAAATATTCGTTCTATGGGAAAAAGTCAGAATTTCAACTAGTTGTGGTTGACAAAAAACTACTTTATCAACTACTTTTAAATTAGTTGATTTTCCTACAGGGAACTGTCTGACCAGAATCATGCCGTTGTCGTGTCGGCAAGAGAAAATCGCTAAGAGTTGGCCTAGAGTTATTGCTTTGGCGTTGTCATCAAATTGACCGGCATCAGTGCTCTCATCAGGCTCTTGTTGAAGTATATCTACTCCTTTCAAACGATTCAGCTCCTCTTTTTAGTAAATTTTCAATGAAATGTATTGAAATTTATGCCGGAATCTACTGCTTTTAGAATTAGGTGAAAATGAAACATAGTTTTTCTATCATAAATCCTGTTTTCCACACGTCAAGTTTTCTTGAATTCAAGTCAAGTTTGAGGGAAAAAGGAGCACAAGGAAATGTACCTTCAAGTCTTTGACATTATGCTTTGCACTTTCGGTCTCCCGTTATCTTTACGCTTCTATTTCACTTGCACACATGAATTTTTTTTATTCTTTCGGACTTGACTGTCAACTCTTGATGTGTGTAAACTGAATCGCCAAGTTTAAAAGGGAATGTCAAAAACTTGACCGTCAAGACTTGACGAATGGAAACCGGGACAAAAGCTTCAAATTTTGTGTAATTATAATAAATATATGGCAATATCTTAAGAGAGAAGCGAGAGAGAGCTTTCATATAAAAGACAAAGAAAAATAGAAATAGAAATATTTCTATTGTTTTCATGTTTTCATAGTTTCTGCCGGCGCTCTGCCTGCCGACAAAACGAAAATTTTTATTGTTTTTTTCTTTCAGAATATTAAAAAAAAATTATCGATGGCCGTGCAGAGCATTGCACGAACATATTATTTTCATTTTTTTTCTGAAAACGAACGAACGAAAAAAATTTGAATGTCAATATTCTACAAACGAAAGAATGAACCACTATTTTCTACGAACGAACGAACAAAATATTTATTTTGTTTCCCTACAAAAGAGAAAAAGAGGTAGCGGACAAACATGCCGACTTACTGCCTCAATTTGTATATCGAAAACGCAATCGAGAACAATAGAATTTTGTTTATAAGTATTGCTTCTCTTGTCTTACTTGCCGTTGGTTTGCGTTTGCGATACACAAAATAAAGCAGTTAATCCGCAAATTATAACGTTTATAAATCGATCTGCTCTACTTCAGGAACATCTATTTTCCTCGAACGAACGAACGAACAAGTTATTTATTTTGTTTCTCTACAAAACGAACGAACAAAAAATTTTTATTTTTTTCTACGAACGAACGAATGAACGTTCGTGCAAGGCTCGTTGGCCGTGAACGTATGGGAATAAATTAAAAATAAATTTTGTGATAATAAATTTAAAATTTCTTAATTTTTTAATGATTTTATGTAAGGGGATTGAAATAACAACTAATCGAAATAAATTCTTTTTACTAAGATTCTTCTAAAATGCCTTATCTATCGAAATAAAATACAAAATTTGTATTTGTATTAAGACTATTTAGTATTTTAGAAGCTATTGGAAAAGCTATACTTTTTCTCGTAATCTTCAGATGTTGAAGCTACAATTATGCTCATTACGGCATAATTAAATAAAAGTAATAATTATAAAAAAGATATAAATTACGAACTGTGACGGTAATAAACAAATTCCTTGAAAATATACGTCTATCAGTAAAACTCAACAATACCCACATATTAACCTCACTCAACGAAAATGCACCCCTCTCATAGCAAGAAATATCAACAATATCATCAAATCATCATCATAGAATATTTTTCTACTCATTTTCTAAGGTCATACACCGAGAAAAAGCTTATGTTAAATTAAAAAAACAAAAAATTTTTAATTTATAAGATGGCTTTGGCAGTTTTCAGCCTCCCAAGTGCTTCATCCAAACGCCTTAGTTGTACATGTTGACTTGCTAATTTTTATTGGGGTGTTAAATTAACCAACTACTTAAAAAAAAAAATTGAATTTCAAAAATATAACTTTTTTCGGATTTTGGTTTTTTTTATTTTCCTCTCGTTCTGTTATTTGCTTGACTAAAATCGGCAACAACACTCATTTTTCTTTTATCAGTACCGTTGTGTTTTTTCTTAGAAATTAATGACTTCTAGGCTTTCTTGCTGCTTGACGTCTATTATAACAAGAAAATTAAATTAAATTAAATTAAATTAATTATCAAATACAAAAAGAATACCTTCGAATGCCGTTGAGATTCGAACCCACACCAACCGATACCACTGTGTATGAAGTCACTACACCACGCATTGAGCCAAACTCCTTCGATACGCGGAGTGATTTATTCAATATTAGTTACAACTGAAGCTATGCTGCAGCATACACAATAATCTATTAAAAGATTTTTGTTGTATGATTACCAACAGAATACTGCGACATACTGCATCTGTTAACATAAGGTGCGTTTCATATTTATAGGACCACTTAAGAATTGTTTTTAACTTCCAAGAAATTGGTTGAAGGGTATAACCGTGTTCGACTTAAATGACCTACCCACTGAGTGAGAACTATTTGTTCTCAATTCGATTTTATATTGACATAACGGTACAATTAAAAGAAGAAAACAAAAATTGCCCTGTTTCATAATTATAAGACCACTTTCATTATTAAAGAAAATATGCACATTTTATTGGAAATTTTTATTTTTTTTTTATTTAAACTAACTCAGTAGACCCCCCTTTTTTATGATGACATCAAATATTCTTGAGCTCATACTCTCTATTAAATTTATAATTAAATTGTTATCAATTTAATTCCATTCTTGGACTATCGCACTTTTAAGGCTCTCAACAGACTCGTATTGTTTGTTTTCCTTGTAAATTCTTCGTACAAGAATGCCCCATAGGTTTTCGATTGGATTCAAGTCAGGGGAACACGCTGGCCAATCTAAAACTCTAATATTTTTGGCAGTAAACCACGATTTTGCTTCCCGGCTGACATGAATTGAGGCATTATCTTGTTGTATATTCTTTTACATATTCTTTTTCACAATTTTTCTGCAAAAACGGCAACAAACTCATCTGCAGGACTTCTGTGTATGCCTTAGAGTTCATTTTAAAAGAAGTAAACTGTACTTCCAGGCCCCCCATACGAGGAAAAGGCCCCCCAATAGCATTACACTTCCACCACCGAAGTTTCTTTTAGAAAAATATAGGGGTTCCTTCCGTAAATCACGCCAGTAACTTTGGAATCCATCTGGGCCATCCAGATTCCATTTTTTCTCATCAGAAAATATAACCTAAAACACATTTTTTAACATTAATTATATGTTTTAAATAAAGAACTTTAATTGCTTACATTATGCCAATTGGTGCCCATATTTGTTCTTGCAAAAAGCAAACTTGCATGTTTGTGACGTTCGGTCAAGCGTGGAGCAGTACGCAATTTGGAAAATTTAATGTTTTGACTAGTGTTTAATACTCGCCATACCGTAGTTCGTGATACGGACGCTTCAGAAACATTCGTCAAATCGCGCAAGCTCTTTTTCGAATTGCTTGCCGTTCTTAATATATGGCGCACTCCAAGGTCATAAATTTTTTTTTTCCTTCCAGAACGTTTTTTGCTACCATAGCTCTCAGGATCTTTTAAAAAGTTAATCACAACTTGATGGCTGCGATCGATTTTGCGAGCAATTTCACGAAATCCCAAATTTTCCTCATGAAATGCTAAAATTTTACCTTTTTCAATGTCGGAAAGTTCCTTACCATGAGGCATTTTAAAAAATATATACAGTGGCCGACAAAAGTCTACATACGACCCCCATTTCTGCTATCTGAGGAGTCCAAAAGCCTTACGAAGAAAATAAATGATGCAGTTTTGTTTTAGACCATATTTTATTAAAACATACAAAAAATTAACTGAATCCAATACAAACTTAAAAAGTTATTCATGAAAAACCAAAAATTAATAGGGACAAAAGTCTACATACGACTAGAAAAAGTTATAATAAGGCTACTTAAAATTGATGAAAGTCTTAATTTAATACTTCGTTGGCCCCCCTTTCGCATCTATGACTGCCTGCAATCGTCTGGGCATTGAAGAACTAAATTTTCCATCTCCATTGTCGTTATTCGTTGCCATTCCTCCTGAAGTTTTTCTTTTAGAAGTGGAGCACTGGTAATGGCATGTTTTCGTATCTTACGCTCCAAAAGCTCCCGAACGTGCTCAATAACATTCAAATCTGGGCTTTGAGGCGGCGTGTTTAATTGTCGTGGAGCATAATAAAGCAGCCAGTCCTTTACTATATGGGCAGTGTGTTTTCGTTATCTTGTTGGAAAATCCAACCATTTCCAAGGCCCAGTTTATCGACCGATGCTTTCAAGTTGTGTTCCAAAATAGATTTATACTGAAAACGATCCATATTACCCTCGACAAACACCAAATTTCCAACTCCAGATGCAGCAACAGCACCCCAAACCATTACATTACCGCCACCATGCTTGACAGTAGGAATCAGGTGTTTCGGATCTATTGCTGTATTTACCTTTCTCCAAACTTTGGCTCTCCCATCGCTTCAAATATATTATATTTAGATTCGTCTGTAAACAATACTTTCTTCCAAAAATCATATGTTTTGTCTTTATGTTTATGGGCGAATTCCAAACGAAGTTTGCGATTTTTTTCACTTATTAACGGCTTCTTGCGCGGAGTTCTGCTGTGGAAACCATTATTATTCAAAGTTCTTTGCACTGTTTGTGGATGCACAATGGTATCTGACCTTATTGCCAGCTCTGCGGCTAACTTAGTGGCATTAATCTTTGGATTTTTATTCACTCTTTTAAAATAAACTAAAATTATTATATATTGTTTGAACTGTTGCTTTACTTAAATTCAGCAATTTAGATATTTCTCCAAAAGATTTTTTTTCATTTCTGAATTTCACAACCCTTTTGTCCCTATTAATTTTTGGTTTTTCATGAATAACTTTTTAAGTTTGTATTGGATTCAGTTCATTTTTTGTAGGTCTTAATAAAATATGGTCTTTAGCAAAACTGCATCATTACTCTTCTTCGTAAGGCTTTTGGACTCGTCAGATAGCAGAAATGGGGGTCGTATGTAGACTTTTGTCGGCCACTGTATATTTGTTGATGTAACCACTTTAAATATTTATGTTCTCTCACTGAAACTCGCGACTGTAATGCAAAAACTTCAATTGGTCCTATAATTATGAAACAGAGCAATTTTTGTTTTGTTCTTTTGCAAGTACCGTTATTAGAATTTGAGCTTGGCTTGGGAAGAAATATTTCCCATTCTATGGTGCGGTCATGTCCGTCGAACACGTTGATACCCTACAACCAATATCTTGAAAAATATATTCGATTATTAAGTGGTCCTATATATATGAAACGCACCTTAGCTGCAGTTATGTCAGCTAGTAGCAGCAAGGCTGCTTGGATCAGTGACTAGAGCGATGGACTGGCACCAAAAGTTCCAGGTTCGATTCCGCACGGCGGGCAAAGAAATATTTTTTCTTTTCTTTTTGTTGATGAAATGTAATAAAATTTACTCGTGTGAATATTAACGTGTGTTTTTTAATTTACTATATGTTATTTTTGAATTTAAAAGTGGTTTTATTAAAAAAAACCATTAAATTATCAAATCTATCCTTCTCTCGTGTGACTAATTTTTTTTTTGCAGAAAATAGCTCAAAACTATGCGTAAGCCATCCATGCTAGTTGTTTTTTAATTTTGTATTTTTGGATTTTGGGCAAGGTATCGAAGTATGTGCTTTCAAAGTAATCTATTAAACAATAAATTGCTTAGGTGAATAAGCATAAGTTTATAATTCCCATACAATTCTCTTTACCCAAGTCGACTTAGGTGATTTACCTATTGCTTTTTTTCTCGGTGTACTTTATAAGGAACATGATTAAGTTATAAGGTACGATCAAAGCTTGAAGTCGAATTAAGTGTCGCTTCCTAAGAACTTGTTGTTTTTCCTCGAGCTGTCAACGCCCGACCGACCTAACGCGGTATTGCATTTCAGCTATAAATGATTATTACTTCTTGCCACAGAATTGCTAAAAAATTTTTAAAATTGTTTTGCTGATTTCATAATTATTTTTAACCAACTTTATGCCGACTTTGTCACATGTCTTCCACTTTACCTTGCCTCTTACTTCAAAATAATTTATTATAATTCACTGAATTTTGTGGAAAGGAAGAAAATTTTTAAAAAATATTCAACATTAAGATTTCGTTGAAATTTTTATTAAATATGTATTTTTTATTTTGCGAAATTATTTGTATTGCCTTTAGCTTTAATATACCATTTTCAAAATTTTGGTTTTAAGCTAAAATGTGGGTTTGCTTGATTTAATTTTCTTTAAATTTAGCGATTCTTAATGAATAAATTTTAATTTATTGGCAAACAAAAGAAAATAAAGCGTTTGTTATTATTTGAATAGGCATCAAAATAAACATACGCCATAAAAACTTAAGCACGCTTTAGGGGGTGGTAAAGCATAAAATTGCAGTCGTATAAATAGGCAGTAATTCTTAGCTTTAATGTGTTTGAAAAGGTGTACAAAAATAAACAGCAACAACAACAAGCATTTTGGATAGCTATGTTTATTTCCATCTGTATTTCTAGTTATTCGTGTCTACCACTCTCATTGAGTGCCATGCCAGGTATTTATTTATTTAATTTATTTTAATGCGTTTTCTATGAACACAATACAATTTTATGACTTCATTGAAACGAAGTACTGGGCTCATGAAGCAAATTAAAAAGAGTACGCAGACTTCATTTGCATAACACGGAAAAAAAAGTAAATAAATAGAAAATAAATTTATGACTGTTCTGAAAGCGTGGATTTCTTATTCGATGCCTTTTTCGAGTTTTGAAGGTCAGAACAGAGACAGGTGAATTTCAATCCTTAACAAAACAGTCACGGAGTCTACAGTTCAATTACTCGGCAGAACAACAGTAAAATGCTCTTGTCTAACCTTTCCCTTAGCTTTATCCTACCCACCAAATTTTTCAGAGAAAAAATTATTCCGATTGCCTTCATTTTAGAGCAAGTAAAGATAAAACGAGCTAGCAGTAAAGATAAGTTTGAAAGAATTGATGATAAAAATGAAATTGAATTAGATTTTTCATGTGACTTCAGCAAATAAAGTTGTAAAAGTCAACACTACAACATCAGTGCTAACATGAGGAAAATTTGCATTCCTTTCACGCTTTTGTGTTTGTAAACGTCATTCAGAATTGCTTTGCATTTTTAAAAAAACTGCTGGCCTAAGAGTATGCAAAGTTGTTTTTACAACGCATGATAAACAACATGGCTTTGTGTTCTTCAATCTGAGACTACAAAATAAAATGCTAAAATCACGCTTACTTTTGCCGCAAAACTTTTAATATATAAATTTAATCGTGCTTTTTTTAAGCCTTCTAGAGAAGCGCTTTCAAAAGGCATTCCCGTAAACTTCTTCTGGAAGGCATTTCAGTTAGATTGAAATTCAATTGAAGTTCGAAATACTTACGAAATCCTTATATTAGTTAAAACATATTTTAGTAAACATTTACATATTGGATTACACTCAACAAAAGACTTCGATCCTTGCCTTGAATACCTCAAAGAAATCTTTCTTTAAAGAAATTCTAGAAGCGCTTTTGGAGCAGACTAGGAAAAATATTCCACCCAATGACATGCATATGTTAAAAAGATGCCTTCTGGGTATGAAAACGGAAGGAATGGAATTCAAGACTTTTCCTTCCACTTTGCCTTCTCTTGGAATCACTTTTTTAGCATGGTACTTAATATTGTTTACATAACTCTTCTCTTCCTTAACTTCGCTCTCTATTCCCTCTCACTCGCTATGAAGTTGTTTGACAGCGCTCGTATCTTTATTGATTCCACTTGACAGTTGCTTTATTTTGCAAGATATGGTAGTTTACTTCGATTTTTTTCTAAATATATTTTGCTATCTTTGCTGTTTTGTATTGCTGTTTACATTTAATTCTTCCTAGTTACCCATTCCCCACCAAAATATCTCAAACGCTTTGCTTTCAAACGGCTTTCCCGACTTTTTTGTTTTTGCCTTGCGTTAGCATTACTGTTTGAAGTAGATTTTCTTTAACGGTCTGCTTTATGTTAAACTTGTTTATGTTTCGTTCCTATGCTGAGCTGAGCTGCCATGCTGCTTTTTTTTTTTGTTGTAATGCCAACCAATTCTCGGTGCTCCCTGCCAAATGAAATCAGCAGCTACATTTTTTTTTTCTTATTTTATATTTTGAGCATCATTGTTCGTTGTCGTCCTTTTTGTCCTGCTGAAGTTGTATTGTGGCAGAGGGTAAGGCTGCGCGTTTGGCTTATGTAGCTGTGGCAAAATCGTTGCATGCTTTCAGTTTTATGACTTTACTTCTGGGTATGAGTGAATTCGTTGTTGAGGGGCTGGGAGTTGTGAAAAGTTCACAGTTGTTGCCACTAGTTCCGTTCGACCTTCTTCCTTAGCATTTACTACTTGCTTCATGCTTTCATGTGGTCTGCCAAGTTAAAATTTTGTTTCGTATTTTGTCACTTTCTTTGTTGTTTTGTTTTTTTTATTTATTTATTTTTTTTTTTTTTTTTTTTTTTTTGTGTATTTTACTCCCTACTTATTTTTGGTTCATTCCGTTTGGTTAACGAAATTGATGATGATTGAAAGCTCATAAAAAAAAGCGCAGCTTTTGGTTATCTCTCTGTGTGTGTGAATGCAACCATACCAATGTTCAGTATAGAAAACATTAAATTGACTTCGTATATAATCAAGTTTGCTACTTTAATCTAATATTTTGTAGAACTTAAAATTGAGTTTCGAATATTTTTTTTTTTTATCAAACAAATCGGTTCTTCGTCTTACGATAGAAACGATTCAAACAAGTTTTTTTTTCTAACGATAAAAAAATCATCTTTGAAGTTTAACTTTTTTGAGACGTTGGGTTTATATATTTAACAATGTTTTTCTCAATGATAGGCTTAAAGTTAAAACTTTTTTTAATTCCTTTTATTTTTTGGATAATAACAATTGTATCCGGTGAAGACTTCAATAGTTGTGCTACATACAGTAAGGTTTACAGTGTCACTCGCCGCTGTGAATGATTTTCGAATATGTGATGGGGGATAAAAATTTAAGGTTGACATATTTTTTACACGTGCTCAGACTATGGTTTAAGTGCTTAAAATGGCGTTTCTAAATCAGCCAAAATTTGATTTTTCGAAGCTATTTTTCATGAAAACATACACAAATTTGGTATTAAAGTAAAGGAGTCACATATTATGGCACCCAATTTGTAGAGATAGATTTTATTATAATTTTGTTCTTGTAATTTTTAACAGTATTTAGTCAATATCATGAGGAGCCCGTACCCCCAATTTACACTTTTGTTTTATTACGGCCAATTTAAAACATTTCTTTTTTTTAAATTTTTATCATTTTATATTAAAATATTTATACCCCAACGCGTACTGCGTAAGGGGTATATTAACTTTGTCATTCCGTTTGTAACTCCAATAAGGAGGCGTGCCAGGTATAGAAAAGTATATCTGTTTTTGATCAGCATCACCACCTGAGTCGATTTCCGTGTATCCGTCTAACAGTCACGTCTGTGATCACGATTACGGTTGTAATTTTAAAGTTATCTCGATCAAATTCGAAAATAAGCTTTTTTCTAAAAAATGGAGAAAAAGTTCGGGGATGAGCCAAATCGGATGAAAACCACTCCTACGTCCCATACAAAGTGGCTTTATATTTACTGTTAAATCCCTTACAAATCTTCTCAAATTACAGAAATGTCTGGAAATTTTGCAGATAAGCAAAATCGATATTTAGCATAAACCATTTTTATGATATTTGACGAAATCGGATGAAAACCACGCAAACCTCCCATACAAAGTGACATCATCAAAATAGAAAACTTTGGCAAATATACAAGGTGCCCCGCAATTAAGAGCAACTATTTACAGAGCTGAACGGTTATGTCGAGCTGAGCAAAAACTTGTGTGGGAGGGGGAGGGGGTCTATTTTCACATTCTTTGGAGCAACAGGGCTTATTAATCGACTTTGTTTCACGTTATTGTTTCTAGCAGAAAAACTAACTTACATAAAACTTATTTTGATATCTCATTTTGAAGGCAATAAAATCAACTTTCCAACGGTATATCAACAAACCCCATCAACTTATCCGTTACCGAGCTGTGATCGTGTGAAGAAGAAATCAATCGGTTGAAACAACCAAATTTCAACTTCGAGTGCAAATTTCTCAGAATTTTGCGTAATAAATGAAATCTTGTTTTTAGATCAATTTTGTATCGTATGCAATTTTCTTTTCAATGGCACCAAAAACATAAACATATCTTAAAAAATAAAAAAGCTGGCTGTACTAAAAAATTATACTTATTTGAAAATAATGATAAATAATGACATTACAATTAGTTATACAGCAGATAATATCATTGTTTTCTTATAAGTATAATTTTTTTAGTACAGCCAACTTTTTTATTTTATAAGATATGTTTATGTTTTTGGTGTCATTGAAAAGAAAATTGAATAAATAACAAAATTGATGCTGAAAAAAAATTTAATTTATTACGCGAAGTTCTGAGAATTTTGCACTCAAAATTGAAACTTGGCAGTTTCAATCGATTGAGTTCATGTTCACACGAGCACAGCTCGGTTAACGGATAAGTTGGTGGGATTTGTTTATATACCGTTGGAAAGGTGATTTTATTGCCTTTAAAATGAGCTATCAAAATAATTTTTATGTAAATTAGTTTTTCTGCTAGAAACAATAACGTGAATCAAAGTCGTGAAATATTAATTAACCCTGTAGCTCCTAAGAACGTAAAAAATGATCCTCCTCCCATACGATTTTTTGATCAGCTCGACATACCCATTCAGCTCCCTAAATACTCTCTAAAGTAGTTGCTCTCAATTGGGGGACAACCTGTATAAAACTAAATGTTTCGTGTCTGTATGTACCCAAATTTCGCCCACATCGTTATCCAACCTATACATATATTCTTTGGTATAATGTGGAGTTCTTAGACTAGAAAAGTGGGTTTGGCATTTTTCTTTTAAGGAGGGACATGACATTCGCGGCACAGGAAACAATTCATAACTCAGGCAAAAGCAAACATTTTTCCAAAATTTTTTTTATTACTCGTATTGTAGAGAATTGAACAAATTACAAGTAAAAAAATTAAAAAAATATATTTTTCACTGCAACATGGTTTTATAGAGCTCCAAACTGGCGGCAGAGAAAAAAACGTTGCCTCGTGGTTGCAGCGCTGGGAGTTGCAAAAATTGTCCGATCTGGAAAAAAAAGACTTTTTTAAATCTTAACAAAATTGGATATCGTATGACACGAGCTTTTTTTAAAAAATTTTTTTCAATTTTTGTTGATGTTCCAAATTAGAAAGTGTGTTTTTTTCGAAAATAATATTGACTTTAAAAATTCATAAAAAATCGAAAAAAAATTCGATTTCCAAAAACTGCCAATGTCATGTAACCCCTTAATCGGACTTCGGGTACACAGTGTGTCTGAACTTTTTTTCTAGTATAACTCTTTTTACACCGCTTTTCTGACTTCAACCAAATTATTCAAATATATTCTTTGGAATAATGAGTAGTGATTAGTCTACAAAATTGGGCGTAATTACACAGGGGCGTGCCACTTTAATTCAAATCGAGCTGTTTTTATGGCGTTTGTCCGACTTCTTCCAAATTTCCCATATTCTTTACAATAATGTCATTCATTAGTCTAGAAAATTGGGCAGAATTGTACGGGAGGCGTGGCACTTTAATTTTAAACGAAATTATTTTACACCGTTGGCATGAATTTGCACATACCAATCAAATTTTGCACATATATTGTTTATCATAATGAGCAGTCTACAAATGACTCTTTGTGGGACCTAAGGGTAAAATGAAATTAAGCGTATGACACAAATATTTTTGTTTTTAATACATTAACATTTAATAAACGGCTAAAGACTTCGAATATTTTTCAACACGGCCGCGGGGAGGTATTTTAACTTCAGTACCCTGCCAAAGCTCCATGTCTTACTAGTTTTATTTAAAAACTAACTTATTTTCTTAGAAATAATATTTTTATTATAGATGAAGTCCATATCATAAATGAAGTTCACAGGCATTTGACTGGAAATGTATAGATTATATAAGACTTCCATTCAAATTGTGTGCTTTTAAATTGTTTGTCTGAAAGAATAAAAAAAAATAATGCAAATATCTCCGCTGGCTTTTAGCTAATCGCAGCTGTTACTAATTACCACTTCTAACTTTATTTGTTTTATGTTTGCACTGTGCGGGGATATCGCGTAATTTTCGTATAGATTTCTGCAACATTCGTGGACTGAGAACGAATTTTTTTTCGGTGGCACTACAACTAATGGTACTAAGCGAGGTCCAGGTGAGCGAAGATGATAGAGTTTGTCTCTATGTGGGTTAGGTTCGGGGTCCGTTCGCATTTGCTGCATTTTTGTCTTGTATATAGAAGCCCGAATTTAGGGAGGGGAAACAACTTTTAGCAAACTGGGCTCTCTCTCTGATTCGTTAACGCACATTTTGGGGTTGTTCCCTGATAGCGAAATCGTTGTAGCCGGCGATTTCAATGTCCACAACTCGGTTTGGTTATGTCACTCGGGCCATACGACACCTGAGGGTCAATATGTTGAGCTTTTTGCAGAATCTAACCAATTGATTCAACTAGTGAAGGAACAAACTTTTGTCCACGAAGTAATCTGCATAGCCATAACATCCTAGACCTTTTTCTGACTTCGCATTATGAAAAATATGATGTGAGTGTATTAGAAGAAAAGCATTTAACCAAAAGCCCGCACATGGTTTAATGAGGCTTGCAGGATTGCAGTCAGGTCCAAAGGATCAGAATTGCCATTCTGATAAGAATGCTGATACTAATAGACTTCGCATCGAGGCTAGAAATCGCTGTAACGCAATTTTAAAACGCGAAAAGTTTCTTCACGAAACTCGCATTAGAGAACAGGTTCTTCTCTGCCCTAAAGGCAGCAAAAACTTTTGGTAATTTGTTAAAAGAGTTAAAAAACAAAAGTCTTCGACGATTCCAACTCTTTTAAAAGATGACCAAATCTTTACTGACTTGGTTGGTATAGCGAACCTATTGGCAGGATTGTTTGCATAAAATTCCACAATCGCGGATAGCATTCAGCCACTGCCCTATGTTGAAAATGGTTGTTCTTCAAGCAGAGCAGTAAAAACAGTCCTTATAAATCTCACTATAAGCAAAGCTTCTGGCCCTGATGGCATACCACCAATTGTGCTTAAAGCGTGTGCTTCTATCTCTTCATCAACTTCTCAACAGCCAGTACCAAAAAAGAGCGATGCCACGAACCCTGCAAACTACCGGCCCATAGCGATATGCTCCACGCTCGCCAAAGTTATGGAGAGCATAATTAACTTCAACCTAATGAACTATCTGGAGCACAACGAATTGCTTAGTGATCGCCTGTATGGTTTTCGTAGGGCCCTCTCTACGGGTGCCCTGATGGCTTTCCTCTCCGAAAAATGGAACCAAAGCTTTCACTTATTTGGTGAGAGCAAGGTTGTTGCTCTGGATATTTCAAAGGCGTTTGACCGAGTGTGGCATAAAGCGCTCGTGTCACAACTATATATTTATATCTTTAATCTTTTTTTCAAAAAAGGTTTACTATGCTTAAAGGTTTTTTATGTTTACTCAAAAATGGTCACAAAAGTCATATTGCATTTTTACCCCCTTTCGTACGACAAAACATTTATTAGCTAAAGTTGTTTTAGTTAAACACAGCTTATTAATAAGTTGATTCTATAATTATAAAATACAAATTTATTTAATGTATTTCATATTTTTTACAATGCAACAAGCTTTGGAAATAATGTATTTAAAAAAAATGTCATAATCGAAAGATATTATTAAAAATCTTAATTCTTACCACTTGTTATGGGTGAGTTTTTTATCTTTAGACATACATTTCTATCACCATTACTTGAACCCTTTGAAACTGTGCAACTTTTAATTGAAACATTTTTCGCGATTTGCTTACTTTCATGCCTCAGGATAAAAAGCTCACTCATGTCAAATGGTAAGGAAATAGGTTCTTAGTAATATCTTTTGATTGGAAAAAGATATTGGAATAATTTTTAACATACATTATTTTTTAAGTTAAAGTGTACTGAAAAAAATATAAAAACAACATTTTTTACTACTCGTACTACTTATTTTTTGTGATCAACTGAAACAATTTTTACTAATATGTAACGTTGTAACGTTGGAGGTCATATATTCAAATTCGAATTTAAGCTATTTTAGAACAAAAAATACTGAGAAAACATTCGATATTTTAAAAATTTTTTGGAAACAAGATTGAAAATATAAATTCTCAGCTAACAGCACCGACGAAATCACGTATATCAAGTACTTTTATGAAGCTTTAGACAAAAAATAAAATTTATTGAAATATATTCAAAAACGGCGAATGTATCTGCATCGAAAGCTAAACCTTTGAAATTCTAATAAACGACGTAAAACTACTTAAGACACGTCCTCAAATCATGCCATAAATTTTCCTTAGTTGAAATAAAATTTACTTAACACTTTAACGCCCAAATGTTTTGATTTTTACTTTGGCTTTCAACCTCGTGTAACATAATGAAAAAAATTTAATATAATTTGAAAAAGCAACGTACTTTGAAATTTGAATGTGGCTCTTCTAAATTTACCTCTCATTTTTTCAGAAATACCCCAAAAAATGCAAATTTATATTGTTTTTTTTTTAATCGCGACTATCTAAATGATACCGGATCTTGATCACTCCGCCAGGTTAGCAACTTAGTTGCGCCTGCATGTCCACAGCCAGAATAAAGGAGAATGTTTGTTTGTAGGATACGTCCTGCAAACGTAAAAACTGATAGGGCCAGCCAAGAGCTCGGGGTGGCGCCCATCTTGGTAGCAGGTCATACTCGGCATATCGATATGAAACAAGCCTGCGACGGTATAGCAATTGACCTCAAAGCTTGTTAGTACGGAGACAGTCTTAACCCGTGAAATGGGGTAGACCCTATCTTTTCACCGCACTGAGACCTTAATTCGGCTGGTTAAACTGATGTGGAGTGTTTTGGCATGCGTGCATAAAAGTGTCGAGGCTCTGGCTTTCCTAGTGGTTTGCTAGTGGGGATGTTGTGGATCCTCATTGACGGGATCGAGTTGTCCAGGTGACTGTCGTGGGTTGGCCCTTCGGGAAGTCTCGTGCTGGTTTTGGTTGTGTGAATGCTACATAGGTCTAGATTCACCGGTGGGGTCGCGCAGTGGTACGGCCGGGCTGATATATCTGTCTTAATATGCAAGAGAATGGGTAGGTCTCGTCTTCACCAGTAGATGGATTGTAAGTACGTCACTACTGAAGTCTAAACTGGTACTGCTATTACGGTTAGTATGTAATTTATTGCATAATGCTCCTAATCAGCAGGGCACTGGGTGATGCTTTGTGTTTGTGAAACAGCTTCCATGTTCGTGTTGACACACCGGATGCCCCGTATCTTTTACTAGTTAAAACATAAACGGGTCTGTGTTGTGGTATAACACATAAGTTCTGGTTCTCTGTTTCATGAACTATTACCCTAGGTTTGGAATGACCCAAGTACTTAAGCCATATCGCGGCAGAGCTATCCAGCTCGGTATGGTTTGCACTCTCAAACCGGGTGCCATACCCTTTTGTATGAAAGAGGTTTCAGATAGGCCTAAACCCCCACCAAGGATTGCGAAGTGTCATCAGAACATGGAGCTAATTTGGTACTTTTGAACCCTTAAAGGGGCGCTAACCGACGCTTTGTATTGGTCCCAATTGTTATGGAACAACGTTGAATTAAGCCTTCACGGCAGGTGTCAACGTTAAACACAACAAATTCAATACCGGATCTTAAGTGCATTGAAATGCACGTATAACGTGTTTTCAATGGTTCGACTTCAAAAATATACAATGAGAAATTTTTTTTTCATCCTTCAAATTGAAAAAATGGCGTCCGAAAGTAAAAGTGTTTTTTAATTTTTCATTGTTTCTCAATTTTTCATACAGGGGCGGTTCATAAAATACGTCACATGTTCGCCAATTTTTTGGCCAACACTATCAAGCGATGGGGTATGATTTTCATATCCATAGAAGGCAAACAAATTTTTTTTAATGTTACATCCTTTTGCTTTAATAGACGCAAGCAAAAAGGAACGTAAATAATAAGGGCCAAAATTTAAAAAAAGTTTAACTTTTGTTTCTGGATCGAAAAATGCATTCAAAAAATCATATTAGAGATTTTGACAAAAGCGCCTGCGAGGCCCCTGCCTGCTCACGGCCGGGGGCTGCAGCCCCTCCTATCCCCCACCTAAATTCGCCACTCTGATAGTATATATACATAGAAAAATTCCATACACCTATACACTTTTATATACACATATACAGCGAACAAACATCACGCGTTTTAATAGCTTCTTTGGTTTGATCGATTGGTACTCAGGCGCACCTTACTTTAAGCACTGTAGAATCTGTATTTTAAGAGGGATTGATTTGAAAATTTGTTTACATATTCTTGAGTAATTGTACAACAAAAATCAGTTAAAAAGACTTATTTCATTAAATGAAGTATGAAACTCCTTTTTAAATTAAGTTAAATTTCCTACATTTAAGTAAGTTTGTCCTACATCTTTAGAACTTGGCCTCCTAAGATTAACAAAATATCCTTAGTTTTAGGATACAAATTTACTTAGGCTAAAGAAAGCGTCATCTTTAAATATAGGATATGATGACTTAGTACAATTTTGTGCCTATATTTTCCTTGAAATTTCCTAAGTTTTAGGTAATTTTTTTTTAGTGCAGGAAACATAGGGAAAGACAAGAGTTTAGGGAAAGACACCCATTTTGTGGACTTTATTCATAAAAAAATTTTATTTTTAAGAAAATAAATGATTTTTTATATAAACAAATTTTAATACAAAAGGGTAAAAATTTTAAAAAGCCCAAAAAAAAGGAGTAGCTTTTAAAATTGCCTTAAACCAAACATAAGTGAAAAAGAATGTGGCAATAACAAGTATAGTTCGAAGAAATATACACATGAAAACATGATATATTTGAATTTAATTTCGTTGAACAAAATGAATAAAAAAGTTCAGATTAAAAAAAAAATATATAAACTTATTCACAATGCCTACTTGCTTTCGCAATGCCTAATTAATTTGTGTTTTTAAGTTTTTGTGACTAGCAAATAAACTCGCCCTGAACACTTGTGAAGGTAATAGTAATTGACCCCTATATATGACGACGTAAAGTTCTCCAGTTGAATGCAAATACAGTAGATTGGAGTGAAACTTGTACTGGCAACCTAAAGGCCATTGAAATCGCTAGTTTTGTACTCTACCATTGACTTCAGAGTATTAAAATATTCGAATTTCAATTCAAAAGTATTTGTGTTTGTGTGTGTGTGTATATGTGTTTGTGTTATGATATTTTTGTACCATCATTGACATTGTAAAAAGCGTTGGAAAATTTTGACTGCAAATGAAATTGAAAGCATGTGCGAACATTTCCGCAACACATTCGCAAAGAATCATCATCAGCTTCCTTAACGGTTGTGTCAAATTTTTTTCAACACAGTCTTTGCGCGCTTTCAGGCGCAAATGAATATTTCTAACGTCAACATGAAAATTTCAAGTGCCGGAAGCGGATGTATGCACAGAGGAAGGTAGGGTGCAAACAAGAAGAAGGCAGTCACACTTGAACTTATGAGCGGATGTTGTTGTCATGTCTATATAGATAAATAAATATATTTTTGCAAGTATTAGAGTTAATGAAGCAAATGTATTACGGCCTATCGCGGTTATGAGTAGATGTAGATGGGTGCGTTTGTTTGAAGTAGCTGTAAGAAGCGAAAATTAGCACTTAATTGAAGTAGGCACCAGCAAATGGATGTTGATGTCACAGCAAACGCAAGCAAGCAATTTAAAATTTTTAACATACCTGTAGGCTGAGAGAAAGAATATTCTTAAACTTTGAAATATTATTTGAGTTTAAGATAATTACAAAAGATTTTACTAGTGGTTTATTTTAGAATACTTCAAAGTTTTTCAAAAGTAATTTTCTAAAGTTTAAAAGTATAACTCGTTGCTTATTTGATTGCATACTCTTAAGCCTCTTATAAAATCAGCGGATTCAGCTATTAATATTAAAATTCTTGCAATCTTAAGCATAAGGATTTATTTCACTGAATGTTAAATAAATTAAATCAAAAAAAAAAGAAAGCTTTAAGCAGCAAGTTGACAGAGTTCTATTTTTATTTTTAAGATCTCTTTCAGCTCACTAAGCATTGGTGTTTATTCCAAGGAATTCACACTCCAATCTGAACTAAGAGGAACGGTTATAAACTGCTTTTTAAACTAATGAAGATGCCCAGAAGTAAGTAAATTCATTCCCAGCAGTCTCTTTAAGGAAGTGAAAACAAAAAACGTAGACAAAAAATTTCAAACAAACCGAGAAACATAACAATGAAGGACGAATGCAGTGGTATACGAAAAAGTGTGGAAGCATTTCTACATAAAATGCTATTATTGCTTGCATACAAACGGGCGCATTAAGCGTGCAGTGTGGCAAGCATTATGAGCATAGCAGCTCATTTAAATGCTGCGTAAGTGCGCTAAGCCACCTAAAAGTATGCTTGTCTAATATATAAAACGTTTACGAACGCTCTTCGGGGAACACTTGAAAATAAAACATGTTGACAGGTCTTTAGGTCTGGTTGTTGTTGGTGTAATGTTAGTGCTATTTTTTGTTGTTATTGCTCATGTCGTTGTTATTTTTGTTGTTGTTATTGTCGCGTTGCAGTTACCTGCAAGTGCAAAACATATGCGTAAAAAAAACGTGTAAATTGTGCAGACATGTGTGCCAAAATCTGTTAACAGATGTTGAATAACTCTAAAAAGAAAAGCGTTTAAAAACCTAAAAGTATGCTGTGGAAAAAAGCAACTATTTCCTCTATTATAAGCAGCTAACGGGGCAAAAATACTGCTTCAATTGTTGTTCCTGATTACTATTGTATTGTATGCGCTGGTGTTAGTTTTAACGTTTGCACTCTTTTTTGTTCATTTTCTTTCTACGCGGTGCTCGTTAAACTTTTCCTTTTTACAGTTTGCAGTTGTTTTTTTTTTTTTGTTAGTTTATAAAAAAGGCGCGATATATTGTTGTGAATAAGCATATTTTTTATTGTTGCTTATTTCTTAAATCGCTTTATTCTTAGTCAGCATTTTTAGCATCAAAGAATTTATTTTTTTTTTAGCAGCTACTACCATAACGTTGCCTACTTTTTGGCACAAACTTTTTCTAGAGCTGCTTTTTAAACAGTTCGTTCACTTCACTTTGCCTCTGCACTTTCCATGCGCTTAACAAATAAATATTTTATAGTAGCATACATTTAGATACCTTAACGAGTTTTAAGTATTCACCTAAGAGTCGTCTGGGGAGCGTGAGTTTATTAAAATGGCGCCAATGAATGCTGTGTGCGAGCAATCAGAATAGCAATAAAAATACGGTAATAAAACAAAATGTAATGAATGCTTGTTAAGATATAATAAAAAAATAAAAAAATAAGCAAAAAAATTCAACAAAGAAGCACAAAAAATGCAAGTGAACCAAATAAAGCACCGCAAATTAATGTTTATAATTTTAAACATTAACTGCATCGTTTAAAATCTTTTTTATTAAGTTGCAAGCCAGTTTGAAAAAAAAACTTACGCTACAACTAGAGCATTGCTTACCATAGGACTCACAATGGTCTGTCGTCGAGAAAAAGACTGTAACTGAACTTGAAACATATAAATATCTAAAAAAGCTATTCGTCAGAGATATGTTGAAATGTAGGTATCTGTTCACAGGTCGAAAAATTATACAGTTTTTATTGGAAAATTTACCAGTCATGAAATTTTATGGTTTGAATCAGACATGCTCATCCGGTAGCTCATCTTGATCGCGTTACCCACCATACAATTTTTTTTCTATCATGAGTTTTGTCTTTGCGCTTATGCGAAAGCAAAACCACGTATAAGAATCAACAACACAATCTACAAAAAAAAAATTTAAATAACAGCACCACCACAACATTCTGCTAAACAACAACAACAAATGCATACAAATTATCCCGTTGCTTGTGTGTTAACGCACACAGGATTTGTTTTCGTTGTATTATATTTGTTTTTTTTTCATTGCCAAAAGTTACGATGCGCAATAATTTCAATTTGATTTTGTTTTTTAAAAATCCTTTGCTCTTTTGTAAAATTTCGTGGTTTGAATATTGCACAATTTCAGTCCTAAATTAAATAAAGTAAATTTCTTACCAGCCCCATAGCCAGGATTTTCCCATGAGCGAGGATTTGATAAAAAATCTTAAAGTACCAATAAGAACGAAAATAAGGGAACTATTCGACGCAAAATAGTTTTCTTTTAATATTATTTTTCAATTTGTTTTTTTTTTTAACTAATAAAAAGTGAAATCTCTGGATTTCACAAATTCTTTTTCCTTATTAAATTAATTTTGCGAACTTCATTTCTGATTTTTGACTACAGTTTCGAGAGAAATTGTCCCAATGGAACATTTTTTATTTGTTCTTATTTTTAACAAAATACTTTAATTTTTTTTTTCTAGTTAAGAAAAATAAATTAAAAGACTGTGTAACGGTTTTTGCAGTTTATTAAATCCTTAAATTAATAATAATTATAATTTATTAATGTGACCAACTCTTGGCGAGCGAAAATCAGTATATTTTTCCATGCAAAAATAAGAATGAAATCGATCAAAATTTAATCGCTGATTTAGTTTTGTTTTAATTTGATATTTAATATGATATGAATATAAAATAAAGCTCTAAGGCTTACGTTGCAAGTAGTTGTAGAGGTGGGCTCCTTGAATGAATATTTGTCTTGACTTCCAATTTTTCGAAGCAACGCTGGTTGGGTTTTTAAAAACTCAAAAACTGAGTGCAGCTAAATTCTATGTTGAATTTCACATTCAGAACGGATCTAAGCGTATGCACTAGAAGACTTGCGCTTTCCACTTTCCAAATTTAAAATTTTTCCATTGAAAAAATATGTTCCACTTCAGCCTCGTGCTAAGTAAGCACAGGACGTACTCAACAATTTCACCGAATTCAGCGAATAGAACATGCTGAGTGTCGAAGTGCTGGAACATCTCAACCCAACGTTCTTCCGTAGTGGACTTCCATTTGTTCCAAGCTTTAAGTTTTTCAGCACTGCAGTAATTTTTGCCATAATCGTACTACCCTGAACTTTCGCAGATTTTTCGATCAATTCAAAATACGTATTCTTATGCAGTGGTTATGCTAGCCAAACATGATTGCCGAACACTTTTTGTTGTTATTGTTTCGCGCGTAAAGTGAGAAATGAATTTTTTCTCAAGTTCATTCTCTCGCTCTCAGACCGAACATTTTTGATTGCTGATTGAAACAACAAGCATGCCTAACTTTCCGGTGTTGCCTGCAGTCACTTTCCATAATAACATCAAAAAAGCAGCAAAAAGTATAAAAAGTAACCCTAAAAACAAACAGCAGACATTAAGAAAAAATCAAATAACATGTGTTGATCATAAAGTTTCAGTATTTATTGTCGCTTTAAATATATCTTAAAAATGTTGTGCCTTCACAAGTTTAATAAAAAAAAAATTGAATGAAATCAAATTGTAGAGTAATTATCATCAGTTCCGTATTGTTGTGTTGTATTTAATTTAACCAGTAATCCCGTCTGGCATTTTAACGCCAAAATAAAAAATATCTTGTAATAGACAATTTTGTTTTTATATTAAGGACTATTTTACCTTTGAACCAAGGTTTTAATAGAAACTTTCGATGTTTCTAATGAATTGTTAAGTAGCCAGGTTATTACTTATCATAGCAGTATAATAAAAATCTATCACATACTTTTAGACATCACAAAGATATTTGGTTTGTTTCATAGAAAATTGTTTCAGTTTTTTTTTCTAATATATACACAATATTAAAGAAAAAAAAACCTTATTGCACATCTACAGAGCAAGACGTTTTAATTGCTACCCTTTTCATGAAACTGCGGCTACAGTATAGAGTTGATAGTCATCACAAAAAATGCGCTTGTGTAATAATAATATACAGGGTTGTCCATATTCGAATTCGTATTCGATATAAATATAATTCGTAGATATATTTTATGTAGAAATGGCATTTACTTGGAGTTGCAGTTTGACCGAAGTGTAAAAAAGTGTATTAAAAAGTGTATACATAAATATTAGAGTTGTTAAATTTGTGTTTCGGCATATTAAAACATTAATGTAACTGTGCAGCAAACAGAGACATAACCACCAAGCAAACATTTGAGCGAAGAGAATAAATTAACGAAAATGAACACCAAATGTTCGGCAATCATGTTTGGCTAGCATAACCACGGCATTAGCAAAGCATTTAATTGATTCTTTTACATTCGGCCAAGTAGGGACTGCGTGTAATAAAATACAAGAGTAAGAAAATTTGAAGTGCTGGAATTGTTCGGTCCACTGATCAACATAATCGATTGCCTCATCTGAGATAAATAAAACGAATAATTACAATAAGATTATAAGAGAAAAAATATTCAAACAATTAACGTAAAGTTTAGCAAAGTCATGGAGCAACTTTTGTCTGATCGCTCGCTTCATTAAATTTTTTAATATTGTTATGATGATGACTGCATTATCTTCTATCTTTTATATATTTATTCCTGTAAGTGTCCCCTTATTTCAGCAAATCTACAAATGCTACAGCAGCACTTGATATATCATTAGAAAGGTCTTGAGGTTTAGGTAAGCAGAAAATTATTAGATTTTTGAAAACACGAACTCGCTGCAATGTGAATGAGAAAGTGTGATTTCCAAAGCGAAGTAGGGAAGTACACCCGATTTTTGGGGCGTCATCACTAGTTATTATAATTATTCAAAAGTTAGAAAAAATAAGCGGAGTTCATAAGCGCAAAACCGTCCGCTACGGCTATTGAACACTGATGTTGCTTCGACTTACGAAAGTTGGACAACTGATGCTGCTTCGACTTTCGATTTTTATACCCCAACGCGTACTGCGTAAGGGGTATATTTACTTTGTCATTCCATTTGTAACGTCAAGAAGGGGGCGTGGAAGGTATAGAAATATATATATATTTTTTCATCATATATATTTTTACATCACCTAACAGCAATCGCTATCGCGATTAAATTCAAAATATAAGTTTATTTTTAAAAACGAAGATCAAGTTCGAAAATGAGCCAAATCGGATGAAAACTACGCCTGCCTTCCATACAAAGTTACTTTATTTTCTTTAAAATCCACAAAAATTTAAGAAATGCCTTGAAATTTGGCACGTAAGCTTTGATCTCTAATTTAAATCCGGGCTATGTAAAATCAAATGAAAACCTCGCCTACCTCCCATACAAAGTGGCTTTATTTTAAAAGTAAAATTTCTTAAAAATCTGCTCATATTATAGAAATGTCTTAGAAATTTTGCACATAGGCTTTGATATTTAATAAAGACTATCACAATGATATATGGTAAAGTCGGATGAAAACCACGCCTACCTCCCATACAAATTGGCTTTATTTTAAACGTAAAATCTCTTAAAAATCCACAAAAATCAAAGAAATGTCTTGAAATTTTGCACATGAATTTGATATATAATATGAACCATCTCTATGATATTTGCCAAAATCGGATAAAAACCACGCCTACCTCCCATACAAAGTGACATCATCAAAATAGGAAAACTTTCGTTAATATATAAAACTGAATGTCATCGTGTGTATATGTGGCTAAAGACTTCGAATATACTTCAATATGGCCGCAGCTCCATCCATACTAGTTTTCAACAGTTTCAGTCAATCAAAACGACGACTGCCGAAGCTGTTGATTGTCGAAGTGCTTTGCACACTATCAAACTAGTTTTCTGCTTCTGTTTATGCTGCAACTGTTTCACTTTTCGCAAGCACAAGTTGAAGCAGTAGTATGTTTTGAAATTATGAAAACAGTGCGTGCCCCAAAACGCAATAATTTGACGTCTTTTGCTACTTTGACTGCGGCAATGTAATCACTGAGCCTAACCATCGAATGGTCGATATCAGGGATGAAAAGGTAGGTGCAATTATACCTTTTTGCGACGTTTTTGACCAAGAAGATACATTGGGTACAATCACTTCATTTTAGGTGCATTCCACCTTTGGTTAAATGAATTTTCCACTAAGTATTCAAAAAATTATTTTTTGTTCTTTAACAACTACTGGCTTTAAGACCAAAAATTTCTTTTGTCAATTCTATTCTGGTTTCAATTCCACACTATTTTGAATAGTACATATAAAAAGAAGAAAAATATAAGCTTTAAGAACTGCTTCCCTTTGCGTGGTTTTTCTTTGGCAGCTTTATAATATTACAGCGATGGATAATTAAGCTTATCAAATTTTTTCCTCAGATACAAAGAACTTATTATTATCAGGGCTCGGGTTGTGATTTTCTAAAAAACATCCAAAAATGACCTAATGTCCTAAAAAAGCATTAAAAATGGCTTAAAACAGATAAGAGTGTAATTAAAAATTAAAATAGATTTATATGTTTTTATCTGTTTTTAATTAAATTGTTCGGAACTAAAAATTTAAATTAATGAAAGTATTTTTAATTGTTTTTAATTAAAATGCTTGTAACTGCATTATATTGCAATAAATAAGAATGTATATTTTTAAATTATCAAAATCAAGCAACCATCTATTGTTAGTATAAATTGTATCTATATCGAAAAAACTTCTTTCCACTTCAGCACAGACAAGAGCGCATATTTAAAAGATGAAATATCGTTTACATACGAATGTTCTTTTGTTGCATATCTCCATTTTTTCAACTTTCATACCAGGAGGTTTTATTAAATACTTGATATAAATTTCTAGATACATTCTCAATTGCATTCTCACCAGCATTGACAAGTTTCTAATGGGTCGTGGTATGAATTGAAAATTACTAATTTTGTTTTTTTTTAATTAGATAACAATGTTTGAGCGCTTTTGTTAAAACTTTGACTTGAATGCTTTCAAAAGTACTACCGAAATATTTTACTACTTCTGATAATCGCTAAAGCCACGTTAAATTATAAGAAATTATGTTAAAATCCATAAAAGTGGCTCTAAATATGACCTATAGCTATGGAAATAGACCTAAAAAAACATAAATGGCTAAAAATGACAAAAAATACCTTTAAAATGTTTGGCCTCGGTACCTGTAGATTATGAATGGTGTTTTTGCATCATCACAAAATGTTTATTATGCCATAGCAGAAAAAAGTTAACATGCCAGGACGATCCGAGCCCTGCATATTATATTTACGAGTACTTGTTATAATTTTAGGTACATTCATGACCAAAAAGGTACATATTTTTGGGAAATTAGGTACATATTGAAATTTTTATTTTTATCCCTGGTCGATATCCTCTATTGATAGGTGCTAATGTTGGCGTTTCGATACAAAATAAAATAAATTTCTACCATTTCTTGTCTGAAAAAAACCTTTGTGGCAAAGCTTCAAAAAAGCAGTATCCAAATTCAATCAGTATCGCGGTCTGAAAATCCTTATGATACTGATTAAATCAGTGCAGGTAACATTATATGTTAATTATAAATTCTTATAATTCTTGAATAATTATAGTTCTTAAACTAATTTTAATTTTTTTTAATTTTTTTGACTCAGTTCAGTGGTTGCAGGTCTGAATCAAGAATACATATATATTTCATGGTGCATTTCACATGAAGAGAAAAAATCAAAAAATTGATTGTATCATTTAGATTATGTTTATTTTAAGGAAGAGTGCGGCATCTACATTTTTCAAAAATCTAAGCAAAGCGCTTCACAGTAAAAAGGCGCATATTTTATGAAAAAGGGATGAAATATTTATAAAAATTTTATTCTTCAGAAAAGAGAAGTCCAGGACAATATAAATTATAAGATTATTTTAAAGAATTAACCAATAATTAAAAAACTGTGGCAGTAATCACTGTACCTGCCGTTTTTTTCTTTTTTGTTTTCCGATTTTATTCAATTACAAACATTAAGAAAAGCCGCATCTGCATTATTTTTCGCATCTATAAAGAAAATACAGTAGCCGCTCGGTTATGTGGTCACTCAAATATTTGAACTTCCAAAAAAGTGAACAAAATATCACAGAAAAACTTTTGTACACGAGGTTCTAAAGAGTGAAGAGCACTTATCTCTATTATGTGCGCGGTATTATCTATCTATTTTATATATATATAAAAATAAAAATCCATTAAGCATGAAATTGATGTTCTCTGTAATGCGTGAACCGATTTTCTTTCTGGAGGTTTCCCATAAAAGGTGACGTCAATACAAAGGTTTTTATGTCCAAACGGTGTTTGTATGTGTATTGGTTCATGAGTTATAGGCATTTGAACATGTATTTGTGCGTGTATGGTGTATATGGGGAAATATTTGCAAATCCCTACATCTCGGTAAATATGGGTACTATGGAATTGGAATTTGTTACAGATGTTGGTAGGATAATTTTCAAACACAGTAGAAAAAAAGGGCGGAATAATTCAAAGGGGCGTGGCACTATAAATAAAAAACTATATCTCTGTAAACATGGGTACTAGGGTATTGGATTAAAATAGCAAGAAATACTCAAGAAATTTGAGCGCAAAAACAGCAATCGATGGTATCTTATTAAAAAAAAAGGTTGAAAAGACACGCCCCCTATATTGAGAAAACAAAATAACACGAGAACGGATCAGCCGATTTGAACGAAAAAGGTATAAAATTGTTTTGTATTAGATTTAGATAAGAAAAACAAAAATTTCCATGCCTACTAACATTGAAAAACAAAATTAGAAGTGAACGACTGAATCGATTTGAACAAAATATGAATCAAGCAATTCTGGCTGCACTTAGACGATACTATTTAGAAACGCTCACAATATTGAAAAATATAACAAGAAGAGAACGGCTTAATCGGTTTACAGTTTGCAGATTTGCAATTAACCAAGTCTGCCTGCCCCGCTCACCTTATTTCAAAAAAAACGTTTTTATTCATTTAAATTAAATTTAATTAAAATGCAAATTTTTAATTATGCCATTTGGCCAATATACGCGGTATTGCAAGTGGCTGATATGTGCTATTACACGCCCAACGACTATATATTGTTCTTTCCTTGCCTTAAACATTTCATTATTATCTTTAGCTCATACCTTCCATTTGTATTAAGGGGTTGCATGACATTGGCAGTTTTTGAAATCAAAATTTTTTTTAATATTTTTGTATTTTAGCAAATATTCTTAAGATTCTAAGAAAAAAAATTTTCATGGTTTCCTACGGGTTACAGCCGGATTAGTGAGAGCGCATTTTTAATTTTTGCGCTACCTACGTACGGCAGCTGGTATATACTTGTTTTACTTGCTTGTTACTTGTTATTTCGTACCTACTTGAAGGATGAAGCGTGAAGCCCGAATTGCTAAACGATTGCAAAAAACTATAAAATACAGCACAACACAAGATAACGAAGGCATACAGTACGAAGCAGGCATAGCAGACTGAAGGTAACCTTTTTTTCTTTGTTCACAAACTTTGAACGCGTTTATCTCGAAACCATGTTTTTCGTACTGGTTGCGGCACTTGCGGGTTCATTTTTTGACGAAATTTTTTATTTCTTAAACTTGATTCGCTATCGTATGACACGAGCTTTTTTTTAAATTTTTTTTCGATTTTTTATGAATTTTTAAAGTCAATATTTTTTTCGAAAAAACACACTTTCAAATTTGGAACATCACCAAAAATTGAAAAAAAATTTAAAAAAAAAAGCTCGTGTCATACGATACCCAATTTTGTTGAGATTTAAAAAACTCATTTTTTTCCAGATCGGACAATTTTTGCAACTCCCAGCGCTGCAACCACGAGGCAACGTTTTTTTCTCTGCCGCCAGTTTGGAGCTCTATAAAACCATGTTGGAGTGAAAAATATATTTTTTTGAATTTTTTTCTTGTAATTTGTTAAATTTTCTACAATAATAAAAAAAAAATTGGAAAAATGTTTGTTTTTGACTGAGTTATGAATTTTTAAAAAAAGGTCTGTTTTCTCTGCCGCGAATGTCATGTCCCGCCTTAAAACAAAAACATTTACAAAAACTACATTTGTGAAACAGTACGGGTAATTTGATCACAGGGTAAATGAATTAATGTATAAATTGGTTAAATAAATAAAATTAAAATGTTTCTTTAAGATAATATTCTAAGATCATAAGTTTTTAATAAATTTTCATTTTACATCTGTGGTTCCATTTTCTGGATTGCCAATATGTAAGCCTGTTAAAAAAGTGCCTGGCGAAGCGGGAGGGGGTTCAACTAGTAAGTATATAAATCAAACACTTAAACCTGCCCCCAACCATTTTTTCTGGGTTCCTTCTCTTTTCACCCCTGCAACTAAATACAACTGAAACTGAAGCAATTTTCCATTATTTTACAATTTCAGTATTTGGATGTCATTTAAGGTTTTACTTTAAAACTATTTAATAAACAAATTTATCCAAACTCAAACCCTTTCATCAACCCATTTTTGGCCGCTGTTCGTACATGCGAAGAGAGAATTTACTCGTTTTTATCACCAAATTTCAAAGTTTTATGCATTTATTTATTAAAAGTTAATGATTCCATTATTATATATATAGTCTAGACTTAAATTAACCGTAAAAAAATATATAAAATTTATGTCATATTTTACCTGATGGGATATTTAGTGGGACGTGTTTTCAGAGGATTTTTTATAATTGTACAAAAAAATTAATTGTTCAAAAATGTCAAATCTAAATGTTGGGTACTTATGCAAGTAATTCAAATGACCAAAAAAATATAAAAAAACTCAAAAAATTATAACATTGCCTTCATATTATAGCTGTTAATATGACTGTTCGCTAGCAAAACTTTGGCTGCTATTTGGAGAATATGCTTCTTTGATACAATATAGTTGTTGTTTGTTTTTTTGAGAATTGAGAATTGAAATATGAGATTTGTTTTTACTAAACCATACAGGCAAGTGGGCCAGATTACGGTAAATTCAAGATGCTTTACGTTCCAAATGCATCATTTGTATTGTTTAGTCATGCAAGATGTATATCTGGAACAAACCAATTAGTTTTGGGTACAAAATTTGGTGTTTGTGTTCTTTTGGCGGTTATTTGTTTAATTTTATACCATATTCTGGTTCGAGTATATACACAACTGGATCGTCATATTGGTTTGGGTGCAGACGTGGTTTTAAGGCTGCTGGAATGTGTAGAAGATCCCAATCTATGTCGAATATATTTCGACAGCTTTTTTACATCATATTATTGGATATGCCTTTTAAGTGAAAAAAAGGTTTTGCACCAAGAGAACCTTTCGTCCAAATCGTATTGCAAAAGCCCCACTACGCAGAGCAAAGCAGCTGAAGCGGGGAGAAAGTGATTAATAATTTGATAGAACAAATTCGGTATTGGTTAGTCGTTGGGCCGACAACAAAGAGGCGACGGTTTTCACCAAAAAAAAACAGCTCTCACTTTGACTGACCTTCTTATGATCAATTGTGTTGTGTGTTGTGAAATGTTTGAACACAAATGATACCGACTCTGAACGGCTTATGTTCTCAAGAAGCTTCTCATGGCAGTTTTTTACTCTCTGAGGTTTCCCATTGTCTGCAGATAGGTGACGGCTGAACAGAAAAATTAATTCAATTGGAAAAACTTGATGAGCATTAATTCCTCGTAAAGTAACAACTTAATGAACATTAATTCCTTGATTTAATTTCGATTTAATTTCAATAAAAATAACTACTTTCAATAAAAATTCGCTAAAAATGTCATTAAAATAAAGCTGAGCAAGTAGCAAATTAAACGAACTCACTAGCCACTGCTACTTTGTGGTAGTGTATAAATCAAGCATTTAAGCTGAGCTTAACCTACCTTAATAGCCCGATTGCCTGCGTATGTGTGTTTAAAATCCAGCGGCGTTGTGAGAAACCGGAAATTGCAGCGAAACGCAATATTTTTTATGGATTAAACTTTTATTTCATTGCATTGGACATAATTTTGAGTGATTTTGCTACGTTTACACTTTATTTGAGCAGTTGTTAGTATTTTATTGATGGGAAAAACAAAGAAAAACATGCACACGTAAGCGCGAGCGGAAGTGCAAATATGAGGCCGAAAATACTGTTTTGTTGCTTAATGTAAAACTTATTGCTTAATTAAGTTATGCAGCAAAAATCGTGTCTTTTTTTTGTTGTTGATTTATATTGTTGTTATTGTTGTTTTTATGTTGATGAATTTGATATTTAAATGTTCACGAATGCACCAGAATTTTATGTGTGTTAAATTTTTATTGACATTTCAGTTGAAGCAGTAGCAGGAAACCGGAAATTGCTTGATTTTCTGCTTTTTCCCCAGATTTTCTGTGTTAAATTTAATTTTTTTAATAAGATTTTTTCTGTTTTGTTTATAATGCTTTTTTTTAACCGCACAAATTTTTAACGGCATTAAATATGTATAAATGCACAATTTACATACGTTAAGCCTGGAATCATGCAATGATTTTTTTTTTTTACTTAAAAAAATAAACTCACATTCGTTTGTTTTTGTTGCTGATATTGGTGTTGGTTACAAATACAAGCACACGCTATGCTTGTAAAATGATGTCAACTTGTTTTGTTATTATTTTTTTATTTTTATTGTAAAAACAACCTTTTATTAAACGTGTTTAAACATGCTTGAAATGCAATTAATTTTGATTTCTCATCAGCGACGAAAGCGTCGTCGGCTTTACTGTTATTTTTGTTGTTGTTGTTGTTTCGCAGCGTAATTAATTATTTTTTGTTGATTTTAATTTTAAAGTACCGACACAAAAACCAATACACACAATTCGCGAACGCAAACCAAAATAACAAAAATACACAGGAAACAACAGGCAGAGATGGCAGACAGCTGCGTGTGAGTGAATGAGAGCGCGTTATTTGCTTAATTTGCAATTGATAATGTTTGCCCAGCACTCGTTAACATACACACACACACACACGCTCACACAAATGTACGCTGAGTATATTTGACACATGTGTGTGTGAGTGTTCTTGTGTTTGTTTGTTAGAGTGAGTGTGTGTTACGTAAACACTTTGCTTTTTCAAGTTTAAATTGCGCGCTGTCAGCGTTGATGACAGTTGTTAATGAGTTGTCACGTTATGCTACTCGTAGTAGTTTGAAAAACTTTGTCATGTGCACAAAGGCGGAGAAACACAATTTGTTCAATTGTGACAAAGCAAATAGAGTGCCTAAAAGTATGCTGGATTAGATATTTTTGTGATTTTTTGTTAACAGTGCCCGGATTTGAGCGCACACAAAGCTTTTTCTTAATTGAGTTCAGTTCAAATAAATTTTGATTGCTTAGCGTGAGTCCAAAAGTAGGCAATGGTTTCTTCTGACAGCTTTTTCTACTTCAATTGGTATTTTACAGGCAGAGTTTTAGTTGTTTTGGGCAATAAGTTCGACTAGATACTATTTGAAATGTATGTAGTTAGTTTCAGTGGCTATCAAAATCACATCTATTTTTATTAAAAATTGAGTTGATTTTTCACAAGTTCAAATGTTTTTGAGTTTATGATAAGTCACTTGAGTGTCTAAAAGTATGCAGAAATATTTTTATCTTGCATAGAATTGCAATGTTCTGGAATTACAAAACCAAAAAGTTTACTTAAGCTGCTTGAATAAGTCGTCAAGTAGAGCTATTCAATTGCCTAAATGTTTGCAATGTGCTTAAGTAGATTTTCATTTAAGTTCAGCTATGGACTTTTCCTTACTTGTGTTCAGAAGCAGTATTTAATAACAGCTTTTTATAAAAACTAATATTTTAAAGTTTAACTAATTGCTTCAAACACTTTATTTATTTTCTGCTATTAAATTGTTTATTCCTTTAAATATTTATAAATTTCCTTATCATAATACGCTATAGTATCAATCCCGCCTAAGGGTAGGCTACACTTTTTACGCATTTTCTATAATTTTTTTCACTTTGATATCAATTGCTTTATTTCTCATAAGTTTTTCGCCTAAAGGTATGCAGCACAATTCTACATTTATACGTAGAGTTAAACCATTTAATATACAATACGCCTGAAACTACGCAAAGATATTAAATTAATTTCAATATCAACCATTATAATTTATTTCATCTCTTCAACTGTTTTATCCTTATGAAAATTCTGAACAGCTCAACTTTAATTTAATCGCTGTTCTTATATTCAAGAAGTTAATTCGCGAACACAACTCGTGTAGAATCGAACCGTCAATACAACTGCAACGCACGACAACCGCTCGTAAACTGTTTGTATGCCTTCGATGAGAACGTTGTCGTTGTCTGCGTCGTCATCATCGTCAAAATCTTCTTCATTATCATCAAAATGGTTGGTGACGGCGACAACGACAACGTCTGCTTCCATGGATTCATGTTGCTGGCAACATAAATTGCACAGACATGATACGAGAACACAGGAAGATACAGTAGTAGAAAAATAAAATCAACAACAACAACAACAACAACAACAACAACAACAACAATAACAATAGAACAAATCAGAAACATAACCTCAGTCATCAACGAGTGATTCTCAACGTACTCAACGCTACTTAGGGTAGAGGCTCAAAAACATTTCACCCTCTGCTGGATATACATATAGTAAACGCACTTTCCAGCCATACAACAACAACAAGAACACTTATTTGAGAACAACAAAAAAAAAATGCACACATTAAACCTAAACAAAAACAATTGATGCTGTTATCAATCCTGCCGGCGTGGCACTTCCTAAATTTTTTTTTTCTTTTTTTATGTACCTATTCCAAGCGCTGCTAAGGTTTTCCTATCAAACTCTTTGCTTTCCATGCTCTCTCTATTTTCTTTTATCCTTTTCGCTCATTTTAATCTTTATAAGAGAGCTCATTTCCCTTTTATTTCCATTGAATGTCCTTTTCTCATATTCTTTCTCTCTCTTTTAATTTCTTTGTTACAACTCATTCTCTCATTTCCTTCCAAAACTTTTTCGTCTTATTACAAATTATGAATGAATTTTGTTACTTTATAGTAAAAATATTTTGGTTACGAGTGTGTTGGATTCTAGAATTTTTAATGAAATGTTTATTAATGAGCAGCATTTTATAATCGGGAGAAACTTGTCGCGTTTCTGGGGAGAGTGAAAGAGAGCAAGGTAGCGTAAGCGATGATGCGTAGGTGTTAAAAAGGGTTTCTATGTTTAAAATGAGATAATTCCACCACCATTCAATAAATCTGACACCATGTCATGTTGAGGAATTCTCATGATTTTATTATATTTTTTCTTTTTAAAAATAAATGAAAATGGCTTTTTCGGAAAATATCTTTAATATCGATACTTGCAGCGAATAACCCTTTCAGACCCACAGTATCGCCGTTTGTTATATTTTCACAAAAAGTAATGATTTTTTTTTTTCCTTATCTTCAAATTATTATTCAAAATGACAACTAAAATAAATTCCCATTCTTATTATATGAAAAATGGACCTCGCACGTTTGTGTATTTAAGGTATCTAGCTCTCAAATGATGCTATATTTTTAATCAGAAAGTTCACAAAAGCTTTTATAATTTTTTTCCAATGTATTAATAAAATAGTAAATTAAAAAATTTTAGTTAATTGGTCGCTTATGGTGCATTGTAAAGCAATCTTTATTCTTAGCAATACATAAATGGATTTTGCATTTTCGACATCTGGCTCCAGTTTGACTGACACACTCCGATTTGCGACATCTTTTAGCTATTCCATCTACCATTTCGAGCCAATTATAGTATCTGCCGTACCTTATGTCTTCTGGAGCATCATGAGGCCGATATTTAGTTCCATGATAAGCCTCAGATAATTGGAATTCTTGTGGTTATCGTAATGGTGGATCCTTTGACTTTTTCAACACTTCGTCAATTTCTAATTTAAAATCTAAAAAACTTCATATTCTTTTTTGCATCTCCAAGCGCAGCAGCATCCTCATATATTCCATCCAATAATTAAAGAATGCTAGATCCAAGAAATGGAAAAAACTCCATCATTTGATCACCAATATCTACACCACTCATATTAGAGTTGTATACTCAATAACGGCCGATATTAGGATTGGTTAACGGCGTTTTCGTTTCGGGACCAAGGATCTATTCTCCAACAGGATCCTTTCCACATTTTGTTGATGTTATTGTAACACACTTCGAGTCGCATCATTTTACCACCACCACTTCGTCATTGGCAAAATAATTTGCTTCCCCAATTGGTTTCCCCTTATATTACCTGTGGCCTTGAAACCTATTTTATTCAATTTTTCCAGATGTGGAATGGTCGTAAAAAATCGGTCAAAATAAAAGCGGCTGCCGACTGGTAAAAACTTGATTAGCCGTAAGATTATTGAAGGTCCATGTCCTAACCCACAGTCCGGAAACTTTTCAGCACCCTGAAATAGCTCAAAATCAACGATCATTCCATTGGAAGTTGCACAAACTAGATTTTTCAGTCCAACAGGACAAGGTTTTGATCTTATTACATCTTAGCATTATGCCATGCTGGACATCTTCCTGTGAATGGCACCATCTGTTCGTCGATGGAATATGAGGTAATTTCAGAAGCCAGTTCATTACAACGGCGTCTTATCATTTTACAACCGGCTGCACTCTAAAGAGTTTATTAGATGTACTTGGTTTGCTGGTGTCCACAATATGTTCTAAGTTTCTCAATTTCATAAATGCATTTCTGGACATTGAGTTTGAAATTATATCGTTCCGAAAATGTGTGCTCCAATACATGGATTATAATGGAACAGCCATACAATGTTTTCTATCCTGTTTTTGTGGTATTAAATTCAGTTCCAATTGTTGAAATCGTTGAATGTGCATACATTTTGGTGTATTTCACAGCTTCTTCAAAATGATGATCTGGGAAGTAACTAGACAAAATGTGCATAGGTGTGCGGCGTTGTAAAAAATTATGACAGCCAATAGCAGCAGGTAAATTAGTATTTGGAAACTCTTTACTCTTGCAGACATCCCTTCTAGGTTGATTTTGCATTAGTGCTTCTTCAAGATTACTAGAACTTGTCTCAGAATCTTTAAAAAAAAATTTTGAGAAACCACAAAAATTAAAAATATAGCATTCTTTACCTAATTCATCGTCAGATTCTTCATCATTTTCAAGAGTCCTGGTTTTCCTAGTAACATCAGCTTGTTCCTCATCATCAGGAAAGTCATCCTCTGAGTTTTCAAGGAAATCAAGAATCCGTTGAATATCAGACTCGCTTTCTAAGTAGTACAGATGCTTTTACACCTCTTCTTGTGATTTGCTTGAGTGAAATCTTAAAAACGGCACTTTTTTGCGACACCGTTTTCTTCACCGGTTGCGTCTATTATAATAAGAATATGTAATATTAATATTTTAAAAATTGGTTGATCTGCCGTGAATATCGAACTCGTACCACACCGATTCAGAGTTCTATACACTACCCACCAATCTGCAAACATTTGCAACGCAGAGTTGTTCATTCAATATCAAGTTTAACTGTGGATATGTTGCAGCAGATCAAAGTAATCGATCTATTAAAAGGATTTATTAAAGGCTATATGAAGGATATACGCTGAAAATAAGAGGCCTTCCCAAACATAATTTGTAGGAAACATGATTTGTTTCGACATATATTATGATTAAATAATGCCCTTTTTCTATGTATGTACATTTGCTTCTTAACATTATTTAATTGGACTTGTTGACTCCTTAGCACTTATTGCTTGGAACCATCAATTTGTTGCTTAGATTTAAAAAGAATATGTTTTGTTTTAATGAAAATGTGTTTTCATTTCAATATATTGTAATTATAATGGACACTTTGAGTCTATTACTATTTATTTTCTTGAAAATATAATTTCATTAAGAATAACCTGAAATATTCACGGTCAATTGCTTAACAAATATATATTAATAAGAGAATACATAATTCGGTTGCAGTCAAACAAAAATTTTCAAAACGTTTATTAGGAATAACATTACATATTTACCGATGATTACACTATATTTACTTGGAAATATATCTTAGCAAGAGACATACAAAAAGTTTTTCACTGTAATTAAAAAATGCTTGCTCTGAAATAATTGTTAGTTTCTAGGAAACAAAACATGTTTAGAGAACCGTAAATACGTTTTTCTCGGACTTTATTTTTTCGATATTACAATAACCTTGAATAAATATGGTTGTAGTCAGATATTACTTTTTAGAACTTTTTACTTGCATGTAACCGAACACTATTCAACTAACACAAAGCTTTTAATATTATATCAAATGATATACTATATTAAAATATTGGTATTTATATTAATTTTACTTCACCCACACTTTAAATTCACTTTTAAGAAACACTTTTGGCTGCTTGAAACTTGAAAATATAAAAACGCGGAAATTTCCTCTATCACAACTAAACTTGGCAACAGTTAAAAGCTAATAAAGCAAGCGCATAAGGCAAGAGAGTTTTCTCAATTTTTTGTCCAAGTGCAAAACAAACAGATATATGTGTGTCGTGGCACAACACATAAAAGAATGGAGTTCTTTTCAACTCTTTTTGAGTTCAACTGTATTGGAAATATATTTTCATTGGGAAGAAGCGAACGATTCTATTTTGTCACGAGCATATTATTGTAAAAATAATTTTTTTTGCTAGAACAATTATATAATGTTTGGCACAACTAATATCTTCTTATATCTAAAAATAATGCATTTGTAGAAAAGTTCTTAGTCATAAGTGGTTCTCTTTAAATATTTTGTTTTTGAAACCAAACATATATAAACATATTTTTTCTCTGTGTGTTGCCATCCTATATATCAAAAATATTAAGCAGTTATCCAAAGAACAAAAGTACCTAAAACTAACAAAAAAAATTGCTTCTCTTGCTACAAGATGTCATCGGTGTTTTTTTTTTTAATGTAAATGCGTTTGTCTTGTTGTTGGTACGTGTTTTTTTTTGTTTTTTTTTTTGCATAGCGCGAAGAAAACATTAACAGAAGTGTGTTGAAATAACAATCAATATAACATGTAATAAAATCTATAAAATAATAATAAAATTAAATAAAATTTACTGGTGTGATTATTAACATGTGTTTTTTAGGTTACTGAAGTCACAAATGCCATAAGAGTCTCTTAGTGCAAAGATCAAAAATTGTTTTTGGATTGCTTCAAATCTAGCTCTGTTTTGCCAAGATATAGGTATTCTCTTCTTTCCATACGAATATTTTCGTTACATTCTAAGTTTCATGAATAACACTTGTTTTTTAATACATTCATTCGATTTTTTTTTCTAAATGGTCATCAATTTAAAAAATTGTTTCCACTAAAAAAAGTGTATTCAAATATGCCTTCCAATTTTCTGCTCATTTCGGCTTTCTTAGTATTTTTTATCACTGAAATAAAGTCTATCCTTCACAAAATAAATAAACATCACTGATCAATTGTTTCAACGTCTTCGAAGACAAATAAAATGTTGGAATACCATCATGATCTATATACCATTTATAAGGGGAAGGAGTAAGCTTTCTTTTGGTTATACATAAAAAAATATTCAAAATGCTGAAATGCGCTGTAAATTTATGAGCATATTTTAATATACTTTTTTAGGAGAAAGAAATTTTTTGAATTTATTACAACTATTTTTTTCGAAAAGAGTGGATGTATAATTATGTTTTCAAGAAGCAAAAACTATCAGAAAAAGACAAAACTTTTAACACCTGTCTCTAGGCTGTCTCATATTCCCCTCATCTTTGTCAAAATCGGATCGGTATCGTTTTAAGGCGGGTACAATTGACCTATTTCGTCCCATATACATTTATCATTTTAAATTGAGGAAAATCTGCTTCTATTATATCAATTTCTTAACAATGCCCATTTAATGCCGGCAATACATTTACAGGCATCCCAGAATCGACATTTTTTTAATTTTAAATGACTTCAAAACATCGCAAAAATATGTAAGAAAAAAATTTATAAAAATGTCTTGAATATTAAGAAAGTTATAGCTTAAAAAGAGACCCGCGCGTTAGTTCGATATAATATAAAAATGAAGTTACTACATCTGATATTTTATTATATCATATATTTTACCTGCTCAAACCAGTATATTTTATAAGGAGAACATTCCCAAGAATGTAAACAATAATTTTTCGTATGTATATAATTTAGTGGTGACCACAAACGTATTTGTATTATTTGTTTCGTATAATTTTAAAGTAGTTTTTCTCAAAACTCTGTTTTTTCAAAACTGCGGGCAAAATTTGGAAGTACATTTTTTAAAAAAACATTAACCAATGTGAATGAAACTGATTTTTAGAAAAACCCTTTTGATATCGTTTTATTCAAAATTTAAAACAAAAACTAAGTAAAAAATTAAATTTATTTTATTTCAAATACATATAAATTTAAAAAAAATAAAGGCTTTTTTTAAAATTTTGTCGCATTCATATTGGAGATATTTTCAATAGGTTTTTCAATAGGTCAACCTAAGAGCCAGCAGAATACCCGCCAGCCAGCGTCATCTTTGTTTTTGTACAAAAAACATTTTTTATTTTAACATAAATGTATATTTTAACAAATTCGAAAAATTTAAAACTCTAAGCAAATTGTTTCTAATAAAAACCATCACCTCAATATCACTATGTTTTACTCTCCTCTAAATGTGTTGCCGGCCGAAATTATTTAATGATCATTTGATCAGTCAATAATTTGATTATTTGAACTGTCCATATAAATGTGTGAGTATTTTTTGTAAAATTTAACGAACTTCATTACTCTTAAGAAATAACACAACACAGGAAGGTAAGCAATAGTCACTGCTCCTAGTTTAAAATCATAATATAGAAATGTAACAACCCAGAAGGTTTGCAAACATATCATTAATATAACATTGTTCGTCGAGTGTGTTGTCATGTTTCAGCCGGAATATCATTCTGCAAAACAGTGAACTGGGGTGACATAGTCGGTTAGGATCGATAATCTAGATAATACGCATTATTCAAACAAGCCTAAACTAAATATTTAGCAAGAGACGATTACCCTAAATAAAAATCATTAAGTCACACTTCAGCTAAAAATTTACATCATAATAGTTAAATTCTTAAGCTTCGCAGAATTTCAATAGGCTTAACCTAAAATATTTAACTTAAAATTTTCTAAAAAGCCGCTCTAGTACTTCAAACTAGTAGCCCAGGGAGTTCAATTTCAAATTCTGCCAAAAATAGAATATATATTGATGCACCCCCTTGCAATTAGAGACTCATCAATAAAACTTCTGCCAACTCATTAGGTAAGTCCTGGAAAAGCCTGTTAAACCCGAAATAAATATCAACTAAATGCGGAGTACCGAGTACGAGTGACAAAACAAAAAAAAAAAACGCAAAACTGCAAATGTCATCAAACTGACGTAGAGCACAGAAATACACAAGCAACGAAGGGTGCATAACATGCAGCTTAATGGGTGGCAATGAACAAAGACCCTTCAAAGAGTCGCGGGAAAAAAAAAACATGGTTTTATTGTAATTGCATCAAAGAAATTGAAAATTGTTTGGTTACTTAAACAATAGCAAAGGATTTCATATTTCAAAACTCATCAGAAACGCAGAAACAGCTAGTAAAATTCACCCCTAATAAAATAAAAGAAAAATGTGCTCTGTACACCAAAGTCCCGAGAGCTATAAAACCAACTACAGTATCAAAGAGTGCATCTAAATACACACACATTCATATTTCATGCACCCAAAGGATTTCGAATACTTGCTGCAACGCATGTTGATGATGTTGGTAATTGTATGCTGCAGCCTGACACATACTTGCAACACTACTACTTTTCCAATATTTGTTGTACGTGCAACTGCATCTTCAATTGAAATCTAAAACTGTTTTCATACTTCTCGAAATAAACGAAAACTTACTCTCACTTAGAATTGTACCGTGATTTTGCAGCATGCAACATCATTATTTGATACTGTATCAAAAGCTGCTACAATAATATGCTAGATTTTATTATTTGTCGCGTGTGCTTGGGTTTATGTCAGAGTGAGTATGTAGAGTGTGAGAGTGAGTCCTGCATGTACCAAGGGTTGTTATGCTGGTAGCTCGTTAAGCCGGCTCTAAAATATAATCAAGGAAAAATAAAACAATCTAAATAAATGTCAATGGTTTGGTAAACGTTTCTTTGGCCTTTTGATTTGCTCTATATTGACGCGGTGTATCTTTTGATCCTTTTGAGAGGCAGCAACAAGGACTACTTATTGCTTTGAATTTAAAAATTCTTTTAAATTATATTGAAATAAACTTAAGTTTATCTAGCAAAACTTAATTTAAAAACTGCCTAAGACTATGCAATGTAAATTTATTTCGATTAGGCATAGTGAACGTTGCTGAAAATGATGGACTTTTTATATTTATTATAATGTTAGTTTTTTCTCATATAAATACGCTGTTGATTTATAGCGAAATTATGCAAGAAACATTTTCAAAGATTATTTTAACCCTCTACGACTACTTTAAAGGGTGCTTTTTTAAACTTTTTTGAAAAGGGTAAACAGAGATCCATCAAAATATTCTGCAGAGGCTAGATGGTAAAAATATTCTACAAAAACATTTCTCATAAAATATTTGTGAACACAATAATTATGTCAGAGACATCTTTTTATAAGTTTTATTACTTTTGTGCTAGTTAATTGCTAATATATCTACCTATCTATCTATATGGTATGTATAATTATTACGCAAGTGCATTTTTGTGATGACTATCAAATCTTTACTGCAGACGGGTTTTTCATAAAAGGGTTGCAATAGAAAGCAATAGAAAAGAGCTTGCTCTGTAGATGGTCAAAAAGGTCTTAAATATTGTGCATTTAAAAAAAAAAAAAATTAAAACAATTTTTTATGTATAGCTAAGTTTCCTTTGTGGTGCCTACATGAATGTGATATTTTTTTAATATGCTGCTATGATAAATAATTGCTAGGGTACAACACACAACAAATAACAAAATTTGCAAATTATAATATTGTATGTGTTTGACAGCTGCGGTACTCGCTGCTCCGAGACGACACTACCTTGTTAAATATACCTTGATAGAAACAAATTCAGTGTTTTCGCGTGTACCTCGTAATAAAATTTTTTTATTTTTGTCCTGTTTTCTGTATCTAGTAGTACAGTGGTCTGGTCAGACCATAAAAAACCGATGTGATTTAATATGATTGGCCGTTGTGTTAAACATGTCTACTCACGAGCAATATTTTCTTACATGAAAGCTGTTTGATATATTGATATATTGCAACAAAGATTTCATGTAATTGTTTTATATGACAATTTCTATAGAAATGGCGAATGCAATCAACTAGGGTTTTTTCCGGCTACACTGTTTACGTGAATAGCTTTTTCCCAACAATTTCGTTTGTTAAATATTTGATCTCCCAGAACCTTTCATACGTCGAAACGATCCGCAAGAATGCAGAAGTGCTGGACCTAAATCGGGCATCATTGTACACTTTTTTGGCTTCTACGACAACAAAATCGTATAGTGCTCTTATCTGGCTAAAAAGAAGAATCCTGTGGTGTTGATTTCTACCGAGCAGCACGACAAACTGCAGGTAAATGACAGCACATTGAAACCCTCCCAAATATTTGATTATAATAAATTCAAAGCGGGTGTAAACACAATGGACCAAATGGTCACTGGGTATGCCTACAAGCGCTCAACAAACCGTTGGCCGCTAGCAATGATTTACAACATGATAGACATTGCTGGTTTGGCATTATATATTATTCACGATTGGAAGACGACTGACAGGCGCCGTAGATTTGTAGCAAACCTGGCCAGCAATTAGATACACCGCACATGGAAGAAAGAGTTACCAATCCGAGGGTTCTGGCTTGCCAACATAACAAGCAGGCGATGTCTATTTTCAGCGTTGTAGCAAGTTTTCAAACCCTCAAACCTAATACGTATCAAATAGTAATATTTGTTCTTAATTTGTTCATTTGCAGGCACCTTCATCGGATGGGTCAACACCAACGAGATCAATGCCCACAGAATCGAGATATTCTGATGTGGCTAAAAAATTGCGTGCACAGCCATCCACTTAAACGTAAAACTTAATACTCTTGCACCCCCTGAGCCTAACATGGGCAAATATCATCATTCACCTTTTCTGCCCGACGAAAAAAAAAACGAGATGTCCATTTTAGCTCTTAAAAGGACTTTGACCGAACTTCGTATGATCAATTGTGTTGTGAGTGTTGTGAAATGTTTAAACACAAATGATCAAGAACTGGGCCTATAAAGCTTTATGCCGACTCCGAACGTCTTATGTTTTCAAGAAGTTTTTCATGGCAGTTTTTACTCTCCGAGGTTTGCCATTGTCTGCAGAGGTGAAGGCCGAACAGAAAAATTAAGTCAATTAAAAAAACATTTTGTGTCAGTTGAGATTCAAATCTGTTCAACAATATATATATATTTACCTGAACTGACGTCGAAAAATATTTGTTTTACCAGATCGAATAAAAAAGCAAAACTAAAACAAAACTGGTTTCCATCGCACACATTGAGGACAACCCGCAGGATTTCCTAAGGGGAGAAAAGTCTGATTCGAAGCATAAGTTCTTGCTTTTTTCTCGGCAAAAATGGGATTCCATTTTTGGCAACTTCGCTACACAGAAAGGTACGCCATTGTTCATTGTGCTTACTTGTTGCTGATAATCCTTTAGCAGGCTTGCACAGGCTTAAAGATTTATCGAGACTATCTTGTGTGTCGTATTTACCGCCTGGCAATCTGATTTCAAACCATCTTTTCCTTACGTCCTAGTATTGAATAAAACGCGGCACACTTCTTATATATAATAAATCGCCTTAAATTATATTTAATTGTCTGAGTTCTTTTCGAATTTAGACAGGAATTTTTTTCAGAACGCTTGTAAGACCTGTAACATACTGCCGCTTTTGCTCCCAGGACATCTTCCAAAACAAACTTAAAATTTCATTTCGGCTTGGCTCATTAAACTCTCAACAATTTTTCAACGTACTGTTTTTACAAAATGGTGACCTTCTAGCTTCCTAGAAGGTTTTCAGCAAAGTTCTTTTTCCGACATATCAAAATATTGCTGAGGTATTCTTTTGTTTCCAATTTTTTTGTTTTTATTTGCATTTTGTTTCCATTCGAATATGTTTGTAATTTTTTTCCTCTTTGGATTATCATCTGAGTCAAAATTTTCACGTGCGCTCTTAGGCGCGCACTGATCGAAATATTGATCGCAGAACTAACAAATTTTTTTCAAAATTAGAAAACACTGAAGTTATAATAAAAATTAAAACTTTAAGGGGGGATAGGAACTAACTGTTTTTCAAAAAATTTTCCTGGTCATTTGACTAAAATTAAATCTATTACGATGAATTTAGTAAGCTCATAAAACGAATTTTGTCGACGTTCAGATAAGCTTATTTATTAATATTAAATTATTGAAAAAGAAAAATGTATATTTGATAATTTTAAAATTACCCAATTTTACCCCTTAAATTCATTTTTTTAAAAAACTTAGATCGGTTTTCGTCTGCAATCCAATTTTGTAATAACTCTAAAAAACAGAGTACAAACTGCCCAATCACATTTAAAACTGTGTCTGCTGCTATTGTAATTTCAAATTTTTTTTTTCAATAGCGATAACGGCTAACAAAAAAGATGCAAGTGTACAGGGATGACGCTCAATTTTGTCATTTTAGATTTTGTTTAAAAGAAGCTTGTATTATTTACTTTTTTTATGCAAATGATGCAAATTAAATACACTATCTTAAATATTTTAACTAAAATAAACGCTAAAAAAATCTTTAAAAAACTGGTTTCAATGCTGTTAAAATTAAAGATTCTCATATCATTTAATGGTGTACGCTCAATTTTGTGAGTAACTGTACATGTAAAAATTTTACCAACCACAGATGCATCTTCGCCACTAGCAAGCAGTGACAACAGAAGCTCCAGCTAGCAACTCCATCATCGCCACCTCCATTTTCCAGCTATCAACTTCTTCGTTGTCACGACCTGGACCATTCAGAGCTCCTGCCACCTGCTCAAGCAGTAAGTAATGTAAGCAATTATATAAATGTATGTTTAAGAAGGTTTTTTATAGACATGTTTTTATATTTTACGCATATATTTTAAGACATTTTTTTTGACGAGAATATATTCTATAGTCAAAAATTTTATTTTTTATGAGTTTTCTTTTTGGACGCTCGTATTTGTACTGTTTTTCGCAGTATTGTACTGTTTTTAAGACAAAAACTGCGTGCCGCTTTTTTTTCAATAATACTGTTAATATTGATTTTGTACTTTTCTTTTATTGGGAAAAAATGCAAAGCGTCAGACAGAACAATGGCAACCCGTAACGAGTGTAAAACCATCTTCAAGACAAACAGGGAAATAATTTGGCTATTCACAGTATGAACGTATATTAACAATGCATACCCTGTAGGAAAATCAACTAATTTGAAAGTAGTTGAAAAAGTAGTTTTTTGTCAACCACAACTAGTTGAAGTTCTGACATTTTGCCATAAAACGAACTAACATATTTTGTATGGTGATGTCCGCTAAATAAGTCAATTGACTTTTGTCTGCATATATTTTCAACTACTTGTTAAATTAGTTAAATTTAACTAGTTTTTAGCTACTTTAAAATAAATCAATTGAAAACTAGTTAATATTCCACTTACTGAAAATGAATATAAAAGCATAAAAATTTTAAATTTTCGATACATCAAAGAGATCATTTATTTGGCTGTGTATATATAAAAAATATAAACACAAATTCATTACGTGAATGCAGAATGCATTCATTACGCCACCGCCTGGGTACATGAGCAAAGGTGCCGATCCAATTGATCGGAATTGTGTTTAAACTGCGCCTGTTATTGAACACAAGCCAGCTTTTTGATGCTTCATTTCAAAATATGAGCTAAACAAGCGTGTCAGCGGGATTTTCCACGCTTTGCAACCATCACTCATAATCAATGGACACACCGATATTTTGCTTAGTGCTTCTTTTAAGTGTCAATCGTAATGAAGTGATGGAGCAGACTCGACGCTACGTAGGGAAAGGCGTGCGTCTTTACTACTAAGGTGATGAGGTGTTTGCTAAATGGTTAAGCAATGCATCAATTTCCGTACAGAGTCTAAATTGTCCAATGTTTGCTAAACACTACCAGTTTGTAATTTGAATATCTTAAATAATAAAGAACTTTTAATCGTTTCACAGGGTTTTGAGGCAGTCTATCAGTTTTAAAGTGTGTTTACCAAGTCTGTATTGCAGCTCAGTGTCGTAAATAAAAAAATATGTCTTTTTGAAACAAAATGTTAGTGAAGCCTAAAGTTAATAATATTTGATGAAATAACATGGTTAAATATATATAAACTTGTAATCTAATAAAAATTTGCAATTAACACATGTCAAAATCAAAGTAGTTGCCTCCTTAATATAATTCAAAGTAGTTCAAATACTAGTTAATTTTAAATTATTTTTTTAATTCGTTGTTTTTAAAAACAAGTTAGTTTGTTCCTATAGGGTATTTATAGCATTTGTTATTTATGAAACTGTGAGCACCTCAGTATGTGTTTGCCGTATTCAATGATTTTGCAACGTTGTTATACATGCTGTAGATAAGGCATAAAAATACGAGACACAAAAAACACGTCCAAGGGCTACTTTTATTTACGCGTGTTTGCGTATTTGCGTTTGCATGCAAAACAACAACAAATAAGAAAACGCTTACATAAGTTGGCGTAAAAATAACAAATCGTAAATTAAACAGGCCTGCGTACTCAAACTGCGAATAGCCTAAATAATGCCAACTAAGATGAATTTAGAATTTGAATTCACCTTGATGGCAACAGTGTCATATAGATTTGTCTCTTTCTTCCTCACTTGATTACTGTCCTGTCATTATTCATGCTTGTTCAGAGCGCGCCAGCCACTTCGATTTTACTTTTGATTGTTAATTTAAAAAAGTAAAATACCTAATCAATCAACACTTTAAACAGACTTAAATAAATTTCGGGAAAAGTATCCATGTCTAGAAAATACAAAGAGTCAAAATGATGTTTTGTATAGAACATACAAGCGAAGTTTTCCATTCTGTCTGGTAGTAACGCGGGTATTGGTCATCATATCAAAATAAAAAACATCAGTTTGCTTAAAGTGGCTTTTCTACCGGCATATCTTTAGCAAACTATTTTCAATTGGATTTGGATATTCATTTAGAGACAATAGAAGTGACGGTTAATTTAAAAATTGTAAGTTCAGAGTTGATTTAAGTGATTTGCTGGTAGAAGCGCCACGAATATGGTAGTGCCTGCAATAAATTGATGAATAAAAGTAGCAGAAACTGTATGAAACATTTAACCAATACAGTGGGAACACTGTTACTTCTCCTGGAATTTTAAAAAACGAAGCATGGGAAACCTTCTGAAATACGATGTATTTTAAGGCTGCTCCAATCGCTGATTTCCGGAACTATTAAGTGATACTAATGCGATAGTAATGCGATACTGCGCTGAGACTCGCCATTTGCCAAATACCTAAAGATGCAGATTATTCATTATTTAACAAGACCATCTTTTAAGGAATCAAAAATATTACCTGAGGGTCATCGCAAGGCGACAGCTTTCATTAATAGGCTTCCTTGTCAGGCACATTGTTTTGATTATTTGCGCAACGATTTTTAACAGATCTTCAAATTGGGAAGTTGTAGAATGAAGAACACAATGTTTCTTATGATGATGATCAAAAGCTTAAAAAAACTATTTCCATTGCAGCAATTTGTTCAGCATTAAGATAGTTAATTTTTGTGGAGAATGTTTTAATAACTTCCTATGTTTGAAAATATGAATGTTTTACTGGTTTCCCAAGTTTTTTAAAAATAAATTAATTTATGATTAAATTACAAATATGACCAAATGTCAAACTTTTATAGCAAGAATGACATACAGCCATGGACACATAAATAGCACAAATGTCAACTTATTTTTTAAACGTTTCGTTTGAACTCAATAATGCATTCATTAACTGTAGTTATAATTTTTTGAGACTCCAGTGTGACGTTGTTTAAAACTCCGAGAGAGATGTACCGTTACTTACTTTTATTTGCTCAGGCCATCTCTTTCTGTATAGGCATGTACGATCTGCTGTGGTCATATAAATAGCACACATGTTAGTTGGTGAATAAAAGCTAACAAAATCGGGTGTTTGTAAAAATTTTAGAGTTTTATTCAGTTAATTTCGCCGATTCTAAATAAAATGGGTCGTGGCAAACGTTGCACTCCGAAGAAAAACTTCTATAATTCACGAACTAAGTCGAAAAGACTAAAAACCATCTGAAATCGTGGATATTCTCAAAATTTCGCGAAAAATGGTCTAAATGCAAGCAAGCTGGTACATCAAATGGTTCAAATTATTCTGAGAATAAGCCGCGCAATCCTAGACCGCGTAAAACTACCGCTTCTACTGATACACTTATAGTTCGCAAAAGTAAGGCTGATCCTTTCAAGTCAGCAAAGCAAATTATGAGGGAAATAAATGAAGAAAATAAACTTAATGTTTCAAAAAAACTAGTATCTAGGAGACTACATAAAGCTAATCTTTATGGACGCATTAGCAGAAGAAAGCCGCTCTTAACAAAAAAAAAATTTAATGGATTGTTTAGCGTTTGCAAGGGCCCATGTGAATAAAGAAGACCAATTTTGGAAGAACGTGCTCTGGACTGACGAAACTAAATTTAATAGGGTTGGACCAGATGAAAAAACTTTTTTTCGGCGCCCCAAACACCAAGAGTTGAATCTGAAGTATACAAAAAAACCATTAAAGCATGGATGAGGAAATTTAATGGCTTGGGGAGCTTTTTCCTGGCACGGCGTTGGGCCAATTTTTCGTATACCAGGAATAATGGATAAAAATATGTATTTAGATATTCCTAATAACCAGATGGAACCATTTACATTTGAGAACATTCCATTAGGTGGACTTTTACGCACGATGCACAAAGCAAAGGTTGCGATTGATTGGCTAAAAAAGGAAAAAATAAATATTTTGAATTGGCCGGCTCAAAGCCCAGACCTCAATCTCACAGACAATTTATGGAATGATGTGAAGGTCAGCATAAGCAAACAAAATTTTCGAAATTAAGATGAGTTATGGAGTGGAATTGAGAAGGCTTGGTACTCTATTCCGAAGGATAGGGTCAGGAAGCTTATGGAGAATATGTGTCGAAGATATCGGGCTGTTTTGGACAATTCGGGATACAGTACCAAGTACTAGTAAGCATATTCGTAACCTCATTGTAAAATAAAAATAAATTACTGTCTTTTTTTTCAGAAACCATATTGTGCTATCTATATGTCCACCGCAGCTAAGGAGCAATTTCAGATTTTTCATTAATTTTCTAATTTTTAATTTGTAATTACAAAGTTACTACTGATTTTAAGTTTTTAATGCTTAAACTCAAATACCATAAAATAAATTCTTGTTTTCCCTCTATGTATTTTATTTATATTTATGTGAAACACCCTACATGTATTTTTGTGCTATTTATGTGTCCACGGCTGTACATATATTCATGTGGCTATTTAAAGCAGGAGTTTTTACTATGATATTCTTGAAGATAATAGGAGATCACATGGAAATGCGGCATAAATCAAACAATTTTTTAATGAAAAGTTTCTTAATTTTAATTTACTAAATCTTATAACTTTTTCTTTAATTTTATGTAGTTTATGGTTCAATGAAAAGAGTTCATAAACTCAATGAACATGGGCCCTACTCTGTATTGTGATGCGCCAATCAATGCGATGCGAAAATTAAATGCGATGTGTACGCAAATACGTACAATAAAATCAATTTTGCGAATTTTTTTGTCGCATCGCAATAGAGAGTAGGGCCCCAGATACTTTGTCCTGTGAAACGTTATTACATATCAACAAAAAATTCATACATTAAATTTAAAGTCTTTTTTAGGGTCAAAGTATGCAGATATTTTATTTATAATTTTTAGTACAAGAATAAAAAAAAGGTTCAGGAATAATTAACAAATTTAAGTCGAAGTATTAAACGTGAAAAACTAAAAAATATATTAGATGAACACTTGAATAGTGCCTGTACAACGATTCTGCAATAATGGCAGAAGTAATTTTGCGACAGTTTGGAAGTGATACTGCCTGTATTTTAAAATTACATTCGTCACAGACTTTGAAATATTAACAAGGTAGGAAAACTATTTTTGCACATTTCTCTGGCATTAGGCACTACTGTCTCTCCTACTAAGGTCAGCAGCTGCCTCTTCGCTGTTTCAAAAACGTCATCGCTAGAGATCATATCAATGCATATTCCGCTGGTTTTGAAAACCATTCCAGCAATAAATGTGCCCACTGTAATTTGTCCTTATTCCAATAACCGAGTGGCCTCCTAAATTTTGGAATCTCTATCAATGTTATAGTTCTTCCTTTCACTTGTAACATATCCGTCACTTTCATAAAGCATATTTAAATTTCTGCTTGTAAGAAACTCCACGTCTCGAACTAGACTGAGAAGCTTACAAATTTTCCATGTTTTTGGGTAGACAGTCTCAATACTACATTGTAGGCTCCAATTGCAGATATAATTCGCGGGTTTTGCTTGTAAACAGTCATGTTTTCACAGCCACTAAAATATTTTTAAAAGTAATTCAAATACACCAAATGAGATAGTTAATCCCACCTTTTGTATCCATTGTTTTTCAAAATATTTTATAAAAGTTAACATTTTTTTCACTATCCATAAGGGAATAACTTATCTTATGACTGTAAAACCACTGCGTATTAATGGTGCTGAAAGCAACGCAAAAGCTATAAGCTCATGATAAGGCATGGAGGCATGCTTGGAGGTTCTTATGTAATTTAACACAGATTTTCGGCCTGGCAAAATGAAACTTGAAAAGTGAGAGTGCTGGGAAAACTTAATTTTAACTCAAATGGAAATGTTTTCTTTTTTATACTTACCAGCAGATAAACTTTTTTTGTAAGAGGATAAACACTTCTTACAGTTTGTATTCTGCTGTATTCGTAATCTTTTATAATTATTGCTGGATTCATAACAAATACGTTTCATTTTATGTATTGAAATATGCATTCATAAAAAAGTGTAGATTTTTTATCTATTAAGATTAAAAAATGCTAGAAATATCTAAAGAAAATTGAGTTATTTTAACATGGTTGAATTAAGTTAAAAAATGTTAACTTAAAAACCTCATCAAAACACTCGATATATTATTATTATTATTATTATTATTATTATTATTATTGGATTTGGGGTACAATAAGACTTAGTCTTTTATAGTACACAATGGGTATAACATCGGTTTAACAATTAAACTTAAAATTAAAATAATTCTAATTCTGCTAGGTTACATTAACTTAAAACTACTGAATTTAGCAACAAGTAAGCTTAAACTGCAAAATAGAAATGGGAAAAGGTTAAAATTATACGCTTATAGGGTAATATTTGCTAAGACTACTTTTTTTTTTTTTTTTTTTTATTTTTTCTTTTTATAGATGAACTAGCTTATACCCGGCGCGCTTCGCTGCGCTCAGCGCTTATTCCCTAAGAGAGGGCGTAGCTTCAGTGAAGCCATGCTTTTATAGTAACTTCGTACCGAGTTTCATTGATGTGTGACTTATTTCGAAAGCTATACCGAAAATTTTGGGTGCGGAATAAGACCGCGCCCCTCGCCCCTCGCCCAACACCCATAATATGTTACCTGTGTAACGGCATGTGTAAATTGAGGTCGAATACTAAATTCCTAGGCTGTGCGACCTATAATTCCAAAACTGTTTGATATCGAACATTTTAGGTGTATGTAAGGTGCCTTTTACGATCGGCACCAGACTTCACAGGAACCCTCTGAAGGCTTTGGTATAAAAATTGGCTTAGCGGTTTCGAACTCTTTACGTGATATACATATATACCCACACACGTATATACATTCAGTCGCCTCACGCTCTTTAGGAAAAAAATTGTTCAGTCCGGTTCTTCAAAATAAACCATGGCGTATGTTATGATGATCCCCAAAATATTTCGACGAAAAATATTGGCTGGTATGGTAGTTAAAAAAAAACGGTCAGAAATAAGAGTTATGATAAAGTTCTTTTGCATCAAAAAATCTTACATTTTTCCCGTTGGACCAAAGATAATGCGGATTTTTATGGATTGTTTTAACTTTTTCCATATTATTTTCACTAAAATTCAAACGAAATTTTTCCTATACTACTTTAAGTCAAATAAATTGTAAAATGTAAAAAATGTGTAAATTTTTTTGTAATTTCATTCAATTTAGTTCTTCACTTTACACTATATTTTATCATCAATAGATAATTTATTTGACTAAAAGTAACATGGCAAAACAAAAAAATAAAATTAATTTGAATTTTAGTGAAAGTAATTAAAAAAAAAGTTAAAAAAGTAATGAAAATCTGCATTATCTCTCGTCCGACTGTAAAAATTTAAAATTTATTGGTGCAGATTGGAAGAACATTTTCATTACTATTATTTCTGACCGTTTGTTATTTTTAACTAACACACCATTAAATATTTTTATAAAAAACTCGATTTTTAGAGCATATTTCAAACCATTGCGTGGCATACTGGTTGAGGTGCGTGGCTTGAATACCATAGAACCCAGGTTCGAATACCACCTGACATAGGAAGTTTTTTCAATTAAATTAATTTTTCTGTTCGGCCGTCATCTCTATGCAGACAATGGCAAACCTCAGAGAGTAAAAACTGGCATGAAAAGCTTCTTGAGAACATAAGCCGTTCGGAGTCGGCATAAAACTTGTAGATTCAGTTCTCGATCATTTGTGTTCAAACGGTCGAAGTATTTTCAAGGGCTGAAATGGCCATTTCGTTTTTGTTTTTTTTTTCTTTTTTATTTCAAACTATTCCAGCTCACGGATGGCTATTCCTACAGTCGAAATATTTGGGGAATCATCATAACATTAAGCATTATTTTGAGGAACCGACTTGTTCACCTTTTTTTTGTGAGGAGCCTTATTATACATACATACATTTTTTACAGATAGATAGATGAGCAGAAAAAGTAGTCATGGCAACATTTATATATATAGTGACCGCCACTTGGTCCCATTGCACCTACGTACCAAGTTTCACTATCAAAACACGTACAGCTCAGAAATTAGAATGATTTTTGAAAAGTCGTCGTAGATAACGTGCGAAACGCCCATTTTTTAAGGGTTCTGGCAGTAACCATATGAACTAATCTACCAAATTTTAGTCTTTTACTCTAAAAAAAGTCTGATATACATCCTTTTTATAGATTTGTGGGCGTTTAAAGTAGGCGTGTCAAGATTTATATATAAAGTGAACGCCAATTTGACCCATAGCACCTACATACCAAGTTTGTCTATCAAAACGTTCACATCTCAGGAATTAAAATTATTTCTAACCGATAGACCTGGCAGCTAGTGCTGACTTAGTTATAATTTTTAAATTGTAATTAACTATAGTACAATTAAAAAATAAGTAAATAAATAAATTAAATAAAATTATTTCTGAAGAGTGGGCACAGATATAGTGCTACCATGCACATTTTTTGCAAAGCTGTCGAGAGTAAGCGTGTGAACTTAATTACCAAATTTTAGTATTTAACGATGATAATCGTCTGATTTAAGGAAGTTCTATTAATTTGTGGATCAAAAAAAAAATCAAGTGGCGGCCGTGGCGTAGTGGGTAGAGTGTGTGGCCCATACGCGAGAACACCTTGGTCCGAATCCCACCTGACACGGAAAGTTTTTCAATTGAATTAATTTTTCTGTTCGGCCGTCACCTCTCTGCAGACAATGACAAACCTCAGAGAATAAAAACTGCCATGAAAAGCTTCTTGAGAACATAAGCCGTTCGGAGTCGACATAAAACATGTAGGTCCAATTCTCGATCATTTGTGTTCAAACATTCCACAACACTCACAACACAATTGATCATAAGAAGCTCGGTCAAAGTGCTTTCAAGGGCTGAAATTGGCCATTTCGTTTTGTTTTTTTTTGTGGGTGGTACAATTGGGCGTGGAAAATTTTATATATATATATTGACTGCCACTTAGAGCACCTGCATATCAAGTGTTACTATCAAACTTGTGCAACTCAGGAATAAGCATGATTTCGAAAAAGTGGGCGTAGTTATGGTGCGACCACGGCCCTTTTTTAGCAGTTGCCGACAGTGACCATATGAACTAAATTACCAAATCTTAGTCTTCTACGGCAAAATCCGTCTGATATAAAGCATTTTTACTGATTTGTGGGCGGTAAAAGTGGGCGTGACAACATTTATATTTACACAGTGACTGCCACTTGGACCTATAAGACCGGCATACCAAGATTCACTATCGAAACGTGTACAACTCAGGAATAAGCATGATTCCGATAAAGTGGGCGTTGATATAGTGCGGGCACGCCCATTTTTTGTATATTGGCCGAGAGTAACCATACGAACTAAATTACCAAATCTTAGTCTTCTACGGCAAAATCCGTCTGATATAAAGCATTTTTACTAATTTGGGGGCGGTAAAAGTGGGTGTGAAAACCTTTCTATTTACATAGTGCCTGCCACTGGTACCTTTAGAACCTGCATACCAAGATTCACTATCAAAACGTGTACAACTCAGGAATAAGCATGATTCCGATAAAGTGGGCGTGGGTATAGTGCGGGTACGCCCATTTTTTGTATATTGGCCGAGAGTAGCCACACGAACTTAATTACCAAATCTTAGTCTTCTACGGCAAAAGCCGTCTGATATAAAGCATTTTTACTTATTTGTGGGCAGTAAAAGTGGGCGTGAAAACATTTCTATTTACATAGTGCCTGCCACTTGGACCTTTAGAACCTGCATACCAAGATTCACTATCAAAACGTGTACAACTCATGAATAAGCATGATTCCGATAAAGTGGGCGTATATATAGTGCGTGCACGCCCATTTTTTGTATATTGGCCGACAGTAACCATACGAACTAAATTACCAAATCTTAGTCTTCTACGGCAAAAGCCGTCTGATATAAAGCATTTTTACTTATTTGTGGGCGGTAAAAGTGGGCGTGACAACGTTTATATTTACATAGTGACTGCCACGTGTATGCATAGTACCTGCATATCAAGATTCACTGTCAAAACTTGAAAATATCAGGAATTAAAATTAGTGCTGAAAAGTGGGCGTATATATAGTGTGACCACGCCCATTTATTGTACAGTCACCGAAAGTAACCATCTGAACAAAATTACCAAATTTAAGTTTTATATGATTAAAACCGTCTGATATATAGCAATTTTTTTGGTTTGTGGGCGATAGAGCCAATTTGGGTTGTATGGGAGGTACCACGCCCCCTTGCCCAATCAACACCAAACTTCACAGGAACACTTCCCGAATGTTGCTTCAGTATCCCTACAAATTTCATAAACTTTGGTTCGGTGGTTTTGGAGTCTATACGTGATATACACACATATCCACATACCCACATACCCACATACCCACATACATACATTCATTTTTATATATATAGATAGATTATAATATAATAAAAAGTCGACGGAAAGATGAAGTAAAGAAAACAGAAAGGTGAAGTAAAAATTTGGTAAGCCAAGGTATAAGAGCAGTTGTGAAAAGAAAAAGAAGAATATATTTATAGATTTAAAGAATTGAAATATTTAAAGATGGCATTTTTAAAGCTGGTTCGTGCAGTTATTTGTTTAATAAAATTAGGTAATTCATTCCAAAGTCTGATGGTGCTGATAAAAAAGAACCTTCCACTGTTTAGATAGTTAATTCTAGGCACAACAAGGTTAGTTGACCTTTGCGACTGAAAAAATTGTTGTTTGACAAAAAGATAATGAGGACTTTGAGTGTGCATAATCTTGTGTAGAAACAGAATGTTGCGGATGTTTAAATATTCAAACAAGCCACAGCCCAGAATACCCTTACTCCTTAACGAAATATGATCATAGCGACTGATCCCGTATACATATCTAGCCGCGCTATTGAATGCTACCAAAAGCTTATGCTGAGATTGGGAGTCGAGTTGACTATAAACAACATCAGAGAACGTAATGTGTGGCATAACTAATTGCATAACAAGCCTGCGCCGAGTTTCAGTTGGCAAAAAATCCGAAGAAGTACGTAGATATCGTAACGTTCCGTATATTTTTCCAATCGTTTTGTTAATGTGGTCAGTACAAGTCAGTTTTGATTTCATTATAAAACCTAGATTTTTCGCTTTATATACTACTTCAAGTTTATCAGGCCCAAGGAAAAGAGGTGGAATACCTATAAAGCAGGAGTTACATCTCGCTATAGGCAGTACTTTAGTTTTTATAGGATTTATAAGGAGAGAGTTTGCAGCAGCCCAATTATTTAACGATGTCAAGTCAGAGGTCAGTCTATAAGTCAAGTCCTCTAAGAGTCCAGTAGGTCGCGAGAGATAGAGTTGTATGTCGTCGGCATAGGCATGAACAGTAGCGTATTTACATACAGAAAAGACATCATTAATAAACACAGAGAATAGGAGTGGACCCAGGATAGATCCTTGAGGAACTTCAGTTACAATTGCTTTTAGTGATGAATAATTATTACTAACATTTACCCGTTGCATCCTACCCTCAAGGTAGTTGGATATCAAATTCACAGCACTAGAGCTGAATTTAAAAAAATTTTTTAGCTTGTAGCAGAGAAGGGTATGATTAACGGAATCAAATGCCTTCGAAAAATCGACAAGGCAAAGTAACGTCAGAAAGTTCTGATCATAAGCAATTCTGATATCATCAAAAATTTTAATCGCAGCTGTAGCACAACTGTGTCCAGTTCTAAACCCAGACTGCAAAGGAGACAGTAACTTATTTATGTTTAGGTATTCGTACATTTGATTGGCCAAGATACGCTCAAAAACCTTACCCAATGCTGGCAATATACTTATAGGCCTGTAATCATTAGGTACAGAAGCAGTTGCAGATTTAGCCACAGGCAAGACCGTGGCTGCCTTCCATAAATCAGGGAATCGGGAACAAGTTAATCAGTGGTTTATTATATGGGTTAATGGCGATAAGACAAAAGGCATTACTAGTTTAATAAACTTAATGGGCATACCATCAATTCCAATAGCATTTGAGTTAATCATCATTAAGCACCTACCCACATAATCTTCATTAACAGTTTTGAACTCAAAAGAGGGAAACAATGTGTTCCTAGTCATCAGAGGTAGTTCAGCACCTCTGATGACTAGGACTAAGACATATATATAATAAGTACTTGCTTGAAGTAATTGCATGGAACTTTTTGAATGTTGCATCCATAAGCATTGTCCTTTATGTTGTGAGATGTAAGTTTTTACCAGATCTATAATTTTAAAAGAAGAAAATAAAAAAAGATAAAATTTTTTCTGATGTGCACGCTGTGTAGAAAGGTCTAGAATTTGCTTCGTCTTTTGTTTTTCCAAAATTGGTCCAAGCTTGAATACTGCCATCATAAGAAAGAGTGCGGCATCTACTTTTTTCATAAATCAGAGCAAAACGCCCAACAATAAAAAGGCAATATTTTATTAAAAAGGAATGAAATAATTTTAATTTCATTTAATTAAAAACATTGAAAAAATCCGTTCCTACATCTTTTGTCGCATCTATAAAGAAAATAATTTGCTTATTTTAATATAATATACCATCACAACCATCTTACCGATATATAGAATATATATTTACAGTGGCGAACCAAATTATTGGCACAGTAAGCACTTTCAACTTCACGATTGATTTAATTGTCTTTAAATTAAAATTTATATTGTATTATTTACAAAAAAGATAACAAAAACAAAAGACTCCATTTCATTGAACAAAATAATTGGCACACTTTACTAAATACTATGATATGTTTGGTTATTTGCGAAAATTGATATTTAGTTGCCAATTCTTTTTGTTTAACACCTACTTCCAGTCGTTTTGGCATAGAATTTACCAATTTTTTCGTGATCTCTACCCTAATATTTTGCCATTCTTCGACCAGTGCCTGATTCAGCTCATTCTTTTTTGTTAATGCCCACTTTTTCACCCCTCCTATGCAACTCTTCCCATAAATGATCAATCGAATTGAGATCTGTTGATTGTGGTGGATGTGGTAGAACATACTAACATTGTATGCAAGCCACATACGCCCAACATAAGTCGAATGCTTCGAGTCATTATCATGTTGGGAAGTGAACGAGGCTGGTAAATTCAACTTTTCGGCACTTTTTTTTAGGTTTTCTCTTAGTATATTCATATACATAATTTTTCCATAATGTCGTCAATGAATACCAGCTCGCCCACCACTGCAGAAGACATACATTCCCACAAAATCACTCCTCCACCACTATGTTTTACGGATACAGCAAGGTTTCGTTTTTCTAGCTCTGTATTGGGCTTTCTCCACACCGTTTGGCGGTCATCAAAGCGAAAGATATTGAATTTGCTTTCATCCGAGGAAAGCACTTGGTTCCAAAAATCAATTGGCTTACTTAAATACTCCGGCGCATATGCTTACTTATTATTGCTTTATTATTGAAACAAGAGGTTTACGTCTAGCAACACGGCAATTGTAGTTCGTCTCATGCAGGGCTCTTCGGACCGTAATTGCGTTGACATCTTTTCCAAACTCTTGTTTAACCTCAGCAGCGATCTGTGTTGAGAATATTTTGTCACTCACTTTGACTTTTTTGATTAATTCACGTCTGTTTAAATATCTAGGCCGGCCTGTATGCTTTGCACTTTCATATGTTGAGGTTCACTTGAAACGCTGCATGATACTCCGAATGATGAAGCGACTTCTATCCAACATTTCTCCAATCGCAGCATAAGATTTGCCTTGATTATGTAAATATACAATAATTTTTCGCTGAGATTCTGGTTTCCTTCTGGTTTCCTTCTGTTTATTTATTTTTTATAAAATCAATTAATTTTTGAAAATTTAAGGCACACTGATATTTTCACTTTGACATAATGGTGAATGGTAAATGAATAATGCTTAATAAGGGTGATTGCTCGGAAAAAAAGTCGCCAGATCGGTCAAATTTTAAGAATGTGGCTAAGTGTGTCAATAATTTTGTTCAAGTATTTTGTTGAGTATTTTGTTTTTATTCTTTTTTTTATATAGAATGTGACAAAAATTTTGAAATGAAACAAAGTGAATTTAGTGGGAAATTTATCATTCTATCTAGTAAAAAAAGTGTTTATTAAATATCGCATTAATAAGGCCATTACATCAATCGTGAAGTTTAAAGTGCTTACTGTGCCAATAATTTAGTTCGTCACTGTATGTATAGGATCTGTTTTTTTTTTTATGAATAAAAAAAAAAATTGTGTATAAAAAAAAAACAAAGTCCCTCATTATGAGTTGCTTTTGACGTTCGATCATCGCTGGTTATCGAACAGCGAATATCAAATTCTATTATGAGCAGTGCAACCCTGTCGAAATTTTCATTGTTCATCGAATTTTCAGTCGAATAGAATTTTGCTTTCGCTGCGGTGAATGCTGAGTAATAATTGTTAAAAATAAAGGTATTTAATTATTTTATGTTTTTTGATTTATGACGACTACAAACTAATTTGTAACTATTTATGTAAATTTTATGCAAGTAAAAAGTGGTGAGCAACAAATCGCAGAACTTTTGCCAATTTTGATAAACTTTGAGTTTATCTTACTTATGCGCATTGATTTAGCAGTTCACAGTAGTGTTCAAAAGCCCACAAACGCCTTCTTGGACAGTCGGAAGTTCTGTAGATATCTGTAAACAAATTTTCTAAATATTGTGGATGTCGAAACTTCCATGAAAGGCTGCACTTACGCGGTGGAATTCATTTCAAAAGAGTTGGAAGCGTCCCTCAATCGTTTTCTACTTCTAACCAGTTCTGTCAAGCTTTCATCCTTTTCTGATAAGTCGTCGAACCATAATTCCGTCGTAGTCATAACTACTATGCTCTTATTTTCAAAGAGTGGTTAGTTTATAAAATGACGATTAGCTGATAAAAATAGGATATCGTGAACAAGGGAAATGAGCGAAAATCACAATGACACTATTCTTTATCGAAAGCACGTTATAATACCAAATGCAAATTCGTTCGAATGAGGCCATACGACTACAGTCGAAGATCGAACGCAGCTCATAATAAGGACCAAAGGCAAAGTGAGGCATCTACATGTAGATACAGCATTTTTTACTTTGTTTATGTAGATGCTGCTTTTTATCCTGGAACCTGGTACCTAAATTTTGTGTAGATACGACAATTTAGGTTAAAATATTTAGGCTTGTGACCAAAAACTCGGGATTTTTATTTTACAATCTTAAAGAGGATGGATGACTAATAAAGAAAATACAATAACATGATTTTTGATTTTCTTGCTAGATGCTGCACTCTTCCTTATGATGGCAGTATAGCACTCAGTGGTGAAGCAGTAACGGATTTGCTAGCTATATAATACAGTCCTTTTCTCACCATTGAAATTACTATGTTTTTTGTTTCGTCTCGGTGTCTTTAATACAAAATGGTTATTGGACTTAATGCGACTCTTTATTTTTGTATGTAACTACAATTTATAAATACATTTTAGTCTTTAATTTTTAACATAACACTTATATTTTTTATTTTATATTTATTAAAATAATTTTGTATTCTACATGAAATATTTTAATTATTTTCCGAATGAAAATGTTTGATTAACAAAATTTTAAAGTCAAAATTTTTAAATACAATATTATAAGAAAGGACAAGAATATAAAGTTAAAACAATAGTCCCCATCAGAGTCTATTCATAAAATTTACATAAAAACATTTCCTTTAGTGTTCATTGTATTCATTCCGCCGCCTAAAGTGACCGTAATATTCATAAAAGTTTATTTTATGCCGTTTAAGGCTTTGATTGCTTTGCAAACTTACTCTTCCTTTTCATGATTATGATCTATTTAGTTTATTTCAAGAACGCATTTTCCTTCCGGCAAAAATTTAACTCTTGCTTTACAGGTTCCTTGCCGGCATTCATATTATGTAATAGTTTTATAAGTGGATTTATTTGATTACAGGGTTGTTGTCCATATTCGAAGCGCCCATTTAATTTTTAAATAAATCAAAGAAACCACAATTTTTTGTCTGTTCGTCATGAATATCCTTTAATTGGGTTCAAGTAGATTTGCTTACATCATTTCTTGAATATGATATCTCGTAAATGGTCGCCATTGGCCTCTACGACATATTGTGCCCGTTTTGCAGCATTTTCCATGGTTTTCTTCAACATTTCGATGGGAATGGCGGTTATTTCTTGACGGATGTTGGTTTTCAGCTCTTCTAGGGTCTTTGGCTTGTTGACGTAAACCTTTGATTTCAAATAACCCCACAAAAAGAAGTCTGAAGGCGTTAAATCTGGTGATCTTGGCGGCCAATCGAAATCACCATTTTTTGACATCAAACGGCCAGGGAGCAATTGCTTCAAAAAATCGATTGTAGTGCGTCTTGTGTGTGGTGGCGCGCCGTCTTGTTGAAACCAGTAATGCCTGATACGCTTTCGACGAACATTGGCATGAAAAAATTGTTTATCATATCGCGATAACGCTCCTGATTGACAGTAACTCTGTGGCCATTATCATCTTCGAAAAAGAACGGCCCAATGAGAATTTTAGCACAAACGCCGCACCAAACAGTGACTTTTGCATCGTGAAGAGGTAGCTCTTGAATCTCTTGTGGATTTTCAGTTTCATACAAACGATAAATTGTTTTCTTGGAAGGCGCACTTTTCAATTTATTTATTTTTTTGAAAGCACGTTGAGTTTTCACTATTGACTTGTTTTGTTGAATGTAAATTTCAACAATTTTAGAGCGTTCGCGTGGCGTGTACTGTTCCATTGTAAATATTTGCTTGGAATGACGCTTCAAACGTGGTATGTCATTAGTCGATTTGGCATCACTGCGGAAAGTTATAGTGTTGCCAGATGGGCGCTTCGAATATTGACAACCCTTTTTGATTTCGATGATTTTTTAATCGATGACATTGGTCCTTCCTTCTTTTCCGTGGTTCTTCTGTTGCAATGAAATTTTTGACAATTCATTTTATTTTTTTTTTTTTTAAATATCAAAACTAACATATTTTTTTAAAACTTTTTCAATTGAAATATTTTTAATTAATTATAAATTAACAAAAATCAAAAAGATCTACTGTATGACTTAAGTATGACACCCAAGGAGTTTCAAATTGTCGGTGCCCTATTCCACAGTAAATTAAAGTCCAAATTTAATTAAAATTAAAATTTTTTAAAAAATTACCCCACATATTCATGCTATTATTTCATTAATAACATTTTTTTTTTAAGCCTTTTAAATAAAGACCCATTTTTCAAAAATGAAATAAAGCTCCCAAAAAGTGAAATAATACCCCAATTAGTTGTGTTGTTGTCTTTTTTATAAAAATACTTGGATCCTTATTTCTTTTGTAGTTTGGGTACTTTTTTCCTCATAAGGATCATAAACTATCCTCATTTTTTATTGTTCCAAAAATTTTAAATAATATTTTCTTAGAAACATTTTCCAAAAAAGTATTTTTCATAACTTTAAAGCTGGCAATGCTTTCCACATTTCCTCATCTTAAGAGAACTTTAAGAATTTTCTTTGTTCCATTCTCTTAAAACTTTATGCGCATGTCAGAACAGGAAAAATTCTCTATAAACTGCAAGCTCCGAGAACTCTATCTACAAAAATCTTAAAAAACAGCACAAATAAAAATCCAAATTATAAAAATACTCACTCTCAAGCACAGCTTCCTGGTATCCAAAGCGCAGACGCCTAAAAAGAAAATTGACCAAAACTTTGCTTGTAAACAAGTAATATGGGAATAAAATTAAAAAAAAAAAAAGAAGCAACAACAAGACTCGAATGCACAATGATGGAGAAAAAAATATACGTCTGCAATAGTCAATAATAGCGACAAGCCATTTAATACCTATGCAATTTTGAGCGGTCCTTCAAGCATGCAACAAATAAAGATTTTCATGCTTTGACCTTCGAAGTTCAGAATAATTGTGGATTTTAAACTAATTTGTGGAGTTCTTAAAGCTACTATATTTAATATCCTCTTCGAAAACCACTTTTAAAGCCACTAAAAAATTCCACACATACACACACTCACCCAGAAACCGCCCACGAAAGCACACTCGAACCAACTTAAAACACTTCTACTGCTGCTTCTTCATTCCGCAATTTGACTTACAAGCAGCTCATCTTCCGCTCATCTGCTTGCCACTTCCTTCGGCTGCTTGCGCTTCTGATCCCAGCTTCCTGCTCCATGATGTCGTGCGCCAACCGCCACACCTACCACCCCACTTTTAATTTTGTCTCTGCTGCCATTTCATGTTGAGACACGATGACGACAAATTTTCGTGCAACCTGACACTAGCTGAGATTTTCCAAATTCCTTTTGAGTTGCATACAAAACCATGGCCGCGTTGTGCAAGTTGTGTTGAGTAGAGGCCGGCGGTGTTCAGAGGTTTCGTTGCGAATGAATACAATTTTCCACTACTATGGGAATTTGTCTACATATGGGACATGCTTGGGGCGTGTGAGTGCATATGTATGAAGTTTTGTGTTCGCGTGCGTATGTGTGTTCGTGTGTGTGAGGGAGCGTATATATGTACGAGTATAAAGTAAGTTATTCAACAAAGAAGCAGTCACCGAAATATTGCTGTATGCACGTGTATCGTTGGCATAAAGTCATGCTTGAATGTGATATTTCTAAAAGATAAGTAACTCGTAACCGGGTCGGTTACTTTTAAAAAAAATATTTGCATTAAAGCTTTTCGTTGAATACTGAAAAGCTTTTTAGCACGAAATCTTAATGCATCATAAATTCCTTTTATTTTTTCTTGAAAATATAAATTTGTTTTATTATGGATCATTTTTATAAAAACCATTGTGGCCAAAAGGAGGTCACTTAAACTGAATCTGATGTCAGTTTTTTCGGCTCACGTCAGGTTTTCGTACTACATCGGGAAGCAAATCCAGGGAGGGCATACTTTTAATGACTTTTGAAGCGAAGTTTCTTAAGCCTTTTATAATTTGCTTGAGTGAAATCTCAAAAACAACACTTTTCCCGACACCGTTTTCTTTGAAATTGATGTTTGTTTTTTACTTGCGTCTATTACAACAAGAAATTGTAATATTAATATATTTAAAACTATTTCTACGCCCGCCGGGGGAATTAGACTCATACTTCATCGTTTGAGAGTTCTATACGCTACCAACCAATCCAAAAACTTTATAATACCCAGAGTTGTTGATATTGAAGCAGATCACAAAAATTTATCAAAAGGATTGTGTATTGCCTACAACAAAAAATAGCAAAAATGTTGCTGCTTGTAGCAATTACAAGATAACATCAGCATCCGTGTTTTTTTTTTATGTGAATCTTTGATGTGATGACAATTGACCACAAGTGCGTTAAAACAACAATTAATGTAATACATATGTAATAAAATAATAAAATGTACTGGTTTTTTAATTTACTTTATGCTGTTCTAAGTTTTTTAATTTAAAAGTTATTTTATAAAAAAAAAAAAACATTAAATTATCAAATCTATGAAACTTCGAAAAAGCTTCGCAAATTTTTTTCTTCATGGCCCTTTTGATTCCTGTCGGCATTGGATCTGACGTCATAAGAAGACTGTTTAAAATATCAACGTTACACGACTCCCTTGAAAACTTTCTGGAATAATTAAACCTGTGTAGTCTGATGTGCTTACTTCGAGCTTCCGCAGCCTCTTCCGATAGCTGTCCGATTTGTAAAATTTTATGGACAGTAGGTGACATGGAATACCACCCATACAATTGAACATAAAGTTTACAGTTTGTTCTGCAATTTTCCAACTTCTATTTGGTGTCCCCAACCAAAATGATCAGATCAAAATGAAATGAACAGAGTCACCAAAATGATTTTAAATCTAAAGATTAAATGGTCGTCAACATCAGTTATTCTGTATGACACCTTATAACATGTAAAAAATCGTCTGCTCGTATTTGAGTAGCCGAATTCCGGTTTAGGCATATAAACTAGCAGATCAATTTCATTTTTAGAATTGGCTTGAATTTCTTGCTTGTGAAGCTTCACTACATCTTTTTCACTTTGTGATCTTGCCTGGCATTTTTTAATTGGTAATTTGTAGGAAAGATGCAAAATGCTTTCAAAATATGCTTGGGTAGTTCAGGAACGAACTAGTTCAATTGAACGATTCCCACTCATGAACTATGTGAACAAGTTCAGTGCTTTTCGTTCTTTTAGTTCAATTGGTTTTGCAGCGAGTAGGAACAAAACGAACGAGAGCAAAAAGAACTAAAATTACCAAGCTAGAGTTTGAGTCTCCGGTTTGCAGTATTGCCACTTTATTACTAAATTCCTCAAAAATTCGTCAAATTTAAATAAAATTTCTCAAAAAAGTTTTTGTAACGATACTTTAATAAGGTAAATAAAAATATAAGATACGTATTAGTTTTTAAAATTTAGTTATAGGCATAAACCTGCAGTGTTGCATATTTCTTCATATCGTTTCTTTATTTAACCCGTTAAAGCCCAGAAGGACACTTTTTGGTTGAAACTTTCAGCAGAAAAATTTGAACGCAAAGTCCAAAAATATTTTAAAAAAATAGCTATACTTACAATGATATTTAGAGTTTACTCTACACGATACAATAGTTAAAAAATCTGAAAAGTTGATTTCCAATTGTAAATGGACAATTAAAAAAATCAATTTTTTTGGATGATTTATTTTTTTCCAATCAAATTTTACAGTGGGAAATACATTTTTTTACAGCCGGAAACATAATAAAAGATGGAGGGCATTAAAATTTTCCAAATCTGGTTGAATTTTTTACTAAGATTTTTCTCTCAAAATGGCATCTCAGAAAGTAAGACTTCAATTTTTTTTCCATAGTGGCCCTAAAAAAATTTGACAAAAGGAGACATTTTCTTCATCAGATCTAAATTTTCGAGTCGACTTAGCAGATTAAAATTTTTGATTAAGTAAATTATGTAAGAAATGGCTGAAATTTCCATTATTTTTTTTTTAAATTATGTAAGAAAAATAGTAATTTATTTTAGCTCACTGCTACAACACCTCTGGTGTAAAATACTTTCATAAATAGTAGGAATAGGTATTTTCTAAAATAATTTCCGGGCTTATCGTTATTTTTCTGTTCAAAGTTTCAAACATTCTGGGCGTTAACGAGTAAAATAAAAGAAATAGTTGCAATTGTCAAATTTCTCAAAATTTCCTCAAAATAAAATTCCTCAAAAATTACTCACAGCCAATGTAAATGGCTCACGTTTTGAGGGATTCCTCACAAAGTGAAAACACTGCTGGTTTGAGACACTTTTTCTGCACTGATAAAAATGATGGAGTTAATGCTGCCACATTGGCAAGTTTCTATAAATCGTTGACATTATTGTTAATATAAATGAAATACAGTGGATGAAATGGAATTAAATATCAATTTAAAGCTCAAAACTGAATTAAATAATATTGAAATTAGATTTAATTAGATTTAAAGACAAGTAATACATATATTTTTTTATTTAACAAATGAACACACATGAATTTTATTACTTAATTTAAAATAGCTAAAACGGAATACGAAATATTAATTTAGCTTTTAAAATCTTAGAACCGGAATAATATTGAATTAATTTGATTAAAAAAAGAAATTAAAACTTAGTTTATTTTATTTTATTAAATAAATTAGCATACATTTATTTTATTAGATAGTTTAAAAATAACAAAAACTGTATTTAAATATAAATTTAATTTGAATACAATCAAGTTTGCTTCATTTTATATGCCTGTACATGAACGAGTAAACGAAACGAACTAAAAGAGCGAACGAACAAAAATAACTAACGAACTAAAAGAATGAACTAGGTAAAACAAGCAACGATCAAAAAGAACGAACGAACTAAATTAACGAACTAGTTCATTGCATACGATTGAACCAAAAAGATCGATCTTTGTAGCGGGCCAAAATGCCCAAGCCTATTTCAAAAACCTAATTCTTGCGTGTAGAATTGAAAGGCCGAATTTGAGTACATCTCAATTTGTTTCACGTGATTTTTACAAATTGTTAAAATGTTACACATTCTCATAGTGAAGAAACCTTTGCATCAACCATTGTTAAGAGAGTGTATTTTTCTCGGTTATTAAACCACCTCGAGCTAAGAATGGCATGGAGCGTTGTCACACACGATGACAAGGTCCTAAAGATTATGTCCCAGTTCAATCCATCTTTCATTACAGATTGCATCTAATCATTGGCATCCTGTGACTTAAATAAACCTCTTCGTCGATCCATGGATACAACTCTGAAAGCAACAATCATTCCAACGAGAGGAATATTTGGTCTTCTTGATGGCGGCAGCATTTGCACAGCTCTCGTACTTGATCGTGCGCGACCCCAAGTCCGGCATCATAAAATATTGATATTGGGCTCAGCGATGTATACAATCTGTTTGCCGGCTTGAACAAATGCATTGAGAGCATTGATGTAAGTCACCGCATTTTGATTTGTTTTCAGCGCTGTTTATAGTCATTGGCTGCCAGTGGATATATTGTAGTAAGCATTTGTCCTTTCAAGTAGTTAGATATTGTGGCGATACAAATATTTTTTTGAGAAGTATGCTATATTTTCAACATTATTTTCTTCAGGTTTATAGCCGAGTTGTCTTCAACCCATGTTATAACTTCATCTATTTACTGCTCATTAAGAACTTTTTTCTTTGATCCCCCTCTTTGAATTGACTTGCAGCGACTGCAGTTGATCCATGTGAATGCTGTTTTGTAATTTATATCCAGCGAGCAGTGACCAATCCTCAACTCTATTTGCTGCCTCTACTATTCGGCAACGATCCTGGGTAAAATACCGGCGGTAAACTTCGCGTTCCATTGACTCACTATCTGCTTTAAAAAATTTCATTAGTAATAGCCTTGGCAGAACTTCTTGAAACTTACCACTATAATATATCTCCTCGACAAATTGGAAAAGTTCTAGATTGAATAATCCGCGTTGAGCACTTTTCATGCATTAAATATCTGCAAGGCAAAATTCGAATCAAAGAATTTCTTTTCATCCCAACATGGCAGATGACACAGACTTCTTGCGCTTACATTTTGTATTAAATTTTTATAAATGATGTCAAGTCCAAGAATTTTTTAAATACAGCCAAAGCCTACTGCTTTTTCTGTAATTTTTGTATATATGTATCTACATACATCTTGCTAAGAGAGTCTAATTTCATGCTAGCGAGACCCCCCAGGGGCTTCAAGATCATGTTTGGAGCTTCTGGATCGAATTCAACGTCGTGTAATATATTTGATAGGAGAAGAAATATTTCATCTGCTCTTAGCTCTCTTGGGCATTGACGCAATGTTGGTTGGCTGAGCCTTCTGTACAGATACTACCATGGGAAGTGTTCAAGGGAAATACATGGCCTGACGCTACCAGCTCGTGTGTTTCCTAGGTCCACTCGGGCAGCTCTCCAAGCCCATCCCTTTACCATTGCCTCTTTTCCCAATAGAACATCGCATTACCGAGATAATTTCTTTTTCGGTCGCACAGTAAAATTGTGGAACAATCTCCCTGCAAGCGGCTCCCCGCCAGTTTCCGACTGTTTATTTAATTTATACATTATTCCAGTTCCAGCTTTATACATTACTAGATGGAATACCCGACGAAGCCCGGGGTGGTGTTTGCTTTTGGGGCATATACACTAGGCGACAATTGAAAGTATAAATGTGAAATAAAAGTACTAATAATGCTTAAAATACAAATATTGGTAAAATACTGACAAAATTTATTTTTAAATCAATAAAAGCGTATTCAGAAAGGGTAAAAGAGTTATTTAACAGAGTAAATTATATACATGTATTCACATTTTGAAGTATTGAGATAATTAACAATAATATGGACCCGACAAATGAAAGTATAAACTTAAAACTTTTTCCTTTTAGCAAATAATACATATAATTTTTTTTTTTTTTTTTAATAATCTGTGTTTCCACCTTTATTTTTGATAACAGCACGGAGTCGGTTTGGTATGCTGCGTACCAAATTAAATAGTGTCTCGTGAGGAATTTTGGTCCATTGTTCCTGCATCTCTGCCCAAAAATTGTTGAGGTTCGTTCTGCTTTGAGCAGATATTTTTGTATCGAGAATCGACCACAAGTGCTCAATGGGATTCAAATCGGGTGATTGGGCCGGCCACTCCAACTTTTGAATCCCATTGCTCTCAAAAAACGTCTTGGCAATGCGTAAGGTGTGTTTGGGATCGTTGTCCTGTTGGAAAACAAACGATCCTAAATCCAATTTTTCGGCGGATCGCTCTAGGTTTTGTTGCAGTATGTCTACGTAAATAATTGCCGTCATTCTGCTATCAATTTTTACCAAGTTGCCGACACCGTTCGCAGAGAAACAACCCCATACCATTAGGGATCCTCCACCATGTTTTACGGTATGCTGAATAAAATTTGGTTTGAGGCGATCTGACTGCTTACACCATACACGTTTTCGTTTCTTCGAAATTTAATTAACTCGAATTAACGAAATTTTTTATCTCAAACTTGGACTCATCAGACCAAATTATAGTGTCCCAGAATGTATTTGGTTTTTCAATATATTTCTTTGCAAAGGCAAGGCGTTTTTTTCTGTTGATCTTTGATATCATAGGTCTTTTTTTAGCTGCCAAGTTTTTTAAGCCCATTGATCGAAGTTTCCTTTGAATTGTCCTTTCAGATACGCTTAATCTGAGCTCTTCTTTCAACTCTCGAGCAGAAGAATCTGGATTAACAGCTACTCTTCGTCCAAGTAATCGTACCTCATGTGCCGATATTTTTGAATAACGTCCTCCTCCGTAGAGGGTTTCGCATGTTCCAGTTTTTTTAAACTTCTCAAAAATTTTTCGTGCTCCACCTATTGAAATTTTATACTTTCTACCTATAGAAGCATAAGTTTCACCACTTTCTCTGTCTGCCACAATAAGTTTTCGTATTTCTTCATTTTTCCTCATTTTGTTAAAAAAACTGCAATTTAATTTTGAGTATTATATGTGAAATATTTCCAATTTATAAAAATTTTACTTCAAAGATTTGTTTGTTGCTTAATTTTTATTTTAAAACACCAAAGCTTGACTTTTCCAGAAATTATACTTTCAATTGTCGCACATCAATTTGAAAATGGACTACTTTCTTTACTTTATCAACCACAAATGGCTTGCAAAAAACATGAAACGCCTTTTTTGTCTAAATAGATAACGGTAATTATTTATTCTTTGTCCTCATTCTTCGAATTGAAATTATTAAGCTGCAAAATGACTTTAACGCCTACTGATGCAAATTTATACTTTCAATTGGCGCCTAGTGTATAATGTATAAAAGAAAAACTGTGGAGGAGCTGTTGGGGTACATACAGACATGATTATTTTCCGATGGGTGGGAAAAGTAGGAGTGGCAGCATTTATATATATATATATAGTGACCGCGACTTAGCTACATAGCACCTACACACTAATTTTCATTAGTAAAGCCTGTACAACTCAGGAATTATAGTGATTTCTGAAAAGAGGGCATAGTTATAGTTCGACCACGCCCATTTTTAGTGCACTTGCCGAGAGCAAACATACAAACTAAATTACAAAATCTTAGTCCAATACATTCAAATTTGTCTGAAATAAAGTGGTTTTATTAATTTGTGGGCGGTTCTAGGGGGAGTGGCAACTTTTGTTTTTATTCCATTGCATATTAATGGAAATTTAATTTGCATTAACACTAAATGAATAGTGGTAATGATATTTTTAATACACTATTAATTCAATGCATTATGCCCATTTATGATATTGATAGATTTCCTTTTATTTTGATTTACTTAGTTTTGGCCTTTGTTAGCAAAATTAAATAAAACTGTGCTTAAAAAATACATTTTTTGAATTTTGTCTTTAAAATCGACATGAGGCATTATTGAAAAAGTTGCAACAAATATATGACACAAATTTCCATAATGCAATTGACCGATTTCGACAAATTCAGTCGTGTTGAAAAGGTCATCCCAAAATAAATCATTCATTTACCATTACATTTACTACGCATACTTATACTACGTATAGCTTCTTTTGTGGATGGAAAATTTATACCATTACCTTTATGATATGGTCAACATTTTGGTAAATATTTATGCAGCAATTATGATATTTGGCACAGTAAAATATTAGTTCAATCCCTACCAACTTGCTCAAACTGAGCCAGTAACCAGAAGTAGCCTACGTCTTTTAAAAAAAATTATGGAGAGTATATATAAAAAAGTCATCACAAAAATTATAAAGATTTCAAACTCAAATTTCCATATGATGCTTTTGACCCATTTCCATTTTTAACCCATTTCCGCCCGAACCTAAGCTACCAGTCCAAAATGCACCAAACTTCCATCAGGGACTACATATAGACTAACTAAGCGGGACAAGGACTTTGAGATTTTTACCTACTCAGGTTTGGTCTAGGTGAGGTAGTCGATCGGTATCCCAAGCTAAGATTTTGTGTGAGCCTTAAGAATTGATGTATTATAACGATACTATGTTGAAAAGGTGAAAAATTTACTGCAAACATTACAAAAACCGTTACAAATAACTTCAGTCTAAAAAAATTTTAAAAAAATTCATAAAAAGAGTCCAAAAATGGACCCCACAAGAAAGACCCATTCAAGGTCTCGAAGTTACAGCTGTTTGAATACATGCACTTATCGTATTTTTTGCTATATTTTCTAATTTTTCAGTGTGTAACTTAAAAAAGAAGCTGTTTTCACAAAAGCCAAAAACACAGTATAAGCTACTTTCATGAGCACTACTAACCTACAAAGTTGAAAAAAATCGGAATCACAAAGGTCAGATTTTGATCAAAAATAATCGAATTGCTATGGGATATATAGATTTCATAAAGCTATGTAGTATTGTGTCTTAAACATGTATTATGTGTTAATTGAAATAATAAATACCAAATAAAAAATCTCTCTATTTTAATGACAAATTCTTATGTTCTGTGTCGAAAAAAGAAAATTTTCCCAAGTACAATTTAAATAATCTCAAGCACATTATTCTGAAATTTAATTGAAATTTTCTGAAGTTCATTTGGAACTTTTTGATGTTTTTCAGAAGATTTATGAAGCACATTTAAAATTTTGCGAAGCACATTGGAAGTTTTCTGAAGTGCATTTGAAATTTTCTGAAGTTAGTGTTAAAACTTTCTGAAGCACAAATTAAAATTCTAAAGTGCATTTATAAATTTCTCAATTCGATATGGTGTTTTCTAAAATTAAATTGGTTACCCTGAAGTACAATTGAAATAGTCTGAAATCGTTTTGATGTATTCTGAAATCAATTTTGTTTTTCCTGAAATTCAATTGGCATTCAATCAATTTCTATAATTCTGATACTTATTTTTATGCTTTTGAAATTCAACTGGATTTTCTGATATACAAATAAAACAATCTGAAATAAATTCGAAAATTTCTGAAATAAACTTAATATTTTCTTAAGCACAACTGAAAAAGGTGTAGTAATATTTTGCAGAAATTTAAAACAGAAACAAATTTGGGAAAACTCTATAAAAAGATACAGCAAAAATGGTTTTTTGCTTTGAGCGCACTCGGCCTAAGAGATGTTAAACTTAATCCTCTTCTCACACACATCATACAATCACATTTCTGATCCCCTTAATATCCTTCTTCATATTTACCCCCTAGTGCACGAATCAGAAATAATATTGCAAAAAAACGTAATTAATGTCACAATACAAAAAACGTAAATTTGATTTAATTACGCAGAAGCTTGTGTTACACCATAATTAATACTTTTTGTAATTTTGGTGACGATGTCTTCTTTATTTTTCGCGTGAGGACAGAATATGTAATTACTTTAACTCAATATTCTATATATAGATAGAAGAAGGCAAAACAGTTCAGTACCATTTTCTCCTGTGTTTCTCAACCGATTTTGATGATTTTTTTTTATAAATGAATCAGAGTAGGAAGAAGCACCGACGAATTTTTAAAGAAAAATGCAAGGTGGAATAACCGGCGTTAGTCGGTTGTGGTATGGCATTCAGGGTGTTTCTCAACCGATTTTGATGATTTTTTTTTAATGAATCAGAGTAGGGAGGAGTGCACCGAATAATTTAAAAAAAAAAAATGCTTGCTGGAATACCCGGCGTCGCGCATTGATGCGATTGGTACAAGTTATATGGACAATATTATATTGTTAATTTGTATGGTAGCTTTCGATGTTTAAATTATAGGAAAGTAAAAAAAAAAAGTATTTCAGACATTTAAGTCAGGTGGGCGTAGCATCTGCCATACAACTAAAACACATTTTGCGCTATATCTCAGCTACGACAACAAAATGTAGCATAGACGTCTAATATGTGATTTCCGAACAGTGTCAAGGATTTCGCATTGATTGAATTAGTAGGCGTGGCAGCTGTCAGACAACTTAAACACATTTTGCGAAATATCTTAGAGAGGAGAAAAACTACGATAACAAAATCAAACAAAGTTTCCAAAAGCGTAAAAACTTTCAGCGCGATTGGACAATTGGGCGTAGAACCAACCTACCTTACATATGAAATATATTTTGGCCCTAAGAAATGAGAAAAGCTGCGGTAACCAAATATACTAAAAGTCAAAAATTTAAAAATTTATTTATTTTTTAACTGAAATTCGACGACTGATTTTTAACTGAAATTCGACGACAATGAATTGCTCTCAGGATCAAACCATTCATCACTAGTTGAATCATCATTAATAAGAAAAAAGTGAGATTGTCGCATAGCTGTTATTTCTGATTCATCAGAGGGAATAAGAAAAGCTAATACGTCCGGATGCAATTTTCTAACATTAGTTAAAGGCTTTTCTCGGTAGGATTCAACCAAAGGGTCAGAACTGATGAGAAGCATATTCAATATATCCGTATTTGTATTAACTCTTGAGCTTTTACGTGTGTTTGTCAAACGAAAACGTATGCAGTCTTTATTACGAGCTGCTTGTGCTCTCTTGGTTTTGACAATTTTTTTCACAAACCGAAGAACTGTATTAAAAAATGAGCGGGTTAGAAGAATGCATTTAACAAACAAAAACAAGAATAACAAACAGCAAAGAATATAATGTAAAGAGATTGCATGCTGCTCCTACTCTCTGATGTAATAATTGCATAACATATCGTCCCTCTTATGCCAAAAGAGCCAATGTGAAAATAAATAAATTGCTAAATGGTTGCATAAAAATCCATTTCAATAATGTTTTTATAACGCAACCGGAACCAAATTTTAACTGTTTATTATGAAGGCATGCACCATGCATTTTCGAAAAGAAATTTTGGATTTTTCTGAGCCATTCGAGTCCTTAAACTCGATTTCACAAAAATGCTCATTGGCGTTTTTGGCATAAACGTATATATAATTATTTTTAATTCATTGTCATTTGAGTTTAAGCAGTGTATTATTTTCTTAATATATATAAGCGATTCCTCCAATTATCGGCCAACTCTGGAGGTCACCATCTGTGATCTTTTTGTAGCTTTCCAAATTTTAAGACATTGGTGAAAAATAATTGAATAAAAATTGTTTTACCATTTTTATTTCAGGTATTCATTATATACGTAGTATTTTCTAAAAAAACGTTGCAGTGCTGATTTCTTTTAATTTTTCATGGTTTTTTGTTGGACTGAAAAAAAGGTAATAATGTTGTTTTATATAAAAAATTATGGCCTTTCCGAAAAAAATAGTGCCTCATTAAAAATTTTTTAGAAAAGCTCTTAAAAGCAAGGTTAAAAAATAAAATCCAGTGTGTATGCCCTTATCCCCATTTTTAAAAATTTTTTAATATTTTTTATCGAAAAGCTGAGATTGCGTCTATCTTTGTTGTTGCTTTCAATGTGAAACTGTCAAAAAACAGTGAGAGTGAGAGCGGATGAACTTTTTGTAAGGCGGACAAAATATGTTCATTTTGTCTGCTGTTGATGTCAGCAGACAACGGCCACAACAGTGTGGCAGTGTGGTGAAATAAAAGTTTGCCACATTTTAGCAGCTAAAAAGTGCTTTTTCTAAGGAAAAGTACTAATATCCTACTATAAGATAAAGGAAAAATAGTTGCTTGAAACACTTACTTTTGGCAGGTTATATTATTAAAATATTGACAAGCAAGTGGTGTTGGAAGAATTGGTAAGTAAAATTATAAATATATTAATGGAATTCATTTATTAATATAATGATAATTACTTTTATTTCTATCTTTATTCTTAACAGGTTAAGCTACTGAGAAGAATTTTGCAAGCAAAATCAGTTAACTGTTGGTAAGCATAATGATTGTTTTTCTGCAATAACTCAAATGCATTTTATTTCAGAAAGAATCAAAATGGCATCCACAAGATTGGAAATTGAACTCCTTATTTCTTTGCTGGAACGAAAGCGGGAGCTGTGGGATGTACGTCAACCAAGCTACCAAAATAGAAGCATGAAGGAGAGTGCACTTCATTCTATTGCAGACGACCTCAAAGCCTCATTTCCAAATACGATGCTATCATCGGTAAAAGATGTTCGGACGAAAATACAAAATATAAGAGGTCAGTACCGCAGGGAACTGAGGCTTGTGGAAAGCAGCAAAAGGTCCGGAGCTGGTGCTGAGGAGATAAGAAAACCAAATCTTTGGTTTTATGACCAATTGGATTTCTTAAAGCCATTTGTGGAAATAAGGAAGGGAAAATCCAACTTGGAAAACTCTCCTCCACAAAGAAGTAGCACACCTGTAAGTAGTGCATTAAATTATAATGTTTGTAAGTAACTTATTTTATCTTTTAGAACGACGACCACCACGACGCTGAAGAAGCTGCAGGAGACCGAGATGCCTTTAACGATTCTGCTTGTGTGAGTTATATTTTTGTATATCACATTAACTGCATAAGGGGTATGTTAATATTGTCCAGTCATGTTATAACATATCAATTGGTATGTTGATCAATTATATTGTGCGTGTTATAAATATTTGTACACAATTGATTAGTGATGGGAACTATCGAATAAAAATACTGGAATTATTCCATAGTTCAAATTCGTTCATTTATTCGATAGTTTTTTTATTTATTCTATAGTTTTCGTATAGTAGTATAGTTCGATAGTTATTTGCACTAGTTACTATTTTTAGTTCGAATGAATTATTCGATAGCTTAAATCATTCGATTGTTTCATGCACTAGCTACTATTTTTTGAAAATAAATGAATGAATGAATTATTCGAACGAATTGTTCGATAGTTGAAATTATTCAATAGCAAACTGTCGATAGTTGGAATCATTCGATAGTTCTGTTATTTTTGAAAAAAATTAAGAAATATTGAAAATATTTCATTTTATATACTGCATATTTTTTTAGCGTGGCCGGGGATCCAGATAACATTTGTTTTCTTTGTTGGGATAAGCATATTTTAAGCTGTTATCATTTTTACGACAGTTCTGACATTAGGACAAAATTTTTAAAACAAAACGTATCGAAGAAAGCTTTCTCATCGATTAAAAAAAAAACAGTTATGAAATTTCAATTCAAGGTTATTTATATTTGTGTATTCACATAAAGTAATAAAAAAGTAAGAAGTAAAATAAGATAAAAATGGATTACATTTTGCCTTCCTGGTTGAAATACTCCATATATGTGTTGCGGATCATTTCCGGGCTTTTGTCCTGAAATTCCAGTGCAGAAACGTAGTTAGTTATTTCAGTAACAGGTTCATTGAAGTTGGTCAAAAAATTGTGGAGTACGCAACACGCAAACACTACATTCTCAGTACTTTCAAGTTTTCTTAAATTTATAGGCTTCTTCAATACTTGGAATCTTCCCGATAAAATCCCAAAAGCCCTTTCAACCACTTGTCTTGCTCGTGATAGTCGTTTATTGTAAATTATTCTGTTCTGATCATTTGTTCGATGAGAAAAGGGTTTCATAACGTGTCTCTGCAGGGCAAAAGCACTATCGGCCACTATAACGTGAGGGAGGGATCTATTGTTGCCAATAATTTTATCGGGTGGAAAATGTTGAGCTCCATTGTCTATTATTCGCTGCAATGAAGACTGACGCAGTACTCCTCCGTCATTTGCTCTTCCATTACACCCAACATCAATATAGATAAACTTGCAGCTTGCATCGACAAGTGCAAGTAAAACGATACTGTTGGTGCCCTTATAATTGTGGAAATATGCACCATCCTCTTCAGAAGCATAAAAACTTATATGTTTTCCATCTAGAGCACCGAGACAGAGAGGAAAATCCCATTTAATTTCAAAATTTTTACTTATTTTGGCCCATTCTGCAGGAGAATCTGGAAACTAAAAAATAAATAAATATTTTGTAAATATTTATACAAATATTGTAAATATTTGTAAATATTGTTATTATTTTGTAAATAATTCTTGATACTTATTTTCTTTTTATTTTTTCATATTTATTTTTTTGAGATCCACAAGCAAAACTGCGAAAAAAAGAAAAACCAATGAGTCCCTAACGGAAGGTATGCAGAACTTAATTCAGTTTGCTAGCACCTTTTCTAAGCCCCGACGGTACGAGTGGTTTGGCGAACAAATGGTAGAGGCTCTTAACAATTTCAAAAATGAAGATGTTGCCGATGACACCATTGAAGTGATGCAGAGAGCTCTCCGTGAAGGGAAAAAAAAAAGATAAGGAGGTTTCAAACCAACCTTCAACCAGCACCGATATACTGCGACAAGCCATGCACGGAATTATTGAAGACTGTGATGTTTTATAAATAGTTTTAAGAATTTTTTGTGATATTTTACTTTTCTTAGTGTCTGCAAGACTTTATATATTTGATTTTTTAGCTTTAAGTTTAACTGGAAAATGCCATTGAAGGCAAATTTTTTGTTTTATGAATTTTTTGTGATTTTTTACTTTTTTTTAATGTCTGCAAGACATTTTATTTTTTAGCTTTAAGTTTAACTGGAAAATGCCATTGAAGGCAATTTTTTTTTGTTTTATGAATTTTTTACTTTTTTTAGTGTCTGCAAGACTTTTTATATTTAATTTTTTAGCTTTAAGTTTAACTGAAATATGCCATTGAATGCCAATTTTTTTTTTGCAAGTACTTAGTTCATAATTTTTTTACTACTGTTTTTCTTAACTTTAAACGACATTTGAAACCGATAATTGCCATTAATTTTAACTTTATTTATTATATTTTTCCCATTTTCTTTTTTAAACTTTAAGCATAACTGGAAAATGCCGTTGAAGGTCAATATTGTTTTGTTGTGATATTAATATTACTACTTAATTTATGAATTTTTTACCAAAGTGTCTCGAAGACAATTTTAATTTTACCAAAGTACCTTACAATAAATATATTGAAGTAAAAAATATTATTAAATCTCTTCATTTCTTATAACGTACCTTCATGTACAAATTTTTGAGCTTGTTCCAGATTGCCGCGCAAACTCTGGGAATACATTCCACTAAATATGAGTGCGACAAACGTGTGTGGTATTCCAAACACCTATATGATTCTCCGGAGGCCAAATAGCGTAATGTAGCCGCAAGCTGCTCTCTTGGACTTATGGCTTTTCTCATGATCGTATCGTTTTTGGCAATATCATCTTTAATAAGCTCTAGAACAATATCAAATTGCCCATCTGTCATACGAAAATAGTTTTTATGAGCTGCAGGGTCTTCTTCTTGCAATTCCTTGGCCAGCTGCGAAAAGGAGCCTTTACAGGATCGCCTTTCATGCCACTTTTTGATCCAGCATGAGCGATTTCTCCTACTTGTTTCCCTTATCTGAAGTGCTTCGTTGGCCAAGGCTACAAATCGCTGCAAAACCTTCCTGTGCTTGTTGTTCATAAAAACTATGTTTGATGCGTATTGATTTGCCGAGTTTATTATATTTAAAGCTACAAAGTCGTAATCGATTTCCATGTTCAATAAAAAATAAAGAAATACCGCGTATCAATTAAACACACACAATAGAATAACAATTTCAACCACTTTTGTATCTACGCAACGTTGCTATTAAAAGTAATTGTTTTCAAAGTGCACAAAATAAAGTGCAGTAGAAAATGTACTCAAACTAAATGAAATGTCAAATGTGTCCGCCCTAAATTTTCTGTCGTGTGACCATCCAGCGGACAAGAGAGTAAAAAGTGTTCATTTTCGTCGGACAAACGGACATCGTCTAATATGGGCCTTTGTGGTTCCAATTCGCATTAGTCATCATTTTTTCATTTGCAGCTGATCTCGTATACAACGTTGTTTTTTCCAATTTGCCTATTTTGTCTTTAGTGTTGGTAAATAATCTTTCAAGTGTTTGGTTTGATTTGTGTGCGAATGTTGCATTTTTATGTTGCATTTTTATTACTTTTTTTATTGTTGTGTGTAGGTGTGTACTTTCTGTTAGTTTGGGTATGTAGGCAATGCTGAAAAATTGTTCAGAGTTGCCAGATTGATAGTTTGCCTGTTGTCTGTTTATATTCTTTTCTTTTTCTTTTATACTATAATTTTTAAACTAACTTCTATTGTAGGTTTCGAACTCACGTCATCATTAAAATGAAAGTAGTAAACGTTGCTTGTGCACCATAATCAAATAAAAAATGTTTCACAAAAACTGTATTATAATACCACAAACAGAATAACGCAGTCATGTTATATTGTACCAGATTTCAGCATAGCTTACAGGCAGGAGTTGAAAAAAATTCAACTTTTGTATGTGAGGCTAGGTTTTTGACAGCTCGCTGCGTGTTGGCTATGCTGATTCTGTTTGGGCTATAAGGCTTTATTTACCGAAAAAGTTACTAGGAATCATAAGACTTTTAAATCTTAACAATCTGGAAATTTAGACGGAAAGTATTGAAATATAATACAGAATGGCTTAAAATTCAAATATAATATTCACTATAATATTAAACTTATTCCAAAGGGTACTGAAGTTAAAATTTTATTCCAACTTTATTAAATTTAAGTACAGCTTTGACTAAAAAAATTTGAAGTATTTTGAAAAGTTTCAAATCTAATAAAAAAAAAAAATTAAAAATGCATTATTCCAACCATTGGTTTAAAAATTACTCTAAGATTTTTAACCGTGCAAGAGATGCCTTTATTCGCCTCCTTTATTTTTTATATGCATGGCAAATTCCAAGGTAATCGATTTATAGAGAAAACTCTTGTCGCGTGTCTGAGCTGACACGCATACTCGTACTTTAAAATTGCTTTTAAGAGCTTTTCTGAAAAATTTTGAATAAGACACTATTTTTTTCGGAAAGGCCATGAGTTTTTATATAAAACAAGATTACTCTTTTTTTTTTAGTGTAACAACAAGCGATGAAAAATAAAAAGAAATCCGCACTAAAACGTTTTATAAGAAAAATACTATAATGTATTGTTGCTGAAATAAAAACGGTAAGAAAAAACCAATTTTTTTAAATATTTTTCACCAATGTATGGAAAGATACAAAAAGATCCTAGATGGGGACCTCCACAGATGGCCGATAATTGGTGGAATCGCTTATATATATTTTAGTATCGCCACGTTTACTTCGTAAGGGGAATATATTTTTTTAATTACGTCTGAAACGCCAAAAATAGGCGTGGCAGGTGTAGAAAAGTATATATATTCTTGATCAGCATCACCTCCTGAAAAGATTTAATCATGTCTGTCTGCCTATCTGTCGTCACGATTACAGCCGTTATTTGAAAAAACATTCGGAACCTGCTTTTTAAATTAAAATAAATAACATTTTGAGGAATAACAATCAGGTTTAATAATAAGACCGTAAGTTTGAGCACCTTGGCTCTCTAAGAGCTTAAAGTAGACGTGATAGTCATTAAATAAAAAAAATGTTTGCAAATGTAAGGCATCCTTTTTTAACCGACTTCAAAAAGGAGGAGGTTCTCATTATTTTCCAATACGTTTTACCAAATTGTTGTTTCCCGGAAAAAATCTTCATTTAAATATTTTCTTTTTTTATTTTGTGTGTATTAATATTTTCTTTTTTCAGTGTAAAAATATTTTGTGCTATATTGAGAATATTTAAACCCCTGATAATATCTCATTGATCTCAAATTCGACACGTTTCATACAAAATGGTCAGAGCCTGAAAAACAAAAATTGAAAATAAATTGCGCACATTGGCACTCCCGGGGCTTAAAGAAGATATAATAGTTATTAAAAAAATAAAATTTTGGAAATGTGAGTTATTTCATTTCTTCCCTGCCCTCTCCCCAAAATGTTTTACAAACTTTTCCGTTTTTACGCATATAAGTTAATAACCTTCCCTACAAAACGTAGAGTGCAACACGCTCATAATATTTATGCTGACGATATGTCTGCAGCTCATCCGCTCCCAAGCATATCGTGGGATCGCAACGTCAGCAACTTATCAACGATGGCAGAAACTGCGGCAGAGACTGTGGCAGCGTTTAGGTTAGGAATAGAATAAGAATCTTTATAATAATCACTTGTAATTTACTGATCGAATAATAAAGGTCGCTTCGACCCAAAAAATATATTTTTTTAGTTCTTTAACAAACGAAAGTTTTAACTGGCGCCCAACGTGGGGCCCAGATCGTGTTTTAGTGAAGTTAAAAAATATAAGCCCTCAAGAAGTGCAATAAATTTATATAAGCCCTCAAGAAGTGCAATAAATTTATAGAAGCCCTCAAGAAGTGCAAAGGAAAAATCTTCACAACGTAACGAAAATTTAAAAATATCCAGAAACCCTCAAGAAGCGTAAAGGAAAAATTTCGTTATCATAAAGCAGATCTGGGTCCAGAACCACCACTCATTCATCGTCAGAATTTGTAGCTGATACGCACTTCAAAGTACATCCGTAGGAGCCCTAGTCACCGCAGAGGAGTTTTTAACCAGCGGACAAACGGGAACGATCCAGGACGTCGGTGCACGCATGATGTTGATTATATTATTGTAAGTAGTTTTAAGTGATCATCAGAAATTTGAAAATTTAGTGAGAAATTTATGTATTTAAGAAATTTTAAGTGTGCTAGAAACAAAATTAAATAAGTGAAAAATTTAAGGAAAAATAAAAAAAATAAGAAAAATATTTTGACGAGTGAAAAAAAAACGATAAAAAATATAATTAACACTGTGGTCTCAACTCCAGATCCTCCAGTGTATAAGAAATTTATATATAAAACAAATACATATATATGTATCAATAATGATAAAAAAAGTGTGAACACACAACTTAAAGAATTTAATAAAATAACAGGAGTTTAACAACACTGCGACTCTGGAAACAGACCCTCCAGTGTATAAAGAAAAAAATTAAACTACTCAAAATAAATATTTTTTCCTACAATAAATTCGAAATATATAAATAGAAAGAAGATATCATATTAAATTAGCGAACTGCGAAGTTATAGCATAAAGAGCCGGACCTTCCAGTTATAAATTATATAAAGATTAAATAAAATAAAATTAACTAAAACTTATAATACAAATTATGTACAAATAATAGGATATAAGAGATTAATTGAGATCTTCTCTTTTCATTTATTTATTTAATTTCATTTGAGAATCTTTCGAATCGAAGGAAGTAAAATTTTTTTTTGGTTGTATAAGCCAAAGCGAAAATAAAATTTTTTAAAAAAAATTAAAAATGACTAATCCAATAATACGACCTCCTGTCCTCAACCCAAATTCACAACCTGCTCCTTCTGGTAATCCTCAAAGAGGCGCAGTTGTAAGCCCAGACTTAGAGACACTAATTAGATCAATGGTACAGGACACACTGACAACTCAATGCACAGAAATAGTGCAACGAATTTTAAACCCGACCTCAGCCACCGTGACAGATGAACAAATTAACGCCAATGGTGACCTGCAAGAACTAGACAAAATTCCTGATATAGTTCGGTCGCTGCGTGACTTCTCAGGAAATCCTTCCGAATTTAGCGCTTGGAAAAAAAGCGTAGATAGGATAATGGACCTATATGAACGATTGAAGGGAAGCCCAAAATATTACGGTATATTAAGTGTAGTTAGGAACAAAGTCATAGGCGAGGCTAACACCGTTTTAGAATCATATAACACCCCTCTCAACTGGCAAGCTATGAAACAATGTCTTACCACTCACTACGCCGATAAACGTGACATAGGCACATTGGAGTACCAGATGGCCGCTCTTACTCAGCGAGGCCAATCAATTCACGAATTTTATCAAAAAGTGTATGCGCACTTTTCCCTGATCCTAAATAAAATCTCATGTTTAGGTACAACCCGTGAAGCAGAAATGGTCCTGACCGAATCCTATAGAAATAAAGCTTTGGACACCTTTATCCGAGGTTTAAATGGTGATTTTCCTAGGCTACTCGCCATGAGAGAACCTACAGATTTGCCACAAGCTTTACACTTGTGCTTAAAGCTAGAAAACCAACATTCTAGAGGACAATATACTATCAATAGTAGCAACAACGGTAAAAGATTTGAAACGTACGCACCACCACTTCCTCCTCGTAGGAACACTTACCATCCGCAACAAAGAAATCAAACATTTTACCCCCATTTAGCACACGTCCCACAAGGGTATTTTACCAGACAAAATCACCAAGTACCATTCCAAAGAAATTTTATACAACAACGTCCCTTTTATAATAACAATAATTTTCAGCAAGGATTCCAAACACAACGTAGGGTCGAATACCAGCAACAGGTCCCACCAAGGCCTTTTGTACCAAAACCGCTACCACGTCCAGAACCAATGGAGGTAGATCGTACAATCCATAGCAGAGCAATAAACTACGGCAATCGACCAGCCCAAAACCAAAATTTTGGGAAAAGACCTTTAGACTCGTCTCAACAATTCTCTAGACAAAACAAATTTCAAAGGAATTTCCATATAAACATCAGCGACAACCAAGAACCGAATCAAATAAATCCGGAAAATATTAATCAAATATACCCAGAAAATCTTCAAAATGAACAATACGATCAATACTTAGAAATCCCTACTGACACCAATGAACCAACAGAATTCCTAGATATTAATTTTTTAGAATAAATAGCTCCTCCTTGCCATATTTCGAATGCAAGTTGGGGAGTGGCAAAATAATGAAAATTTTAATCGACACAGGCTCAAGTAAAAATTATATACAACCTTCATTTGCACCAAACCCAAAACCTAACGTTAACCCATACTTCGCAAGCTCCATTGCAGGCGACGTGGAAATAACACATTATGTCGAAGCAAATCTTTTTAACATGAATAGCTGCAAGATTAAATTCTTCCTTTTACCGACACTGAAGTCATTTCACGCCATTTTGGGAAATGACAGTCTCAAAGAGCTTTCCGCAGTAATCCACTCTAAAAATAACTACATGATAATAGGAAATGGAAGGAAAATTCCTTTAAAACAACACCTTTCACCGTCAGTTAATTCTATTAACATACGCAACGAACATATGACAGAATCACAAAAACAATACATTAATACTCTCACTAACAAATTTAAGGACTTATTCTCTGAACCGGACGAAAAGTTGACATATACTACGAGAGTTCAAGGCGAGATTCGCACAACAACCGACACACCAGTTTATTCAAAATATTACCCCTACCCTATGGCACTCAAAGACGTAATAGAGAAAGAAATACAAAATTTACTAGAAGACGGAATACTTAGGAAATCACGATCACCATACAATTCACCGGTATGGATCGTACCGAAGAAACAAGATGCTTCAATGGAAAAAAAATACAGAATGGTAATTGATTACCGGAAGCTGAATGAGGTGACAGTTTCTGATAGGTATCCTATACCCGACATAAATGAGGTAATCTCACAATTAGGCAATAACAAACTATTCACTACACTTGATTTGAAAAGCGGCTTTCATCAGATTCCACTCAAGGAATCCGATATCGAAAAGACGGCTTTTTCCGTCAATTACGGTAAATATGAATTCATGCGTTTACCGTTCGGACTAAAGAACGCACCGTCCATTTTTCAGAGAACATTAGACGACATCCTTCGCGAACATATCGGTAAGATATGCTACGTGTATATAGATGATATAATCATCTTTAGCAAGGATGAAAAGTCTCATTTCGAAAACATTCAAACAATATTCCATACTTTACAAAACGCACGAATGAAAGTACAATTAGACAAGTGCGAATTTCTGAAGCAACAAGTGGAATTTCTAGGATTCTTAATTACAGCAGACGGTATAAAGACAAACCCTAAAAAAGTCGAGGCCATAGCCCAGTTTCCAATCCCAAAGACTATTAAAGATTTGAGGTCTTTCCTCGGTCTTGCAAATTATTATCGACGCTTTGTAAAGGGTTTTGCCGCCTTAGCAAAACCTCTAACAAACCTCTTAAGGGGGGAAGACGGACGAGCGTCCAAACATATGTCTAAGAAAATAACAATACAATTTGATAAAGACACACTAGAATCATTTCAGAAAATTAAAAATAGCCTTATATCAGAAGACATTATTCTAGCCTATCCAGACTTCACAAAAGAATTCCACCTGACAACTGACGCATCTAACTATGCACTAGGTGCAGTCTTAGAACAAAACAATAGACCAATATCCTTCATATCAAAAGCCCTTAGTAAAACCGAAGAGAACTATGCGGCTAACGAAAAAGAGATGTTAGCCATCATATGGGCTCTAAAATCTTTTCGCAACTACCTTTACGGTTCAGCAAAAATAAAAATATTTACTGATCATCAACCCCTCACATTTGCCCCAAGCAATAAAAATGCAAACACAAAGATAAAAAGATGGAAAGCCATCTTGGAAGAATACAACTACAGTTTATTTTATAAGCCCGGCAAAACTAACGTTGTAGCCGATGCCCTGTCTAGAGCACCAATTGTAAGCCAAGTCAATTCATTAACCATAACGCAGCATAGCAATGAGAGTTCTAGCCACGATCTTATTCCTGCCGTCGAATGCCCCGTCAACGTATTCAAAAACCAACTTCACATATTAATTGATGACGAAAATAGTTATAAATTTGAGATACCCTTTCCCACCTATCATAGACACATCATTAAGCAGACCGATTACACCGAAGAAGATTTAATTAACATCTTCAAAAGATATTTAGACCCAAGCTTAATTAATGGCCTTTTAACCTCAGAAGAAATAATGGGAAGAATCCAAGTTTTTTACCCGACACATTTCAGGAAATACAAAATTAGGTTTACACAATCATTAGTTAACGACCTAACTACTGAAGGTGAACAAGATGATACAATAATAAACGAGCATAATAGAGCTCACAGAAATAGCCAGGAAAATAAAAACCAAATCATTCAACGTTGTTATTTCCCGAAGATGAAAGAAAAAATAGAGAAAATAGTAAGACAATGCAAAGTCTGTAGAGAACAAAAATACGATAGACACCCAAATAAACCTGAAATGCAGGCAACACCTATTCCGAAAAATCCCGGTGAGATCATACACATCGACATTTATTCCACAGAAAAGAATTTAGTCCTCACAGCTGTAGATAAATTCTCCAAGTATGCGCAGGCCAAAATGTTGAAATCAAAATCCATAGAAGAGATTAAAGAACCACTAAGAGAATTAATAGTAGCATTTGGTGGACCGAAAACCGTTGTTATCGACAACGAGAAATCACTTAATTCTGCCACCATATCCTTTTTGTTGAAAGACCAATATAACATAGAAATTTACACAACACCGCCCTACACAAGCGCCGCTAACGGTCAAGTTGAAAGATTTCACTCGACCTTGTCTGAAATTATGAGATGTTTGAAAACGAACAGAAATCATACTTCTTTCCACGACCTGCTAATGAAAGCCATATACGAATATAATTTAACTATTCATTCCACTACAAGAAAGAAACCTGTGGAAGTCTTTTTTGGAAAAGCGGTTGAAACAGATGCACGCAAATTAGAACAGGATAGAAATGACAGTATCAAAAGACTAAAAGAAAAACAAAAAGCCGATTTAGAATACCATAATAAGAAACGCCAGACAATCAAGAAATATAACACAGGAGACGTTATCTATGTCAGGATAAACAAAAGACTAGGATCAAAACTAACATCTCAGTACAAAAAACAAATAGTTAAGGAAGACAGAAATACAACAATTTTGACAGAATCTGGACGAATCGTGCATAAAAGTAAAATCAGAAATTAACTTACGTAACTAGTAATAAAAAAATTCATTAAGACATAGCTTAGGATACCGATACTCTGCTTAGCTGACATCCAAATAGGTACATGTGTCAGGAAGTCCCAATACCCCAGCATCATGGGCATATTCTACACGAAATACTAACAATCTGATAACTTAATTTTTTCCTTTTTACAGACTGACGTTATCGCCATCTTTGGCGGATGTGCAAATACTGGACTATACGAACTCACAACTTGTTACAATAAATACTGGGACCGCCAACATTCAAACAGGAACTTTTAAACTAATTCATCTAATTGACTTAAAGAATTATTCAGATCTGGTCGAAAGACTCGAATTGGCCATCAAACTGCATATAAGTACTACTAATACCTTTTATCCCATCCTTTCCCTTCTTACCACACAGATAAAAAGCTATTTAAACAGATTAAAAATAAACAAAAATATGAATAAGAGATCTCTAGATTTTATAGGAAGTGCGTGGAAATGGATCGCTGGAAATCCAGACCGCCATGACCATGACATAGTATTAGATAAGCTAAATGATGTATTACAAAATAATAATAAGCAAATAGTCATAAACAAAATGACCATCGAAAGAATGAACAATTTAACAAATGTAACGAATGAAATTATTAAAATGTTGAAGTCTAGTAAAGACGTTCAGAACGAATTTATTCTAAAAACAAAATACGAATTAGAAATTGTAAAAGAAGAACTAGTTAATATAGCATATGCTATTCATTGGGCTAAGGCCAACATTGTAAATTCATACGTATTATCGAATAATGAAGTCAATATAACCGAACAAATTTTAAAAAAAGAGAATATACCATACTCTAATTTAGATGAGGCATTAGAATTTGCCGATATAAAAATTGCAACAAAAGAAAATGCAATTATTTACATAGTAAGCCTACCAATGGTAGAAGTAAATCATTGTGAAACATTAAGTGTTAGAGCCATTAAAAAGGGCAATAAAATTAATAAAATAAAGTATAATTCCATACTACAATGTAAAAACAAAATATACGGAATTAAAGAAAGATGTAAAAGTTATAATAACTTATCAATTTGTTCACATAATAATATTATAGATATAAGTAATGATACATGCATAGGGAATTTATTACACAGTCGTCTGCCGAATTGCACTGAAATCAATAATCAGCATTTTCAGAAAATAGAAGAAATTTCGCCAGGACTCATACTCCTTAATCAATATGATGGGCAATTAACCATCAGCAATGAAACCATAGATCTTCATGGAACATTTGTTATTCGGCACCACAACACAACTATTCAAATCGAAGATCAAATCTACCTAGCAAAAGAAGTTACCAACAACAAACCACTGCCCGCAATTCTTCAGCCTACATCAACATTTAATAAAGTTGAAGAAGTCCTTTCATTGGAAATGATGAAACAACTCCACGTGAACAACACAAAATTTATAACACTACTACAGGATGGCAACAAAAGAAATTTTTCTATAAATATGGGACTTGCATCTCTATTAGTAATTCCGATCTTTATATTAATACTTAAATGCTGGCATCGCAATAGCAAAAAAACAATTATAATCCAAAATGGTTCACATAACGATCCAAAACCAGCAACCCCAGTTCCTACTCCCAGGACCATAGGCATTCAGGACATTACAACATCATGGATAGCGAACGAGGACGTCCGAATTTAAGGAGGGAGGAGTTAATAACCTTCCCTACAAAACGTAGAGTGCAACACGCTCATAATATTTATGCTGACGATATGTCTGCAGCTCATCCGCTCCCAAGCATATCGTGGGATCGCAACGTCAGCAACTTATCAACGATGGCAGAAACTGCGGCAGAGACTGTGGCAGCGTTTAGGTTAGGAATAGAATAAGAATCTTTATAATAATCACTTGTAATTTACTGATCGAATAATAAAGGTCGCTTCGACCCAAAAAATATATTTTTTTAGTTCTTTAACAAACGAAAGTTTTAACTTATATACCCTTAAATACTCTTTTATAGCGCCAACATTTAAAAAGATTCGTTATTGAATTTATTTGATATAAAAATAACATATCTTATTTATAGAACCTGCCAATTTTCAACTCTTTGGGATGTTGAAAACTATTTTAAACATATAATTAAGTAAGCTAAAAAACTCATGAACTAACATTTCAAAAATATCACTTATTGGATCAACATTCAACAATTTTAGTACTTTTTATAGAAAGCGGATGTAAGTAAAATTTTTTCCTGACATCAGTATATATTTCTTAAGAGTTCTACATGTTCAAAATATATAAATTAAATTTCCAATTTTTTCTGTCTAGCATTCCCTTTCGTATTACTGTGCGTCGCTCGGGGTTGCAATGGCGAAAAAATCGAATTTCAAACACTTTTTAATTTACCCATATAAGAGATAGCTAACCGTAAGTTATATTTTTCTGTGTCAGTGTGTCAAGATCAAAATATTTAAACTAAAGGAGCATATTTTGTGTAATGGTTTTATTTAAGAAGTTTTGGAGCATTTTCCTATGTGTTCATGCTTTTCCTAAAAAATCAAACAGATTTTTTGAGTGTGACGTCATTTAAGAAAGCAAGAGGTGTGTCTAAGCTCTGAACAACCCAGTAGGAAAAGTGATCATCCCAAGGTGGTTTCTTGGCACATTTTTTTAGACTCGGCGAACATACCCTTCTGGGGAAAGGGGGCGAACCTTCACATGGTAACGTGTCTGACCGACTCAACCTGGCGAGGCCAGCATTATCCATGTAGAAATCGTTTCAAGTCGACTCAAACCTCCAAGTGGTGTTCCCTGGGCAACGGCAAACTGGCAACCGTCAGTTTGACGGCTAATTTGAGCGGTGGGTCGCTCCATAGACCTTAAACATGGAATGTGCGCAGGGTTTGGATCCCGCCACATTACTACTGCCCAATGAAAATTAAACCAGCCTCGGATAAGAACACCAATTACGTAGGCGACCACCGCAAATGAAAAACGGACAATGATTTACGGATATGCACCTGGAATGTCCGGACCCTTTATAGAGAAGGTGCCATTATCCAACTGGCGGAAGCACTCAAAACAATAAAAGCTGACATCACCGCCATCCAGGCAATGCGATGGAAAGGGCAAGGCTGCTCTAAACAAGCACACTGCTATATCTACTACAGCTGCCATGCGGAGAAGCGCGAATTCGGATGTGGATTCGTCGTTAGCCGGAAACTACGCCACCTTGTTTCCCGGTTCACACCTGTGACGAAAGATAGGCCACGATCCGCATCAAGGCAAAATTTTCGTCCTTGACGAAGCCGTCAAGGACGCTTTCTACGCTTGTCTTGAGGACGTATACGACCACCTTCCGGTTCATGACATGAAAATAGTCCTCGGCGATTTTAATGCGAAAGTCCGAAGGGAAGGCATCTTTGGCCCCACTGTCGGTCAATTCAGTCTTCATGAGACCTCCACGAGCAACGGTCTAAGACCGATCAACTTCGCCGCGGAGCGACATATGGTAGTAAGTAGCACCAGATTTAAGCACCTCGACATCCACAAGGCCACCTGGCTGTCCCCTAGGGTTGCCAGACGTACTGTTTTTAACAGTACATGTACTGTTTTTTTACGAGTGTACTGTTTTATTCACAACATCTAAATCAGTACGCAAAAGTACTGATTTTATAAAATATGTACTGTTTTTGTACTGTTTTTTTATACACACTGTAAATAAGCTCTTTTTTCGCACAACATCTAAATCAGTACGTAAAAGTATTGATTTTATAAATTATGTACTATTTTTTCTACACACTGTAAATAAGCTCCTTGTTTCTTTAAGTGTAAAAATTGGTCTAATACAGGAATACAACAGATTTGAGACACCCTATTATAAAAAGAACTTGTGTTCAACTAAATGAAAATGAAAATTGCTACTTTGTGCATTCAACAAAATTTACTTCAAAAAGAACAGTGCGAAACACAAAAACTTCTCGAGATTTCTTAATTTTTCACTCCACGGTAATTCATTTGTTGTACAATTGTCAAAATTTTTCATTTTAGTTTGTTTAAATATTTATCTATGTAGATCAAAACGGAAAGCGATTCAAATGAATCAGCGAACGCCCTATCGGATAATTCTAGCACCGATGTGGAAGAAATTGGCTGTCCATCAGTAAATAGTAAAAAGAAAAAAATTGGAAATCGACGCAAGAATAAATTTAGAGACAGCTGGAAAAACAAGTTTAGTTGGTTGTTAAAGACAAAGGACGACTCCATGGCCATGCGGCACATCCTTCTCTATTGCGAATGGCGGAGTAACCGATATAAGGCGTCACATGAAATCTGTAAAACATGTGCGAAACTTAGCTAGTTGTAATCAAAAGTCAGTAACATGTTTTTTAAACCAAGCAGAAGAAACTCGTCAAAGTAGCGCTATATCAGAGGCTGTGTTTGCATACCACACAGTGATGCACAGCCACAGCTATCACTCTGCAGATTGTAGTAGCAAGCTCTTTAAGCTAATTTTTCCAGACTCGAAAGTGGCTTTCAATTTTACTTGTAGAAGAACAAAGTGTTCTAAAATTATATCAAATATTCTAGCAAAAGTTTTTATAGAAAGATTAGTTAAAGATTTAGAAACTAACCACCCATTTTCAATCTCGACCGATGCGTCAAACAAAGGCAATATAAAAACATTTCCAGTAGTAGTTAGATACTTCTCCAAACATACAGGAATAAACACAAAGCTATTAAGCTTTTATGAGTCAAACTCAGAATTGTCTATTGACATTGCAAACTCATTAAAATCAAAATTGAACTCACGTAACTTAAGCCTAGATAACGTTACTAGCTTTTCCGCAGATAATGCAAATGTGAATTTTGGATGCAAGAAATGCGTATTTATGGAACTGAAAAAATCAAATCCAGACATTATCGGCATAGGATGTTTGTGCTATATACTTAATAATGCATTCCAAAATGCATTAAAGCTGCTGAAATTCGATATCGAAAATATAGTTTTAGAATTTAGAATGAGTTTAGCTCATCGACCAAAAAAACATCGAATCTGAAAGATATATATGACTTTTGCGACTTAGAATGGTGTGAAATGCTTCGCCATGTACCAACAGGATGGCTTACTTTGACACCTGCTATAGAGAGACTGTTTAAGAATTATAAAGCCATAAAATCATATTTTCTATCAGAAGATTGCCCAGCTTTTTTAAGCCAATTTTTTTAACTTGAAATTTCTGAAGCTTATTTGGGCTTTATTCACAATATTGGAACTGCTTTATTATGCTCCATAAAAAAATTGGAGCAAAACTCCTTGGTTGTCGTCGATATGTTTCAAATAATTAAACAACTTTGCGAAAAATTTGAGCAACAGCAAAACGAAAAATTTTGTGGCATTTTAGCTGAAACTGTCTGCAGTCTGAAGTAGATTTATTTAAATTACATCGAAAAACGATTCGATTTAACAAAAAACAAATTCGAGAATTTAAGTGTCTTCAATTTAAATTCTAAGTTTACATTCCATAATTTTACTCAAATTGTAGAATTGTTTTCCATCAAAAATATAGATACTGACTTTCTTTTTGAAGAGTTCGTTTCACTGAAAATTTTGCCCTAATCTGTAGACAAAGAGAAACCTTCTGAGGAAAAATGGAAAGATTTTTTAAACAGTGGCACTTTTCCTAATTTTGAAAAAATTTGCAATGTAATTTTTTCCATACCGCATTCAAATGCAGCTACTGAATGAATATTTAGTCTAATGTTTTCGTTTTGGAGAAATGAAAGAAATAGGGTTCTAATAGAAATTTGGGTAAGCGAGTTGTTAATAAAAAACAATTTCGGATATACTTAATGTAATGAATTCTACAATTTCTTAAAAACTGAGGATGGAAGAAATACCATAGTAAAAAATGTACAAAAAAAAAACAAATATTAATTTTCAGTTTATTTAAAAATTACAAAGATGAAAAAATAAATTGTAGTGTTTTTGTTTTGAAATTATACAAAAATGTGTATAAAAAGTAGTGTAGTTATAATTATTTATGTACCAATGCTGTACCTGTTGCAAGAAATGCATTTTTTATGTTCTCAACAATTTTACTGTTTTTATTATATTTTTATGTTATATTGAAATTAACGGAAATGTTTTTCTTTTTATTGTAATAAAAAAAAACTTATGTACTGTTTTTTTACGAATTGTACTGTTTTTTTTTACACTTTGTACTGTTTTTATACATTTTGAATCTGGTTACCCTACTGTCCCCGGATCAAAAAACGTGAAACCAAAGTGATCATGTTGTAATCGACGGAAGGCATGCCTCTAGTGTTCTAGATGTGCGCACATTTCGGGGGGTCAACATTGAATCCGACCATTATCTTGTTGCAGCCAAGATCCGCATGCGATTATGCAATGCAAAGAACATACGCACAGGAATGCAACGAAAGCTAGATGTCGCTAAGCTGCAATTACAACGGACTGTCGAATCCTACTCCGCTCAACTCTCGGTTAAGCTCAACCAACCAACCTCTGGACCCGACGACACCGGCGGACTTTGGGAGCATATATCACACTCCATGAGTGTGATATATGCTCTTATTCACTCTTATCCACGCAAAGTTGATTAGACTTTGCAGAATGACGTTGAGCAACACACTCCGCCATGGTAGGAAATGACCTCTCCGAAACCTTCAATACCGAAAGAGGTTTCAGGCAAGGCGATCCACTGTCTTGCGATCTCTTCAACATCATCATGGAGGGGATCGTACGAAAGGCCGGTGTGCATCGTAATGGCACCATTTTCTATAAAGGTGTCCAGCTCCTTGCGTACGCTGATGATATTGATATTGTTGGCAGAACCAAGAGAGATGTTACCGCTGCTTTCGCTGCTATCGAAAAGGAATCAGCCGAAGTGGGTTTGACGATAAATGAGGGTAAAACAAAGTATATGCTGTCTACAAGCAAAGGAGCGCGGCGTCTAGACTTCCACGTTTCATACGGCAGCTATAACTTTTAAGTAATCAAGGAGTTCGTATACCCTGGCACCGCCATTAATACCAACAACGAAATCAGCCTGGATGCCTCCGATGGATGGACCAGGCTGAGGAAGCCCTAACCGCACTTGGTGTATCCGATTGGAGAAGGCGCGCGCAAAGCAGAGGCGCCTGGCGAGAGCTGATGAGGTCGGACGAAACCGGACACGGGTTGTTACGGCCACCTAAGTAAGTAAGAAGAAAGAGAGATAGGATAGATTGTCTAAAAACACCTCCTCCAGTGATTCCTCTTATCCTACGTGGGAGAGCAGTCCATAGTCCAAGAATAAGTAAGCAGTAATTTTTTTTTTTTCATCTCATTAATGTTGGAAGTTTTCCTTACAACTCTTCCATTCCTTCTTCATTCTTTCGAAATACAAGTCTTAGTTTTGGAGCTGCAGTATGTTTAGATGTTTTGAGACTTCCGCTGTTAGCTCTGGAGAACTGAGCATAGGAGTTTACTTGATTTGCTACAAAATCCACCTCATATGCTAGGAAAACTTTTTTGATCTTCCGGATTTATTTATATTTACAATCATTTTGTTGTGTCTGAAACGCTTGATGACGTCTTGGGTAGTAGAACGTGGTCTATTTTACTATTCTCCCGAACAGTTTGTCGTTTTTATGGTATCTAATTAAAAGATTTCTTTCTTTAATTGAGTTTTGTCCACGTTGCTTACATATTTTCATTTATTTTTTCAATTAAATGTTTCGGAACCTAAGCGTGCACATGAATTATTGTCATTTGTTTTGTCTTTTTTCGAAATTGTGATTTCCTTTTATTAAGTTCGTGATTTCCATTTTAAAAATGCAAAACAGTATACGATGTTGATACGTGTCCGAGATATTTTTTGATATGAATTTTAACCGTAAGCGACATTTTTATTTTTTTTTTTTATAAAGAAATTAAATTAAATAAAATACTTATTATTATTGTTTTTCAAAGCTAACTTAAATACTTTAAAAAAAATAATATAAGATTTCTTTATGAATAACATTATTTGCTTATGAATAACTTCTTTTTTGAGCCATTATAGTTGTATGGTTAAAAGTAAAAAAAAGTAATTATATTCAATAGATTAGTAAATTTTTATAAACACTTTAAAATTTTATCTTTTTTAAATAAGATCGCAGGAAAATTTTGTTCGCAAGTAAAAACAAATCCGACAAAATGAAAATCCGACGAAAATCGGACGAGGAGAGCACAAAATTTTTTTTCATGGCTAATAGCTACTTCCGCATATAATACGTTTATTTTAACTTGATTTAGTGTCTATTTTCATTTTTTCCAAAAAAGCACATAAGCACTTCTTTTTTAAAACCAATCTGAAAAAACTTCATCAAAATGTAGAACCTTTCAGAGAATTTGGGAGTGGCTGCCATTTATTTTTTGTTTTTTGTATATGAGTACAAGTGTCTGGCAAGAACGCCATTTCGCATATCCTGTTTTTTATTGATGCTTAAATTATTGTAGCAACACCATGCCACCACGCCTACTTTTCTCTGCATTTGTTTATGCGTATTATTTTTTTAATCTTTGATATTGGCTTGTTTTTTTTCGGTGCGCCTTGGAAATATTTTGACACTTTTCGTTCGTTGTGTTGTTGTTGCTGTTGTTATCCTTTCTTATTGTTAACCTTTTTCTATGCTTTGTTCTTTATTTATATTTGTTTGCTGCCGTTGCTGCCTCAGTCTTTCAATTTGTTTCACCATCCTTTCAATATTGTCATCCTTTTTGGCAACCTCGAATCCTTTTTTTTTTTGCTTTTGTTGCTGTTGATTTCCATTTCATTCCATTTTATTTTATTTTTTGTCATCACCATTTTTAATTCGTTGTGCGGTTTTCGCCTTTGTTGTTGTGTATCCCTTTTTATCGGCTTGATGCGTTGATATCCTTTTATTTTTGTTGTTGTCGGTCTCTTTATTATTGTTGCTGTTGCTGGTGTTGTTGTTATATTTTTATTGATGTTGTTATCAGTTGCAATTATTTTTTGATTTATTCTCGTATTTTTGTGTGGTGACAGCTTTTTGTGCTGTTTTTGTTTTTTTTTTTTTTTTGTCAATTCACTGAATTTGACATAATTTTGACTTATTTTAAATTGCTTTCCTGTAAATTTTTTGTTTAATCTTTTCACATTCAGAAGAATGTTTCCCGATATTATGTTTTAAAATGTTTTAAAATATTTTCAAAGTGTTTATTGTCATATGAGCATTTTTATTTGGATATTAACCTCTAACCTCTGATTTTAAGTGCACATCGCAGAAAAAATTCGATATTTGTGGTATTGTAAGATAATAATTTTTTTTATGTGAGTTCTGGACTCAAATGTTTTGGAAGTGAACTAAAACCGTTATGACCTTATATAGGAGGATTGAATTTGGAATGTAGGCTAACTGTTATCTGACAAATATTTAATAAAAAAATGTGAGTGACACGCTCCCTTAAAATAAAAAGTGAGTTCTACATACATATTTCAATCGATTTAAAATTTACAAATTGGACACTTACTAAACAAGTATCCTAAAGGGACATTAACATTTAAATGCAATTATAAAAGTTTTATTTTGAATAAAATAACGTGTGGAATAAAGATACCTTAAAAATAATTTTTCTAAGTGGGCATTTTAGAAAATGGTGCCATTACGATGCACACCGGCCTTTCGTACTATCCCCTTTATGATGATATTAAAGAGATCGCAAGACAGTGGATCGCCTTGCCTGAAACCTCTTTCGGTATTGAATGTTTCGGAGAGGTCATTTCCTACCTTGACGGAGCTGCGTGTGTTGCTCAACGTCATCCTGCAAAGTCGAATCAACTTTGTAGATATACCGAACTCAGACATTGTTGTGTATAGGCAATCCCTTCTCGGGCTATCGAACGCAGCTTTGTAATCAACAAAGAGATGGTGTGTGTCAATTTAATTTTCGTGGGTTTTTTTCCAGGATTTGTCATAGCGGGAAAATCTGGTCTATGGTGGTCTTTCCAGGTCGAAAGCCACACTGATAAGGTTCAATCAGTGGTTTTGTAATCGGTTTTAATCTTTCACACAGTACTCTTGAGAGAAACTTATATACGATGGAAATAAGACTGATACCTCGATAGTTGGCGCAGATTGTTGGGTCTCCTTTCTTATGTGTAGGGCAAAGTACGCTGAGGTTTCAATCGTCGGGCATGCTTTTCACTAGCCATATTTTGCTGATGAGCTGATGCATGAGCCTTATCGAATTGATAAGCCGGTTTTAAACAATTCAGTTGACAAGCCGTCAGCACCCGCTGCTTTGTTGTTTTCGAGTAGTTGGATATCAACTCGAACCTCTTCATGGCTAGGTGATGGTGCTTCCACTCCATCATCGTTGATTGGTGGCTCTGAACTACTCTCCCCATGGGCGGCATTGGTGGAATCGTCGCCAGTAAGTGGCGAAATTGGAGAAGTGCTGTCTCCACAATCTCAGCGCACACTGTGTATCTGTAAACAATTGCAATTGGATGCTTCGGGCTTAAAACCTTGGGCAACGGCAAACTGGTTTTGTATTAAATGACGTCATTCATGCACAAACACATAGATCAGACACTTATCAACACATACACTTTATCATATACGCGCCTCTTGCAACACAACATTATCGTTTTCTGTAGCGTTGGCATCACTTGCTGATAACTTTTGCGCCATCTTTAATGCCGTCACATTCCACGGCTTAACGCAAGCGCAACAACAATAAAAATACACAAGTAAGAACAATAAAAACAATTACATCCCTTTGCTATATTTTAATATATTTTTGTGATTATCTGTTTATATTTCTGTTATCATCATCATCATCAGTATATTACTACAATATTGAATAGTTATTTGTACAATTTTTATATTATAAATTATATTCTCTTAGGAACTTGTCTAATACCGATCTCGAACTCACGTCCTCACGTTTTTATGGCGGTACTATTTTTATGGTACACTATTTAGCTTTATTTGCTGGACAATTAAACAACGCAGACAGAAGCGAGGTCAACAAACAGCCAAATAAAATTGTTTAAAAATAGATTTTGCTACATAAACCTCTTTTCTTTGTAATCCTGCGTCATGAACACTTGATCAACGCTTGTGCTTATAATATGTTGACGCTTTTATGAGCAATTTGTTCTTAATAAATGTCATTTTGTTGATCATAACAATCACTGAATTTAAAAAATTGCTCGTATTACCGGTGTATGCATAATTTCATTCCGGAATAATTAAGAAATGACGCCAGGGAAAAGTACGCGACGTATAAATTTAATACAAACGTCATATTATTCGACTGACATTTAACTACAAACACACACAAGTTGAGTCAGCCTAACATAAAACTAGCGCCTTTGTTTTATCGTTCAGTGATCATGTCGAGTTTTGTGCCTGGAAAATAATTTTTCTAATCAAAAGAAAAAGACTGTTGTGAGTCGTCGTTTGTTGGTAGAAACATATGGTGAGCACGCTCCATCAATTAGAACATGTTAGACATGGTTCCGACAATTGGTAGAAAATGATATTAAGCCTTAAGACTTAGCATACAATAAAAATAAGTAAATAAATAAATCAATTATTTCAAGGAAAAAGTGGCCTTATATACGTAATATTGTATAGGTTATAAATAATTTATGCAGTTTCCTCAAGATGTTTACCTTCTAACTATTGAAAAAATATTTCTTGTTATTTGTTAAGCTTTAAATAAAGAAATTATCTAAAGCAAATACATTCTTACCAAGCTTAGATACAATCAAATACATTCTTAAGTCAGCAACTTAAAATTTTCTAATGATGCTTCCCATAAGTTTTTTGAGTAGTAATTAAGACAGTAAAATAAACATTGCAAATGTCATAAAGTAATTATTGAAAATGGCTTTTAAAGTGTTCGTTTGCACACTCACACATTAACAAGCACATACCAACTCAATAATTAAAACATAAACATGCATACACATAAGCACACATGCGTAGATAATGAGCTTTAATGAACATTAGAGTTGACAAACAAGCAAAGTATTCCCTACACCATTCAACAACATTCAGCAAAAGCACCCCAATAACAACAAAACAACACCAACAACCTTTCTAAACAACACTATTTCAAACAGAGATTAAAGAGCAGCAGAAGACGAGTAGTAATTACAGATTTTTACATACACACCTCTTTATCAGCAACATTTTATGAGAACTACTTCTCTAGGTCCATGAGGACCTCAATCGAGCTGCATTTAAGCATCAACGTAATCTTAATTTTAGCTAGCATAACTTTAAATAATATCGTTGAAGCGTGTCAAAATTGCTGCCACTGTTGCTGTTTCTTCTAAGTCTTGTTTTTCTTCTTCGTTTTAAGTTTTTCTTTTCTTTTTAAGCTATGCTGATAATAAGGGGGTCTTTAAAGAGGGTTATGCTCGCCATTGTTGTTGTGGCTTCTATTGTTTTTGTTGTAGTTTTCTAATAGCAGTGTGCTCGGTTGAAAGTGCGATGATGCTAATTTTTTTTATTTTGTTTTTTATTTTTTTGTTCTTAGATTTCGTTTTAGAATTACTTTTGACGTTTATCTTGCGGTGCTGATGATGTTGGGGTTGATGTTGAAGTTACCGAAGGGTTGTTCTTGGGCTGAATTCATGTATAATTGTCAAAGATAGTAGCGTGTATGAAAAGCTGACAGTTGCGGTTATGGTTAGAAATTTGCTGAAGGAGTGTTGAAGAAAATTGAATTATTATATAATTAAAATTAGGTTAAAATAACTTCGAGCGAAGAGTTAAACAAAGCACACGATTATAACAACGCCAAGCTAAGGGTTCAGAGGAATAAACGTTGCAAAGTTGATGTCATCACAAGTTATTATTTTATTATTCTCATAATTATTCTCAGAACTCTGACATTTCAGCAAAATAAACATTTTAACGATAATTCAGTATAGAGTTAATGGGGAAGGTGAAAAATATAAAAAATAAGATCATTTGAGAGTATCGACGAATAAAGAGTAAGAAATCACTCTAAATAAACTGAAATATTTTTATTATTTATTTCATTGAAATAAATCTACTGTGAGTTTTTTTAGGATTTAGTTACAGATCGACTTAAGGTTGCATGACGCAAACTACTATTCGGAATTATTTGAAAAAAATATAGCAAAAAAGCAAAATCACAAAGTGAACTCCCTACCTCATAGGTTGGTGTTTAATCCTAGAAAATAAATGTAAATGTCTACATTATTTTTTTTTATATACTTTTGAGATGACCTTTTGACAAAGTAGCATCAAACACGATACAGTTGCTAACAAAGGTACTCATGCGGTTTGAAGAAGCAGTAGCCATATTATTTGTTCTACTAAATGGTGAATAAATTAAAAAAATAAATGGCGTTTCTACGGTTAGAGATAAAATTTATCAGAGAAAGAAGTTCTGGAGAATCAAATACACCGGTTATGAGTTGGTGTAAATAGACTTTATCTGAAGTGACTTTATCTTCGATCACTTAAATACTGCATTTTTAACAGTTTCAAATCTGTGGCGACAAGGAATAACGACTAAACTCAAAATATCGTAAAAAAGCGATATGGCATTTCCTTTTTTGTCAATCTTTGGAAGGATTCAGAAATCCATTTTGTTTACAGAATAGATAACAACTTATGTATGCACTTATTTTGTTGGTTTAACGGTACATATATTTCCGAGAAAAGGTCGTAGTTAGTTCAATTAAAATATCGTTTTTTACGATATTTTGAGTTTAGTCGTTATTCCTTGTCGCCACAAAAATGATCCTTATTAAACTCTAAGCGGCAGGAAAGGTCTAACCGACAAACCGAACAAAATATTATTGAATTCTTTTTATTCGCTCAACCTGCATATGGTAATTTGGGGACCAAACTTGGCTTGCATAATCCAAATGAGGACGCATAAAAAAATTTATGAAAATTTATATTTAAGTCTTTTTTCACTTAAAATTAAAAAAGAAACCATAAAATTTAAAAACAAATATTCGCTTTAATGACGTATTAAGAATAGAAAGTTAGTAAAAAGACTTTTTTTAAAAAAATTTGTATATTGAAAAGACGGGAAAAATTGTTTTTTTTTCATTTCAAAGCATCTTAAATGGAGTTTAGGGAAGTCATGATTTTAATCGGTTCTTTCTTTAATCATCAAGCCAACCTCTGATAAAGTCGGAATGAAACTATTCGAAAACTTTAAAAAAACGATTCACAAGCAATTCGTTATCAAATCACCCCTCGCCACAATGTTTATTGGGTATATATAAAAAGTAAAAGCGTGTGTTGGTTACAAAAAAGCTCAAGAACGGCTGAGAGGATTTTAATTATTTTTTTCCAATCAATTGCTCTGATACCACAACTCCCAAATATATATCTTCAGATATTTTATGATTTTTTTTTTTGTGATCAAAATGCTTGAAATGTTCACTTTAAATATTTTTGAAAAAAAGTCAGATTTCAACAGATATAATTTCTTCTCCCGAATTTTGGTTTTTTAAATTTCTTTTAGAAAATAGCTCAAAACTATGTTTAAATCATCCGTTTTGCTCTTTTTCCATATTTTGCGTTTTTAGATTTTTTGGAATATTTTTTGTAAAAATACTCAAGCGCGAATTTTTCAAAAAGGTACACTTCCAGCAAAAAAAAAATTCATAATGACCAGGTTATTGAATATAATTTCACAATTTTTTGTATATTCATTTGAAAAAATTTCAATTGATTTCATTGCAATTTTTCCAAATTTGGATTATTTTTTTTTAATACAACAAGAACAAAAAAAGGAGTTTTTTCGAAAAGTAAAAAATTACAAATCTGGATGTTTTCGTCTAATTATCAGGTTTGATAGCTTATTTTAAAGAAAAAAGAAATAGGAAACGATGGCACTTTCACATTATTTTCATAGCTTCATCTCATTGTAAAAGAACACGATTTTATCGGTAACTTTGATGAACTCAACACTCATGTACTTAATTACTTACTTTCCTCAGGAACGGAATTGGAAAAAATCGACAATTCCATTACAAGAATTGCAATTAGTAAGTGAACATCTCAATTCTTCAGGAATGGAATTGAAAAATATTCAAAGTACAAAAATCAATTCCATTACAGGGATTGTCCCATCTCAGTTAAAAAATATCACAAAAAATTGCACGATTATTAAAAATTACCACAAAAATACCACGATTTTTAAAAATACCACCCAAAATCCCATATGCATTTAAAAATCCAAATCCAAAAATCCCATATGCATTTAAAAATCCAAAAAAAAAAAATCACGTACGTATTAAAAAATTACACAAAAATAACAAAAATTTAATAGATTTTACATACGTAAGTTACGACATGAAATAGTGGTGAAAACAGAGCGTTTACTGCGTCTAATGGCAATGATTTCATACGAAGTTTTAGTTTAATAAATGTGAAAAAAATCATTTGAAGAAAAAAAATTCCAAATTCCCACGGCAAATGAAAAATACCACACTACATTCCTACAATAATTAAAAAATACCACGCTGTATTAAAAAATGCCATGGAAATTTTCAAAAAAGAATTCCCAAGGGCAATAAAAAATTACAACAAATGGGACTTTTCCCACTTAACTGGCAATCTTGAATTGAAATCCTGAGGAATTGAAACGTTTAATTACAAATTACAATTCATGTAATTCGATTTTTTTCTATTCCTGAGGAATTGAGAAGTTGAATTACCAATAACAATTCCTGTAATGGAATTGACGGTTTTTTTCAATTCCTTCCCTGAGGAATTAAAACGTTCAATTACCAGTAACAATTCCTGTAATGAAATTGACCATTTTGTCCAATGCCATTCCTGAGGAATTGAGATGAACAATTACCAATTCCTAATTCCGAGCAACTGGAATTGAATTGTAATGAATACTTTTCAACCCAACTCTGAGTATACCGAACTCAGACAATGTTGCGTTTAGGCAATCCCTTCTCTTGCTATCGAATGTTATTTTTTGATGATTTTTGTTTTTTTATTTTTTTGAAGAAAATTCAAAATTTAAGTGCCATTGCTATTTGAAATATAATATAATTTTTAGTTTGTATTCACATGTCTAGTTTTAAGCTTTTTCATACTTATATCTTATTCAGTTTTAATATGTCAATAAAGCAATTGTATACAATATACCATTTGTAAATGTACTTTATGAGACGAAAGTCTTACGGTACACCAAATAATCTTAAAATTAAACTTAAAAAAAAAACTTAAGCTTAAACTTAATGCAGCTCTATAACCGAGAAAGTCAATTTGGTTTTCGTGGGTTTTTTCTAGGATTTGTAGTAACGTGAAAATCTGGTCTATTGTGGATTTTCCACGTCGAAAGCCATACAGACAAGGTCCAATCAGTGTTTTTGTAATCGCTTTTAATCTTTCACACAGTACGCTGATACACTGATCACACTGATACCTCGATAGTTGGCTCAGATTGTTGGGTCTCCTTTCTTCTAACACTCATGTAAATTTTATTTTAATCGACATATAAGTTGAACAGCCAAACCGCTATGGATAACAATTAGTTCACACCAAACTATAAAAATGTACACACCAAAACTATAAATGGCTATTTTTGCCACTTGTAAAAAAAAAAAAACGAAATGGCCATTTCAGCCCTTGAAAGGACTTTGACTGAGCTTCTTATGATCAATTGTGTTGTGTGTGATTTGAAATGTTTGGACACAAATGATCAAGAACTGGACCTACATGTTTTATGCCGACTTCGAACGGCTTATGTTCTCAAGAAGCTTTTCATGGCAGTTTTTACTCTCTGAAGTTTGCGGGTTGCCATTGTCTGCAGAGAGGTGACGGCCGAAAATTAATTCAATTGAAAATTTTCTGTGTTGGATGGAGGATTCGAACCTGGGTTCTCTTGCTTAAGAGTCACACACTCTACCCACTACACCACGGCCGTCACATTTACACAATTACTGCAATGGAACTCACGATTTTTTTCAATCCAAAAAAGATTGCTAGTTAAAATTCGGAACAATTCCCACGGAAATTACATTTTTCCCATAGTACCATAATTGAATACCACCAAAATTTCCATGGTAATGGTAAACAAAAAAAATGTCCACCTCATTTAAAGAATATCACAAAAAATCCCACGATTATTAAAAATTACCACAAAACCACCACGCTTTTTAAAAATACCACCCAAAATCCCATATGGATTTAAAAATCCAAAAAAAAAATCACATACGTATTATAAAAAAAACACAAAAATAACAAAAATTTCACATACTTAAGGGATTTCACATACTTAAGTTACGACATGAAATAGTGGTGAAAACAGAGCGTTAACTGCGTGTAATGGCAATGATTTCATGATTTCATATGAAGTTTTAGTTTAATAAATGTGAAAAAAATCATTTGAAGAAAAAAAATTCCAAATTCCCCCGGCAAATGAAAAATACCACACTACATTCCCACGCTAATTAAAAAATACCACGCTGAATTAAAAATGCCATGGGAGTTCCAAAAAAACAAATATTCCCAAGGGCAATTAAAAATTACAACAAATAGGACTTCTCCCACATAACTGGCAATCTTGCATTGAAATCCTGAGGAATTAAAATGTTCAATTACAAATTACAATTCCTGTAATGGTATTTTCGATTTTTTTCCAATTCTATTCCTGAGGAATTGAAAAGTTCAATTACCTTTAACCGTTCCTGTAATGGAATTGACGGTTTTTTTTTCAATTCCTTTCCTGAGGAATTGAAACGTTCAATTACCAATTACAATTCCTGTAATGAAATTGACCATTTTTTCCAATGCCATTCCTGAGGAATTGAGATAACCAATTACCAATTCCTAATTCCAAGGAACTGCAATGAATACTTTTCAACCCAACTCTGGGTATACCGAACTCAGACAATTTTGCGTTTAGGCAATCCCTTCTCGGGCTATCGAATGCAGACTATCGATGACTTTATAATCGACAAAGTCAATTTGGTTTTCGTGGGTTTTTTTAGGACGTTTTTCTAGTAACGTAAAAATCTGGACTATAGTGGATTTTCCAGGTCGAAAGCCACACAGACAAGTTCCAATCAGTGTTTTTGTAATCGCTTTTAATCTTTCACACAGTACGCTTCAGAGCACCTTATATGCGATGGATATAACACTGATACCTCGACAGTTGGGTAAGATTGTTGGGTCTCCTTTCTTCTAACACTCATGTACGTTTTACAGCCAAACCGCTACGGATAACAATTCGTTCACACCAAACTATAAAAATGTACACACCAAAACTATAAATGGCTATTTTTTGCCACTTGTGCTTTAAGTTTTAATGTAATTTAAATTTTTTTGAAACAAAATTTTTTTAAATGTTTTGTGATTGCATTACAAAATTATAATAAAAGCGTAAAATAAAACTATTTCTTGGCAAGAGTTGAATTTAAAAGTTTATTTAAAAAGAAATATGTTTGCTTTGAAATGAAAATACTTTAATTTTTGGTTAAAGAGCAGCTATAGCCGTTTTTTTTTAAATTATTTTAAATTATATATTTAGGAGTTATAGTGTTAAAGATAATTTTTTTAACCAGACAAATAAGTTGTTATCCCAGTATTGTATGAATTGTTTACAATATTTTTTTGTTTTTGTTTTAATTTTTTATATTTAGAAGGGGACAGCTGCCCCCCTCGGATGCTGGGTTTCAGAGATAAGGGCACCGGAAAATGCATAATTTTTGTTTTAAGACCAAACATTTTGTATTTTTCTCAATTTCGCTCTTTACTGTTATTTATTTTTATTACGTTCTTTTTGATGCTCTTAGTATTCTATTCTTTTTCTAGTCACGACCTTTTGGCATCTAGAGACTAGAAATCTGTTCAGATTGTAAGTGTCTGATAAGTATGGTTCCTCCATTTAGTATTTTCCTACTTTTAGGGAATCAGCTTATAGATTCGTAATGCATGGTTCATGCATTAGCTTCATTTTCTCCCGCATAATAAAGTACTTCAGTAGAGTTAAACTTCATCACGACTTACACATTATTTTATACTTTCTTCGCAATTGTTAAGAATTCATACAATAATCGTTGAAATGCCATTTTTCCCCCAAAAAGGTCACCAAAAACAAAGCTCATAAAAATAAATTATTTGCTTGCAAGCTTACAAAAAATCACAAAACGCGCTTTTAACAATGTTTAATAGAGCTCAATTCAAACAAAGGGAAATAATTGCTATAATACCAATACAAACTAATCATTTTCCTAGAAATTTCCTTAAAATTCGGCAGCAGGCGACGAAAAATGAAAATAGAATTATAACGTTCTAAGAAAAAAATAAACCCAACATAGCGCGCAAACAAAGGGTCTACGAAATAGGAATGTCAAAAAAGAAAAATAAGTACAGCAAGGTAAAAAAGGGTTGCCACCGCAATAACTTTTCTAATTAAGCGTCAAAAGATAATTAAGTTAAATTCGGTAAAGAGCAACACGAATAAAAGTCTACCCTTTAGTGTCATTAACATAACCAATACCATTTATTCGAATAGGTTTCTGCAAAACAACAACAACAACAACAACAACAACGTACGCTTTGCTCAAAGGGCATTTAGCAAGAAGAAATATTAACATGCGTTCAACTCAAAATATTGAGAGAAACAAGATTTTCAATGGTACAATTTATGTAAGTATGTCGTGTAAAGAGCATCTCGTTGTTTTGCTTTATTTTATTTTCATGGAACTTTTCACCACCTTATTTCACCTTATTTATTTTTGTTGTAGTTTTATTGTTTTTACTTCAACCCTGCTTTGACCGAGCACAAACAAGTTCAATTGCTGTTCAACACTCAATTGCAATAATCGGTTTTATAACCTAATCTATAGAAGGAAGCAAGGACGAGGAGAAGAAAAACAAAAGTTTTGTCATCCCATAAGAAGAAACAAAAAATTAAATCCCTTTTACTTTATCCGAGTATTCAAATTATGCTGCTGCCAACCCGCCCATGGTATGACTTGGCTGGTATTGTTCTTCTTGCTGTTGCTGTTGTTGTTGTAGGAAGCGCACAATTGCCTTTTTGTTGCAACAACAAGAAAAACTGCAGCTTAGAGCAAAAGTTTTTAAATTTCCTTTCTGTGTCCAGCCTTTGTTTTTGTAAGAGTGTGTGAGTGAGTTTTTTGCCAATTGTTTTGCAATTTTGCATTTGACACACATACATACTTACATATGTAGATATTTGTTGAAATATATGTGTATAAATATATGCATTAACTTATATATGAACATGTCCAGAGCCTTGTTTTGTATTTGTTGTTCTATTTTTATTTTTTTCACTGCACTGCTTTAAGGCTTAACTTTATTGCCTGCACAGCTCTACACTGCTCTGATGCCTGTCTCTTCCTTCCTTCCATCTAGCCTCTTTCTTGTTTCGTTTCGGTCCAGCTGCCGGAAGCGGATATGAGCTCAGGTTACGTTTACGTAATATGCAATGTCTTTAATTTAACGATAAAATCGTTTGTTGTTTGGTCGTTCGCTTGGTTGCTCGATCTGATCGTTGTTTTGGTCAGTTTATCTACCATGTTATGCGATAGGTTAGTTTTGGATTTGTTTGTTTTTATGCATGTGTGTAGTTGCTCAATCAAGCTGCACCGTACTGGGTAAGCCTAGGTTCGGATTTATTTCTTGCGGTTTACTGACATAGCACATTTAAAGTTGTTGTATATCGCATATATAAAAACATTATTTTTAGGTCAAGCTTAACATTTAATTTTTTATTTAATATAGTTGATACATATAACAAATATATATATGTATACATTAAGGTGCCTTGAAAAAAAGTTCCATTTGTACCATCTTAAAATGAACCTTGATGTATTTTATGACGATTCCCAAAAGATTTTGCAAAACCCTCCAAAAATCATGTTTTTCGTATATATGTTGGCTAATGTAATAATTGTAAAAAAACCAATTGTTTAAATTATTGCATCAAATTTGCTTAAAAAATTTAAAAAAAAAATTTGCAATCGGATTAGAGATAATACTGTTTTTCATGTATTTTTTTGAAGTGAAACTTCTTAGGCGGCCCTTCGAAGAAATTTTGACGAGAATTGAGGAGTGAAATTTCAAGGTAGCACTGCAGTTTATTTTGTTACATCAAAAAAAACAAAATTACATCAAGAAAACATTGCAACAAAATACATTCTAAAAATGATTTAATATAAATTATTTTTTTTCAATCGAGAAATTTGGTTGTTTTCCTAGCTTTTTGTTTGAATTTAAGTGAATATAATATAAAAAAGGTTTTAAAAATTTTTGATGCAGATCGGAAGAACTTCTTCAGGCCTATAATTTGTGACAATTTTTATACCCCAACCCGTACTGCGTAAGGGGTATATTAACTTTGTCATTCCGCTTATAACGCCAAGAAGGAGGCGTGGCAGGTATAGAAAAATATATATCTTTTTGATCAGCATCACCTCCTGAGTCGATTTGCATGTGTCCGTCTGTCTGTCCGTCTGTGGACACGATTACAGGCGTAATTTTAAAGCTATCGCGATGAACTTCAAAATATAAGTTCGGTTTTAAAAAAGGAAGATCAAGTTCGAAAATCAAACTCGAGCCAACTCGGATGAAAACTACGCCTACCTCTCATACAAAGTTACATTATTTCAACCGTAAACTGTTTTTAAAATCCACAAAAATTGAAGAAATGCCTTGAAATTTGGTACGTAAGCTTTGATCTTCAATACAAATCCTGGCTATGAAGTTTGGAAAAATCAAATGAAAACCACGCCTACCTCCCATACAAAGTGGCTTTATTTTAAAAGTAAAATCTCTTAAAAATCTGCTTATATTATAGAAATGTCTTGAAATTTTCCACATAGGCTTTGATAATTTATATAGACCATCACAATAATATTTGGCAAAATTGGATGAAAACCACGCCTACCTCTCATACAAATTGGCCTTATTTTAAACGTAAAATCTCTTAAAAATCTTCAAAAATTAAAAAAATGTTTTAAAATATGGCACATAAGCTTTGCTATTAAATATGAACCATCTCTATGATATATGGCAAAATCGGTTGAAAACCACGCCCACTTTCCACACAAAGTGTCTTTATTTTAAATGTAAAATCTCTTAAAAATCCACAAAAATCAAAGAAATCTCTTGAAATTTTGCACATTAATTTGATATATAATATGAATCATCTCTATGATATTTGGCAAAATCGGATCAAAACCACGCCTACCACCCATACAAAGTTACGTCATCAAAATAGGAAAACTTTCGTTCATATATAAAACTGAATGTCATCGTGTATGTCGTTGCTAAAGACTTCGAATATAATTCAATAAGGCCGCGGGAGAGTATTTTCGCTTCGGTACCCTGCCGAAGCTCCATCCTTACTAGTTTTTTACAATTATTACACAAGCCATCATATTTACGAAAAACATGATTTTTGGAGGTTTTTCAAAATGGCTTAGCTCACTTGAGGCTTTCGTTATTGCCAAAATATTTTGTCATAAAATACATCAAGGTTCATTTTAAGAGAGGTACAGAATGGAACTTTTTCACCTATACAAGTCGAGGCCATATAAGGGTTCCTCTACCTCCATACGACAAAAAAGATGTCAATGGAACAAACTAAACAAAAAATGGAACAAATAAAACTAAAAATGTATCTTGATCTATTTTATGACAATTCCCAAAATATTTCGGCTTAGCGATAGCCATTGGTGAACTAAACCACTCTAAAAAAAAACCTCCAAGCATATTGTTTTCTAAATGTATTGGCTAGCTTTAAAAAAAAAAAAAATAATAGTCAGAAATAATAATACTGCAAAAATTCTTCCAATTTGCATCAAAATATTTGAAATCTTTGGCGTCGGACTAAATATAATGCGGATTTTCATGCCCTTTTCAATTTTTCTTTCTATGCTATTTTCACTAAATTTTAAACCCAATAAATATAATTATGAGCGCTCATATTTAATGACTTCAAAAAGTATTAAAAGTAGAAGAGTGCTCATAATGAAGAGTCAGAAAGGAAACTTATTTATGAAGCTTTTATGAGTGTTAATTATTATGATTCAAAATACAATTATATATATGAAGGATCATGCGTGCTCATAATTATGAGTCAGAGACGAGTTTTATTTATTGAGGCTTTTCGAGCACTCATAATTATGAGTCCGAAAAGAGTCAGACTACTTAACAATCAAACTATAAGCGCTCCTAAGATCATCATAATTCGAACTCTTTTTTGAGTCACAATTCTGTGGAATTGAAGAATATTCATAAATATGATTCAGAATAACTTTTTCGGTAATTAAAACTTTTTATACAATTTTTTAAGAACAATGTTATTTAATTATATGTCACAGAAGCAAATATTCAGGCTTTAATTTCAATTGTGTTGTAAGTTCAAAACCTACAAGGGGGCAAGTTTATAAATAATAATTTATAATATTGCATATATTTTGTCCAAAAATATTTATGCTATTTTGGAGCTGAGTATATTAAAATTAATATTTCAGATAATAGTAAAAAAGTTTTGTTGTCTTGTGTATATAATCCTCATAAATGTCATTCTGTTGATGCCTTGTTTACTGATCTATTAAATTGTATTGTTAACCATGATATTATCTTGATGTGTGGAGATTTTAAGTGAATCTTTTATCAAACGATTCACGTCAACAATTGATGATTAGCAAAATATCTTCGGTTGGCCTATCTCTTATAAATGCTACTGAACCAACTCGTTTTTGTAATAATGCTACTCCTAGCCATTAAGACTATTTTATTGTGTCTCACCTCTGTCTCACCTCTGTGTCTCTGGTCTTACTGTTTGATCAATTATTCTTTATTTCAGATCATGACTTAATTTTTTGCGCGTTAGATGTCAACTTGTCTCGTAATGTTTGTCCTACTTCTTCTTTGTTTTATGACTATAAAAATATTAACTATTCTCTTCTTCTCTGTTCCATGAGTTGTATTTAATAACATTTAATGACTGCTGGTATCATAGCTCAGTGGATGATAAACTTACTGCTCTCACAACCCCTGTTAAATACCTATTTGAAAAATATGTTACTCTGCGCACAACAGCTATTAAAAACTTTTCTTGCCCCTGGTTCACAGAACATATTTTGAAGGCAATAGAGAAAAGAAATAAATTACACAAGCTCTAGAGAAGAATACCTTCATCTGCAAATTGGGAAAATTAAAAACGGGCCAGGAATGATACTGTCCACTTAACAAGGCAATCTTAGACTCGCTATTTCACCTCCAAGCTTAATCCTTCTCTTCCCACTAAAACTTTATGGAGTAATATACGTACTCTTGGAGTGAAGAAAAATAATTCTCCAACTTGTAATATTGACCCGGACTTACTAATTGATTTTTTTGTTGGCAATAGTGTTCCTATAAATAATGTTATCTCCTTTTAGTTCTTATAATTTTACAAGATTGTTTGAGTTCACCCCTGTTAGTGTACTGGAGGTTCAAATGCTTTGGATGAAGATAGTATTTCCATCAAGTTTATAAAGCTCATATTGCCTCATATAATATTTCCTCTAACACATATAATTAACCATTGCTTCACTGCTTCCTCATTCCCTGGTATCTGGAAAATTGCAACTGTCCTTCCTGTTGCAAAAAAAAAAACAAAACCCCTCTGGTACAAATGATTTTAGGCCAATAAGTATATTATCTCCTAAGGTGTGTGAAAAACTTGCTAGCATTCAAATTAATAAATTTCTTTCTGCAAATAATTTATTGTCCCTATATCAATCTGGTTTCCGGGTGGGGCGTGGGTGTGGTTCGGCAGTTGTTAAAATAATTGATGACTTACGTCCCAAATTTGATGCTGGTTTATTATCGTTGCTTTGTCTGCTCGATTTTTCAAAGGCTTTTGATAAAGTAAGTCACTCTTTTCATTGTCAAAAGCTTGAGTATCTTTTTGGGTTTTCCTCTAGTGCTGTCAGTTGTATTTCTTGTTATTTATCGCACAGATCACAGAGAGTTAAGGTAGGGCAATCCTTCTCACGCCATTAGTCTGTCCTAAGTGATGTTCCACAAGGTTCTATTCTTGGCCCTCTATCATAGTTCTATTCTTCTAGGTTCTATTCTTCTTTGTCCCTTTCTTGTTGTGATCATGTTAATAATGCCGTCCAGAAAATTTATTATATCCTACGTAACTTAAGAATGTCAACCAACTTATGTACTACTGAATTAGAGTAGACTTGAGACTAGACTTTTGAACATCTTCCTGGTTTTAGAAATGCGATTTTGCAAAAGTTGTAGCTTGATTGGATATATGAATGCTAGAAACTGTATTTTCCTCCATAAAATCACTAAAACTAAAACACACTAAAACTCCTTATTATCTCTATGAAAAATTACAGTTTAGTTTATCCAGAAGATGTAACTTGTTAATTATCCGTAGACACTATTACACAACTCTCGTAATAGTTCTAATCTTTTCTGTAAGACTGTGAAATGAATTGCCGCGTAGATTAAGGGAAATAGAGCGGGAAGAAATTTTCAGGCGATCAGTTTTCTCTCATTTTTCTGCTACCTAATTTCTTTTTTCCTTCCTTCTTCTTTTATATTGCTTATCTCTTTCTTAGTATTAAAGCCAGAAGTTTGGTTAAAATGCAATTTTGTCTAAATGCTAATTTAGGTTGTTGTCATTCTGTAACCAATTCTGTTTATAATCAAGTATTCACTGTACTGTAAAAGAACAATGTACTTATTTGTGCTCCTCTGTTCTCTAATATATATTTATATATATAAAAATAAAATAAATATAAAAATAATATAAAACAGACATCGGCAACATTGTCCCATACGGTTTCAATTTAAATAACTAACTTATAAAACTATTTTTGTATTAATATCTTTTTCAAACTTCAACGTTGATTTTTAAAATATTTTAAAGATTACTTTCAAGTGATTTAAATATTCCACACTTTGGGGCTTAGAAACACAAAAGGTTTATTAATATATGAATTGTAAGAATACAACCAGAAAAGTTTATTATATACCTAGATTTTATTTTTTAAAATCTTTTAAAACTTAAGGGTTGAAAAATTAAATCGAAGAAGTTAAGAGAGTATATGTTGTGACAATAAAACACGAAAAATGTACTAATTAGGCTTAGAGTTTACTTTTGAAATTTTGGAAAAATATAGGTTTGAAAAAGTCGGGACAAGAATGGAAATACGATTTTACAATTGCGTTTTATAACTATGTACATAATGCCAAAATGAAAAAATATTACCCATATAAGTTTCAAAATCAAATGTAGGAAAAACTTGTACATTTTTTAAGTTAAGTTTTTTTAAGTTAAGTGCAATTAACGAAAAAAAATAATTTGAGTATGTTTAAAACTGCAAACTGCGTAGCGGTGGATGGAAAAGTGTATAATTTTTCTTAGTCTTTAATGGGCAAATTATTTCATTCCCCCCTTGTACAAACAATTTGCAATTTCAGGATTTGAGCATCCATAATTTGATTTTTGGCAAAAGTTGTGGTTCAAAGAGTTCAAAATGTAAACTCGGCGCTCTTGAAATAATTTTTTATGTGTTTTGAAAAACAAATCCTACGGTTTTCCACCATAAGCCGTATAAGTTTTAATAATAACTGCAATGGTTTCAAAAGTAAACTTCATGGTTTAGTAGAGGTTTAAACAATTTTTGTTGTACTATTTCAAACTAGAGTGTTTTACTTCAAAACTTATCAAAGTTTGGATAAACATAGAAACTCTTCATTTTTAAAATTTAAATTTTAAATTTCGACCGTGCTATTTGCGCAAATGCACTGACTGATGCGAATAACTTAAATTTGTACAAATTGAGATAAATAAATGATGGTAGCCAATTTGTGTGATGAGTACAGTGCATATAATTATGCTGTAAAAACATTATAAGAAATCAAAAAATGTTGATGGATTAACAGTATTGAAGGAAGATAACATTAGTTATTATATACCTTAGGTTACAACCTTAGTCTCAATACTGATAACCTTAGGTTCGGTGTATAGTATTTAAGGTAAAATAACCTTTAATACTTTTTCTTGCGGGGGGGGGGTGTTTTCTTGGTCTTGGTCTTATCAACTAAATACATTTTTTTTAACCGTTTTTAATCCTTCATAAGTCTATGCAAATTAACTTTATTTATACAATATCTATTAAAACAAACTATTTTGAAAATAGTTATTTGCTTTTTTCTGCAAATAATTTTTTTAAGAAAAAACCACGTATAACAATTAGTTTGCGATTTTTAGGAATAACGATGGCAAATCTTTGCGTTCTCTAATAAAATAATGTAATTTTAAAAATAAAAGACAAAAATTTATAAAGCACAAATTTAATAAAAAATATATAAAAAAAAATTTTTAAAAAATAAGCTTTTATTTAAAACCAAAACGTGAACTAAAAAGAAAAAAATAAATTTCAGTGACATTTGTCATATATGTTTGTAGTAGGTATATTCCAGATTCAGAAGAACCTCTCTCTTGGTTACCCATAAATAAAAGCTTATAAAAACCCCTTAGCTATGAATAAATCTTTAATATTCGTAAATACAAGAATTAATTGTAAGGTTATAATTTGTAATAAATCGAAAAATGTAGGGTTAATAATAACGGTTTTGGTTGTACTGCTTTTTTGTTAGGATTATGCGTTTCTTTGTGCGTTAGTGACTTTTTTATGGAATCAGAATACTGAGGAACGCATCAAGAAGGCAAACATATCGCTCCTGGCTTGCAAGAAATCAATAGGCAAGAATTGGGGATTTCTGCTATCATAGTCCGCTGGACTTACACTTTTACCGACCGACCAATTATACTCCACGGAGTGATTGTCTGGTGGCAGGCCACTCTTCCTTTCTTTAGTCTTCCGTACTAAATAAGCTTCACAAAGTACAGAGAAGTGCAGAACTATGTATAACAGGAGCTTTGCGGTCTACTCCTACGGGTGCGTTATATGTGATCCTACACTTACTTCCCTTAGACCTAATTGCCATCGAAGGTGCTACTATCACAGCTCTTAGGCTAAAGGAGTCTGGATCCTGGTTCGGAGATGGTAACGGACACTCAGAGATACTGGCCTCGGCCACTATTCCTGCCAACACAGACTACCGCACACCACAGGTAATCTTTGATAAAAAATTTAATGTCCGCATTCCTACACGACAGGAATGGGAAAGCAGGCCTCACTATATAGAGGGGTCCATAAACATATTTACTGACGGCTCTAAGCTCGAAGGGCGAGTGGGTGGGGGAGTATTTTCCCCGGACCTGGGGATTGAGACCTCCTTCCGGCTACCCGATCACTACAGCGTTTACCAAGCGGAGGCCTTAGCCATCAAGGAAGCAGCACAGCACCTCAACCAGCTGAGCACCTCAGGGAAGACTATATATATTTTCTCGGACAGTCAAGCGACGCTAAAAGCAATATGCTCCTATACCCAAAACTCTAAATCTCTTGCTGCATGCCACAAATCTCTCAACGAGATGGCTGAGCAATTCAGGATCCATCTTGTATGGGTGCCTGGGCACCGAGACATAGAAGGCAATTGTAAAGCTGACGAACTTGCTAGAAGGGGTACGACCACCGCTATCCTTCCAGAAAAGGATGGGGTAGGTATACCCTTGGCCACCTTTAAACTCCAGTGCAGGCGAAACACGCTGCGCAAGTCCAATGAGCGGTGGTATAACCTTGTCACCAGTGCCACAGCCAGACTTACCTGGCTTTCCTACGACAGCAATCGCACTTCCTCCCTACTGGGACTCGGAAGACCGAATCTCTCTGTTCTGGTAGGAGTACTCACCGGACACTGCTTGATAGGAGCTCACGCTCTTCGTCTAGGCTGTGAAGCCGACGATTTCTGCAGAAGCTGCAGAGATGATGAGGAGGAGGAAACCGTACAACACTTTCTCTGCCACTGCCCCGCTCTAAGTAGAAGGAAACTAAATACCCTCAGTTCACCCCTCTCTCACTCTCTTGCTTCAATCTCAAAGATAGATCCAAAGAAAATCGACAGATTCATTAAGTCCACGGGATGGTTCAACGGAGACAGGACTCTTATAACACAAACTTAAAGGAGATTATATGGTATCACAAGGGGCCTATATTGGCCTAAGTGCACGAGACGGGCAGCTGTCTCAACCATACTAACCTAACCTAACCTAGTGACTTTTGGTTAGAGTTTTTTGGTGAGACTGTCTAGTGCAATTGTTGTTGGTGATACTGATGAGTTCAATTGTTCAGCCAACAAAATTTTTTACTCTTCGTCCTTTTGACTAACAGGCTTATGATATCTTGCATTGTTTGATAGTATTAGGTATTGTTTGAGCAGTTTTCGCTTGCCAACTACTGAAAGATGAAGCATGCAAAACAAAAAAATATAGAATACACAAAATAAATATGAAAAAAAAATGGTATAAAATATTTTTATACATGATGTTTTATTTTTATCCGTTCATTTTGGGGGAGTTTCAACCCTAAAATTCCCCTCTGAGTTCGTCCCTGGTCAGTTATCTTGCTATATTCAACTGGCCGTTATGCGCAAAAACAAATCCATCACCAAATATTTCAAGCAAAAATTGTTCGCCCACACTTACGATACTATCGAAACTGTGTATTTTTTTAAATTAAAGTGTTTTATTCCCAACCATTATTTCCATAACTCTATGAAAATTATTTTTAAATTATTTAAACTTATTAAAAATAACGTCTGTTTTTTTTCTCAATCTTCTTTTGCAAACGTGACAGAAAACTCAAAGTATGGTAGTACCCTTTTACAAATCATTAGGATGTCAGCGAAAATATTGCTTAACCCGTTCCACTTAAATACACGTACCTCAAAGCAATAAGTTCATGCTCTGCGTCACTTGTCCCATTCAACTAAACCAAATTTCATAGCATTTTATAGAATCTTGAATATTTTTCCAATATCCTTAATTTCAGCTAATAACTCAACAAATACGCCTTAAGGCAAAACTTACAAATGCAAATATTTGAAAGCCAAAAAATCTTAAGGCGCTACGAAAATTGCTTTGGACTGAAAGGCAAGGCATACAAACAATTACAAAAACATCAAATAACAGCGATAAGCACACCAAATAAGAATCATCCACCAAAGTCATGCAGCACTCTGAGTACAAGTACCACTACGTTGGTGTGCCAAAAACCGCTTAGCCCAAGGCCATAATGACAATTACAGCATTCGTAGAGCTGCTTACTGTTCACCCCTTACCTTCGTCTAAGTTAAGCAGTCAACCCCGGCAGCATCTTTACAAGTTTGTTCATCTAGTTTTTGAATGAAATACAAATCAACATGATTTCTTCTCAGCATGCAAAGGCAATTATTGACTTGTTTGTAAAAAAAAAATGCTTAAGCTATAAGCAGGCAGCACCGTTTGTCTGTTATACTCTATATTCTGAGTACTTTTTAAGTCAACGAAATTTCAGGAACATTTTTCATTAGCTACATATTTCAATAGAGTGGAACATGACCTCAACAATTTACATATTATAGCAACCCATGCAGTTGTTCCTATTGGGTTGCTCCTTACCCAAATTCAGCAGCTTGTGATTCTTTAACCCGTAAAATATAAAAACAAACAAATTTCCTAGAAAATGCGTTAAGCCACAAGCAAAAACAATTTAAATCTAACGCCAACAACAGCAAAATCAACAAGAAAAAAACTTCAACGCATTTACTAACTTGTAAACGCAACGCATCAGATGCGGAAACGGAAATAAATGTCATGTTTACAGTTGAGACAGCAATGGCGGAACAGCGGTAAATAAAATGCCAAGAAACGGACAGCGAGAAAGGGAAATGTAACTCAAAAATCTACAAAAACCCCAGAATAAAGAAAACCAAAATGAAAAATGTAAAAAATAAATATACAAAAGCATTTAAGTGAAAAAAGTTAAATTGTCGGTATTTGTTCATGTTTGCGCATTGAATTGCATTTCATCTTTATTTCTTTTTTCCTTTCACTTCATACATTCTGACTTTTGATCCAAGAGACATAGCATAATTTCGCTTTTTTCGCATTTTTTCCGTTTTTATTGTTTAAATCGTTGCTATCCTTGACAAACAATCGAAACAATTAGAATTAAATGCACCCCAGCGTATACCATTTTTGTATCGGAGAACATTTGTTTGTCTCAACGATGACGTTTATTTGGCTGGTGATACCATTTGCTCTGTTATGCGACAGACAGTCTCGACTTGTCGGGGAAACCGGTCGGGGTAAGGAGTCAATTATGACCTAAGGCTAAACGACTGAGCCAAAATAAATAAAATAATAGAAAGTGTGTGAGTGAGTAAACCGCAAGTAAAATATGTGGTAAAAGTTTTTCTATTAAAAAAGCTGCTATTGGCAATGACTTTGTTTAGTTAGGAATAAGAATTGAAACAGAAAGCAGTAAATTTTCCTTGGAAATTGGTTTAAGTTTTCTGCAATTTCCTGTGCTCAGGATATGGTCGAAATAATCACAGGCATAAGACAAATAGCAAAAGCGTGATCGGATTAATCATATTTGGTCCAAGAATAAACATATTTGGATCATTCTTAAGATATAAAAATATGGAATAATATTTTCAAATCCATGGATGCAAGCATCATACTTTCCATGGAATAATGAATTCGGGGATATGAAGAGAAAAACATGTTATAGGGCATTAGAGGACAGAATGATATTTATATTCACATTTGCTTTGAATGATGTTAAGTCTAAACTGGTCAGAGAAATCATATCCTTAGTATCATTCCAATGTAGTTTCATACCGATGTGAACCACACTGATAAGGATTCGCAGTGTTAGAAAAATTATACAATTTTGGGAAATCCTTACCCAATTACTTATATTAACTACAACCAGAGACTTGCTCTCTAACAAGGGTTGTTTTTTTATTGCGTTTGCATATATTTGTTGTTGTTCAAGCGGGTTGAAAAATGTGCTGTCCGTCGAGAGCGGCTTGTATTGTTGCTGTTTTGACACGTTTTGTTTTTTCATAAGTGCAAATGCAAAGTAAATGATAAAAAAAAAAAATTCTAAGTGACGCTTGTAGTATATACTACCTGCCATATAATATGAATAACTTTGATTATGGAATTCACTATACCACTTAATGTCAAATCTATCGCCAGCACGAACAAGTTCAAGATATTTGTTGCTCGTATGTTTTATTTCTCTTAAAACTAAAACAGACTATTAAAAGTCTAAACAATTTCTGTCTTAAATCACTGCTCTATTTATGTAATAAACAGGATTAATAAATAAATAATTATATAAATTAATAAATTAATTAATTAAGTATTTCTTTTAGAGTCATCTGGTTATTATTCTCTTTTTATTTATATTATTAATCTAATCCAGTTAATCACTATTTTTAGTATTCACTTAAATGCTATTAGTTGATTATATACTTCTCTGTTATACTTATTAAAGGTATTTTTGTATCTTACAGTGCACTAAAAGAAATAACGAATATTAAAATTATCTGCGCCCGTGCATTCATTGTATTTAAATATTTACGTGGTTAAATCAAATGTTTTCTTTACAACACCGTTTTTTGCCTATTTGAGTATTGATTCTCTGAAAAAAACAAAATGGCGGACGAATTTGCAACCTTGATAATCGACTTTTTTTCAAATGGCCGCCATTTTGTTTTTTTTCCAGTTTTTCTGCGCAAAAAATGTATCCTAGTTCAAGCGATAGCTACTTTACGCATTTATTACCAAAGACATTTAAAGCTAAAATTGCAAATTTGTTGTAACATAAAATAGTGTCAAAGTGATACAATAAGGGTTTTTCTATTTTTTTAAAAAGTAGGAAGTATAGTTTTAAGCTGTACCCAAGCAGGTACAATGGGAAAATATGGTTGCAAATTTTGTGCATGGAATTTCTTAAAGCATTTTTTTTCGACACACTGAACTATATCGCAGAACTAATAAGCCCATCTGACTCACATGAGGCATACTCTGCATCTAAGAGGATTTTCAATTCTCTTTGAAAAATTGGGACCTTCAGGTAAGGCAACGTTTGCAATTATGAAGCGTTTTGATGGCGAAGGTTCGAGAAGTGTATAGCGTCTAAGATAATATCGAGCAATATCGCTTTTATCTGTTTTCTTATCACTGATAAAGGAACTTTATCCTCGCTATCGAAATCCTCATTCCTAATGAAAAGTTCAATGTTACCTGGCACATCATTGGGTATGTGATCGTTATCCAAATTTTCTGTGTCTATTTCATCCTCGTGTGTATTGTAATCTGCATTTGGTGGTATAAATGCAATGTCAAACACAGCGTTTTGATCATTTTCTGCGATGGCATTTGTTGCAATTGGAAGATTATCGAATCTCTTTCCATAAAATGATGATGTTGAGTTGCTTTCAAATCCATTCTAAAAAAAAAATTGTCAGTTTTTACCATTGTACCCAAGCGTGTACACTTAACTTTGCGTGAACTTTCCTATCGTAAAAATAAATAAACACTTGATTTTTTACTTTTCTCTGATTTTATTATAAGTTTTTGAACTATATCCAAAAATATAAAAAGAAAATTGATAAAACGAATATTTGTTCTATGCGGAGTAATAAAAAAGGCTACCGTTTTATTTTTTTTACAGTAAACTGCACGCCTACTTGTTGAAAACATGTCAACGAACAAAAAGGAATCAAATTTTATCAAAACAAATTTGAAGAAAGACAACAGCAAAACCACAAAGATGTTTCATCTTCTGTACTCAAGCGAGTGCAATGGTAGTATATGAGTTAAACAAGGATAAATTTTGTGTTTTTTTTTTCCTCAGATGTTCCAGATTGGTGATAAAAAAAAATCAAATAACGTCAAAAATCGCTTCAAAAATTTTGAGAAAAATTTTTGTATTCCTTAAATGTTAATAAATATGTGTGCAAAATCTGAAAACGATATCTTTTTTCCTTCTATGAAAAAAAAGTTTTTTTTAACTTGCAACCTGCCTTGCAATGCTGCCTTAACCCTTAGCTGCTACATGGAATAGTCCAAGGCTTTTTTGTCAATTTAACTTTTTCATGTGCTAGGCTTTGTTTTATTTTTATGTAATAAGCTCAACAAAAATTAAAATATTATTTTGTTTAAAAGAAAAATAATAATTTAAAGTTAAGATTAATACTAGAACTTGAGAGACACATTATATGTACACTGTAATAAACAATCCAACATATCATTACAATACACACGAAAAACTTCGTTTTATGGGCCAAAGAAAACATCGCTTTTGTTAGCAGCAGACCACTCCTTAACTCATCGTTATTATGCTGTAAGATCCACTTTTTTTCCACGGCATTTCTTTTTCCACATGAGGTAACATTACTTTTTGTATAATGTCCGTGTATATGAAACAATCCGTTATGCCGTTGATCCTATGAATTGGGTCGATCCCATGTTGGGAAAAACATCCCCAAACCCTAACGTTGCCTTCGCAATGTTTCACAGAAGCTGTAGATTAATGCAGATTTAGGCGTTGCTTTTTTGACCTGCGTACTAGCTTCAATCCGTCAGACACTTGAATGTTGAACTTTGATTCATCAAAAGACAGTATAGTTTGCTGTTTTGCAACAGTCCAGTTGGCTTGGATTCTTGTAAGTCCAATTCGTGCTTTTTTGAGAAATGAATGGTTTTTTAACCTCAGACGCCGTCCACAGTTCGTCGTTGGATGGATCTGCGCAATCTTGCTAATAAAAATAGATCCTTTTTTATTGTCCTAATGATTGCCTGACCCTCACGTTTCGCTGCCCATCGTGGTTTTCACTATGCCAATTTTAATGGTCAATTGCTGTCAATCAAATGAAAAATGCCAAAACGTTGGCATTTTTTCTATGTTTGACAATGTAGAAAAATTAAAAACAACTGAACTATCGAATTGAACTACAGTGGGGAACACAAATGAGTACATGTTTATTGTTTTATTATCATAAATATATTAATGTCTTTATGAATACAAAAGCTTTTAAGGTCGGCGCTAATATAATCAGACTTTTAATCACAAGCGCCAACTTCAAAGCTTTTATATTCATAAAAAAATTAATATATTTATGATAATTAAACAAATTAGAAAAAAATTAGAACAAGATTTCCAATGTAATAATATGTTTAAATAAATTATTAAATGTCCAAGGAAATCAAAAGGAAGAGTTATTTTAAAATTATTTTGTATTTTGTTGTGACTTTGTAGTCGGTTTTTTTTAAAATAGATTTTATATCTTCCTTTTTAGAGAATATGATAAAATTTCGAAAAAAGTGTATAAACTACATAAATAAATTGTTCTTAAAAAGTTTTTTCTATTAAATTCTGAAAGTTTGTTGGTTATTTCAAATATCTGCCTCTTAAATTTAAATTAGATGTCACGTGTTTTGTAGTAATTATACCCATTCTTGTAACGAATTGTATTACCCTAGTGTCAATATTATTCGAGATATAGTGTTTTCTAATATTGCCACGCCCATTTGTTGAATAAGCGCCCACTTTCTTGACCGTTATTTGTAATAATTGTGCCTACTTCATTTCAGTACCCTAGCGTCAATATTAACTAAGATACAGTGATTTCTAGTATTGCCACGCCCATTTTTCGAATTACGCCTACTTTATTGATCGTAATATTTAATAGTTCTGCCTACCCCTATACAAAATTTCAGTATCCTAGTGTCAATATTATTCGAGATACACTGTTGTTCTATATTACCACGCCCAATTGTCGCATACCGCTCACTTTTTTGACCGTAATATGTAATAATAATGCTTACTCCTATACTAAATTGCAGTTCCATAGTATCAATATTATTCGAGATACACTCTTTTTTTAATATTGCCACGCCTGTTTGTCGAATAACGCCTACTTTATTGACCGTAATATGTAATAACTGTGTCTACCCCTACACTAAATTGCAGTACCCTATTGTCAATATTATTTGAAATAGTGTTTTTCTAAGATTGCCACGCTCATTTGTCGAAGAACGCCCACTTTCTTGACCATAACTTTTAATAATAATGCCTACCCCTATACTAAATTGCAGTACTTTAGTCTCAAAATTATTCAAGATACACTGTTTTTCTAATATTACCACGCCCATTTGTCGAATAACGCTCTTTTTCTTGACGGTAATTTGTAATAATTGTGCCTACCCTACACTAAATTGCAGTACCCTAGTGTCAATATTATTCGGGAAACAGTGTTTTTCTAGTATTGTCACGTTCCGGTCTGGAATATCGCCCACTTTTTTTGATGGGCACCTCCGTGTTTATGATATCTATCTGTTCACCAAAAAAATATGGCAATCAGGCATATGGCTTAGGAGTTATCGATGTACATTAGAGCCAAAAAATCTTCAAGGGTTTCACGCATTTTTGGATAGTCTTCATCAAAACAATATAATCTGCATCTTAAGTTTTTTAGCAGAAAATATTGTTTTGATGAGGACTATCCAAAAATGCGTGAAACCCTTGGGGTTAAAAATTCATAGCACTCCAATGTACAAACATTTGAAAAAAAAAACAAAAACAAAATAAACAGAAATCGACGAACTTGAGAACCTCCTCCTTTATGAAGTCGGTTAAAAAAGCAACCTCTTACTTATCGATGCTGTGCGCGGTCGCAAAATAATTGTTTCGCCTGGGTATTTGCATGTTATTGAATGTTAAAACAAGCAGTCTGTCGACGTAGTTTTCTTTTAAAGTAAATTACGCCACTGTTTGATAATAACTGAGCTGGTGCGTAAGAGGATTAACAGACTAGCACGCGAGCGGCCCAGGTTCAATTCCCGAGGTGGTAACTTTAAAATGGAATATAAATAATATAATTATATTAAACTCTTTGTTACTAAATAACCACATCCATGTCAAATTTGCAGTAACAATAACACTAGCTTCAATGAAATTTTTTGATATAGGTATTCAAATTATTTTATGATAATTTTAATAATTAATAATAATTTTAATAATTTTAGGTTGTTTTTTTTTAGTGTAAGCACAACAACTCGCTTTAGTAAGATATCCAAGAATTTTAATGAAAACCTAAACTGCTAAGCACATGAGCAAGTGTCCTTTCATTATATTCACACTAACAAATCAAGCTGGATCACAATTAGAACACGCTCGGCTGAGATCTATTATTCCATGTACGGGTTTCGTTCAGTTCTTGTCGAACCTCAAACAGTTGCCCAAAATAAAACCTACACATAAACTAAGCTCACTTTACAGCAAAGAATAATAATCGCCTTACATCTATACACAGCTAAGAGAAGTTAAAACGTTTTCTCTCTAATAATGAAAACACATTTACCGGAAAACCCATCAAAAACAACAGTTTAACATAGTTAATCCTTAAAATCCAGCCTCTCCCTACAGCAAAAACAACAAAATCATCAGCAGTGGGATGAAATATGTCCGTTGTCATACTTCATCAATCATACATATATATATATATGTGAGTACATACTGGCATACATATTTGAACAAAAATATGCAGTCAAGGCACATATTTTTGCGCTCAATATGTAAACATCAAAAATCCATCCTAGAAAATCTTATTAATCCGCCATTGAATTTGATGGCAATTTGCCACTTACAGTCGAAAAACAAAAGCAATAACAAGCCTTAAAAGCAAAATGGCCTCATGTTAGCCCCAGTAGTAGTTGTTGTTGTTGTTTTTGTTGTAGTTTTTATCATTCTGTTGTGGATGTTTTGGAGGGACGTTAAAGCGTTGAGAGATTTATAAGCTTCACTCATGTACAATCTTAAAATTCAAATTACTCAACATATTACATAATATCCTGAAGGTCCTTAGCACTCGCACACACGCACACAGAGAGTGACATGCTGGCATGACATGTAAGCAAAGTAGCTGCAGTAGCGTCGTCAATGAAAGGACGATCCTAAGCAAATGTCGATGCACGAGTGTGAACCAAGCACGGACTTGAGGAAAAAGAAAAGAAAAACTGATGTACAAAAACTGATAAGCATCAACGCGGGGGAGGAGGTAAATTTCTTTTTGGGTGAGTGTAGGTGTGCATGTTTTTCAAGTCCCTAACTTCATATTCTATTTCTCGTTCTTAACTTCATCATTGATAGATACATCATCATCAGATACATCGTTAGATTAAATACCAGCACGTAGTTGAGCAAAACAGTGTTGAGTAAAAATGAAAACACATAACATTTTATGTGTTTTAAAGGAGAAGACAACGAAAAGAATTGTAATAAAAGTCGCACGTTTAAAAAGAATATATTTAAGTGTCATAGAGTTGGAACAAGTCGGAAGAGTTGGAATATGTGCAAGTTTTCAAAACTGTATTTCAGCCTTTTAAGTTTCATGTTTTTTAATAGACAGTTTGAGAATCAAAATTATTATACTAATACTAGTAATTAACCTTGGTGTTACTACTAATTAAACTAACTAATCGCACAATTCCATGAATATAAAATACACTTTTCTATCACAAACAATATTTTATCATTGTTAGTTTTTGCGAACTGTCTAAAAACCATTTTGACAAATTGTTGAGTGTTTAGAAGAAAAGCAATGTCCAAACTATTTCTGACCTTTTTGAAATTGTTGTCATTCGAATATTTGGTATAAACACTAACGGTTTTGTTAGCAATTTTTCATATATTTGAACAATACTTTATTTATTTATTAAACTTGTTTATAAAGTAATATATTTGGGAGTTACAGGGTTAATTGATATTTCACAACTTTGACTTATTGCATCTGTCAAAAAACTAGCTAACAGAAATCAATATCTATGGAAAATGTCACCTCTGCTGCATAATTTTGAAAATCATCACCAGAGTCACCAACAGAAGATCACCAACCAGCAGAAGAAGTAGTAACATCGCCAATAGTAAGTGCTTCGCTGCCTCTTCGAATCGCAAGCAACTCCAACACCTGCCTCACTTCTGTCTTATTTTTTTATTTTTGTGCATTTTCACAAAATTCATTACTCGTATTATAGACAAATAATTAATTCACAATTATATAACACACAAATTTTGCAATTTTTTTTTTTATTATTTGTAGTCGGATTTCGGTGACATGGGCCAGCTATGTTTCAAAAGTACTAAAACTATGGCGTTGGCAAAAAAAAATATTGTATGAGCAAACTTGGAGGAAAATATTGGATATCAACCGAAAAATTCAATTTTCCCCAGCATTGAAAAAAAAGCTGGAAAACGAAATTGGATATCTCACCGACAAACTAATAGTCCGGGAGCCAGCAGTCCTGAAAGCTCTGTGATCGCGGATTTGAAAATTTTTGATGAAAATTAAGAGTTTTCACTCAGAGGAAAAAGATGAGCTTGATTGGCGTGGATTTAATTAGCGTAAAATATGTTTAAGTCAATTTTATATTATTAAATGGCCGTAATGTTGTACCGTCATAGCGGATTTTGATCAATGATAAGTTATTTTGTGCAGAATTCCATACAGATTTAAAAAAATCCGGCCGACCGAATTTTTTTAGACGGAAAGGTCCGGTATACCTATTTGAAAAGTATGATGAGGAGTAACATTGTTTTGTTATCACAGAAAACTTTTTTTTTCATTTTACGCATTTTGATGTCATATTCGAAAATATCTTGTTATGCGGGCTAAGGATGCCAGTTCTTATTACGTGATTAAGAGTATTAAGGTACATAATAGAATTTTTTTTCTAACTCTACTGGCTTTCGTAGATTTTTAGTTATTATCATCACAATTATAATTTCTTTACTTTTCTAAGAAGCTGATTTCTTGAAGCAGCTGATATAAGAATTTTTTCCATTTGAACCAATAAACAAAAAATTGATTTAATACAAAACTTTACATAGGATAACATAGGATAGGATAGGTATAACATAGGAAATAATGATGTTGATGCTGCAAGGTTTGAGTTATTTTTGAAATTTTTTGTAAGTACGAGCGACAAAGAAGCATTTTAGAGAGGTAAAAAAAAATTTAATTCCAGTAATATTCCTCCATGCTGAAAACCTTATCACAAAAAATTTTATGCACCATATTTGTAAATACTACTACTACTGTACTACTACTGTAGCTACTGAAGCTACTTGTATTTTATACGAATCAACTGCATGTCGATGGCAGTTAAATGAATCCAGTAAACTTGAACCATTGTGGAACATTGGCCCGTCTACACCGTTGAAAGTTGAAGAAATTCTTAGTAATCAACAAAATGAAGAAGACAGAAATAATAATTTAATGATAACGATTAAGATGATTATTGATAAATTAATTTAAATTATATATACCTTTATTATAATTTGATGTACCTTAAATGTATCTTAATTTATTGTGTGATCAACTTTAATTAAAATTTCCTTTTAAATCGTTATTCCATACTAACCTAGATATAACTCAAAATCTAGGAAAGAAAGCAGAATTAAAGAAATACATTTACTCCAAAAAAAATGTCTTAAACAAAGTACAAAGTGCTATAGGAATCTTAATCACGTAATAAGAACTGGTATGCGCTATACTTCCGGCAGTTTCTAAGCCCTCATACGAAATGTTTTCGAATCTGGCATCAAAATGCGTCAAACAAAAAGTTTCCGTGATAACAAAAAAATTTTACTACTCATCACACCATTCAAATAGGTATGTCAGACCATTCCACATAAAAAAATATCAGTCGGCCGGATTTTTTCTAAATCTATGAAATTTCGCACAAATTAACTTAACATTGATCAAAATCCGCGATGACGGTAAAGTAGTACGGTCACTTTATAATATAAAATTTATTTGAACATATTTTCGGCTAATTAAACCCACGCCGACCATGCTCATTTATTGCTCTGAGTGTTAACTTCCCATTTTCATCAAAAATTTTCGAATCCCCGATCACAGAGCTTTCAGGATTGATGGCTCCTCGCCTTTAAGATTTTCTCTAACATTGGAGAAAATCAGTTTTCTGTGCTTATTGTATATAGGACAGGGTGTGCAACTGCACCCAGGCAAAAATTAAAAAAAAAAAAGTTATGCAAAAATGAATAAATAAATAAAACTAAAAAATTACTTTGTAAAAAGAATTAATGCATTTAATATTGCTGCTTATATTTTACAATTGAAAAAAATAAACAGTATTGCGGCAGTATCCTAATGTAGAATTTTGAATATATCGAAATTTTTTCATATTGTCGAAGAACTGGAATCCGATTATTTAATGAGTTACTGCCATTTAAGTGGTGGAGCATCTAATTTAGTAGGATAAAGTGTGTGATTTGTTGCACGTTTTTATTTGCTTCTAAAAAATAGTTAAGAAATTGACTTTTTAATTGGCTTAAAGGCCTATCCCTTGTAGAAGAACCAATTCGACGAGAGTGTTTTCATGACTGTTGAGAAAGGGATGAAATAGAAAAAAATTTTAAATGTGGTTATTTGGTCTTTCTCAAATGGGTGGGTTGATATGTAACATAAACAAAATGTTGGTTTATGTTTATTATGACCTTTTATGTTTAGTTAAAGTATTATGATAAGAACTTAATGAAATAATAACAATATCTTGTAAGCCTATTTGATTCTCAATACTCACACACACATACGTTGAAATTTAAAAACTGATCGTTAACTTCAATAGAATATATGAATGGTTTTATTAATTGCAAAAACAAATACATATCAAATGTTAAATGATTATTCGTTTGAAATATCCATATCGGAGTGGCAAATCTCACAAATAAAATGGATCACAATAATTAAAAAAAGCTTGCATTTGTTGCATTAAAGTGAATTTTTGTGAAAATTGCAACAACTCCTGCAAAAATCTCGATGATCTTCGGATGACGACGAACAGCTCCGGTCTTGCGGCCAAGCACCTGCAGCATTCTTTGTCGTTTGTTTAATTTTCTTTTCCATATTTTTTTTTCTGCTACCTCCTGAAACTGTAAATATTGCTATGGTGTTGTTAGAACACAGCTTTTCATTAGGGGGAGTTCAGATGATACAGCATGTTGTCAAGCCTTGCTGCCGGTCTGCTTTATCGAGCATTCGAACAATCCCAACATTTTAGTTTCTATGGTGCCGTATGGCAAAGTTTGACAGCATGCTATATCGTCTGAACCCCTCTATTGACTTCCTACCACGGTTGGATTTTGGTCTGGGCTGAAGAGTATGAACTGGACCGATCTCTTTTAATGCTTTGATGTGATTGCATTTCAGAGTTTGATGTTGTTGCCTCTATAATGGTTATTTTAATGTGTAAGATGTGTTACACATCACCCCACCTTTAGTGTTACAAATCACTCCAATGTAAGTCACTTTTTTCTCATTGTTGGAATTTTACCACAACCTGAAAAAATGTAAAATCTTTTGTTATATTTAATGATAACAATGATGTGGAATTGCTTCCACATTTTACATTTACTCACTTTTAAAATCTGAAGAAAATTTTATCCGAAATGCTATTCTTGTTAATTGAAACACAAAATTTCAACAAACATTTTTCACGCTTTTAGAGTTTAACTCTTATGAAATGTGTGTCTGCCTATTTCCACCACTTATGAAAAACTATATCCTGTCAAAAGAAACATAACGTAGTTGTTCATTCACTCATATTGCAACATTTTGTAACAAAGACCGCCGCGTTACGCATCACCCTATGGTACACATTACCCCACCTCACCCTACGACCGGAACTGAAATATTTAAAAGCATTTTTCTCGAAACTACTTTTCCAACACGTTTGGCATGATATCTGAAGTTCTAATGATTTTTGATATATCCTCTATGACTACTTTATGACTATAGAGGGAAAAAATTTAGGTGTTTTTTAAAATTCATTAAAAATAAAGAACTAAAAGTATTTTTAGTATACATTTTTATTTTATGTTTACTAATATTTCAATAATACACAAACAAATCTAAAAAAGAAAAAAAATTACAGATTGAGGGGTGCTGAAAAAATGGTGCGTACATCTTGACACGTTGTAAACCCTTCTAGTCATCTGAAAAAAAGAATCTTAATAAGTAAAATATTGCTGTATCCCGGACTACGGAAATTAAAAGAATTTTTTCGCGACAGTTTGAAAAAAAATTTATTTGTGACATTTTTTAAAGTTTTGAATTTTTCTTTAAATATTAAAAAACAAAATTTTTACATATTTATAGTGCAAGTCATAGAGTCAAAGAATATGTAGAAAAGGCCCACATCAAATTTTAAGTTAATCGATCAATTCCAACTCGAGATATCATGTCAAACGTGTTGGAAAAAGTATTTTCTAGAAGAACGCGTCAAAGTCATATAAACGGGCGCTGTACTTATTCAAGTACAAGATACGTCTGGCGGCGTATCTGAAATAGCTATAACTCCATATATAATGGAAATATAAAAAATTTCTTTGGAGGATATATTCTTAAAGGTCTAGGCTTCGAAAATATGCAAAAAGCAATAAATCGGTTTTTATTTTAAATTCTACACTAGAATACCGCCTAACCTTTTAGACTAGTAGGTATGTCCTTGAAAAATGAAGTAAAAATAATTTTTACTTGTATCTTTTCTGATTAATTTTTTATGTTATATCGGAAACTCGTAATTTCAAAAAAAATTCTTAAAAAGACTTGTACAACACTGATTGCAACTGCTGCTTGATTCTACTGCTCATTATTAACCTCAACACGTTTTCCGATTTCTCATGCTTATATCTTGCCAAAAAAAAAAAAAAAAAAAAAAAAAAAAACAAAATAAAAATAGAGAAATCTTGAACACGTTACGCTATGCTGCTTCTTAGCCACAGAACACAAGTATTGGAGAGGGAAAGCGTGAGGGCACCGAAACAGGAGAAGGAGATGGTAGATAAAGCTCAGTGTACCAGCGAATGCCGGAAATCCGTGTAACGGCAAAACTTTTCATGTCAAAATATGTAAATTAATACAAACTTGACACTTCACGCGCTGTTTTACACGCTTGCTACTAGAAGTGAGCACGTAAAACAACAACAACAACAAACAACAACAGCGCTGTATGAAACACAGCGAACAAGGACAACAATAGCTTTAAGAAGAATAACAACAACAAGCAACAGGATAAACAGATCTTTAGGTTAATACATAAAAATTACACAATTACACTTTAGATAAAATTGCCTTAAGATAAACAGTACATATTTATACTTATATCTTACTCGTAATAGTGTATATACACCGTGATTGTCTTGAAAAATGTTTACTGTGTTTGAAAGCAGTACTTGTTTCAAGCTTAAAGTTTTGAACTCACCTTCTAGTAAACAATGCATTAATAAACTTATTGTGTACAACGTATTAAGAACTTTTAAAATGTCATTAGAGGGCACTCATACTCTATTTAGCTATGACAAGAATATTTATTCAATGGCCCTCGAAGTAAGAAAGCTTTATTGAAGATACTAAAAAAGTTTTAGTACACGCAGAGAAAAGTTATGGTTCTGATCACCCCAATAATATTTATATTACTATAAAATTTGTGTGAATCCGCAAACATCATAAATTTTTTTTAGAGTTCACCTGTAATTTGTTAATGATGTTATCAGAAAAAAATAAATATTACTCTTCAGAACATACTATTACAAAAGATTTGCACATATTATGATTGCCTCCACTATTAGTTGCAGTAAAAATGTTGTGCTTATGCCAATCATTATCAAACTCAAAATAATAATGGTGACAAGCGTATTTTAATCGTTTTTTATTATTCATCGTTTTATTATTTATTCTTATCAACTCATTGAAACAATGCTCCGAAAAATATGCTTTATTTTATTGAAATAATTACAATTTGCACGTACATAAAATTTTCATTTATATTTTAAAGAGGCGTTAAATGCTAATTAAGGGTCTTTCAACAAGAGGTTCCACCTTTTTTTCAGGTGGCAACATACAACTGTCATTCGATGACGTTCGACAAAAAAAACTAGGAGATTTTAGATATGAATCAATACACACTCACACGGCACATTGAAATAGTGAAAATTCGCTGCAAAAAAGAATTATATTTTTTCAAAAATTATGATAGTGCAGCCGTTTCAGTGAATGGACTGCGTTACTGAACGAATTTGACTGACTTTTTTGGCCTGAGATTGTGACTTCAGACGTGGACGAAGTTTATTTTCAGCAGGACGACTCTACATGCCATACAGTTAGTGACACAATGGCTCTCTTGCGTGAAAAACTTTCTGGACGTGTGATTTGTCGAAATGGGGACTTTGATTGGCCACCGAGATCGTGCGACTTAACACCATTTCATATCTTTGGGGCTACATTAAAGATAAAGTCTGCGCCTTAAAGACATATTAGAGCTGTTATTCGCGTGATGATGCCGCAATTATGAAAAAAATGCATGAACAATTTAAACAAAAAAATGGCTATATGCAAGAACAGCCGCGGTGGACATAAGGCAGATAATGTGTTTCATTACTAACCTCAGAGTTTATACTTTGAATTAAAATAAAACTATCAAGTATTTTCACAAATATATTGGTTTTTTCCAATTTAAAATGGCACCGCTTTTTGAAAGACCCTTTACTATAGACTAAAAAGATACAAAAGTAGCTTCAAGTATAAAAGCAATTGCTTAAAGCATCACTTCTACAATAGGTAGACGGCAAATACAACTTTAACTAATTCTCCCTTTACCAATATATGAAAGTAATTGTAATTTTCCACAAAAGTATGGAATCGATTCGACTCATTTTGCTTTTTATGCATTATATCTCCTTTACTATATGAACTATATGAAATATGATCTTTGTTTATTTTGATTTTTGTAATTTATTAAAATATTTTATTTATAAAAGAAACATCGGAACAAGTCTAGTTTAATGAATCCGCTTAAATTTCAGAAAGCTGTTTGGTACAAGGCATGGCAGAATCATAAATGTATTATCCGTACAAGGTATCATTTTTTTCGTAGATTATAATGGTATTGAAAAAAGGCCACTATCTCCCCTGTGGCCCAAGCAACCCCTTGAAATTTTGCGGGTTCATTAAAGTAGACTTAAGCCGAAACATCAATCCAGTTTCACTTCAAATAAAAATACATGTAGCGAAACTTCTTTGTTTCCATCATGTTATAATTCTTTCAAAAATATTACTTGGAAAATACAATTCCATTCCAAATATTATGGCTTCTTAAATAAAAGTTGCAGCGCAGAATATTATTGTATCAATAATTTAATGATATTTTCCATAAGAGTTGAACTGAAAAAATTACACTAAGTAGTTTTTAAATTTGAGCCTTATCTCGAGAACCGGTTTCTCTTAGATTTTTTTTTTATTTTTGGGAGTAGTTTCCAAAAATGCCATCTTTTTATTTTTCTTAAGAATCATTTCGAGATATCGTTAACCCTTAAATGACACACTCAATCTGAGTTATCTTAAACGGTACATTAGTGCGTCAAATAGATCAATCAATAGATTCGCTTAATACAGACTATTGTTGAAAATAAGACAAAATTACACGATCAAAAATAATGGACTTCATTCTAGTAAATCCTGATTAAAAAGGAGTTCTCTTTTTGCAGGCAAGATATCTCGGTCTTGGAAAATCTGAAAAAAAAACCAAAAAAAAATAATTTTAAGGTACACACCAGAGAACTGCATAAGCCTATTCATTTTCAATTTCAATCAAGTTCAAGTTCAAGTATACTTGAATTAGTCAAGTCGACGTCAGCTTGTTGCCCGAATTTATGAACGCGTGATCTACGACACGAAGTAAAAACAAGCGGCAGCAGACTTGAAACGTCATAGAGATTAAAAAGCTTGAATTTTTTTGTGAATTTTCATTTAACTCAACTTACTTGCTTAAGAAAAGTATAGTTAAAGAAAAATTTGTTGGGCACAAGGGTGTCCCCAAATAAATAGTTTTAAAAATAGTTTGTAAAAAATATGGGTCGCTTATAAGAGTGGTCCTCAATAATGTTTTCTTCGTGCTTTTTTTTTAAAATATTTTGTGCTGTAAGTCGGGCCAATTATTTGGAATTTGATGTATTTCGACGTCCCCCCTAAAAATGTGCAAAATGGGGAATTGATTGACCCCTCTATTTGTGCGTCTCAGAAATGCTTCCCCCTTGGAAAGCACCAAAAAATGGTTAACTTTTACCTATTTTTCTTCCCCTTCGAGATATGGCACTTTTTCTATTTTTTCGAAGATTTTTCGAGAATTTTTCGATATCTTTCGATTTTATGTTGTTCCATATCTCGAAGGGAAAGCAAAATAGGTAAAATCTAACCAATTTTTGGGGGTTAATATTTGAGGAAGCATTTTTGAGGCACACATATAGGGTGTCTTTTAACCCCCCTATTCGACATATATATTTAAGGAGGAACCGAAACACGTGTATGACTTACAATTTGACTTTCAGTGGACAGTTAAACACGTGTTTTAACGTCCCCTCTAAAAATGTGCAAAATGGGGGAGTGATAGACCCCCTATTTGTGTGTCTCAAAAGTTCTTCCTCCTATAGTAACCCCCAAAAAATGGTTAGATTTTACCTATTTTGCTTCCCCTTCGAGATATGGAACTTTATAATCTCAGAACATCATCTTCATAACATCAGAATCCAAATAATTTATCCGACTTAGATTGCAAAAAACGGCAAAATCTGTCAAAATCACAAAAAAGTATTGTTACGGTCCACCCTAGTGTCCAAACAACTTTTTATATTCTGGCATCATTTAAATACTTGCAAGCTTATAAGCTTTTGCCGAACATATTAATCAAATCAAGTATTTTCTCGAAAATTTCAAGCGCTTCAAGTTTTTGTGCGCAGCAGAGCAGTAAAGCTTGCGATTGATTAGTTTGATACGAAGCTTGCTTTGCTTGGTTTTTTCAAGTTCAAGTTCAAGTACTTGAAAAAGCTTAATTATTCAAGTACTTGAGCAGGTCTCTGGTACACACTTAAGGGATTGACATCGGGTTTTTTTTAAATTTTTAATATATAAAATAATGAAGGCTCGGAAAGTCAAAATTTTAAAAAATGCTTTTAATTTGAGGGTAAAAGTAGTTGAATACAATTTTGTAAGCCTTCAAAAAAACTCGATGTCAATCCCTAAAAAATAAGTTGATTAAGGCCGACAAAAAATTTCAAGTAGATCGATCGAATGACCGCCGATTTTATTTCTTGGTGCCTCTGGGTTTTTATTATTACTAACATAATAATAAATTAAAAAATAGTGTTTTTTTTAATAAAATACTTTTTTAAAATATTGAAACACTTTCAAATGAATCTCTTTAACAGTTATTTCGTTATCTTCTAATAAAACACACCTTCATTTTTTTTTCACAAAAGTTCCCTCAAAAAAAGTATTAAAAAATGCATGATTCCAGTTATTGAATTAAATATTAGTTCATGGTTTTTGATTTTGTACCTTTCAAATTAAAGTAGTAACTCAGCATACCAAATTTTTTCATTACGTATTCAGTACTTGGGACTTCTGAACTTTGAACTCAATACTTGCGGCATTTTTTGCCTTGTTTTAGCATGCTCTTGTTTACTTTTTCTTAAACTGAATAAAGTTTGGGGAAGTACCGTCATTTTTATACTGATGACGAAATGTATTGAATATGAAATTATTGTACTATGTATTGAATCGCGGATTTATGAGTGCGGTCTCATAATAGCTAAAAAAGTTTGCTTTAGGGACATTTAAAGATAAAAATGTCATTTTAACGAAACTTAGTGCGAGAGCAGCAACAACTCGTGTTAAAAAAAAATGAATACTCCATAAAGAATGATGCATTCTGAATACGGCCCTGAGAAACGAGAGACACTCAAACCTTCGGAGTTCCCAAAAATGGAAAAGGCATTGTTGAAATGGTTTGCCAATCAATGAGAAAAAAGCTTACCAATCACTTCTGATATTCTAAAGGAGAAAGCCAAGCTATTTCATGCCAAGATCCAAGGAAAGTCAAGTGACTTCCATGCAAGTTGCAAGCTTTAAAAAAAAAACATGGAAAGCCTTTGAATTACTTTCAATATGTTCAGAAAAATTGTCGACTAAGAAGGGTTCTGTTAACCCATTTTTGGGCAAGCTATAAAAACGAAGTAGTAAGTAACAAAAACGAAGTAGTAAGTAACAAAAACGAAGTATAGATTTAGGTTTGACAAAGGAGCAGATATACAATGCGAATGACTCTGGCCAATTTTGGAAGCTCTTGACCGATAAAACTCATGTGCGCTCAAAGGAACCTCGGCTCCGGAGCATACGATCAGTAAAAAATTAAATACATTTTTTTGTACAAAATCTGATGAAAATCATAGAGTAAAATCATTGTCTACAAAGGGAATAAAAGTGCTTGGTTTTTGACATTGGTCTTGTTGGAAGAATGATTTCACAAAACATATGTTCCAGAGGTACTACATTGTGTGTGGAAAAACAAGTATTTTTAAAATTAATTTTTAACAGGAAAAGAGCTCCTTCGTGGGTAAAACCTTCCGGGAAAAGCACAATGGATATGAAGAACACTATGCTGACAATGACCTCACTGACGGTGAAGAAACTGACGACGTGTTAACTAGTACAAAGAAAATTACACCGGAGGAGACTATAACAGCATTCAATATTTGCTTAGAATGAGCGGAGTAAAGCAATGCTTCCTTAGGTGATGTTATGATGCTTCAGAGACTAGAGATGGGAGGTTTTTATAAAAAAGCCGGTTTTCGGTTTTTCCTTTTTTTTCAGTTAAACTGACCGGTTAAAACCGAGAAAAAAAGACTTGTGTTTCAAATAACCGATTAGGTTTTATTAAAATATTTTGGTTAAAGATATATGCAAAACATAAGTTAATTGTTTTACAAGTAAATAACATCTTATTAATACTTGAGCTAATCAACCCAGTATTGACTAGAAACCTGATTTAAGTTTGTTGTAGTGCTGCCATATTATAATATGGGGTTACACAAAACTAGTGTTGTAAAGTGTTATTAATTCTAAGGCAAAATATTATGAAACTATTTTTTTGAGATAAACCATATATTTTTAAGTTTTATTCCTAGCTGTCGGTTTTTTTCGGTTTTCTTAAGAAACAGAAGGTTAACCGGTTTAACTGGACTTGCATAAAAACTTGAAAAACTGGTTAACCTACAGAAGAAAAACCAGTTTACAGCTAAACCGATCGGTTTTCCCATCCCTACCAGAGACTTAGAAGTAATATAATAGAATTGAAGAAACGACTCTGCACAAAACAAATCGAAATTGAAAATTTCTTTAATTCTACATGGAATCTGTCCTCACATGAAAAACTTATTATATTTTCAAGTGCATTGAACTTAAATATTAAGCATATGAAAATTAGATTCGAAGCAGATGTGTGTTGCCTTTTAATTTGTATGGAAAATTAAAAAATCGGTACTTGCGACAACCTCGATACTTGCACCTATTACGGTTTTCATAACGTGCAAGAATCGAGTCTCTATTGTATGTACAATTTCTGCAGGTTGGATGAAAATTGATGGACATGTGGGCAAGCAAATTAAAAAAAAGGACCAAAATACCGTGTTTTATGATGATATCTCAATAAAGATTCTTTAAAAAAAATGGTTAGCATTTTTCGAAATAATCAAAAAATTAGAAAAATTTATTTTTTTTTTAAATAGTTGTTGTAATCATTTTAAGGGGGGACATGACATTGGCAGTTTTTTGAAATCGAATTTTTTTTAATAATTTTGTATTTTAGTAAATATTCTTAAGATTCTAAGATTCTAAAAATTTCATGGAAAAAATTCTTACGGGTTCAAAAGTTACAGACGGATTAGTGAGAGCGCATGTTTAATTTTAAACCTTTTCTTCTTTGATCACAAACTTTGAACGCGTTTATCTCGAAACCATGTTTTTCGTACTGGTTGCGGCACTAGCCGGTTCATTTTTTGACGAAAATTTTTTTTTTTTATTTTTTTAAACTTGATTCGCTATCGTATGACTCGAGCATTTTTTTTTTAATTTTTTTTCGATTTTTTATGAATTTTTAAAGTCAATATTTTTTGCGAAAAAACACACTTTCAAATTTGTAACATCACCAAAAATTTAAAAAAAATTTAAAAAAAAAGCTCATGTCATACGATAACCAATTTTGTTAAGATTTAAAAAAGTCATTTCTTCCAGATCGGACAATTTTTGCAACTCCCAGCGCTGCAACCACGAGGCCCCGTTTTTTTATTTGCCGCTAGTTTGGAGCTTTATAAAACAATGTTGGAGTGAAAAAAATATTTTTTTTAATTTTTTTTTTTCTTGTAATTTGTTCAATTTTCTACAATAATAAAACAAATGTTGGAAAAATGTTTGTTTTTGACTGAGTTATGAATTTTTAAAACAAGGTCTGTTTTCTCTGCCGCGAATGTCGTGTCCCTCCTTAATGTCTCTGCAATAAGATTTTGTTCGCACAACATTGCTGTCGAAGTCATGTTACGCTCGGTCCTACTCGGCTCCATTCAAGAATATCATTGTAATATTAATCAGTTTGATCTTTTAGATCAAAAATTAACATTAAAAAATTATTTCTCCAATTATATTAGAATTTTCACAAAAAAAAAATGTTAACCCTCATCGGTCCCTCGTATCAATTTGATACAATTTTTGTCTTTCAAGTTGAATAAAAAAACTGCCGGATGGAAAGAACCGGTTTTTGGGAAAATATCATGATTTTACCTGTAGAATCGGGCTATTTTTCGGGCTTCATTTTTTTGTTTTCAGTATGTTCTTGAACACACACGAGTGAAGATTGAATTAAATTTGTTTGAAGTGATAAGTGATTTTAGTGAATTTTGAAGTGATTTTTATCTGCCGCATACTTTCAATGCATTCAATTGATTTCAAAAAAATTGAAAAAATCTACGTGGAAACCGTCAAAGAGACGAATATGATATGGATTCCGAATCTGGAAGTGAAACTGAAGAATCTCCAGTAGATAGTGACGATGATTTCACAATGGAGGAAGGACGCGTTGCAGAAATGAGTGAGCATTCTGATGAGTACGATGTTGAGCCACTGAAACAAAATGTGGCAGAAGAAATTGCCAGAAATGCAAAAGCAAAATATTTGTCAAAAAATAAAAAAAATCAATATTCAACGGAGCCATTTGAAAATAACCGAAGAAATTCATATAGTCGCGCTGATATTGTTCCAGGTAAAAAACCTACCCTTCTTGTTTTGTGCTTCATATTCAGTTTTTGTTTTTTTTGTTGTTGTTGTAGGACTAAAACTAGTTGCAGCTGCTCATGTTGTAGATGTTTTGTCTGCATTTGAGTTGTTTCTGCGACCGATAGAAAATACTATTTTGAATATGATGAATTTATATGGTTTGCGGAAATACAAAGAAGAATGGGAACAAATAGATATGGATACTCTACATACGTACTTCGGATTGCTACTGCTTACTGGTGTGTATCGTTCGTATGGTGAATATGGTACTCAACTCTGGAATGAGAAAACTGGTCGACCAATATTTCGAGACACAATGTCCCTGAAAATGTTCAAAAAAATTCTTGGATGTATCAGATTTGACGATAAAGAAGAACGTAATGCCAATACTGCTTCTGTCCGTGATAAATTGACACCGATACGCACCATATATGAAAAATGGAACCATAATTTGAAAGTTGTATACATTCCAGGCAAAAATGTTACAGTCGATGAACAGCTAGTTCTATTTCGTGGACGCTGTCCGTTTCGACAATACATACCGTCGAAACCGGCTAAATACGGCATAAAGATTTGGATTTTGGCCGATTCAGCTACCTGGTATGTTCACAACACGCAAATTTATGTTGGTCGCAATCGCAACGCCGCTCCAGAGCGCAATATTGGATGCCGTGTTGTTTTGGATTTGGTAAATGGGCTGTCGGAGAGGAATATCACATGCGACAACTTCTTCACATCTTATGAACTGGCTGAAGAGTTACATAAACGCCGAATGACTATTCTGGGCACTATACGGAAAAATAGGACCGAAATTCCTCCATTATTGTTGGATATGAGGAAAAACCTGTGTATTCGAGCGTTATTGTGTATGACCACAAATTACAAGCCATTTTGCTGTCGTATGTGCCTCGGCGTTATAGATATGTTACACTGCTCAGTACATGGCACAATGCCGTCGTTATAAGTGAAAATGCTGAGAAGAAACCGAATCTAATTCAGGATTATAACAAAACAAAGAGTGGCGTGGACACTATGGACCAGATGGTTGCTACCTACACCTGCAAAAGGAAGATAAATCGGTTGTCAATGCCAGTATTTTGCAACATGTTGGACGTGAGTGCATTGAATGCATATATAACGTATATTTCGCTATTTCCGGCTTGGAAAAACAACAAAACCAATAAAAATATACGTCGTCGAATATTTATTGAGGAGCTTGGAATGGCTTTTGTGCAAAAACTCATAGAAAGTGCTTCAATATTGAAGCACTACCGGGATTACCCATTTGCCAAAAACTACGAAACGCGGCCGTTGCTACATATGAACATATAAAAACAATAAAAATTTGTATTCAAATCATTGTGATAATTGTAAGAATTATGTTTGTAATGATCATCATTATGATATTTGCGAAAAATGCGCTAATAAAGACACATAGCAACAAAAATAAGATTTTTGACATTTTTCTCTTTAAAATTTTCATTACTTATAAATGTATTTTCTAAATTTAAATTTATGAAAACAATAAAAAAGAACTACAAAAATATAAGACAATCAGTTATTTAATTTTTAAAACGATTTTCTTAACTTTTTTTTTAATGTGTATCAAATTGATACAATGGGACTGATTCGATGCATTTCCTCGGGGACCGATGAGGGTTAAACATAGCTGTTACAATCATTATCTTTTCGCTACAATAAAGAATTCTTCTGACAGCGTTATTGCCATTTTCTTCTTGTTGTGAGTCTTATAAGGTATCTTCCGTAGAACATGATTGTACCATCCAACTTATGCATAAATAAAAAAATTCACTCTGCTGAAACACAATCATAGTAAGGATTATATGGTATATTTATGAGAATTGTTGTAGCAAGCATATGCACAATCATACTATGATTGTTGCAACTATATTTTTTCTCTGCGTGTATAACTGAGTCTTTATTATTGCTATTAAAACTATTTAAACTAATCAAAAAGCTGATATAAATGTTTTTAAAACAATAAAAGCGAAGATTATTTTTATTTTTCAATTTGAATATTTATATAATCCTTTAGTAAAGTCTCAAAGTCCTAGTAAGATTGCTGCGTTTTATGGCGCTACCTTCAATTGACCAACGACAGAACTGTTAGAATTTTAATTAATGCTACGCAACAACTTGCACAACAGCAAGTAAAACAACAAGAGGAACAAAAGCAACAAATAAAATAGTAACGACAACCATAACAATAACAAGTAAAATAATAACAACAGCAACAAATAAAAAAGTTACATAAAAGTAGCGGAAGTTCATTTTAAACATGGTGACGATGATGGCGAAAAGGGGGCAACGAGTTGTTGACAAGCATTGAGTGTCGCAGAGATCTAAAGAGTCCTACACGAATAAACGAGAGAGCGAACACAAAAGAAAATGAAATAGTGAGTGAGACAGAGATGGTAACAGGAAATGCGTTCGTTGAATAATTTCAGCGGAAGCGGAAGTGTTTATTATGTAAAACTACAAAACGAAAGTTTAATTCTCGCCCATTTGAAGAAAACAGAGGCAAGAGTTTAGCGAGGAGTTAAGTAGAAGCGAAGCGAAAGAGTGCTATAAGCAGGATATGTATGAAAATGATTGCAGAGGAAATATTATTTGAGGTCAAGGTTTTGAATGTCATTCTTTATTTGTTGTTGCCATTTTTGCTGTCACATCAATCATAATTGAAAAGCAGTATTGGTTCAGAATGTAAAAGGATGTCAATATTTAATGTGCTCGTAATCAAAATAATTAATATTTATGAATATGAAAAAATACTATTAAAAGGAAGATTGTAAAAAGATAAGCTCGCCATGAATGTTATTATTTGTGACCTTAGTTTTTTACATAGTCAAATGATCTAGAACTGGACTGCTCAACAGCTTTTTCTTTTCTGTTTTCTGTTCTGTTTCTTTTCTGTTCCAACAGATTTGATTTTATTTTATGTACTTTGATCTACTTCTCCAAAATTGGAATTTTTTAAAATCGATGGATGCCTTTTTGAGATAATTGCAGGCTCAGTGTTCACTAGAATAAAAAAGATGAGCGGAAAAAGCAAAAATGTACCGTAATATCTCGAAATTTATGAGAAAAAAGTTGAAACAAATTTGATTTATGTGTACGGGCTCGTTCATAAGCTACGTTACCAATTTGTTTGTTTTTTTTACCCCCCTCCCCCTTCGTTACTTTCGTAGTACATTTTAAACCCCCTTCCCACCTATAAAATAACGTAACATATGGAAAATAACGCGCTTACACTCGTCAATTGTTAACCGTCAATTTACACTGTCATACATGAAGATGTACGGATGATAATGTTTTCAAATAATGAGGTATCGATTTATAATTTTTTTTTTTTTTCAAGGTATACATATCATAAAAACAAAACCATTCATATGCGAAAAATATGCAAATTATTAATTCGCCAAGTGTAACGAATACTTAATACTATAATCAATACCACCAAAGTTTAGCATATTAGATAACAATCAAAATTTCTGTGCTATCTCGAGTATAAATTTAGTTTCGAATGTTCTTCACACAGGACACTGTGCGTAAAAATCGTGAGTGGCATGGTGTTTGGCAAGATATTGCCATATTGTTAGTAGAACTCTATACTTTTAATTTAAAAACGTTGTTTTTTTCTGTGGCTAGTATGCGAAAGAACCCAGGTTTGAATCACATCTGACACAGAATGTTTTTTCAATTGAGTTAATTTTTCTTTTTTCAATTGAGTTAATTTTTCTTTTCAACCCAGTGGGCAAATGCAGCAGTCCGAAGGCCGTTTAAAAGGCCTGTATTTGCATTCGATAGGCCTTACACAATCCTTGTAAGCTCCCTTGTATTGTTTGTATGAAACGAGAAAATTTGTTAGTACTTCCGCACTCCCTGCTTTAAAGAGGCCTGCTATAAGCACTCCTTTAAAATGGCTTAAAGAAGGGGTTAACCAAAACAATTAAAAAAATATTTTTTTTTTATTTCTTTTTATGTATACCTACCTATTTATTCTGTGATTCTGTGATTTTATTTTATTTTACATATTTTTGCCGGATAAGAATATTTCTAAGTCATGACGTTGATTATTATTGAGTATATTTGAACTAACATATATTTTAACTTTTAACGAAAAAGTAACCCTGAAATATAAGCAGAACCAGTTTTTGTAGGAAAAATATAATTGTTGTACTGCCCTGTGTAGCAGTCACATCACAGAGAAATAACGAAAACTTCTTGCCTTCCTTTTAGCAGGCAGGCCTTTTAGGAGCCCTCACCGATGCAGTGATGTTGTTAAGTGTGTTGACGCCAAAAAAAGCAGTTAATGCATGCCTTTTTTTCAAGAGGCCTGACTGAATTGCCTACTGGGAACCGTCGCCTCACTGCAGATAATGGCAAACCTCAAAGAGTAAAAACTGCCATGTAAAGCTTTTTGAGAGCAAAAGCCGTTCAGAGTCCGCTTAAAGTATTGTATGCACAGTTCTCGATCATTTGTGTTTCAAAATTTTACATCACGCACAACAAAATTGATCAAATTAATCATAAGAAGTTCGGTAAAAGTTGTTTTTCTCAAAAAAAAACTTAGTTCTTCCTTTTCCTATCCCAGTTTTTCTTTTTTTTTATAAATCTTGATGACCCCATGCAACTTTTGAGACCTCTTAGAATACGATCTAAATTTTTTGATACGCCCCATTGTCCATATAATATAAATATAAATATGAAAAAAGTTGAATTGTTAAGAAATTTATGATATTGTAATATGGTTTAAATCACAATGATATTCAGATAAAAAAAAGAGTAGAATTGAAATAACACAAGCTGACAACAAAAATCCATACAGCCATCCATCCAGCCATCCTTTTTTTCTTATGACGTTTTCATTTGGAGACGTTCTTAAAAAAACGACTTTTAGTAATTTTTTTAGTTATTCGCTCATATCTCTATATATTTTCATACTGCCTTCAAATTGTACACTATTGGAAAGAGAGTTTTGTTTTCTTTTCAATAATATGCTATATTAAGCGAATTGATTTGATGGATTTACAGGCGACAGTGAAATGGGCCAAAAACCGTGTATTTAGCCAATTATGGACTGACCCATGTTACCGTTGAGCTAGAATGATGAAGCTATCCAAAACTATTTAGTTTGGTCTAACTTAAAAAAAAAATCAAAAAATTAAAAAAAACCTCATGATTTTTAATTTTCAAATTGAACGATATTAACGATTTTCATTTGAAATGTTGCTCCAATATTAATCACAAGAATTTCTACAAAACCACAAAAAATATGCAAAAACGTATTTGGTTACATACCAGCGTTGTATCAACCCGCGGGAGCCACGTATGTCAGTCAAACTTCATAAAAATTCACAAAAGTTAAATATAAAGCCTAAGAAAGACAATCGTATACGAATTAGATATAACTTTATTTATTAATATTTTTTGGATTTTTTAGAGGTTTAAAATTAAAGATAAAAAAAACGAAAAATTCCCAAATGCTCCAAGCTTGGAAATGTAAGTAATCGTAGTTGTTCAGCCTTGAGCGAAAACAGGTCGATTAGATAAATTCTTAAATTTTTATATTCTTTTTGGAGATCATGAAAATCTATCACTGTATATTGTATACAGCGTATACAAAAAGCTGGACAAAAATGGGTTAAGGACATACCGAAAACGATTATTAAGACAACAAAAGTTATTGGCGCTTTTAGAATCTACGCCCAAAACCTAAAGAAAGAAGTCTTCTCATAGACTCATAGACCAGTTCCCGAGATAAGGCCCAAATTTGTAAACAAGTGTAATTAATTAATGAACTTAATTTGTACGCAGGAATCCTATAACATTTACCTATTTTTTTTTTATATAGCTGTCACTACTTACTTGCATACTTAGGTGGCCATAACAGCCCGTGTTCAGGTTTTGGCCGACCTCATCAGCTCTCGCCAGGCGTCTCTGCTTTGCGCGTGCCTTCTCCAATTGGATACACCAAGTGCGGCTAGAGCTTCCTCGGCCTGATCCATCCATCGGTGGCATAGTCTCCCTCGTCTTCGTTGAACAACGACCATCGTCTCGAGCACTTTTTTCGCTGGAGCTTCATCGTCCATACAATGGACATGACCCAGCCAGAGTAGTCGCTGAACAGCTATACGCTGAACTACGTTAATGTCTTCGTAGATCTCATACAGCTCGTGGTTCATTCGGGTGCGATAGTCATCGCCAACTCGAACAGGACCGACGATTTTGCGAAGAACTTTTCACCGAATACCCCCAGAGCAGCTGCGTTAATTTGCGAAACTAACCATGCCTCAGCGCCATAAAGAAGCACAGGTAGAACGAGCGTCTTGTAGAATGTTAGTTTAGTTAATAGATGTCACTAGCCAATTCAAATTTTAAATACAACTTACCTGAGAAAGCTGATCATTTTTAAGTCTATGTCTATACGCAGATTCTTCTACCAGTTTTTGTTGCTGAACTACTGCGGTCATTTCTTCGCTTTCACAATGTTATGTGAGACAGAATTTGTGATTGTTTCCCCTCACTTTGCTCACTTTATTTTTCACAATTTCGATTTTCAATATTTTGCTCACTGTGACTATTGCAATATGAAATTCAACTGAAAAAAGAAATATATGAATTCTCCATATCATTTTTCGTATCACTATGATATGCATTAATATAAATTTTTACACCAAATTAATATGAATGCTTTCAAAGCGATAAGCAAACCTATCAATTGAAAAATTTTTGTATGCAAATACGATATGAAAAATATGAAAATAACATGGATAAATATCAAATTACGCGTAAGGTACATTTAATTAATTAATATTTAGGCATGTGAATTGATATAACAACGTAATAGAGTATCATATCAAATTAGAATTTTTTAATATCAATTTGAAGTGAAGACTGTCACCTGAATGAAGTTCTTAATTCAATAAAAACTATTATAATAAAGGTTTTTTATCAAACTTTGCAATTACGTTGTAATTTATAGATGTTTATATGCCATATTTCTTTTTTGGTATGGTATTTTTATGAAAAGCAATTTTAACTTTCAATCCGATTAGAATTTATTTTCTTTTTTAAATAAAAAATTATTCTAGAGTAATCAGCGTTTTGGACACGCCATATTTTTTGACGTCACAGACGTGGGCCTTCTTCGCCTAGGGACGCCTCTGCTTACATCAACATATTTCTCTAAGGGCCAATTTAACAGTCCAAGCTTAAGGTGCCAAGCTTGAGGAGACCTTAAGCATCCAATGTTGGCAGCTTAAGGAACCCTTAAGTGCGCCGGTAAAAATGATTATGAAGCGCTTAAGGAAACCTTAAGCCTGCACTTTTATAATGGCTCTAAAACTCTAAGCTATATTTTTTTTTCTTCCTACACTTTCTAACAACGATAGCTGAACCAAGTTTTCAAAAGTATCTTTAAGTGACGATCACACTTTTTTATCACTTTTCTTAAATAAATTTTGCACTAAACGCTGTTATCATAAACATTTTTGAACTAATACTAAAATTTAAAATTCGTTCATAAACTATTGTCAGTTAACTGCAAAATATTAAATTGATTATTTATGCTTTGCTGCAATAAACTTGCTACGCTTCATTTAATGTTGGTAGCTGCCATCGCAGCGAACCTTTTTATGCGGCTTATTTATGGGCCTCTATTGTGACAGCGTGCAGTGTTGCCAGTCGTATACAATAAACAAAACAGCGTACAATTCCATTGTATTTTTTGTGAGCTGTTGTTGTTTATCAGCTGCTCCGTTTTTTTTTTTACCATACTTGTTATTCATTCAAAACGCATAAAAAGCTCAAAAAATATAACGAAAATAAAAAATAAGCAAAAAAAAAAAAAAAAATTAAGGCGAACAAAAAAACATTTACAAAAATGGACGCGATAAAGCATCACAGACGATTAATTTCATTATCCTTCAACAAAAATCAGAAACAGCTTTATAGTCACACTCACACCAATGCACGCAGCCGACTATTGTTGGTGTGTGTCAATGCCTATGTTAGCGCGCGGTAGATGCGGCACACAATTGTATGAGGTCGACCGCAATACTCGATGCTGTTTTTTTTTTGTTTTTACTATTTTAAATGTTTTTTTAAGCTTGCAATTTTAAATATTTTTTATTAATCGTATTGAAATTCAATCAGTATCTGTTGTTTTTTTTATGTTTTAGCTTGATGCTGTTCTTTTGTCGGCCTTGCATCGTTTTTATTTTGTCATTCATTACTAACGATTTTTGTTTGTTGTTAAGCTCGTTGATACCGAAAGCTATTTATTATGTGGCGTATTTTTGGCAAATGACAGCACAAAGCGGAATTGCGCCTATAAAGCTTCAACGAAATATTAAAGAGCGCTATTTTTATAACTTAAAATAAGAGCAAAAATTATACTGCTGGTTTCGTCGAATATTTATGACCAAGGGCGTTCATTAGGGGAAAGACAGAGTGAGTTTCCCCCTATATATGGATATATAGTATGTGGCTCGCTTGTTCCAAGAGGTTGAATCAACACAAAATCTAAGCTAAGTCACATTATCAAAAAAAAAAAAAAAAATAAGCAAAAATATAAGTGAAATCCTAATGATTAAAGACCACAAATATATTTTTTAAATTATTTTTCTTTTATCGTTAGCAAGTGATGCCACTCGAAACACTTTGGGGCCGGCAAAAAAATTATTTATTTAAGCGTTTAAGTATTTCTCCATATCTATTCTTCTGAGATAGGTATTGACTTAGTTTTAAAGCAGTTCGACAGAAAATAGGCCATTATTTTTAATGATACGAAACTAGATATATAGTCAAGATATATAAGTTTTATTCAAACTACTGAACATTTTGTAAAAATATTAAATTTTTCGATTTTGATCACCCTCTATTAAGTATTTATAGATCTTTAAAATAATCATTTTCTTTTCCATTTCTTCTTTTACTGCCCTTTAACATGAGAGTGCTTTTATTCCTTTTGGAAATATTAGTCTTTTAAAACAGTTTTAAACAGATATTTTTAGAAAATTGATGCATTTTTGTCCCAAAATTTTTTTGACAAATCTAAATTTCATACCATTAAAAAGTACAGTTTAAGCTCTGTCGACTTGTTTTTGAATTAAGTCAATGCCTATTTTAGAAGTAAAGATATAAAGGAGAACGTAAACCCTTAGGACATACTTTTTGGGCCGACCACTGTCTAACGTTAATTGAAAAGAAAAGATTTTTAAAATATTTTTAAGGGCTGTAATGAATGATGAGAATTTACATAAAATTTTTTAAGTATTTTTCTAGTTAGTGATAGAATGGTTTTTTTATGAAATCTTATGGAAGTAGCCATGTAATATTATTATAAAAATATAGATGAAGTGTTTGATCAGTAAATAACATTAGTATATTTTATTACAATAAAAAGCACAATTACTAAAACGTAATTATCTATCAAAGTCATTAACTGTTAATCGAAACTGATTAGTTTCAATATAATAATTTAAAAAACAAATAAATGATTTGAGATTTGAAGAGAACTTCTTCTTCATAAAATTGTCTTAATAAAATCATTTGATAAGTTGAACGATCATGTTGATCATGATCATCATGTTTTCATGTGTAATAAATGTCGATTCTGAAAAATGCGTTTAAAAATGTTTTGCTAATTGGATTATTCGTTGGCATATGCGTATTGGAGGGGGTCAACTTTAAATGAGGTACAATAAATTTGAACGAATAATAAATATTTTGTGTTTTATTGGCCAGTTCTAGGAACTTTTTTGACAGAATTTGTGAAAAAGTTCGACTGTTCGTATAAGACATTTCGACAAAATCTGACTTTTGGTTGCGCACATGAAAAATTGCACTTACTCTAAGGGAAAAATCGCGTTGTAAAATTAAGCTTAGGTGTACTTGTTTTTATCTTGGTAGATTCTTGACGAGAGTGATCTGAATTTAAGACCAAAAAATCTTAATATAATAATTACAGTCTTAAATCAAATCAAAATGCTTGTTTAAAGATTATGAAATCTGTTTTCCAGATTTTCCAGCCTTTTATTGAGAACTCATTCTTGACTTTATACCGGACCAATCTAAATACAAGTAAAAATTCTTAAATTAAGCTCATAAGAACTTAAACAAAAGAACGCGCTGTACATTTTTGTAATTGTGATTTTCTTCCGTGATGTGCACACACCTTTCTAAAATAAAATTGAATAAATAAAATAAAAATTAAAAATGAAAAACTTTAATGTTAAAAATATTGATATTATTGATTATAGTGGTCTAGTGAGTAATTTTGTGTTAATTACAACTGCATCATATCGAGACGTTCCAAATTTGGATAAAAATCTTAACCTGGAAGTAGTTGAAGCCAATCAAAATCCTATCGTGGAAATGATTGAAGAAAGTGGAAACGAAAATCCGGCCCAAGAAAAGATCCATGCTGAGAAGTCAGCATTTGAATGCTCTGAAGTAGAGGTGCAAAGATCGCCACAAAATGAAGCCTCTGTGGATATGGAAGAGCTGAAGGAATTTGATTTGGAAGGCATTTTTGATTATTTAAAGAGTAAATATGTGTAATATAAAACTACTAAAATACTTTGCTCCAACTGTTGAAATCTATTTCAGCTGAGAAATATTTGATAAAAGATGATGTGCAAGAAGACGTACTAATTTTAAGAACTTGAAAATAATAATGAAGTAATATTCAAAGGCACACTTTATAAAAAAAGCTTCTTTCTTGCCGTTAAGACCATTATCTTTGAACTATACAAAATAAAAAATTTCTTGTTTCAAAATAACATTGTTTTTGTGTTGTGCTACAAAATTTTTGTAATCATTTTCAGTGTGACGAAGTAGGTTTCAGTAATAACATCTTATAAATTAAAAATATTTCAGAATTTATAAGTCCCCCTTTACATTTCCTTTATTTATTTATTTTTTTAATGAAATAAAATCAAATATTTTATAAACGTGAACATAGCTTGTACTGCTCTTACTTCGTTTGTAGGGTGTAACAATATTTCGAAGTTCGAATTCGAAAATGAAAAAGTAAGTATTACAAAATTCTAAATGAACATTAATGGTTCTTAAATCTATCTTAGAACATTCTTAAAATAAGAACAAGACAATCTTAAAAAGGCTTCTCTAAATCTTGAGTTAAGAAGGAAGGGCTATATTTTAGAATATATGTTCTTAAAAATGTACTATAACGGTCTTAAAACAGAACGTAATTATCGGTATGAAAATAGGAATTTGTTCTTGGTTTAAGATTTTTTGTACTTAACAGACTTTTGTCAACGGATAAGCTTGATTTATAAATGTTTTTCTTGATTTTAGACCGTTTTTTACCTGAGTGTAGGTGTATTGGACTAAATAAAACTATTGTACCAGTCAGGCACTATTAGAGGGGGAGGGCGGGAAGAGGGCTCAGTCTTGGGCCCCGCATTTGAAGGAGTCACCTAAATTCAGAATATGATGCATGAAAAAAATTAAGCCAAAATGTTTAAATGAACAAATTTCTACAGGGCATAAACATTTCTACAAATGTTAAAATGCTGCCAATTAGCAAACATTTGGTACCATCTAGGTACAGGTAGGACAAATAAAAATCAAAAGGAAATACAATCCAAATTAATATTGCGGGATCTGTGAGAAAATTCTATTTCCAAAAAGAATATATTCAGTCAACTTTAGGGTGAATTGTAAGCTTTTTTAAGAAATATACCATCTTGAGCTTTCTAGGGTCTTTCCAAATGTTACTATCGCGGTGCGGATTTTCCTCAGTTTGCCAGTAACAGTCGCCTCAGCTGAATGGTCTGTTTAAAAGGGTTAAAAAATTATCTACGGTCGACCATGGGACAAAGTCGTTTCATGCTTTCCATGCTGAACATAATTTCGGATATAGCAAGAAAATGAAACTTTTCGCTTATAACAGAAAGCTAAAAAAGTAGTACTTAAATGACGTTTTAATTAATATTAATCTATTTTTAATAGCCCATAACACAAGTGGGAATCGATGATAACAGAAATGAAAATACTTGCCTTAAATCCTTATTACGTTAAATCCCAAACTAACCTAACTAATTTTGAAAAAATGGGGATGACTTATTATATTAATTACAGATATTAAATAATCTTTTTTATACTTACAAAGCTTAATAATAAGTAATGCGGTCTACTTTTACACCGAAAAAATTGAACGCCTTAAAATCAAACGAAAAAAAATTTTTGTAAAACTGTAACCAAAATATCTTTACAACAATGAAAAAATTGTTACAATAATGATTTATCCTTTAACTATGAAGCAATCTTTGTATTGAAGATAAAATATTTACGATAACGATTTGATTCTTTGTTAACAAGGAACTGAAAAAAGTATGTAAAATCAAGAACTTTTCTTTGTTTATTTGAGAATTAGCTTCATTGTTTCAAAGACAAAGTCTATTACTTTAAGGAGTCTTTCTTCAAAATAATATTTGTATACGAAGAATAAAAAAATCGTGTGCGTGTGCCAACATTGAATTGTAATTGTAAAAAACACACGTTAATATTCACACTAGTAAATTTTATTACATTTCATCAACAAAAAGAAAAGAAAAAAAAAAACTTTCTTTGCCCGCCTTCTCAATCGGTGATATCAGTGGGTGTGGGTTCAAACCCCCAAGGCAGGCGAAGGTAAGATTTTTAATATGATATTTAATTTTGTTTAATTTAATTTAATTTTCTTGTTATAATAAACGCAAGCAGCAAAGAGAAGCCGAGAAAAGCCATTCATTTCATGAAGCCATGTACATAAAATCAAGGATCTAACATTCTGCGTCTTTCCCGTAACGAATAAAAGTCTTTGTGCCAAAGTACATTGTCTTTACTTTTACTACTTTTCCATGCTTTTTTAAAGACAAACGTCTTTGCCACAAGAATTTAAGTTTTTGATTCAAAGTATATTGTTCTTGGGAATCTAACAATCTTTGTGTCTTTGCCGAAACGATGTGCACAAATGTAACCAATAAAAGTTTTTGTGGCAAAGTTTACGATTTTTTTCTGTGGGTGTAGCAATTTAGCATCAAACATTCAAAAAATTGTTTAAAAATCACTCTTAAATACGTAAAACCAGATACTGTGAAAGCGATTTTAAGGCGCTGATTAACAAGTTTGAATGTTTCTCTACTGTCAAAAAATTTCACAACGTTGTTTGTGCTGTTTGTATGTTACAACAATTCGTCATTCAATCTAATATTTCATCAGGCTGGGGCAGTTTTTCAGCTAAGTTATTAACAATAATTGAATGTATTTAAGATTAGAAAACTTACTAAAATTTTATTTATAAATAAACCTACCTATAACTTACCTACCTTACATAAAAATTTTAAGTATAGTTTGATATAAAATCTTGTTTAAATTGTCAAATAATATGATTTATATCTGAAAAACCTGCCACTACGTTTTTGCTACAAAAACTTATATATATTTAAAAAAATCTTGCATCATAAAAAATATGCAAAATTTTCACTTTGTTCCAGATTGATGAGGTTATTAAAGCCTCCAATTATATGCCAAATAATGCCAAGCTGAATGGTTTTTTGAGTCAAAAAGTAGACAACTTATTTTAAAAACAGTACAACATCAATTCACAAGAACTTTAGTGGAGCAATTATAGCACCAACAACCAAACTTCAATTAGCCATGTTATGCTCACACTTTCTCGCTCCCATGCTAGCTTCTCTCTATATCTCTCTCTCTCCCTCTCGCACTCACCTTCTCCCACTCACTCTGTCAATTAAATGTATTTTCAATAATCATTCAAGCGTACTTTAATAGCTTCCAAATTGTTGATTAATTGCTATACAGATAAGGGCGGAAGAAAAAAAAATTTCAAAAATAAAAATTAAAACATTGAACAAAAAAACTAAAAACAATCAGCGGCAACTTTGTCCACTCTGCTATATGAGTCAGAGCAATAAAAGTTGTTTTTTATATACTGCCAACGTCATTATTATGGCAACAGACAACGTCGTGCAATAAAGTCAAAAGCTATAAATTATTATTCGGTTGCAGCAACATAGCCAAAACAACAGCAACAACAACAACTACATTTAAAGCAGTATTTGTAAGTTCAAAAAATTGACAGCGGAAATGTTGCTGATTTATTTAAACAAATTATTTTTGTCATTGACAACTTCCGATTGCAGTGAAACGTGGCTGCCTTTTTTTTTTACTATAATATATGAAAATAATTTTTTAATTTATTGCTTATCTCTTAAATTATCACATGAATTATGTTTAAGTTTCTGCTTATCTCAATAAAATAAAATTTCAAGTATTCGTCTTAGGTTATTTTTGCCGTCGAATAAAACAACGTCCACAGCGCTGCAACAACCAAGCTCCCAATGCTACGTTGCAGCTTGCTGCCATAGTTACAGGGTATTCCATTCAGTTCCGACTGGCAAACGCAAACCTCCACCTCTAGTCCTGAAATGTATTTCTGCCGATAGCAGCCTCGGGTTGCATTCACCTTGGCGCACATGTACGTGATGTTCTGAACTGTAAGTAAAGCAATTTTTTATAAAGTTAAGAATTATTTAAAGGCACATTGTTATAGTAAATAAAGTAAAGTTTTAGGTTAATATTAACCCTTTAATGACCCACCAGTAAAAATGCGACTCGTCGAAAATTTTAAAGTGCTCGACAATTTAATTTTTTTATTTGCTCTAGAGGTCTAATTCTGGTTGAGTGCCATTAGATAAGCGTCTCTAGCACATATTCTTTCTGAACTACGAGCTGCGAAAAATAAGTTTGGGTTAAAAAATCAGCTAACCGAATGATACGTATGTAAGCTGGTGAACTACCCTACGGAGAAAGCAGAGTCAATTGCCTTTAAGTGACTGGTCCCGTGACAGCTCCTATCCAAGCTCCTATCCTATCACAGGACAGGTCGGATATAGCCCTTTACGGAACAGTTCCTTTGTGCCCGTTATCTGACAGATTTTATTTTACTCAGCACGGTACTAATTTAATATGATACACGTGGAGACACATCGATTTAAACTCAAAGTGTATTTTTTTTGTGTGGAAATTCAAAGTTGAAGACCGGTCGGATTCATATGTTGGAGGAAGAATAAGGACAGATTCCTATCCCCTATGAACCTATCACGTGATAGATTCTGAACCGGTTCCTTTTTAGTCAAAACGGGTCACCAATCTACTCTTCTAGGCCAGTAACTGGATAGGTACTGGATGGGGACCTATCACGTGATAGGTTCGAAACTGGTTAATTTATCCATAGGATAGTTACTCTGAATTAGTAAACTCTCAAATAACTTAAATAAGTTCTTTTTGTAAATAGTAGTTTGTAAGCTATGTATACTTTTTAACACAACAATAAATATAGTCTTAACTGCGAGCTTAACCAAAATGCTTTATTTGAATTAAACATATTAATACAACAAAGCGATGAGAGAAAATGAATGGCAGCGTTCTAATGAATGAATGGAAAGAGCTTTAGTTATTCAATTTGTCAGCGGCTTAAACAATGCTAAAATTCAAAGTAGTCCTCTGAATGAAGCAGAGCTTTAAACATTAGAGAGCAAGCATCACAAATTGCAATGTCCATGGAGATGGCATGTAGCAACTTAGAAATGATCATGGCAGATTTATAAGGTAGGGCCGACTTGGATAAGAATGAAGTAGAAGGCAGAGAAAATGCCGACTACTTGTCAAAATCAGCTGTTCATCTCAAGTCTCTTTATGTTCACGTTTCGCAGTTGATTTTAGGTTAGAATTGCTACAAGTTTTCTTGAATTTTTAAGACTTCTTTCACATTTTATAGATTTTAGTACATTGTTTTTAAAATATTTTCAATCAAATTATTACAAATTTAACACACGCGACAGCACAGTTTAAAACTTGGAAACATAATCTATTTACTTCGTTTGCAATTTCTACGAAATTCGTCGTTTTGACAACATCTCAAAACGATGTTGTCATTATGCACTATTATTATGCACTATTCATTGATGCGTGAGGACACCAAGCGAGTCGGCCCTACCTTATAAGTATGCCATGGATATGATGAAGAGCGACAGTGAAAATATTAATGCTATTAGCGAAGATCGAAGTTTGAACAGATTTAGAGAAAGGAATCGAAGCAAAGGTGTACAGAATCGGCTTGGAGGTCATCATAGAAGATGCTCAAGAACTCTACATGGGCAGCATGCTAAAAGAAGTCAAAATAGGGCCCGTAATACGAACTCGTATAATAAGATACTTCAATTGTGATAAGGCATATATCTCAAAACTGTTGGAATAAAAAAAAGAATAGAAAAATTAACTATTTACGAAATGTGCATTTTCAAAACCGATTGAACATATCTCTATAATTTCTGGTGTCAGGAAAACAATAAAACTGTATGTAAAGTGTATGTAAGTATGAGAGCTGTAAAAGAATGCAATCATTTGTGATTTAAAATCATTCAAATCCCAATTGACGATTTTAAAAAATGAATGCAATCAATTTGTTTTTAATTTCAATCACACTTAATGATTTGAAAAAACGAATGCAATAATTTTTTTCAAATCATTTATTGGGATTTGAAATTTAAAATCACAATCAATGATTTGAAAAAATGATTGCATTCGTTTTTCCATGAAATTTCAAGTCCCAATCAATGATTTAAAAAAAAGGAATGCATTCAAATTGAATATAAATCACATGATTTAAAATCAAAAATGATTGCATTCTTTTACAGCTCTGGTAAGTATGTATGTGTGTTAGGCCCGTAGCCAAGTGGGATTTAGGGGTTCAAACCCCTCCCCCCTTAAGGTAAAGTATGAAAAATAATACGAATGAGACTATTATAATCAAAACATGACCATTTTTTTAAGGAAAACTAAGATTATTATGTAAATTTGCTTGAAGTTGCTAAAGTTTCAATATTTTCAACACAAATTTAAGAATCTTCGCTTAATCAATGGAGAATTTTTTTGCCCAAATGAAAGATTTGCTTATAAAAGTTATAACATTTGGCTTTAGTTACAAGAAAATTGTATATTAAAGAACCATTTTCAGTTATGAATTTTAATGCTCAAAAAGTCCCTGATATCCGAAAAAATACATATTTGAAATTAACCTCGAACGACTATAATTCTTTAAATTGTAGAAAAAATAGGTTGGCATTTTTTATGATTTCTAAGCTTACTGGCCCCAAATGGAGAAAGCATTTGGGGTATTCCAAGGAGCATTTGGGGTATTCCACGTAAAGCGTATAACTAAAAAGTTTGCCCATTTTATTTTGTTCTTGGTATGTTTGACATCTTAAATCTCCAACTTGGCACAAAAATATTACGAAGTCTTTTTCAAATTACAGGCTTAGGAAAATCACCTAAAGTCTGAATATGCTTTTTTCAGAAAAATATTTCTCAATAAAAAATAATTTTACAACATTTTTTACAGTCCATTTTTATGGGGGATTTGGAATATGGGATATGGGATATGGGAAAATTTGGTAACATGTTTAAAAAATTATTCAATCCCCCATAAAAATGGACTGTAAAAAATGTTGAAAAATTATTTTTTATTGAGAAATATTTTTCTGAAAAAAGCATATTCAGACTTTAGGTGATTTTCCTAAGCCTGTAAATTAAAAGAAAACAATTTCGAAGTTCAAAAAATTATAATTTTAATTTTTTTTTTATTTGAATCTGGAATAAGCATAAATATAAATCCACAACTAAACAAATACCTATACATCCAAAAAAGTTACTGATTAATTCCTTTTATAAAAATTTATCTAGATGAGTAATGAGGGTTTTCAAAAAAAATCTTATTTTGATGTGATAACTCAAATAATATATTGGCTTTACGATATTGATTCTGTGCACAGACCAGGTTTCGAATTACGGGTTTCTTAACATCATCCAAAATTTAAATACGACTTTTATCGGAGACGATTGCTCTGCTCAAAAAATTTTATAAAAGAAAATTTGTATAACAGTTATTGTCATTGGGAATTGGATGATTTTGTCAGTCATGATATCAAAATTTGATGAGAAAATGGAACAGTTAAATTTTCAAAGATTTTGAAATTTTTTTCTTATGAATATAATTTAAATCGTCGAAATCATTTTCAAAGAAAGTAGTATTGAATACAAGTCCAACTACTTCTACTCAAGCTAGGGGTCAATAGAGGCGTACGATAACAAAACCAATTCCGAAGACTATAATTTTTTGGTTCTGACGTTTATGTGAAATGCCCCATGAAAGTTGCGAATCAGGCTTCAACCGGTGAAATTATTAAAAATTTTAATTTTTTGTAGTTTATTTTAGATTTGATTTTAATAAACTGCAGAAATCTTTTTATGTTACCCTTAAAACTAAAATTGCTGCATTAGTGAGGCCAGCATTATCCATGTCGAAATCGTCTCAAGTCGACTCAAACCTCCACGTGGTGTTTCCTGGGCAACGGCAAACTGGCATCCGTCAGTTTGACGGCTAATTTAAGTGGCGGGTCGCTTTATAGACCTTAAACATGGAATGTGCACAGGGTTTGGCTCCTGCCACATTACTACTGCCCAATGAAAACTAAACCAGCCTCGGATAAGAACCCCCTACCACCGCAAACGAAAAACGGACAATGATTTACGGATATGCATCTAGAATGTCCGGACCCTTTATAGGGAAGGTGCCATTATTCAACTGGCGGAAGCCCTCAAAACAATAGAAGCTGACATCACCGCCATCCAGGAAATGCGATGGAAAGGGCAAGGCTGCTCTAAACAAGCACACTGTGATATCTACTACAGTTGCCATGCGGAGAATTTGGATGTGGATTCAGTGTTAGCCGGAAACTGCGCCGCCTTGTTTCCCGGTTCACACCTGTGAACGAAATATTGGCCACGATCCGCATCAAGGCAAAATTTTTCTCCATCAGCCTTATTTGCGCGCACGCCCCGACGGAGGAAAGGGACGGAGCCGTCAAAGACGCTTTCTACGCTAGTCTTGAGGACGAATACGACCACCTTCCGGTCCATGACGTGAAAATAGTCCTCAGTGATTTTAATGCGAAAGTCGGAAGAGAAGGCATCTTTGAGTCAGCTGCAACGCGAGTCATGCGAGAAAACTACCGAGAAAAGAGGAAGGAAGGAGGCGCCTTTTCAGACGCAAGAAAAGAGAGCAGGAAAAGCGTGAGCGTGAGGAACTAGAGGTATACCAGGGTAAGAAGGATGCACGAAAATTCTATCAACAGGTTAAGCGTCTAACCCAAGGTTTCAAGCCCGGAGCATCCACTTGTAGAGACGAAAATGGAGATCTGAATACGGATACACAGTGTGTGCTGAGATTGTGGAGACGGCACTTCTCCAATTTACTTACTGGAGAGCGCAGTTCAGAGCCACCAATCAACGATGACGGAGTGGAAGTATCACCACCTAGCCATGAAGAGGTTCGAGTTGCTATCCAACGACTCAAAAACAGTAAAGCAGCGGGTGCTGACGGCCTGTCAGCTGAATTGTTTAAAACCGGCGGCGATGAATTGATAAGGCGCATGCATCAGCTCAACAGCAAAATATGGCTAGCAGAAAGCATGCCCGACGATTTGAATTCAGCGTACTGTGTCCTATACATAAAAAAGGAGACCCAACAATCGGCGCCAACTATCGAGGTATCAGTCTTATTTCGATCGCATATAAGGTTCTCTCAAGCCTACTGTGTGAAAGATTAAAGCCGATTTCAAAAACACTGATTGGACCTTATCAGTGTGGCTTTCAACCTGGAAAGTCCACCATAGACCAGATATTCACCGCTATCGAAAAGGAATCAGCCAAATTGGGTTTGACTATAAATGAGGGTAAAACAAAGTATATGCTGTCTACAATTAAGGTAGCGCGGCGTTTAGACTACCACGTTTCATTCGACAGCTATAACTTTGAAGTAGTCAAGGAAATTGTATACCTTGGCACCGCCATTAATAACAACAACGAAGTCAGCCTGGAGATAAAACGAAAAACAATAATTGCTAATAGGTGCTACTACGGGCTCAGTAAGCAACTAAGTTCCAGAGCCCTCTCTCGATCGACAAATCTAACACTCTACAAGACGCTCGTTCTACCTGTGCTGCTTTATGGCGCTGAGGCATGGGTAGTTTCGCAAACTGACGCAGCCGCTCTGGGGGTATTCGAGAGAAAAGTTCTTCGCAAAATCTTCCATCGTGTTCGAGTCGGCGATGACTATCGCATCCGAATGAACCACGAGCTGTATGAGCTCTACGAAGACATTGACGTAGTTCGGCGTATAACTGTGCAGCGACTACGCTGGCTGGGTCATGTTCATCGCATGGACGACGAAGCTCCAGTGAAAAAGGTGCTCGAGGCGAGGGTCGCTGGTCAACGACGACGAGACACACAAATAGGGGGTCTTTTAACCCCCCTATTCGACATATGCTCTTCTCTGCTTGAGGTACACTGGCAAAACAAGAGAATTTGAAAGTTCAAAATTTGAAATAGAATGTGTTTTTTTTACATTCTAAATGAATTTAAATGCCTACTGTATGACTAAAAAATTGCTGGTAATCGAAAATGAAATCCAAAAAGCTGTCTAAAATATTTTGTTCAAAATTTGAAAAAATTAAGAATGAAGATTGCAGTTATTTATTAAATTGAAGCAAGTTTTCATGTCTACTGAAATTTTAATTTTAATTTGTTTTTTGCCTTTTCTGCAGAAACGCAGCTTTCAGTGTTGCAAGCTGAGTACGTCACATATACATTGACATAATAGGTCTGTTTCCGTACTCACTTGAAGTCAAGTTCGAGTAATAGAGAGTTTTCTGTTTATCCGTCAAAATAAGAAAATTTGTCAAAAAGAACGGAAACGACTTCAAGTAAGTTTCAAGCACAGCAGCTGGTATTTGAAATTAAATTAATATTGAATTGGCTGGTTGGTATATTTAAAAAATGCAAAATTAAAATACTTCCAGATGAGCTGGAAGCATCTGGTAGCAGTATATTTAAAACATCAAGAATTTCCGTTCATTTTGCATATTTTAACGTAATTTTTATTAATTTGCTAACCAATTGCATACATTTTCTTCATAACACAGCACAACAATTAAATTTTTGCACTTTAACAATCAGATTAATTGAGAGTGATATTTTGCTTCTCTCTCTCTTGTGTTGGAAAAATGTGTAAAGAAACGCTTTCGAGTAACTTCAAGTTGCTTGAAGTGAGTACGGAAACAGATCTAATGTCGTTGTATGGTGTACCCATCTCTGCTTTAAATTGACCGCTATTCAACCCTAATATGGATTTATTTTAACTCTTTAATATGTTTATGTTCAGTAAAAGGAAGGTATTTTAACACTCTACAGCTGACGTGCTCCAAATTTAACAATATAACTGATGTGGGGTCTAGCAGACCTCACTTTTAAATTGATTTCCTATGATCAAGTTTCTGACTGTAACTTTCTAGACCTTATTCCATATAACAGCAAATATATTTTTGGCTAACATAAGAAAAAAATTCAAATAAAATCCTTTTTTTCAAAAAGATTTGGTTCGAATTTTATGTTTTTAAGTTAAGTTAAGTTAGGTTAAGTTGATTTATTTATATGAACCGAGATGTATTTCAGAAAATAAATACTCACTGCCTTTATTGTAGATGTAAGTATATTTTACACACGACTCGCCCGGCACCATTGGACAACCGAATGTCGCTGGTTTATCATGATTTTTTCGCCATAGATCGACAGTATCGGGTACCATATCATTATCTGTGGCCACCAATGGCTGACGACAGGGTATAGTTGTGAGATCATCGCGCAACTTACTGCATGTCAGATCGCCAATATTTGCTTTATTCATATAGGGACCCACCCAGGTAAAACGGTAGCAATACGGGTCTAAACTTGAGAAAAAAAGTCGATTTTATTAAAGTACCGAAAGTACCGAAAGATATATTATTCTTAAATTACATTCTGCTAGCGAGACTATCGCCATTGCTAATATGAAAAAACACTGAGTGAAATATATCAGCATTTTTCTTTTATTCTCTATAAATATGATCACTTCAACTGACTGTGACTACATGGAACTAACTGAGGCGCATTGACACATGGAGCCGCGTAGCAATTAATAAATATAACATGCGAAGCGGTGATCGATATCTTATCATCAGCGGCATCATCGATATCTGTTGTTGTTGTTGTTGTTGCTGTTGCGGACGGTGAATGTTTAAGGTACATTACCTTGTCATCCTTATCATTTGTTGTCTAACAACATATCTTAAGTATTGAAATGATTAGCTGATGGTGATCGGTAGCTGGTCATGAAATATGACAACTTCGCTGAAGCATGACACACAAACAATTTTAGTCAAAACAAATTTTGCAAAAATAAAAAAATTTTACTTTTTTCTTTAAAATTAGCGAATACTTCTCAGCCTAACATTCAAAGCTGCAAAAATAAATTTTTTATTTAAATGAAAAATGAAATATTTTACTTTTTAAGCAGAAAAAATATTTACCCAAAAGTTGTGTTTATCTTTGACTTCTATGACTCAATTGCAAATACAATATAAACTCAATGATGGAGCACTCAATACACACTCATATCACTCTCCTTTGCACATACTTTCCATCATTTTGAATTTAGTTAATAAACCTCAATCATGATTGAATAAAATCCACTTAAGTGGCTTCACACTTTAAAGCAAGTGTCGTCCATTCATCATTTTTTGTTTTATTTCAACCCCGTCACCACTTTACTACTACACTACGGTAGCACCTGCGTTTATTCCTCGGTTACACATTCATTTAACTTCTTGCCAAAACTCTTGACTTTTGTGTCGCTTTTGTCGCTGATTCATATCAACATGTAACACTTTAAAATAAAAGTGTTCGCTTGAGGTTGACTACGGTTGTGTTTTTTTATTTATTTGTTGTTTACAAAATAGTAGTAACGGAAATCACAATTTCCACCCAAACAAAAAAAAAAGAAAAAGTCAAAATTGGCATCACTTGAGGAAAATGTCAAACGTTGCATCAAGCATTCATGTGACTCTCACGCCTCACCGCTTTTGTGCATGATTGATCATTTATTGACATAGTCATTAACTCCAAAGCTAGTGTTTGACTCAAGGCGGAAGAATGAGTTGTCAGATTGAAAATAAGAAAAAAAAAAGGTGGGTAGGAAATTTAAGTTTCAAATATAGGTAACGTTGTTTACAAACAAGACGCTGGGATGGCATCACTTGTTAATAGTTCATACCAGTCTGTATTCATAATAGGATCCTTTAAATTAAATCATTTATATTTAAAAAAAAAAAAATTACAATCCACTGTCAGCAATATAAATCATTTTTATTTCGAAGATAATTTGATACTTTCAAATATGGTTGTAGCCAGAAAATCGCCATGGGGGAAGGGCGAAAATTTGTTTATTGCTATGTACGAGCATATAAATATAAATCTTACTACGTCAGAGTTTGTTATTCCCACCAAAGAATTATTTATGTCCATTGTTTATTTTTATAAATTCACAAAAAATTTGTACACAAAAGTTAAAAAAAAAAACACTTTGGTTTTAAAAGCCGACTTCCAATTGAACAGCTGACATTGTTTTGTTAGTGATGGCAAACTGTGCTAAGTGATATTTTTATCAGTGTCACAAGACGATACAGGTTATAAACTTAAAGTTCTAAAATGTTTTAAAAATCAACTTTTAACCTTTTATATTTCAAATTTAACGTTAACATATCAACTATCAAGTTGAACCTTAGCAAAAAAAGAATATTTTTTAATTGTTTTATTATTATGTTCACATGTATTAATAAAATATAAAATATTTTTAGTTAATATATAATACTAGCTTATACCCGGCGCGCCTAGCTGCACTCAGCGCTTATGCCCTAAAAAGGGGAGTAGATATTCGTACCGAGTTTCATTGATGTATCTTATTTCGAAAGCTATACCGAAAATTGTTATTCTTGTACTTTTCATTGAAATATTTTTTTTAAATAGTGGGCTTCAAACTCGCCGCTCAAATTAGCCGTCAAACTAACGGATGCCAGTTTGCCGTTGCCCAGGGAACACCACGAGGAGATTTAAACCGACTTGGGACAATTTCGACATGGATAATGCTGGCCTCACCCGGTTGAGACCGTCAGACACGTTGCCATATGAAGATTCATCCGCTGTTCCCTCTAGGGGAAGGATAACTCAACTGGTGTTACTTTGGGCTCAGTAACAACAAAAGTCACGCTCTATAAGTCACTAGCTTTTATATCCCCTAAAAGAGGCCGTAGCTTTGGTGAAGCCATGCTTTTATAGTAAGTTCGTACCAAGTTTCATTGATGTGTGAATTATTTCGGAAGCTATACCGAAAATTTTGGGTGCTGAAAAATTACCACGCCCATTAACCAACGACCACAAAATGTTTCGAATACAGAATTTCGAGGCTGTGCGACCTATAATTCCAAAACTGTACGATATCGAAAATTTGATGTGTATTTAAGGTGCCTTTTATGATCGGCACCAGACATCCCAGGAACTCTCTCAAGGCTTAGGTATAAAAATTGGCTTAGCGGTTTCGGAGTCTTTACGTGATATACACATATACCCACATACGTATGGGTATATACATTAAGTCGCCTCACACTCCTTAGAAAAACAAAAGTTGTTCAGTCCGGTTCTTCAAAATAATCCATAAAGATTTTTATGGATTGTTTTAATTTTTTCATATTATTTCCACTAAAATTCAAATTAATTTTTTTCCATACTACTTTTAGTCAAATAAATTGTAAAATGTAAAAAATATTTACATTTTTTTGTAGTTTCAATCAATTTAATTCTTCACTTTACACTTTATTTTATCATCAATAGATAATTTATTTCACTAAAAGTAATATGGCAATACAAAAAAAAAATGTTTTAATTTGAATTTCAGTGAAAATAATATAAAAAAAGTTAAAAAATTAATGAAAATCCGCATTACCTCTGGTCTGACTGTAAAAATTAAAAATTTATTGGTGCAGTTTGGAAGAACTTTTTCATTACTATTATTTCTGACCGTTTGTTATTTTTAACCACCACACCAGTAAATATTTCTACAAAAAACTCAATTTTTAGAGCATATTTCAAACCATTCCGTGGCATACTGGTTGAGGTGCGTGGTTTGTAAGCCAGGTTCGAATTCCATCTGACACAGAAAGTTTTTTTCAATTCAATTAATTTTTCTGTTCGGCCGTCATCTCTCTGCAGACAATGGCAAACCTCAGAGAGTAAAAACTGGCATGAAAAGCTTCTTGAGAACATAAGCCGTTTGGAGTCGGCATAAAACTTGTAGGTCCAGATCTCGATCATTTGTGTTCAAACATTTCACAACACACACAACACAATTGATCATAAGAAGCTCGGTCAAAGTCCTTTCAAGGGCTGAAATTGGCCATTTCGCTTTGTTTTTTTTTATTTGTGGGTGGTACAAGTGGGCGTGGCAAGTTTTGTGTATATATAAAGGGTGGTTATATTTTAAGGGCCGATGTTGAGTGTGAACCACACCTAAACGTCAAGTTTTTTTCTGCATTTCATTTGACATTTTTCAATTTCAGAGTAACTCAATTTGAACCATGGAAAGATACACAATCGAGCAGCGCGTTAAAGTTATTCAGGCTCATTATGAAAATGGGCGTTCAAATCAAAATGCATATCGTGCACTTCGTGATTTTTTCAGTCAATTTAATCGTCCAAATGTGCGTACAATCGGAAAAATCGTGCGAAAATTTGAGCAATCCGGGTCTGTAGGAGATGTGAAAACTCCAGTGCATGCTCGTACAGCTCGTACTGCAGAAAATATTGCTGCTGTTCGCGATAGTGTGGCTGAAGAGCCGTCCACCTCAACTCGTCGTCGTGCCCAACAATTGCACCTCTCACGCTCGTCGTTGATGAACATTATGCATAAAGACTTGCATTTACACGCTTACAAGGTGCAATTGACTCAAGAACTAAAGCCTCTTGACCATTTCAAGCCTCGTCAATAGTCAGAATGGTGGCAAGAAATGGCAACAGTGGATGATCAATTTTCGAAGATGTCAATTGGCCGCCAAGATCATGTGATTTGACACCGTTGAACTTCTTTCTTTGGGGTTATTTCAAAAAAAATGTGTACGTTGATAAGCCAGCAACAATTCAAGAGCTAAATGCTGAGATAATTCGGCACATTAACGGCACAGAACCTCACTTATGCCTCAGCGTCATCGAAAATTTGGACCATCGGATGGAGGTGTGCCGCCGAGGTCGCGGCGGCCATTTGGCCAATATTTTGTTCCATGCATAATTGAACCATACCAATATTATCATAATAAAAAAAAATGACAATAATTTCCTAAATAATTTGTGTTTTATTCAAAATCATCATCGGCCCTTAAAATTTAGCCACCCTTTATAATAAATATCTACAACACGTATGAAAAAAAATTCATATGACTCAAATTCTATTTTTTATGACTGAAAAAAAGTTTTTTTTATAAGATACGGGATTTTTGTTTTACAATCTTAAAGAGGTTGGATGAATAATAAGGAAATAAAATGAATTTTGATTTTCATGCTAGATGCCGCACTCTTCCTTATGACGGCAGTATTGGTAAATCTATTTTTTCAATTTACAATTTCTTTGCCGTTGAATTCGTTAAATTTTGATTCCACTGGTGTAACCTTATATAAAAACTCTGATGATGGTTTTTGTAGGCCTCCATTGGAGACTTCATCTACCCACGTATAAGAGCAGTCTGTGCTTAAAACTTCGTTTTTTTCAGCTGCCGTATTTTAATATTAAAAGTTGGAAAAGGGCCAGAATTCGAACAAAAATTGGGCTAATTTGATGTTAATAGGGCTTTTAGTTTTAAAAAGGAGCAATTCAATATTGAAGGCTTTCTAATTGGCCACACGGTCATGCCATGGTCTCACAAATAGCACACTTTTTAATAATCTCAACAAGTATAGTTTAATTTTGGTGAAAATAGTCGAAATTTCGAATTAACAGTTTTGGAAAATCAAAAAAACTTTAACTTTTTCGTGTTTTATTTCGTTTCTGCCGTTTAAGTCGAACATAGAAGGATATTCTTGGTTAATCACAAAAATAACACACTCTAAATGATTAAATTAAATCACTCTCCATCTTAAAAGTGTTTAAGGTGATTCTTTCAAATACATTTTATTTTACGCATTATTTGAGTCAAAAATTTTTTAAGCCAAAAAATGGCAAAAACAATCTTTAGATATATTGTATTTCTGCAAAAAAATGTTGAGCAAAAAATTGCAAAGCATTTCCACATAAAACCGCAAATCGGTTATATCCACCTTTAAATAGTCGTAGAATGTCAGAAATGATTGAGCAATTTAATGTAGACTCTTCTCCGTTAAGACTTGTAAGAAGACGAATCAATGAAGCGGGACGAAGTTAAGTAGAAAAATTTACTCCTGTCAAAAAATATATTGAGGCATGGCTCAATTTAACAAAAAATAGTTTCATAAATGACCACAATTTTAGAATAAAGTATTGCGCAAGAAGAAAATTAAGTCAAATTACATCTGATAAGATGACAAAACAATCGCCAAGAAATAAGTTTGAAATTTGCCACCAAAACTTCATCAGGGTGTAGAGAGATGGTACTGGCCTGATTTTCTTAGCGTTGATATGGAATTGATAACAGTGGATTAATTTGTATGTATATTAAGGTCAGGACTACGATGGAGCCTTTAGGGCTCGCTCTTTTCATATAACTTGGAAAACAAACTAAATTTGTAGTTGAGATCACTAAAAAGTATGCTTTTTATGTGATCATGGATGTATGTAACGAAATTTATTTTAATGAGAACATTAGAAAAGGCGATAGGAAATATAGACTTTAAAAAAAATCATCCAAAATTTCTCCATACAAAATTCGGTTTTGCACGTTTTTGGGCGAAATTTCGTTTTTTGGTTTGGCTATTTGCCATACAAAAATCACCTAATATTTTAGGACAAAATTTCACTTTTAGTTTTCGAGTCATAGTTCACATTGACTACTAGTAAAATGGTAATTATAGCTATTACTTTCACTCTATGAATAATATTTATTTCTTTCTCCAGATATTTTCATTTATTTAATAAATTCAATAGAGCTTATTCTTCTCAAGCACTCCGACACCGCAAGATTGCATTTTATGCAATTTTTTCAAAATTTTGTGCATATTTTCGTTCATTATTGGGTGATTTTTTTTTAAATGTTTCTTTAATTTTTTTTTTTTTGGTAATTTTTCGTTTTAGTGGTTTTAATTTTATTTTTTGTGAGATTTTTCTGTGGACGATATTTCCTACCTTCATGTCCTATATCCAAATTTAAAATTTTGTAGAACGATGGCATAGCTCACAAATGTTTTCAACAGATATCAACCATTAAACTTTTCTTGATAAAAATTGCGATAATTTTTTCAAAAGGGCCTTTAACAACTAAAAAGGGCCTCGGGGCTTTTACAATTAAAAAGGGCTCAAAAAAGCCCTAAAAGCCCTCAAATATCATCCCTGGTTCTAAGGCGTCCTCATTGAGTTCGTTCATCCTCTCGTCATCCGTCGTATTTTCTACATGTTGTTTTCTTCTTTTTCTTTTTTGAAAGTAGCTACTTCCGCTTTTAACTCGGCAGCCTTCTTCCTTAGTTCATGAATTAGCACGGCATGACAGAAGTTCATAATGTTTCAGTACAACGTTGTGGTCGAAAAGGTTAATGAGCTGACAATTTAGCATATTCAATGATAAAAGTAATTACATACCAAGCTTGTGTGCTTCAATCAACTAGCCTTGCAGCCTCGCCCACTTTTGCAACGTCGGCACGATCACTCAACAGTGAAGGCACTGCGCTTGGCATAAGCCGAGCTCGCTTAGCAAGTGGTTCTCCAGGTGCATTTATGAAATCGGCATCCTTGAAATGTTTTTCACAAACCTTAGAATTGTCTCCCAAGGCCACGCTCTCAGCCCACTTAATTGGATTCCGTGCTGCTGAAAAAAGTTTTATATAGGACTTTGCACAACTGACAGAAAATTTTTTCAATTGAATTAATTTTTCTGTTCGGCCGTCACCTCTCTGCAGACAATGGCAAGCCTCAGAGAGTAAAAACTGCCATGAAATCATTTGTGTACAAACATTTCACATCACACACAACACAATTGATCATAAGCTCGGTCAAAGTCCTTTCAAGGACTGAGATGGCCATTGCGTTTTTAGGACATTGCGTAGCAAGCCCTGCACACTACACACACGGAATGGCTTGACTTTTTTTTCCATTTTTTTTTTTTTACTCTTTTTTAGCAAAGATTAACACAAAGAACACAACAAAAAAAAAATATAAAAAACGGCTTTCTTACAAAAAAGCAAATATTAAGAAAAGTTGGTGGTATTTTTTATATAGTTGTTATAAAAATTATATATAAAATTATAAGTTATAGTTCCCCAATTTGTTTTTGTTAGAGCTTGCATTACTTGGTTTTGTCATTATACTCGCAAAAGCCGGCAGCGCTGTCGCGTCTTATTCTGCACCTGGGTGCCTGTACCTGTACCTGGATAAATAAAAAAAAAAAAGAAATGGCCATTTCAGCCCTTGAAACGACTTTGACCGAGCTTCTTGTTTGAAATGTTTGAACACAAATGATCGAGAACTGGGCCTACCAGCTTTATGCCGACTCCGAACGGCTTTTGTTCTCAAGAAGCTTTTCGTGGCAGTTTTTTACTTTCTGAAGTTTGCCATTGTCCGCAGAGAGGTGACGGCCAAACAGAAAAATTAATTCAATTGAAAAAAACTTTCTGTGTCAGATGGGGAATTCGAACCTGGGTACTCTGGCGTATGAGCCACACACTCTACCCACTACGTCACAACCGCCACCTGGATAAATATACCTTGATAAAAGCATACAATTTATTGACGTATGAGAACTTTCCAATATTTTTTTTCGATCATTGGAAGTTTCTCACAAGTGTTTAAGAATACAAAATTTCAATATATGAAAATATAAAATGAGAAATTTGAAATGAATAGTAAATGAGAACTTTTTTCTCATTCTCATTTCTCATCGGCCCAGAATTTGGCTTCTGAACTTGAATTTTTATTGAATGCCAGTATTGATAGAAATTAGAAATTTTGTATTTTAGAAGTGATTGTATTTTATACAAAATATGTGTAAAACAAAATTTTATGGATTTAAATAGGCCATAGTGACAAAAAACGTATGATTAATTTCCATATTAAAAAGTCACCATTTATACTTAAAACTGAAAGTAGTTTATTTGAGCGATATTTTTACAAAATCCACATGGATGAAACATAGCGAACATTTTTTTTTTCTTCAAAAGCAAACTATCATCATTTAAAAAATCAGTTCACTTTTTATCGTTCAACATTCGCATTCCCGACTGACCATTACATTGTCTGAACTTGCCTGTAATTGAATAACCTTTAAAGTGCGCTATCAGGAGTGTGTCAATGGTACTCACTGGTTTCAATGTTTGGAAATATTTTTTACCTCATCCGTTTTACTACCAACATTTACTGTCTTTATTTCATGTTTTTTTTCCATTTTGATCCCGTTGCCTACATCGTTTAAAAACGACACTCAACATCATGACTTCTTCGTTCAATTATCCTTAATACTGCCACTTATTGCAAATTCGAGAAGCTATTTGGCAGCGCAGTAAAATGGACACAAATGTCTGCTTTGAAGTTTCCTTAAGTGGTTTGGGTTAGTTACTCAAAGGCACCTAATTCTTGAATGCCAGTTAGGTCCATTATAAACTGCCACTTTGGCCACTTTGTAGGTGTGAGAAAATAAATTAATTTAAGTGCTTTCAATTTCATAGCATCAGCCATTCATTGAGGAATAAATTAAATTAATGTTTAACCTTTGAATTAAAATTGAATGTGACATCCTTGTTAAGGATGCTAAAGTTTATTCCGTATAATATGCTTAAGACAAGAACACTGTGATGACAACAAAAAAGTGTTGCCATCGTTAATTGAACTGCCTTTCATTGCCTCGCAACGATTCGTGATTAGATTTTATGTCAGGCTGTGTCCATGTGTGTTCACCATATAGGCATTTCTTGTAATAATTTTAATGATAGTAGGTAAAATTAATAAAATAACTTATATTACCGCAATAAAGTATCAAATTAATTGGATTGAGTGCGTCGCAAGATTCGATATCTTTGCATTTTACTTGAAGGTGATTAAAGTGGCTTTAATAATGTTTCTTACACATACCCGTTCTCTAATTAGACGGTATATTTTACACAAGTTCGCATTTATGTACCTTTATTACAGTTTGTGGGGATGTGCGCTTACTTACACTGAAGAAAAAAATCTCTTAATAATATTAAGTGCGGTTTATTAAATTAAGTTTTTAACACATTTTTAATAAGAAATTTTGGCTCTCATACAAACTCTAAAAAGTTTTTATTAAAATCGTTTTAACTATTTTTTATTCAAGAATAAAAACAAAACATGTTTTGGTTTCCACAGGTCTCGAATACTAGCACAACTGCTTATACCAACAAGGCAATAATTTTTGTATGAACAAATTGCATAATGTAAAAAAAAAATTGCCACATATAAAAATATTATATTTTTGAAAACTTTATTTTTTTAAAATTTTTGTTTTTGACATACATTTTTTGTTTTCGCTTGTATAAATTTAACGTTATCGGTATCTCTGATGTGCACTGAATGTTGGTTCGAATACTGAGCTGGTGGTGAGCTGCAAATTAAAGTATTTATGAATAATTCAAACTAATTAAAAAAAAAATTAAACGATCCATTGCCGAAATAACACCAAAAAAGCTGGATTGATATCTGCAAAATTGTCTGAACTTATATTTCTATTTTTTATTAAGAAATAAATAAATTTTTATTTATATATAATAAATTCTTATTAGTTATTTTCTCTTATACGTATATAATTTCATTCGATTTTAATAAACAAGCCATTTAGGGGATTTTTTTTTCAAAGTTTTTATTAAAATTGAATACGTTTTATTAAAATTTCCTACCTTTTGCCTTCAGTGTATATATTTTATATCGACTGCACACAAGTATCTTTGGCTGTATGTGAAAGCCAAAGGATTTGACGTACACTGCGCAAAAGAAATATATGCGTTTTTTACATGATTCTCATTGGAATTGATAGGAGTTAGAATCTGAATGGATAAAGTTGGAGTGTGCAACACTGTTCCTTTAGATGAAAGTCAATTGAAGAATATGTAAAAACTGAATGCCATTCGATATTATTCGGAAAAAGAATTAGAAATTGAAGAAGCAAATTTACCAACTTCAAAAAAGACGAAAAAACTAAATTATTAATGAAAATATATTTCTTACAATAGAACATGAGAATTTCACCTAAATATTTGAAGTTATTCCAACTCAACTTGAAATGCAATAGTATATAGATTTTAAAATTACTTTGTTTTTTGTTTCAGGTCTTTTATTTCAGGGTCTACAAAAAATCCACCCTCCCGTTTGGCTCTGTCGCCAGCATTTTGCATAGAAATGATACTAAAAAAATGTTTCCAAAATACACCTAAAATTTTAACTTAACAGTATTCTTAAAAAAGATTTTAAACAAAAAAAAAATACCACACGACTGCTTTTAATCAGATTTTCAAGATGATTAAGTGTTAAGAGCAATTATAATCAAAAATTTAGAGATTTGTTTCATAATTTTTTCCTACCAAAATTTGGAAAAATCCAAGAAAACAACCTAACTACCAAAATCTATTTTACAATTCAAAACTTGAATGCATTGCACTTACATATATGAAGTGTTTCTTTAATTTTTTTATTGAAATAATTCGCTCTTTATTCTTTACGCTTTTGACATCAAATATCCAGATGTTCCAAATAGAGATAACAATATTCCCGATATATCTGTTTCTTGCGTATGTTCTCAAACTAGTATTCTTGATGCTTGGTAATTTCACTCTCTTAAACATGTTCTATCGTTATGAAAAAGAGCAAGGTTGATTTATAAGGTTGTCGCAGGGCTGATCGCACTCTCTTCGCAGTACCCATAATTGTCAAAACCAGCCAATTTTGCGAATGACTACGAAAGAAAAACAGATGATAAAAGAGAGCACTTGCAGATTTACTATGAGCTATCAACTTCGATTTGACAATTATGGGTACTCGCTCTCTCCCTTGCGACAACCTTATAAATCAACCTTGGAAAAAGAGAAATATTCCATGCATACTCAATACTTAGAGAGCGAAACCGATACAAGTTGATATAAGAAAAAATAACAACACATAACTAGTATGCTTGGATGGTTCTTTACAGAGCTTTAGTATGGAATATAAGTTGTTCACATATATTTTTTCTGTCGGAACTATTCAATACACTTTAGAAAAATGGCCGTTTCTTTGGAACAGCCTACCATTTATGTTTTGTTATGACTCACTCTCTATGCTTTCGAACGCGCTCGCAAACAGTTTCACAACGATTGATGATGAGTCATCATATAACTTATATTCAATTATTAAAAATAAGGAATTTCTCTTTAAGAAGGCTCATTTCACGAACTTTCAATCAGTACTGCATGACTTTTTTTTATCTGCATCAAAGTGTGTCTTAAATTTTCTGTCGACTTGACTTACAAAGAAATCATATCTTTTATTGTAAATATAAAGACATCGTAGATAATCCCATCAATTCAATGCCGAAGTGTGTTAATTTCTGTCATTTAATTCAACCCAAATATATGTACATATATTCCATATACTAATATAAGTCTATGTGTATTGAAATTGTGTTAATATCAGACTTTATATAGGTACGTTTATTTGAGTGTGTGAATTGATTATATGAAACGAATATGTGGGCTGGATCGAATGTTGGATAATGTTTACCTAAGAAGCTCAAAGTAGCTTAATTTTACATAATTAAGTTTTATTAAATTTTTTTTTTTTTTTTTGATAGCAAGTAAGGTATAAAATGTAGGGCATGAAATGAATAAAGAAGATATTAAATAAAGGCAAATGTGTGAGCAGTCTTCTTATTAAGAGGAAAAGAAAATCTTAAAAAAAGCGAAAGTTATATAATGCAGCTACCAAAAATTCTTTTTTTTTTATATAATTTAGACATTGATTTTTGATAAATTGTTTTTATTTCTATTTTCTTTTATGTCATCGCCTCAATATGATACCCCTTTAAAATGCATGATTTTAAAAATTTTTGAGTTTTTATTTAACCCTAAGAACTTTGGGCTCGTGAACGACCCCACACCAATTTTAAAATTATCCTGTATAAGTTTTAGGCGCAATATAGACTAAGTGGTGCGACTAAAAATGATTACGGCATTTAGAATTAGCAAAAAAGCCGATTTTTCCAATATTCACTTAAGTATTTTGTTTAATTTTTTTCCTAAAAGTACACTATCTAACGAGTCTCAAACCAAAACTTAAAAGCATTTTATGAACAATTAAAAAAAACGTTTTTTTTCAAAAAATTGTTTTTTAAAAAAGTTTTTTAAAGGATATGGAAATAAATTAATATATCACTGAATAAAGTAGTTAAAACATGTAAACATTATAACTACTTAGAATTCAAAATTCACTATGTGGCACAGTAGACTGAGTCCATACAAAAGTTGGACAAAAATTGAAAGATACAGAATTTGTATTTTGAAAATTTAAGAGTTTGTTCTGTGATCGGTAAAAGTCGGTGAATTTTTTTTGCACGTAAATTGAAAAGAAATTGAGAGAATATATTCTGACAAGTCAGGCCTTTTTCGACAAATTTTCTCTTTCCAATGCCGCATAACGCGAAGATAATCGTTATCCACCGTCTACGCACAACACGATGAGAAGTCAGTCAGATGGAAGTCACCATTTCGAAGCTTGTTTGGACTCGAAAACTTATATTTCATCACCAGTTATAATGCGTTTAATGAATGACATTTTATTTTTATATTAGTTTCTGTGTACACAAAACGGCATTTTATATTGCATAAAAAGTTTTTGAAAATTTATCATGATCGACCTTATGGGTAAGAATAAAAAAATAAGTATGAAAATAATCGAAAAATCTCAATTTGCAGTAAGTTGCGCAGCACCGGACTAAATTATTCGGTAATTCCAAGTCCAGAATCAGATTCTTCATCCAATTTAACATCTTAGAAGATGGATGGATCGAAGAATTATGCAAATCTCAAATGCATAATTTCTTATTTTTAAAATATCATATAAAAAATCCTAAAATAAATCGGATTTTCGAGCTAAACCGGGCCGGTTTCAACAATTTTTTAACCTTTAATAGCTCAATCCTTGACGCACAGGATCCCAAATATTTAAGTGCATATTTTAAATACAAATCTAACGCAGTCTAATACATTGCATATGTTTTGAATGTAAAAAATTTGTATTTCATTTGAAATGCACTTTGCGGTGCTTCACTTTGGCTGTACGCCAAGACTAAAGATTATACGAAAAAAAGCTTATAACATGAATTGTAGGGAGTTTCTTTAGTTTCATTTGGTACATATATGTTTGTATCGTGAAATGAGTTGGAAAGGAGATATAAGCAAAAAACTGTTTTTAGCCGACATTTTGCCAATATGGCGGAGCGAGCAACAACAATACGAGGTGGCAAAGTTGAAATTACAAAAGAGCACATTAAAATCTACAAAATCCACCCATTTCCAATACTCCCGGAAAACTTTCCAGGTAAAACTACCAAATGACAGTACAATTTAAAATTATAACAAAAATTTTAAAAAAATCTGTAAAATTTATAACAATTTTGGAGTGTTATTTAATTTTTCTCGGGGTCGTTCGGGGTCGTTCGGGGTTAAATAAATTTTGCAACTTATTCAATTTTCTTTTCAACGGCACTAAAAGCATAAACATATCTGCAAAAATAAAAAAGTTGACTGTACTAAAAAAATTATACTTGTTTTAATTTTATTTATTTTTAATTTTTTATTGGGAGTTTATATTATATTCACTTTACATTCAAATTAGAATTTATTTCATTTTCGATTAAAAGTTATAACATATATAACAAAATATTATGTAGCCAAGGACTTATTATTTCGTAACAATGTTCTATTGTGAAATTTCATGTCGACCGGTCCAGTAGTTTAGAAGATATTACAGTTTTTAATTTTTCCAAAAATGTGCGTGGTCCCGCCCACTTTTTTTGTGGTTCGTATTTCTATTCATGCCAATACTATATGTACCAAATATCATTTCCGTGCGTCCAAAAATGCCGAAGATATGACGATTTTAAGTTTTGGGTTATATGGGCGGGGCCACGCCCCTTTGTCCAAGCACAACTTTATATAGCCTTATATTCCTTCCAGAGTCGTATTAAGACGCTGTGAAAATTTCAGGAAAATCAGTCCAATGGTTTGGCCTCCCATAAAGCACAAACAGACATACATTCATTTTTATATATATAGATAGATTGTAATATTGAAAATCTAAGAAGAGTATTAATTATTTCAAAAGAATACTTTTGCCAAGAGCTTTGGTTGCAAAAAATCTTTTTAAAATATACATAAAAACGAAGACCATTTCTACCATAATATAAGAATTTTTGCCCCCTGCTAAAGTCTAGAGGGATGTTTATCACTGCTTCTCCCCTGCGGACGGCGATGTCAGTAGTCCTATTGATGAAATTGTAGATTAATATGCTAAATTAGAATTTATTTACTTTTAACAATTGGAATGGAATTGCCATTTAAAAACTTAGACAATCTGACGCATAAATTTAGACTTGGCAATGTTTTTATTATAAAAAAATATATGCATATATTTTACAATATTATCAAAAATATTCACCTATTCTTTCTTCTTTCTTTTCTTTTATATTCCTTGACCTTCTTCAATTTATACTGCATAATACTTACATAAAATCTTCGCTTTCAAAAGTAATGTAGGTATCTTTAGATCAGACAGGGTGGCCGATGTTAAGTAAAAGAGCTTATTTTAAAATCAAAAATAATGCACAAATTACAACTGAAGAAAAAGTTTCACAAAAGTCTTCGAAAAATTTAAAAGTTTAGGTGTTGATTTTTTTTTTTTAATGAAATTGGCCAAAAGTTTCCCTCAAATTAAATTTAAAAAAAAAATTCGAAGCACCCTACTTATAATTAAATAGTTCCTTGTATGCATAGCTATGGAATTAAATATATATATAAAGTAAAGCTAAAAATATGCAAATTTTTTCCAAGCAACAAAAGAACCCTAAAAGCGATTATTACAACAACAAAGCTACAATTACTTTGCAAATCTCAAGTACACTAGAAGCCACCAAAACAACAACAACATCAACTGACTCTAATGGAAAATCCTGCATAATATTAGCATTTAATTAACCGCCAACTTAAGTTTCCTGTTCGGCTGAGTGTGTTTTGTCGTATGAAGGTATATGTGTGGGTGGGTGTTTCTGTTTGTGTTAATGTTAGTTGAATTCGTTACCGAATACTACCCTTTACACTAAAACTTGAAAGATTTGATGTGAGCTTTGAAGAAATTTCCGAGGAAGAAAAACAAGACAAACAAATATTTAATTTCCCTATAACCAACTGTGTGTGTGTTAGTTTGTTTTTACATATGCAAACATACATATGTGAAATATTTTGTGGAATAATTTTCAACAAACTGCTTCATCAGCTACTGCTTTTACGACATACTGCTTACGACCGTCCATTTGCCTAATGAAGCGGTTGCCATTTGTTAGCAGTTCCAAAATTTTGTGCCGCCCAATCTTGTTACAACAACAACTACAATAACGTAACCGAAAATTCTGAATATGAATCGAAATACCAAACTGATATATATGTCGGAAACATAACAAATTGTTGTTTTTTTTTTATAAAAAATTATGAATAACATGTTTTTTTAATATTTAAGAACTTTATATACATATTTTGTAGAGAAAACATTTTAATAAGACATATATACCGGTTGTTCAATAAGTTTCTAGAATCACAAATAGATAGCGGTAGTACGTCCTCCATTTTATTTTTCTTAAAATAGTACTACTTGCTTTTAAAAATGCGTAAAGTGTCATGTAGATCTGACAACTATTTTCCCACATTAACTTGTTTGGGGTCACTAGTATCCATAACATTGATATTTTTCAATGATTTCTGGGTCTTGGCTTTAAATGGGTTAATGCTGAGGAAGTGCGAGGAAGTTCAGTAGTAGCTGAACTCTGTTGTTATTGCATGTATTATTAAAGCTCAGTCTTATATTTATAGATGTTCAAAATAGTGTTTTTTTTTTAATATAAAAAAATCAAGTGATGTAATTTTTATTTTTGAAAGGTGTATACGTACAACCAAAATAAATTCATAAACAATTATTTGAAGTGTATAAGGACTCTTCACCTTCAGTTGCAATGGTGTACAACAGTGTCAACGTCTAGCTTTCTCTGTGTAGGGTTGCGCACATTCTTTGCTGAGCACAGATGTATACGAATCTTAGGTAATGATCCGAGTATATGTTAGCACCACGGATCGTGCAAACATCTTATACACTCGAAGAGTGCCTTCCGTCAATCAAAACGTGATAATTTTGGTTACTTTTTAATATTGAGACGTTTGAATCTAGTGCTACTTACGACCATGTTTCGTGCTGTGGCGAAGTCAATCAGCCTCATTGAGTTATCGGATGTGTTGTCGTGAAGGCGGAACTTTCAGACTGTTGGACCAAATATATTTTCCTTGTCCATCTTAGCGTTAAAGTCACCAAGCACAATTTTTGTGTCGTGACGGGGCAGCGCTCGTAAGTGTATTCAAGGCGCTCGAAGAAAGTTTCTTTAGTCTCATCGTACTTGTCCTATGTCAAGTCATTCGTTCATAGGTATGAATCGCTTGACGTGAGCCGTCATCTATTGCCAACTACAAATCCGCACCCAAACTCTTGCTTTACCGCATGGCCGCTGTAGTAGATATCAGAGGATGCTTGCCGGGAGCAACTCTGTCCCTTCCATCACATTTTTTAGGTTGCAGTAATATCAGAGTTGTATTTTTACAAGATATCACTCTGTTGGATAGAAGCACCTTCGTAATTAACAGCTGGCACATTCCAGGTGCATATCCCTAAATCATTATCAGTTTTTCGTTTGAGATAGTCGTCATCAGATTTGATGATAATTTTTCTCATTTTTCGTAAACCTTTCATTGAAATACTTTTTTTACGTAGTAGGCTTCAAACCCGACGCACAACCTATTTAGGGCTATGTGGCCTGCCTCTCAAATTTGCCGTCAAACTGAAGGATTCCAGTTCGCCGTTGCCCAGGAAACACCATGAGGCAGTTTGAGTCGACTTGAGACGATTTCGACATGGATAATGCTGGCTTCGCCAGGTTAAGGCAGTCAGACACGTTTGCCCCCTGTTTCCTTGTATTTTTCATACAAAAGTATTAAAATCGCGATTAAAAAGTGGGTGGTGGAAAAATACTTTACGACCAATTCTCATACCTCCGAAATATGCAAAAAAGAATTTCATTAAAATCAATCGACCCGTTTCGAAGGAGTGCGACCACAAACACCATGAGGCGAGATTTTTATAGATTATATTATTTTATATTAGAATAAAATTAATTGTATAAATAACACTGTATAACAATTTTCAAAAAAAAAAAAACACCATGGGGTTTTATGACTTTTTTTTATGTTTTTGAGGTCGCTGAAACCGTATATGAAATCAGTTGTTTCGGGTCACGTAAGGTTCTCCCTGGTAGCCGTCTCTCAAGTGGCGGGCGTGGAGTAGTGGGTAGAGTGTGTGACTCTTACGCCAGAGAACATAGTTTCGAATCCTCCATCTGACACAGAAAATTTATTCAATTGAATTAATTTTTCTATTCGGCCGCTACCTCTCTGCAGACAATGGCAAGCCTCAGAAAGTAGAAACTGCCATGAAAAGCTTTTTGAGAACATAAAGCCGTTCGGAGTAGGCGTAAAACATATAGGTCCAGTTGTCGATCATTTGTGTGCAAACATTTCACATCACACACAACACAATTGATCATAAGAAGCTCGGTCAAAGTCCTTTCAAGGGCTGAGATGGCCATTTCGTTTTTTTTTTAAGGTTCTCCTTGGAGGCTGGTCCAGGTTAAGCCTTAAGCACCAACAATTAATGGAATCAATATCTTCCCTTTTGGGGAGGCCAGGAGAGGGTTAAAATGTGTGACCGACTTCTATTATTTTTCCAAGAGAAACATTTTTTCCTTAAGATCTATCCCCTTTTACACCCTTTTCGGGAGGCGAGTAGAGGGTTAATATGTAAGATCGACCCCAATTACGTTTTAAAGGGGAACATTTTTCTCCTTGGGCTCCCATGCAATACACTCTTCTGTTAATGAAATCAATACTTTCCCTCTTGGGAAGGGTAGGATAGGGTTAATATGTACGACCTACCTCCAGTTTTTTTTAAGCGTAAAATTTTTTAACCTAGGGTCTTATCCCTTCCAACCCCTCCATTACTCCATTACTATTACTTTTTTAAGTGTACCATATTGTCCCTTGGGACCTATCCCTTCCGACCACATATTAACCCCCTTTGATAAAAGAAGACCTCACTTTTTCAAATATAACGAAAACCATGACGTCTTTGCGATCAGTGCATTGAATGGGAGCCCCTCTAAGAAGGGGTCGGAGGGGATTGGTCCCAAAGGAAAAATTGTTACACTTAAAAAAGTACTGGAGTTCGGTCGTGCATATTAATCCTCTCCTTCCCATTCCAAGAGGGAAAATATTAATTTCATTAAGAGTAGAGTGCATTGTATGGGATCCTCCCTAAGGAAGGGTCGGAGGGAATAAGCCCCAAGGAAAAAAAATGTTCCTCTTTGAAAAGTAATTGGGGTCGGTCCGACATATTAACCCTCTCCCCTCCTTCCGAAGTGGGTAAATATTTATTTAATTTAATGCAGGTGGTTAGGGTGCATTGTATGGAATCCGCCCTAAGGAGGGGTCGGAGGGGATTAGTCCCAAAAGAATAGTGTTCCTCCTTGAAAAAGAATGGAAGTCAGTCATACATATTAACCCTCTCATGCCCTCCCCAAAGAGGTAAATATCGATTTAATTAACTGTAGGAGGTTAGGGTGCATTGTATGGGAGCCACCCTCAGAAGGGGTCAAAGGGGATAGGTCTTAGGGGAAAAATGTTCCTCTTAGAAAAATAATGGGGATCGGTCATACATTTTAACCCTCTCCTTCCCTCCCCAAAAGAGGAAATATTGATATCATTAATTGTAGAGGCTAAGGGCTTACCCTGGACCCGCCTCCAGGGAGAACCTTACATGCCCCTAAAAAACTGATTTCATATTCGGTTTCAGTGACCTAGGAGGCATAAAAAGAAGTCATGAAACCCCGCGGGTTTTTTTTTCGTGTTGTACCGTGTAATTAAAATAATATAATTATTTACATAATTAATACATAATTATATTATATTAAGAATATTTATAATGTAATTAATATATTCCAACATTTCTCTAAATACATAAAATAAAAACCAATTTTTTTATATAAGATAGGAAATAGGGATAAGAAGGTGTGGTTATTTTTTTAAGGATTATCGGAAAGTTCAAAACATATGACCTTATGATTTTTGTGGGTAATCGCATTTTTTGCTAAAACATTTTTTTTGGCCTACACTGCGTATGAATACTCTAAAAATATAAGGCAATTTTGCATATAAAAAATATTAACTGTTTCATCTGAAACTCACAACCTGGACTATTTCTCACGACTGAGGTTGTGTCAGACGATTCTATAATAATAAATTAATAAAAAATAAATAGAATGTTTTTACATTTTTGCAATAATTACATCAACAAGTAAATTTCAAATTTTATTTAAAAACTCAAGCACTTGCGTGTTTTATGGGAAAAAAAAAACTTTTGCCAAAACGTTTTCTAATTTAATTTTTGCACTCAAATTTCATTTCGTGAAAAGTTTTGCACTTAAGCCGCTGCTGACCCTCTACCTTACCCAACCCAACATTTTCAACAACAACAATAACAAGCATGTTGCGCAGTACCAAAACATACATACATAGTACACATGTACATATGCAAACAATTCTCTACTACCTTTTTCAGTGTTACCGTGTGACAACGCAAATGTAATTTTGGTCAAAAATTTAAGTGACTGTCGACAACTGACCACGTTTATGTTGCACGACAGTTCTTCTAGCATTTCTATTTTTTTGTTTTGTTCTTTTTTTCCTAAAATAAAGTACGGCGACAATAAAATTTAATTTAAAATGTTGATGCTGCCGCTGTTCAGAGCTGTTACCAAATGCAAAAAAAAAAAGAAACAGAAAACAAAAAAGAATTTAACATAGTGGTTTTATAAAAAGTTGCTTTTGTCAGTTAGGTTTAAAATAAGTTATTTCATTAAATTAAATTAGGACTACAGAAATTTCTACATATGCCAACATATTGAAACTGCTAGACGCTGTAGTCAATGTGTGGTTTGGGGGTGGAGGGCATTTTATAGCAAGAACAGTGGTGGTTCCATTTTTTTCTTCAAAACATATTTTTTTTCTTCTACTAAATAATTTTAAAGCTCATAATGACAATAAAAAAAAATTATTTTGCGAAAAAAGTCCAAAAATGGATGCTACAAGTCATCAAAATATATCAGTTTGATACCTTCACTGCATTGCAGGGTTTAAAGTTGCGGCTTTATGTGTTTTAGTAAGACAAAGAAAAAGTTTTTCAATTAAAAACAACAATTTATTGTTTTACTCACACTTCAAAAATGTTCACATCGAGCTCCAAGCAAATATCAGAAAAGCGCTGGAATCAGAATAGACCAAAGTAAATATTTAAATGTTAAAGCTACTTAAATGACATGTTTAAAGCAGCAAGAATGAATAAGAAAGTTTCGCCTAAAGCCTAAATCGGGAATAACATATTTAAGGCGGGTAACGTTTATATTGGTCAAACTGACGAAAGAGACTTCACTGTATTGAATGCATTTCTCAAATATGCATAATAATCAAGCTACTATATAAGCTACAAATTCCATCGGCCCTCATCCGTATTAAGAATTTAATACTATAATAAATTACTTAATACTAATTAATTAATTAATACTAAATAATAAATTTAATTGTAAGGTAAAAGATACACCCAAACATATCTAGAAAATTAAACTTTTTACGAGATATTTAAGATGTTTTAAAAAATTATCATAAAAGTCATTGAAAAAAATGACTCTTTGCGCATCCCGAACATATACTTCTTGCAATGTTGTGTGAATAAAACTAAGCTATCAAAAATTTGGCTGTATCTAGGATTTTCTAAGCGAGAACTTTGCCTCAAACAGAGATTAAAAATTTACCACTTCTTCTCTAAATTTCGAGTCTCAAGCATATATCAATATGATCGATTGGAATAAAACTAACATCACTGAGCCACCTTTTACCATGAAAATAATGTACTTGCATTATATCTTTATACGGGGATTCATGTGCTATAATAGCAAAAAACAAATTTTGAGTAAATCGAAGCTAAAATTTGAAAGCATTTTTCTCAAAATTATTAGAATTACATTTTTCGAGCTCTAAGTCTATATTGCTTTCTGAAGAAAACAACTAACAACAACAACAACACCCTGTATAGAGTAGTAATCACACAGCAGACTAAACAGCTGTTTCGTTGGCCGCTACACCAACTCATCAGTAGTCTTGTGTGATTATTGATGAGTTCCACTAAGCTTAAATAGCTCTAAATAAATCCTTCATTTAATTAATGAATAAATTTACGACGTGTAATAGTTTTCGTCACTTTCAGGTATAAAATTACACACAAATTGTATATCAACAATTTATTCATTTTGAATTCTTGGTTAACTTAATTTTTTTTTCAAAAATATTTTTGGTGTAGTAAATAACTGCCGGGCAGCTATTCATATTATGTTTTCTGTTTGAAAATAAGGTCGCAAAATAGAGTTTTTAAGTTTTATTGTAAATAAGTTATTTGGAAGATACTGCAAGAATTTTATTTTAGTATATGGAATAATAGAAAAATTTAAACGGGGAGATGTTTTTGCGAAACCTTCGAAATCTGTGGACTGCATTTCAATAATTTTTAATTTTATTTTAATTAATTTAAAGTTTCTTAGATAATTCATGAGTGAAATATGAAATATTTGCGTAAGGCACTGTGTACACAATCGAAAAACTTAAAAGCTAAATTTTTAAATAAGAGCGCAAGTGTAGTGTAGCGCAAGAGAATAACTTTTTATTTGTTCTCTGTTCTCTTTTCATACACTTTTGCACTGAGGTGAGCTTGCGATCTACACGTTGCTTCAGTTATTTCTCTGAGTACTTAATAAACTGTATGAATACTCAGGAATCTGCTGCAGTGGCCTGAATAAGAATCAGGTATGTTGGTTTTTCCCCGCAATAAGCTTTATGTTATTCTTAATGCATATTTGTGTTCTTTTTTGTTGCTTATTCGCTACCTTCGATACAAAAAACTAAAAAGCTGTCGAAAATAGTTTATATCGGCCGTAGCTGAACTCCTAGAGGGGTCAAATATATGAGCAGGTCCTATTATTTTTACTCCTCTACATTTCTCCCGAACACACCTACCCCCTATCTACCTCCCTTTTTTGGGTACCAATACAAAAAACATACTTTTCGTTCTACGAACGAACGAATAAAAAAAATATTCGCCAAATATTCAGGGTACGATCACTGATATTTTCGTCAATTTTTATTGCTTTATTTGCTACCTGATGTTGTTAGTAAGGCATCTTGCTCTTATTCTCTTTGTTTCTTATACCTGAATAAAACAAATAGAGTGTATGAACAGGTATGAGCAAAGCAGTAAAGGTATAGAGGAAATTTTTTATTCTATAGCAAGAGAATATATTCAGGGAGGCGAAAAAGCATATTCATGCTCTAATATCTATAAATAAGCTTAGTAGACTCTTAAGTAGGTATAAATATTCTCACTCTGAATATGTTCTAACATCTGAATTGCAAATTGCTTTAATATTCAGCAAGATGTTTTATTAACAATAATAATGACAATAATTTCCATCAAGCTAAGTATGCAAATAAAACGCCATTCTTAACATACCTCTTATTTTCAACATAGTCTTCTTTTTCACTTTTTAATAATTAAAAAAAAACACAATATATCTAATTAAAAAATAATACCTAGTCACAACTATGTTAGTAAAATGCACGTAGAGCAAAGTGGATTTCGTTAATCAAGAACAAAATTTTGTATTGAAATTTTGCTCTATCGTCATTGAATGGCGTATGGGGCAAGAGGTCAACAAAAATTTCGTTTAAAGGGATATAGGGCAAAATGGACACGAAATATCTCAGATTCTGGAAGCGGTAGCCAAAAACAGATTGCAGATTTGAAAAATTTAATATCAAAAATACGGTATGGTACCATTAACTCCAAATTGTCAAAATGGCGTATGGATGCTTTTCAGTTAATTTTCAGGCGTATGGATGCTTAATGAATGTTGCTTAGAGGTAGCTTTAATAAAAATTAACCGTTGAGAAGATATCAATAAAATTTTGAAATTTCATACAAAGAAGAATTTTTGTTTTTTGAAAATAATACAGGGGGCGAACCTTCACATGGCAACGTGTCTGACCGCCTCAACCTGGCGAGGCCAGCATTATCCATGTCGAAATCGTCTCAAGTCGACTCAAACCTCCAAGTGGTGTTCCCTGGGCAACGGCAAACTGGCATCCGTCAGTTTGACGGCTAATTTGAGCGGCGGGTCGATCCATAGACCTTAAACATGGAATGTGCGCAGGGTTTGGGTCCCGCCACATTACTACTGCCCAATGAAAACTAAACTAGCCTCGGATAAGAACCCCAATTACGTTGACGACCACCGCAAACGAAAAACGGACAATGATTTACGGATATGCACCTGGAATGTCCGGACCCTTTATAGGGAAGGTGCCATTATCCAACTGGCGGAAGCCCTCAAAACAATACAATCTGACATCACCGCCATCCAGGAAATGCGATGGAAAGGGCAAGGCTGCTCTAAACAAGCACACTGCGATATCTACTACAGCTGCCATGCGGAGAAGCGCGAATTCGGATGTGGATTCGTCGTTAGCCGGAAACTACGCCACCTTGTTTCCCGGTTCACACCTGTGAACGAAAGATTGGCCACGATCCGCATCAAGGCAAAATTTTTCTACATAAGCCTTATTTGCGCGCACGCCCCGACGGAGGAAAAGGACGAAGCCGTCAAGGACGCTTTCTACGCTAGTCTTGAGGACGTATATGACCACCTTCCGGTCCATGACGTGAAAATAGTCCTCGGCGATTTTAATGCGAAAGTCGGAAGGGAAGGCATCTTTGGCCCCACTGTCGGTCAGTTCAGTCTTCACGAGACCTCCACAAACAACGGTCTAAGACTGATCGACTTCGCCGCGGCACGAAACATGGTAGTTAGTAGCACCAGATTTAAGCACCTCGACATCCACAAGGCCACCTGGCTGTCCCCGGATCAAAAAACGCGAAACCAAATTGATCATGTTGTAATCGACGGAAGGCATGCCTCTAGTGTTCTAGATGTGCGTACATTTCGGGGGGTCAACATTGACTCCGACCATTATCTTGTTGCAGCCAAGATCCGCATGCGATTATGCAATGCCAAGAACATACGCACAGGAATGCAACGAAAGCTAGATGTCGCTAAGCTGCAATTACAACGGACTGCCGAAGCCTACTCCGCTCAACTCTCGGTTAAGCTCAACCAACCAACCTCTGGACTCGACGACGCCGGCGGACTTTGGGCGCATATATCCCACTCCATGCGCGCTGCCGCTGAAGAAGTCATTGGTTTCCGGCGCCCGCAACCTCGGAACCAATGGTACGATCAGGAGTGTCGCATCGCGACTGCAGTAAAAAACGCCGCATACAGAAAAACGCTGCAGTCAGCTGCAACGCGAGCCGTGCGAGAAAACTACCGCGAAAAGAGGAAGGAAGAGAGGCGCCTTTTCAGACGCAAGAAAAGAGAGCAGGAAAAGCGTGAGCGTGAGGAACTAGAGGTATACCAGGGCAAGAAGGATGCACGAAAATTCTATCAACAGGTTAAGCGTCTAACCCAAGGTTTCAAGCCCGGAGCATCCACTTGTAGAGACGAAAATGGAGATCTGAATACGGATACACAGTGTGTGCTTAGATTGTGGAGACAGCACTTCTCCAATTTACTTAATGGCGACGATTCCACCAATGCCGCCCATCGAGAGCACAGTGCAGTGCCACCAATCGACGATGACGGAGTGGAAGTATCACCACCTAGCCATGAAGAGGTTCGAGTTGCTATCCAACGACTCAAAAACAATAAAGCAGCGGGTGCTGACGGCCTGTCAGCTGAATTGTTTAAAACCGGCGGCGATGAATTGATAAGGCGCATGCATCAGCTCATCAGCAAAATATGGCTAGCAGAAAGCATGCCCGACGATTGGAACCTCAGTGTACTGTGCCCTATACTTAAGAAAGGAGACCCAACAATCTGCGCAAGTTATAGAGGTATCAGTCTTATTTCCATCGCATATAAGGTTCTCTCAAGCGTACTGTGTGAAAGATTAAAGCCGATTACAAAAACACTGATTGGACCTTATCAGTGTGGCTTTCGACCTGGTAAGTCCACCATAGACCAGATTTTCACGCTACGACAAATCCTGGAGAAAACCCACGAACATCAAATTGACACACACCATCTCTTTGTCGACTTTAAAGCTGCTTTCGATAGCCCGAGAAGGGATTGCCTATACGCAACAATGTCTGAGTTCGGTATACCTGCAAAGTTGATTAGACTTTGCAGAATGACGTTGAGCAACACACGCAGCTCCGTCAAGGTAGGAAATGACCTCTCCGAAACCTTCAATACCGAAAGAGGTTTCAGGCAAGGCGATCCACTGTCTTGCGATCTCTTCAACATCATCATGGAGGGGATCGTACGAAAGGCCGGTGTGCATCGTAATGGCACCATTTTCTATAAAGGTGTCCAGCTCCTTGCTTACGCTGATGATATTGATATTGTTGGCAGAACCAAGAGAGATGTTACCGCTGCTTTCGCCGCTATCGAAAAGGAATCAGCCAAAGTGGGTTTGACGATAAATGAGGGTAAAACAAAGTATATGCTGTCTACAAACAAGGGAGCTCGGCGTTTAGACTCCCACGTTTCATCCGGCAGCTATAACTTTGAAGTAGTCAAGGAGTTTGTATACCTTGGCACCGCCATTAATACTAACAACGAAATCAGCCTGGAGATAAAGCGAAGAACAATAATTGCTAATAGGTGCTACTACGGGCTCAGTAAGCAACTAAGTTCCAGAGCCCTCTCTCGATCGACAAAACTAACACTCTACAAGACGCTCGTTCTACCTGTGCTGCTTTATGGCGCTGAGGCATGGGTAGTTTCGCAAACTGACGCAGCCGCTCTGGGGGTGTTCGAGAGAAAAGTTCTTCGCAAAATCTTCGGTCCTGTTCGAGTCGGCGATGACTATCGCATCCGAATGAACCACGAGCTGTATGAGCTCTACGGAGACATTGACGTAGTTCGGCGTATAACTGTGCAGCGACTACGCTGGCTGGGTCATGTCCATCGTATGGACGACGAAGCTCCAGCGAAAAAGGTGCTCGAAGCGAGGGTCGCTGGTCAACGACGACGAGGGAGACCATGCCTCCGATGGATGGACCAGGCTGAGGAAGCCCTAACCGCACTTGGTGTATCCGATTGGAGAAGGCGCGCGCAAAGCAGAGGCGCCTGGCGAGAGCTGATGAGGTCGGTCGAAATCCGGACACGGGTTGTCACGGCCACCTAAGTAAGTAAGTAAGTAAGAAAATAATAAAAAAAAAAAATATTGTGGTCTTCACCTGGTCTTGAAAATTAAAATTTGTGAATGTGGTAATCTTAGGAATTATTTAGGATAATCCAATTTTTGAAACCAGATCTGATGCCCAAGTCAAAAAATTATATGTTCATTTTATAAAATTATGAAAAAATTGTGTTTAGTTCCCGATTTCTCGATAACCGGAAAAGCCATGCCAAAAGCAAAGCCATCGTTTCTCAAGACTTGTGGCATACATTGACAGAAAAGTCAGTAGCACAAAAACTCAAACCATTTTGTACCGATCAAAAAATTTCCGCTATCTCGAGTATGAGTTTTGTTTCGCATATTCTTTAAACAGGAAAACGAAGCACGCATTCGTAAAAGACATGGTATCTGCCAGATAGGCAGAGTAATGTTTGTTGAAGTGCATACTTTCCTATGTTTTTAAAAGACGTGGTTCTTATTGAAAGCAGGAAGGCAAAATAAAATCGTTATTTTTTTACTGTTTTTCACAAAAAACTACTTTGTCCTGGCACCAGTCAGGAGATCCTTCTTTTATGAAACTTTTGAACTCTCTTTGAAGTGGATCTAATTTTTTCAATACGCCCTAATGTTCAGATCATCAGAGTAAACTTCAGATCCAATACCGAAATTCATCTTCGAACCGTCCGCTTAAACTGAAACAACTGGAATTTAAATTATGTGAGATATTCCACAACCCAACACGTTATTAAAGGGTTAGAATACTCTAAAATTTTCCAAAAATCGATACATTTTTTGTAACCTCAAAAATAATGTCTCAAAAAATTATGGGCGGGAAAATTTTCTAAGTATTTGGTTTTTGAATTTGAAGAATTAAGGTATTGCAAAATTATTCATTATTTTCTACTAATCAAAACTTCAAACGCGTTAATCTCAAAACTGCATGTTTTTTTTAAGTTTGCCGGAAGCTTAACTCAGACAGTTTTCAACCGATTCACTTGAAACTTTGAATATATCTTGAAAAATATATTTTGTATGGTATGTAAGATTTTTTTTATATTGAAGAGTTAATTTGTTATAAACAATATTCTGATGATTTTTTAGGAAATTTTTTAACTTTACATTTCAGAAGTGCGCCATTTGGAGGAAAATCAATTTATCAAAAATATCCTATGTACTTCTATAGCAGATATTATATACGAGTGTAATAAAAAAAAAAATTCATTGGCTTTTTATAATTCAAAAATTACAAAAGCTGTTTGTCCGACCGTGGACCCTGAAAAAATGGAGACGTCATCGCAGAAACGCAGCAATTTTGAAATTGATCGCTTCAAAAAATGTATTTTATACTTCTGCTGATATGTATAATAAACACCTTTTCTTGGAATCTCGATTTATTAAGTAGTATTTCCGATAAAAAGTCCAAAGAATGCATAGTATTCCGACGTCTAGAGTGGCCTAACCCCTTAAGTCACATTTAGTTCATTTAGTCACAGTTAATTTCAGTGGTCATTCGATTATCAATACTCTGGTAGTTCGAAAACCACGAAAATCGAGAACTCTAGTTAAAACACTGTTATTACCATAGGGTTTTTTCCCCAAAAACCAGACCCTTTAACCCTAACAGAACATTTTGCAGCAATTTCTTTACCAAGGATATCGAGTAAACATAATTTACAAATATTTTTTCAAAGGTAATCAATACTCGTAAAGGCGAAAAAATTGCAAAACGTCGCAAACACTAACCATCTAAACGAAACTGCCTAAATGCAGAGAGCAAAACGACACAAAGGATCATGGAACTTTCATATGAGCGCTACATATCAGTATTTGCCTCACTCAAAATGCAGTATAGTTAAATCATACAATTTTGCCGCAGATGAGTTATGTAAAAATTGTTATTTTCATTGAATTGATCCCTGTTTTGGTGTTTTAAATAGGAATAAAATAAATTTTATATTGCATTTTGAAACCACCATAGCTCATTGGTTTCACGAAGTTTAAATTGATTGTGGCTATCAAAACCATCACCTGAAAAGCTTTAGTATAAAAATCACATAATTTGTAACAAATTTCAGAAACAACATAAAATTTTGATTGTATTCTTAAAACTTATTCACATTTTTACTCTGGCTCCTCAAGTATTTACAAAGTTCCCCCATTTTTTAGATTACTTTAAAATGTACTTTTTAACTCGAAAATAAGTGGCAATATAATAAAGCACTTAATCCGCTCTAAATCTGGCTGCTTAAAATGCTTTCCCCAAGCTTATTTTTAATTAAAAGGCAAGGCCATGAAGGTTAAAATAAACCGCAATTTCTGCAATAAACTGCTAAGCTTTTAAACAGTCTCGCCGGTAAATTAAAGATGCTTCTTTAGTAAACTGCACAAAAATCAAGCTATAAAGATTTTAAAAAACACCATCTATTTAAATGCTATAAATTGTTGAAAAGGTTTCAACAAAATCCTAAGCATACTCAACATTTGAAACCAACAAGCAGCGACAGTTGACTTTTTTGCGAGTTCTTTTATGGTTGATGTTGTTGTTGTTGTAGTTACCCTTTAGCCAGGCAACTCATCAAAGTGCGCCAACATTTTTACCAATTTTGTTAATTATCCGGAATGGCGAATTTATGTTGGTGTCCAAAAGCATGCAATGTTTACTTTCCTGTTTGTATTTGTAAGAAAATACTTTGTTGTTGCTCATAGAAAAGGGTTGAGCAGAAGTATTTTTTTTTTTTTTTTGCAATGAAAATTAATGCAGAATCGTGTTTAGTGTAAATGGATGATGTTGCACGACACACAGTGGTGTAGTTAAAAAAAGTACACGGAGAGAAAAGATTTGAGAAAGACATGATCACCGCGATAATACTAATTTACCTACAAATTTTTTTGATTCCTGCAAACATAAATTTTAGCTGTAATAAACCCATAATTTACTAATGATGTTATCAAAAATAATATTATTGCTCAAAACATACTACATATTACTAAAATTTTAGGCATATTATGATTTCATCAACTATTAGTTGTAATAAAAATGTTGTGATAATACCAATCATAATAAATATCATCGTTATATATATATAAATCGATGTTGTTTCTTAAAGTGAATTGCTTCTTAATGTAGTAATTTTTTCCGCGGTGCGGTGAGGTGTTTTATAAATTATCACAAATAATTTTTATACTTAATTAATTTATCTCATTCGTATTTAAAAGTGCTTGTAAAGCTAGTATGAAACACGTGAATCGTCTTTTCATAGTTCTTTGGAGCGGTTTCAACTGGGGAAAACGTTTTTCAAAGACTAAAAGTTTTTAATTGTTCAAAGTTAAGATGAAAGGTTTTAAAGTCCTAAGTGTGTGGTTGAGCATTTTTTTAATATTTTTTGTAGAAGTTGAAATGCTTGAAGCTCGAAAATTCGATGAATTTCAATTTATCCATGTATTTTATATATTGCAAGATTTCAAAATAATCTGGATTTTTTTTATTCCTACAGTAAAAGCCGTCGTTCATGACTCCATGAAAGACATGATTGCCTTCAAAATAGTATGGTTTCCCTAATAAAAGTAATATTATTGCAGCAATAAAGAGAAAGTTGTTGCAATTATATTATGGTTTTTACAAAAGTTGGTTTTTGCTCTCTGAAATACATTTTCTTCACATCATTGTTGTCGAAGTCATGTTATTTTCCGTTTAACCCATTAGAACATTATTGTTTCAATAATTTTTTGATCTTTTCTATATAAGAAATTAACTACAAAAATGATTTCTTCAAAAACAGTATGATTCCTACAAATATTTATTTCTTCAAAATAGTTATTGCAATCGTTTTATTTCTCTGCAATAAGCTTTTTTTTCGCACAACATTTGTTGTCAGAGTCATGTAATGGTCTGTCCAACTAGGTACTATTTTAAACTATTAATGTGCCAATCATTTTATGCTCTTTATAATAAAAATTGATCCGAAAAAATTATTGTTTCAATAATTTATTGGTTTATTAAAAAAATGTATGCTATGAAAATAGTTGTTGCAATCATTTTATTTCCGCTCCAATAAAGAGCATTATTGCCATATTCAACTTATGATCATTCCAATAAGATATGTTTTGATGAACATGATTGTAACAATCATCGCATGTTTCAACAAAAAAAAAATACTTTGCTGGAACATGATGGTCGCAAGCATTGAATGTTTGTAAACATAATAGTAGCAATCATAAACTCACTCATACTATGATCCTCTCAAAACATGATTGTTGTAACTACGTTTTTTCCCTGCGTTTAGTGTTTTTTGAGAAAAGTATGTAGCTTTTGATATAGGTATATTATCTGTAAAAGCAGTATTGCCAAATGGTCCGATAAATCGGAATTGTTACGATTTTCAGAATTAAATCCGGTAATCCAATATTTGGCCAAAATGCTTCAAAATGTTACTACAGCAAAAAAATGATCCTACATCAGATTTAACATATATAATAAACAAAAAAAAACTGGAAGTACACCGAGAAAAAAGCTTGTGTTAAATTGAAAAAAAAAACCTAGTATAATTTATAAGATGGCTTTGGCAGTTTTCAGCCGTCCAAGTACTTTATCAAAACGCCTAAGTTTTACATGTGGACTTGCCAACTTTTATTATGTGATAAATTAACCAAGTATTTGGTAATTTTTCATAGACTACTTTAAAAAAAAATTGAATTTCAAACATATAACTTTTTTTTGGGTTTTGTTTGACTAAAATCGGCAACAACACAATTTTTTCTTTTATCAACACCGTTCTTTTCCTGGAAATTAATGACTTCTCGGCTTTTCTTGCCGATTGACATCTATTATAACAAAAACATTAAATAAAATGAAATTAAGTATCAAATACAAAAATTTTACCTTCGCATGCCGTTGAGATTCGAACCCACACCAACCCAATACAACCGTGTATGAAGACACTACGCTACGCATTGAGCCAAACTCCTTCGTTACGTGGAGTGATTTATTCAATATTAATTACAACTGAAGCTATGTTGCAGCATAACACAATAATCTATTAAAAGATTTTTTTTATATGGCTATCAACAGAATACTGCGACATACTGCATCTGTTAATACAGCAGCCGTTAACATCTGTGAATCAAATATTGTTTTTTGGTAGGGTATCGAAGTATGTGCTTCCAAAGCAATGTATTTAACAATAAATTGCTTAGGTGAATACGCATAAGTTTAAAATTCCCATACAATTCTCTTCACCCAAGCCGACTTAGGTGATTTTCCTATAGCATTTTTTCTCGGTGTACATAGCTTTAAAACATTAGGTCTGTTCACGTCTCTATTAACAGAAATAACTGCTTTTTGTCATAAGATGAGCTATTAAAGTGAAAATACTAGTGGTCTGAAAGTTCATAATGCCACTCCACATTTATCTGTGACCGGTGTGACCGGTTTTGAAATTATATGCGAGAAATAAGTGTGAAATTTGAAAGTAGCGTGACAACAAAGCTAACTAGGTGGAATAGAACAAATCTCCTCACTTTCCAAGTACGACCCTTTTTTAACTAAATTGAATGGCTTAGTATTGAATTAGTTTATCCCTTAGCGTCAATTTGGATCTTACAATTGATCATAAGAAGCTCGGTCAAAGTCCTTTCAAGAGCTGAAATGACCATTTCGTTTTGTTTTTTTTTTTATCCCTTAGCGTCTGATATGTTTAATTTCTAAAAGTTACACTCAAAACTTTGCCATGCGCTTTATCAAAAATTAAGATCTCTCTTCACCACATTATTTCACCACTTTTCCATAAGAATGACTGTTTAAACAATTACGTACTTATTCATGCCTAAAAGTATTCGAGCTTATTTTGACTCATTAAAAACTACTCAAATACTTAAAACATTCTTGAAATTTATTATTAAGCCAACAAATGTACTAAAGCTATATAATCCCAATTTAAGAATTATCTCAAACTATGCAATACTTTTTTTTTAAATATCTTCTCTAAGCTAGCAAGCTTCAAAATCACGCGCTTCAATTTCATTTCCGTTTCGTTGCACATTCTTACTCACTAAATTAACTAACCGCTCTGAACTTTGTAATCCTGTAACCTTCACTACCTACACTTCCTCCAACCTTGCTACCACCAACAACGCTTCACCTCATTCACCAACTTGCCTTATCCGCTGCTTAAACCACAAAATCCGATCATTAAACTTATTCACCCTGAAATTGGTGAAGGTAATAAAAGTTTTGTTGTTGGCTCAGTGGGCCTGCGGCGCATAATATAGAGCCACGTTTTACACTTAAAGCGACAACAAAGTTTACTCCTTGCTTACATATATAAGAATGACAAAAACAACAAGAGTCCCAACAATTGCACACAAATCGTCCAGCTAACTAAATGTCACTATTTTGACTTTACCAAGCTAAAATAAACGACCGGATTCTGAGCTCACCGCCTTACCTCATCAAAAGCCTTAACTTAAGCGCCAGCAAACGTGGCTGCAACTACTGCCGCTTCTGCTGCTGCTGCTACTATCGTTTCTTTGTCTCTTCTTCTTGGTTCACTGCGGCTTTCTTTATTAAGAAAATCACGTAAAAGTGTTGCCAGCATTAAAAGTTTCTTGCACACTATAGTGAGTGGTGTGAGCGCATTTTATAATTGCTTTTGTTTTGTTAGACTTGTTAGTTAGTTAGTTGGAGGCGTTGAAATCTCTGTAAGCTCGGAAGACCCCGCATTTTCATCAACGCGCTTGACAATTTTCTGCAACAATTGTTGACAGCGTTTATTACAAGTTAGCTGAAATGGTGGAGCTGTAAATTCGTCAATCAAATTTCTTGCAAATATTATGTGTAATTTATTAAATAGAAAAAAAAAGTCATTTGTAAACGTTTTTTATTTCTTTCAAAAATGTTTTTATGTAAATTCGAAATTTTAGAACTTTTGAGGCATTAAAATATAAGGAATAAAATCCTAGATCCCAATCATGCTTCGAAAAATACACTGACCAAATTAGCCATAGAAAATACTATTCATACTTTATAAAGTAATAAAAAATGAAGTTGAAATGACAGTTTGTTCCAGAAATTCAATAAATGTACTGAACTCTCAAGAAAAGCATAATGCGAAAAGTAAAATTGTGATAGAGTACTGGAAAGTTCTCTGATACATATTTTGTTGAGGAAAATATTCAATTATTACAGTGCACCGAATTACAAATTATTGTGTACAAATTATGCTGCAATGATTTTTTAGTGATTCATAAATATATTTTGCTTCCAATTATTTTTACGTGAGCAATAACTCTGTTTTGCTGAAGATTACTGATCACTGATAAGTTGGTTTAGCAATCAACGAAATAGCTGCCTAGTCTGCTGGTGGTTTGTTCTGTAAAGATCCTTGTTGGTCTAGCGACCGTTACTTTATTAATATTTTGTCAAAAAGCTCATAAATTTTATTCTTAAATATTTATCTAATATATAAAAATCTTGTGTCACAATGTTCTCCGACAACTTCTCCGAAACGGCTCGACCGATTTTAAAGAAACTTTTTTATAAATTTGGTAGGTATGAGAATAGGTTGTAAAGTACTTTTCACCCTCATATGCAAAACGGGCGTGGCTTCGCCCATACAAGTTACATTTTCGATACAGAATATCTATAGCAGTAAAAGCCGCAGAACATTGAAATTCAGAATGGTGTTACCACTTAGTGATGTCCTTTTAATGGAAAACTTGGATGAGCATTGGGCAAAGGGGTGTGGCACCGCCCATTCAAACAAAATTTTTTATATCGAATAGCTATGGAAGTAAAAAACACACAACACTGAAACTCGGAATGGAGTTACCACTTGGTGATTTCTTTGTAATAGAACACTTGCACGGGCATTAGACAAGCGGGTGTGACTCCGCCCATATAAGCCAAAGTTTTGATATAGTATAGCTATGGAAGTACAAGCCACAAAACATTGAAATTCAGAATTGAGTTACCAATTGGTGATGTCGTTTTAATAGAAAACTTTTCCACCGCTTTTTCCATTACCTCTTTTATGCTGCTGAAACGCGTTTCTCGAAGCGGTTTTTTGACTCGATTGAACAGGAAAAAAATCACACGGAGCCAGGTCAGGTGAATTTGCTGGCTGCTGGATGGTTATCGTGTTGTTTTTGGCCAAAACGTCTCAGCGACACGTCTCAAGCCCAATTCATTCTTCAAAATGTTCTGAATGGATCCAATTGAAATGCCGACGTCCTGTGCTATCTCTCTAATCGTCAATTTGCGATTTTTGACCAACATTTCTTTGATTTTTTCAACGTTTTCTTCGGTAGTCGAACACGATGGCCGCCCGTTAAGAGGGTCGTCTTCTACTTCGTCTTGGCCACTCACAAATCGGTTAAACCACTTATTTGCCTTCTGATACGATAGAACAGAGTCACCGTAACATTTCACCAACATTTTACTCGTATCGGCGCAGTTGAAACTATTTTTCAAACAAAATTTGATACAAACTCGTTGCTCAATTTTTTCTTCCATCTTAAAAATCGAACACACGAAAAAAGTTGTTGTAAATAAAACACTGGCACTTTAACGAATGTCAACGAGAGACGCTGATATTTGGCAGCCTTGTCATAGACACATGTGGCAACCTATTAAAAAAAAATGTTCGAATCGGACAGTTAAGTCCGGTTCACAGTGAATGAACCTTTCTTTTTGAACAAGGTGGTATGCCAAATTTTTGATATCGCATAGCTTTCGAAAGTAAAAATCACAGAATATTGAAACTCAGAATGAATTTTCTCACTTTTTGGTGATGACCTGCTACCGTCCAGCAGAAAACTCGCTCAGGTCTCTAGTAGTTAGACTGGAATTCAGGATTGAAATTCTAAACATATTCATGCCTCCATTATTCAGTTTCGATTTCAAGGCGAAATTAATATATAATTCAGTATTCCTCTTTACACACCTGTATTCTAACCTGAAATTAAACAAAAAATCAGTACTTTTTATTTCAGGCCAGATTTCATATCAGAGTTTGAAATAAAAATTGAAATTCAGACCAGAAATCATAGATGAACATTTAAAAAAAGTTATACTATTTTTCGTGGCTGCCGTGGCGTAGTGGGTAGGGTGTGTGACTTACGCCAGAGAACCCAGGTTCGAGTCCTCCATCTGACACAGAAAATTTGTTCAATTGAATTAATTTTTCTGTTCGGCCGTCACCTCTCTGCAGACAATAGCAAACGTATAGTAAACGCAGAGTAAAAAAAACTGCCATGAAAAGTTTATTAAGAACATAGGCCGTTCGGAGTCGGCAGAAAACATGTAGGCCCAGTTTTCAATCATTTGTGTTCAAACATTTCACAACGCACACAACACAATTGATCATAAGAAGCTCGGTCAAATTCCATTCAAGGGCTGAGATGGCCATTTCGTTTTTTTTTTTTTATACTATTTTTCAGGTCTGAAGAGGAGGGCACTTGCATGAAAAAATTAGAGCTGTTTTCAAGGAAAGTTCAGGCCTCGGTCATGCCTGTCAGGCCGCCAATATTATTTGAATTTAGATATAGGATCCAATAAATTTGATCTACTTTAAAATAAAAAAAAAACAAGGCAATTCATAAAGTAGTTCTTGAGATAATGTGGAGACCCGTTAAGAAAACATAATTTTTCAGAAAACGCGTTTTAAGATTTGGTTAACGATTTTTCATGTTATTAGCTTTCCGTTATTTCAACGCCACATCGCATTAAGCGTAATTTTGTGGTGCCTGCGGTAACTATTCTTACCACAGTATGGTAGGGAATACAGGCGTGCATTTCAAAAAAATTGATGTTAGATACTCATTTTTTGTGAGATACTCTTGATGAGATACTCACAATATTCGTGAAAAAATTGGGTTCCTTTCTTATGCTATAACTTTTTTATGCAATCGTTATTGGCCAAACCGCTTTGAAAAAATATGCTACGTATCAGAAGCTATCGAAAAGTGGAAAAAACAGTTGAGTTTCCTGGTCGAGTTTCATGAGAACTTCCCCTTAACCAATTTCTTATTGCACTGTGTTATCAAAGCTTATATGATAAATATTATCTCTTTTCTATAGCCAGATTTTTCTATAGGGTGGTGCTGGTTCCTAAAGTCCTGAAATATACATATAAGCAATGTATAAATTAAGACATCATAGTTAATTTGTCGTTGGAAAATTAAAAAAAAAACAATGTGTAAATGGTGAATCTAAAAAGCTTACATGTATTCATTTTTTCATAGCAAATTTGTGTATGCATTTTTATGTCTGAAAATATAGCGAAAATATTATTTCATTTTTGGATTAAAAATAAAATCGCACTAAGGACTGATTTCTTCAACTTCATCAAACAAACTGAAAATGGAAAAAATAAAAATTTAATATGCGATCCAACAAGTAACACTTTTTTGAACGTCCAAACAATCCAGCATGTGCGACCACTATACAATTATCCACACGGTTAAAAATCTTTGAATAAATTTTAGTAAATCCTGTACTGCAATACCCGATGTGGACTTAAAACCTTATTAAAAATTGTATTCGATTTTAAACCTTAGCGTACTAAAAACGAAATTGGTTTTGTTTACACAATTTTTTTTTTTATACTATAATTTTTAAACTAACTCCTATTGTAGGTTTCGAACTCACGTCATCATTGAAATGAAAGTAGTAAACGTTGCTTGTGCTCCATAATCAAATAAAAAATGTTTCACAAAAATTGTATTACGTATATAAAGCTTTGTTAACCGAAGAAGTAACTCTGAATCATAAGTCTTTTGAATCTTAACAATCTGAAAATTAAGACGGAAAGTATTAAAATATATAATACATATTGTATTAAATCTAATATCATGGCTATCTTAATTCAAAATCTATTCCAATTGTACTAGTTCTTGAAACCGATCTTATTACTATTTAGTTATTTTGTATTAAATTTTAAATCGTAGGTACTAAAGTTCAAATTTTATGCCAACTTTATTAAATTGAAAAATTTAACAACTTGACAACAACTCTTCAACAACAACTTCAACTTGAAAAATTTCTAGTATTTTGAAAAGTACTAATTTTAATAAAAAAAGGTTTAAAAACTAAATTATTGCAACCATTGGTTTAAAAATTACTCCAAGATTTTTAACCGTGCAGGTAGTAGTGACAGTGCGATTGGCGAACATAGCTTGTCCAAAACAATATCAATAAACAATTGATAACACACTGTTTTTATTTATTAATTTACCTCTAAATATTTTATATTATGTCACATTTAAAAGGCAATACAAGGCTAACTGTGGAAGTAAATTTAAAACTTTTGCTCTTAGCTATTTCACAATTTGTATACAAATTAAAAAAAGAGTGAATTTCAAAGATTCAGTTTTGAGAGCAGTACAAATTTTGAATAAAAGTTCTTTAGGTAATAGTTTGGTGTCCTTCATAAAGTGTTTCCCTAATCTAATCGACGAAAAAGATATCGATTGCCTAGAAAGGGAATGAAGTCTTTGGATAGAGCAACACTGTTCAGTAGAACTGAAAAAAAGTTTTAACTCCAAGCATACTTGATTGTAGATGAGGATGACGTTAAATGATATTAATTGAATAAAAATAAAGAAAAAATACAAAAGGATAAGTCTACCTTTTAAAAAAATGTTTACACATGATTATTTCTGAAGACGACAATACGTATGATGATGAGCTTTTTTTCACTCTCATAGGTACAGGAAGAGGCAAATATGAACAATAAAACACTTCAAAGATATTAAAATGACCTTAATAAAATTATTTTATGATACAAATTAGTTGAGAGTTCACTAAAAAATACATCACTTAAACACATAACGCAGACACCACAAAATAAAAAAATTGGATCAAAGATTTAGGGTGGGGTCGGAACACACTGGGCCTCCCTGGCTACCCCCATGGCTGCATGTGTTGCTCAACGTCATCCAACTTTGTAGGTGTACCGAACTCAGACATTGTTGCGTATACACGCAAAAAAAAACGTGTATCGCCAGTTTGCAGCAAACGAATATCGTTTGTCGTGCTTGAAAACGTTTTTTGCAAACCTTTCAACAGGTACAAGAAACGGAAACAAGGAAATGACTGAAGGACATTAATCTTGTTTGTCATAAGTGAGGACGATTTTTCAATTGAGGCATATTAAAAATATTGTCTGTTGCAAATTTAAACTTCGTTTGTAGAAAACGAACTTCTTTTCTAATAAGCGAACATTAAATATTAAAAAGTATTTTTCGCCTAAAAAGGCAATACAAAATTGTAAGAAAATTCGACGCTGATTTTATTTACTGATTTCAAGTCAAATAAGGTTTTCGTTGTTGTCGACTTTCGTTAAGGGCAAATGTTAAAGTTTTGACATAACAAAATTCTGAAACACTGGCAAAACGAGCTTCTGTTCGTGACAAATGTTAAACTTTTGACATAAACGAAAAAAGCTGTGTACCTGTACTTCAACACAATTGAGTTCCACGCAGCAGCATTAGCAGAACTAGGCGAATATTATCCGACTGGTAATATAATTGAAGGTGGTGCAACAGGTTAGGCAGATCGCGCAGTAAACCAAACGTTGACGGGGTCGAGGTTCGAGTCCCAATAATGGAAGTAAGAAAGTTTCAATTTTTTTCAAATCATATGAAATTTATGTGTTAAGAAAATGTTTAAATAAAATAAAAATTTAATTTTAAATCTAAAAGAAATAGTTCCAGCTCCAATTAAACGAACGAATTGCGTTGCATTGCGTTTCGTTATTCTTACGTTATTTTTTTTTTTTTTGATATTTTGAACTGAATATTCGTTTGCGGTAACTACAGCTCGCAGACGAAGTATAATTGGCAAATATTTCAGTGTTGTTAAACGAAAACTTTCTTTGCGTGTAAGCAATGCCTTCTCGGGCTATCGAACGAAGCTTTATAATCGACAAAGAAATGATGGGTGTCAAGTTGATTTTCATGGTTTTTTCCAGGATTTGTCTTAGTGTGAAAATCTGGTCTGTGGTGGATTTGCCGGTTCGAAAGCCACACTGATAAGGTTCAATCAATGTTTTTGTAATAGACTTTACAAAGTACGATTGGGAGAAATTTATATATGACGGAAATAAGACTGATGCCTCAATAGGCTAAATCGACTCAAGTGGTAATTCTAATCAAAAATAAATAAACTTTTCTTTACCTGCCACTCCTCCTTATGGACGTTACAAACAGAGTCACAGAGTAAACGTGGAGTCTCCACATACTTTGCCACCTCTAACAAAAAATGTTGAGACAAGGCAGTCTGTCACAGTTTTTGATTAAAAATATGTCCATAATCCTAGTACAAATCTGTTTTCTTAATTACTCAACCGCATTTCAAGTGTCACTTACATTTCTACTCCGAATAAATTTTTGAATTTAACTTTCAAAACATTCCTATAAATGTATGTATGTATGCATATAAAAAACCAATGCCAGCTATCTCTTAAAACTTTAAAGCTCGACCACAATCTGCTTTTAAAATTGTCAATACAATCATAATAACTGCATTACAAGAGCTTACAAGCTATTCTTATTATTACTCTTGCAAACCATTCTGCCTTTCTTTGCACTCTGCTGACTACCATAACAACCACAACTACCTATCTAAGCCAAATAAATAACTTGGTCGAGGGCAGGTAACAACCAGATAATGGCCTTGTTAAGTGCTTTAAACTTTTCTTCTTCATCTGCTTATTCTATGCTACTGATTCTTCTATTTCGGATGCTACAACAACAAAAACAACTAATGCTGTTATCAAAGATTGATAATGTTCAAAATTTTCAAACTCGACTGTGCTAACTTTCTCTTTCGGTCACTTTATATTATTTCTATAAAACTGACAGTCGTCTATTCGACTATGTGTCTGTATGTTTAACTGCATATCTGTTTGTTTGTATATATATATGAATATGTATGTGTTTAAATGCTTACACTACGAATTATTTTCGTTAAAGTTTAAATGCACTGACCGGAAATTTATTTACTGTCCTTGCCGAAGAATGTAATTCAAAGTAAAAATATTTCGTAAATCTTTTAACACACTCACACACACACACACACTGGAATTGCTGCCAACAATTTTCTGCACTTACCTTCAGACAAACATGAAGACTTCTAATAGATTTTTGTTATTGTCGTGCTTTAATATATATTTTTATAATTGCCAAAATTTCTTGTTATAATAGAAAACAATCAAATTTGGATCCAATGTGGGTAAACAAGGAAAAAAAAACTTTCTTTTGAAGTATTGAAAGCTTAAACAAACTCATGGCATTCACTTTGAAATATTAAAAAATAATATAAAATAAAAGAGTATTGCAATCAATGAAAATAAAAGAAATCAGAACAATTTCTTCAATTCTTTACAATTTATAATGAGAGAGAGACCACGGTTAAATAAATGGCTCCTTCAAAGATTATATTGTAAGATAAAGAAATGTTTTGTTGGAAAATAAATCGAATTTTTAATTGCTACAATAATTTCTACATTAAGTGATGGAAAATATTTTCAAAAAAAATTTATCATACAAGATTTTGACCCATAGCGCTGGGCCCAAACAAAGGAGAGGCAAAAATTAATCAGTAGTCGAATATTTATATTTTTGCCTTCTCGTCGTTGAACGCTTAGTTCATTGACGAAAAAAGTGAATTTCGAGTTTTGATAAAGCATTGCTTTTTGATGAAAAAAAATTCAGTGGAAACCAAACAATGGCTTGATAAATATTATCCGGACTCTGCTCCATCGAGACAAATGGTAGAAAAGTGGATTGCTGAATTTAAAAGTGGTCGTACGAGCACAAATGATGCAGAGCGCAATGAACGCCCAAATCAGACTGTTATTCCACAAAACATCAAAAAAATCCACAAATTGATTATGAACGATAGCAAATTGAAGGTGCACGAGCCAGCTGATATTGTAAAGATATCAGAAGGAAGTGTTTTCACCATTTGAAACGAACATTTGGGTATGCGAAAGCTCTGTGCAAAGTTGGTGCCGCGTGAGCTCACAGTCGACCAAAAACAGCAACGAATTGGTGCTTCAGAGGAGTTTTTGGCGCTGTTAAACCACAATAAAATCGGATTCTATCGTCGATATGTGACAATGGATGAAACATGGCTTCACTAATACACTCCAGAATCCAAAAGACAGTCAGCTGAGTGGACAGCAGTCGACGAATCCAAAGCGATCAAAGACCCAGCAGTCGGCTTGTAAGGTGATGGCGTCTGTTTTTTGAGATGCGAAAGGAATAATATTCATCGACTATCTCCAAGAAGGAACCACCATCAACAGCGACTATTACTGTGCACTTTTGGATCGATTGAAGTCTGAAATCACCAAGAAACGGCCACATTTGCAAAAGAAAAGAGTGTTGTTTCACCAAGACAATGCACCATGTCACAAATCGATGAAAAAATGGCAAAATTTAATGAATTGGGCTTCGAATTGCTTACCCACCCACCGTATTCTCTAGATTTAGCCCCAGCAACTTTTTCCTGTTTTCAGATCTCAAGAGAATGCTTGCTGGAAAGAAATTTAAGTCCAATGAAGAAGTAAACGCTGAAACTGAGGCCTATTTTGAGGAGAAAGAGAAATCGTACTATAAAAATGGAATCGAAAAGTTGGAAAATCGCTATACTCGTTGTATCGCTCTCGAAAGCAACTATGTTGAATAATATAATCGAGTTTTATCAACATTTTGTTTTTTTCTTACTTATCCTACGAACTTATTGAATGACCTGTTATGTTAACAGGTGACAGAGATATTTGATATCGTTACTACTTTTAAGAGATCTCATGATGCTAAAAATCTTTGAAACTCTTGAAAATCTGAAACCATTAAAGATTACATGAGTTGTCATATAATGTGAGAAAATAATATTATTTTTTTAAAATTTGCAATTATGAATGGCATAATTACTGTTTATTTGATCCGTCTCAATTTATTATTTTGAGTAAGCATTTGTTAAAAAATTTTTTAAGTTCTTTTATATCTCGTAACTTAACTTTATGTTCCCCAGAATTCGGCTTAAGTCCAGAAAGTTATTCTCGTACTCGTAACAGATATCGTAAAATGCAAGCGTCGTTAAATTTTTGTGAGCCAATTTTATTTATTATATTATTTAAATGACCAAATTTAAGGAACTTTTTTTAGGTTCAAAGTATGCAATTGTTAAAAAAGTTTTTGTTTAACAATTTTGTGCACAAAAATAAATACAAAAAAAGCACAGCATATGAAATAACACAGGCTTACATGGTTTTAAACCAGAGAAGTCTAGAGAACCAGAGAAGAAGAAGAGAACCAGGAAAGTGGTTCCCAATGTATTTTCGTGTGCTGCATTCAAATGCACAGTCTTTTTTTTTATCAGGTCCAGCTTTGGGGGATATGGTAAAAAATATGGTAAACGGTTATTTTTCTGGACCATATCTTTTAAACGCATCGGCCGATTTCAATCACCTTTAAAGGGTTTTAATAAGTAATATTAGGTCTAACCATTTGCTTTCATTTATTGTGATGATTTTATTAGCATTCCTACAAGAATGGCTCTTTTAAATGCAACGATTTAGAATGTTCTAAAATAGACAGTACAAATATCAGTTGGAATAACAAAAACTTAAAAAGAATAATAGCGTAGTGGGTAGAGTGTTTGGCTCATACGCCAGAGAACCCAGGTTCGAATCCCCCATCTGACACTGAAAGTTTTTTCAATTGAATAAATTTTTCTGTTCGGCCGTCACCTCTCTGCAGTCAATGGCAAACCTCAGAGAGTAAAAATTGCCATGAAAAGCTTCTTGAGAACATAAGCCGTTCGGAGTCGGCATAAAACTTGTAGGTCCAGTTCTCGATCATTTGTGTTCAAACAATTTCACAACACGCACAACACAATTGATCATAAGAAACTCGGTCAAAGTCCTTTCAAGGACTGAAATGGCCATTTCGTGTTTTTCCGTTTCCAGACGCTTTGTGATTTTCTCGAAGAATCTAAAGTGAATTTAGACATAGAAATCCGTGATGGTATAAAACACATCTATCCAGTTTACAGCAATCACTGAGTGATTACCAGAGAGAATTAAAATGCATATTTGCATATTGCATATGATTTTACATATTTGAAGCTTCATGGCATATTAAGGCTATAATTGCATATAAAAGCATATTTTGGTCTGTTTTTTGCCAACATGCAACACTGATTGTATATGTATTACAGTACATTTTCGTGTTGCTTTCTTTCGAGATACAAAGAGAAGGCAATATGTGATATCTGCTGTTAAAGAATTTCATGTCCGTTCCCGCCTTGTAAAAGCATGCCACTGATGCTTTGGTGTCCAAAACAAATGAGAAATATATATGGTAAATATAATGATAAATTTTTACTTTCGAGAACTTAAAAAATCACCTGATCATTTATTGTAACCAGAACTTGATGGATTAATAAAATGCATTTATATGAGAATTGTCTATGTTTTTAAATGCGAATATGAAGGTTAGCAATAAAGAGCTGCACAAGCATGCTTGTTAGAGCGAACAAGACATTCGCTTTGATTTCACTGCTTGCGTTGTCTTGCTGTGCACATGCAAATCGTGTTCAAGTCTTGTAAGCAACCGAAGTTGTGCTTTACACGAAGTGCTTGATCGTTTGTTCCATCAACAAACACTGTCATAGCAAGCACTGTTCCCATTTGCGCGCATGTCTTGCAAGCACTAGTACAATGCAGCGAGTACTTAGAGCCACATTCGTTCATTGCGTGCTGTTGCTCTGATCTCTTTTGTTTCATGCATAGTATTTTCTGTACATTATTATATAATTGCAGAATAAACATGAGTTTTAAAACTTACTATGAGATTTGGCCATTGTAAATAATAGAATATTTTTTTTTTAATAAAAATCAAGGAATAAAAATAAAAGAAAAACTAGTAAGGAATGGAGCTTCGGCAGGGTACCGAAGCTAAAATACCCCCCGCGGACGTACTGAAGTATATTTGAAGTCTTTAGACGTCTATAAAATTTTTATGTATAATCTGCAAAAATATGTGGGTCATTCGCTTAATTTAATTGTACCCCTAGCTGCCACATAGAGTAATTTGTAAACAAAGTAAAATGCCGCACCCACTTTTCTAGTATAAAGACCCAACATTTCTCCGTAGAATATTTGTATGGGTTGGATAAACGATGTGGGCGAAACTTAGGTACATACAGACACGCTGCCATCCAGTTTAATATATTTACGGAGTTTTTTAATTTTGATGACGTCACTTTGTATTGAAGGTAGGCGTGGTTTTCATCCGATTTTGCCAAATATCCAAAGTGGCTTGTGTTAAATATCAACGTTTGTACGCAAAATTTCAAGACATTTCTGTAATTTTTGCAGATTTTTATGCGATTTAACGTTTTCAATAAAGCCACTTTGCATGGGAGGTGCAAGAGATTTTACGTTTAAAATAAAGCCACTTTGTTTGGGAAGTGGGCGGGGTTTTCATCCGATTTTGCCATATATCAAAGAGATGGCTTATATTAAATATCAAAGATTATGTGCAAAATTTTAAGACATTTCTTTAATTTTTGTGGATTTTTAAGCAGCAAAGAGAAGCCGAGAGAAGCCATTAATTTCATGAAGCCATGTACTTAAAATCAAGTATCTAACATTCTGCATCTTTGCCGTAACGAATAAAAGTCTTTGCGCCAAAGTACATTTTCTTTACTTTTACGACTTTTTCAAGCTTTTTCATGCCACAAGAATTTAAGTTTTTGATTCAAAGTATATTGTTTTTGGGAATCTAGCAATCTTTGTGTCTTTGCCGTAACGATGTTTTCTCTTTGGGCACAATCTAACCAATAAAAGTCTTTGGGGCAAAGTGCATTTTCTTTAGCTTTAAGATTTTTTTCTTTAGAGGGTGTAGAAGTTTTTACAGTTATTCTAAATCATCCTCAAATTGTCGCACAGTGTAATACGCAAATTAATTAATTAAGCACTTATGCAAAAAAGCATAGAACACGTTATATTATTATAGGTTTTATTATTATTGAAATAACATGGAAATTTCACGTTGTTCTATTGTGTTTGACTAACAATTTTATGAAAAATTTGGTCATGTAAGCAGAGCTAAACACATATGAAAGCTTTTCTGTCGTTAAGAACCATTGGTTGTACACGTTGTAACTTGGATGTTCGACAATTGTGAAAATTGTTGTTAGTTTTAGTATTTCTATAACTCTTTGATGTTCGCTTTGAACGTATATATTCGTATTATACTCGTAAAACCTATTTTCGTCGCTGCTTTAGAGTAAGAATTCACACTTCAACTGAGCAAAAAAAAAAAAAGCGTTTTTTGAAGCTGCTACACTTGTTGAAGGTGTTTCAAATGCCTTTTTTACCTTTGCTCGATTTAATCATAGCTTTGGTTATCTTTTCCGATTTGTCATCCGTTCGTTTTATTAGGTGAATTTTTTTATTGATAAAATTGAAAATTTTTAAAACCGAATTCAAAAAATTTTTTGGGCGTAACGCACAAATATTTGACCCCCTCCCCCTCAAAGTGTTACGTTCTTTATGAACAGCTCTTTATTATCTTTTTTAGTTTTGAAAATATTGGACTTCGAAGATCAAAAATTTTAAAAATTTCACATTATATGCTTATTTGTAACCCTGTAACTTTTTATCTTTCCATGTAATTAAAAAATTAAAATATATTGTCGGATGGACAATCTTTGCAGTTCAAGTAAACATTTTACTAGTTGCTAATGCCATTAATACACCCAGAGAAAAAATCGTAAAACCAAAGAAAATGCACTTTTCCACAAAGACTTTTATTGCTTAGATTGTGCCCAAAGGCAAAACATCGTTACGACAAAGACACAAAGATTGTTTGATTCCCAAGCACAATATACTTTGAATCAAAAACTTAAATTCTTATGGCAAAGACGTTGTTACGTCTTTAAAAAGGCACGGAAAAGTCGTAAAAATAAAGGAAATGTGCTTTGGCACAAAGACTTTTATTCGTTACGGCAAAGACCTAGGTCCTTGAATTTAAGTACATTGGCTTCATGAAATTAATGGCTTCTTTCGACTTCTCTTTACTGCTGGCACTTATTATAACAAGAACGTTAAATTAAATTAAATCAAATTAAATTAAATATCAAATATAAAATGTTACCTTATCCTACCGTGGGGATTTGAACCCACACCCACCGATACCACCGATACCACCGATTCAGAAGTCACTACACTACGCACCGAGCCAAACGCCTTTGTTACGCAGATTGATTGATTCAATATTAATGAGAACTAAAGCTATGCTGCAGCATAACACAATAATCTATGCATCGATTTTGTTTGTATAGCTATCAAAAGAATACTGTGGCATACTGCATCTGTTAATACAGCATCTGTTAACATAGCTGCAGTTATGTCAGCAAACAGTAGCAAGGCTGTTTGGATCAGTGGGTAGAGCGATGGACTGGCACCAAAAATTCCAAGTTCAATTCCGCAAGGCGGGAAAGGAATTTTTTTGTTCTTTTTTGATTTCTTTTTGTTGATGAAGTATAATTAAATTTACTGGTGCGAATATTAACGTGTGTTTTTTTACAATTACAATTCAATGTTGGCACCCGCACACGATTTTCTTATTCTTTGTATGTATACAGATATGATTTTGAAGAACCCATTCCTTAAAGTAACAGACTTTGTCTTTGAAACAATGAAGCTTATTCTCAAAAAAACAAAGAAAAGTTGTTGATTTTACATACTTTTTTCAATTCCTTGTTAATGAAGAATTAAATCGTTATAGTAAATATTTTATATTGACGGCCAAGAAAGTTTCATTGATTTAGCTTCAAAGAACTTCAGTCGTTTGTTTCAATGATGCAGCACTTGCATAGTTAAAGGATAAATCATATTGCAACGATTTTTTCATTGTGGTAAAGATATTTTGGTTACAGTTTTACAAGAACTTTTTTAGGAGTTGTTTTGAAAAAACTGCATTTTTATTATATTTATCCTAACAAAATTTGACCTTTTGGCGCGCGATAACTAACAAGCAATGGCTCTGTGGAAGTGAGTTCGATGCGAGATTTGTGGAAAACACGGTTCGTATCTCTGCTATTTCTAATAATGTTTTAATTTATCAATTTACAATGGCAATAACATTGCATATGATCCAATTAAGTCACTATTTGTTTCACTCTTTCTTGCGTACGGTTTCTGGAAAAAACAGAAAAAAGTTAATGTCATTTCGTAGCAATTCTTATAGTTCGTTTTTTCCATGTAGATAGAACAAGTTTCATTGAAAAATACACGGAAAATTTTTGAATAATTATTCTCAAAAACATATGCAAAAAAGTTATTTTATTTCTTAAATCTACAAAATCATCTTTAATTCATCTTTAATTGATAAATCGATGTTTTTGTTTTCTGTTAAACTTATAAGATAACTTTTAGGTTTTGGAATCGATTTGTATAAAATACTTCATACCAATTTTTTAAAACTATAGTTTATTTCGCAAGAGTAATTTTTTTTAAATAAATTTTTTTATCCCATATTTACGGATTAAAACTTTTCACTTATATATAAAAATCACTCAACAGAAATTTGAACACAACAGAATTTTGTCAATAAATTTTGAAAATTAAAATAGTTTTTAATCGTATAAATATTATAAAAAAAAAAAAAAACATGAAAGAAGATTTTTTTTCATTCTTTTGGTGAGTTTCCTACAGATGTTAAGTATTTTTAGAAAAGATTTTTGAGTAGGCTCTTTAGCGTTCACCCTTTAAAATAAAACCCTTTAGTTTTTGCAGTAAGTCAGCCTATGGTCATAGCTTATAATAAATTATTCAATATGATTCTTAAAGTTTGGAAGCGAGTTTAACTCAGTAAGGATTTGTCTCAATTTAAGTGGCTGTGAAATGTGGTGTATTTTCAGTTTTACACATTTTTATTCCACTCTGCAAATTCCACATACGTTCATTTTGTAATTTATCAATCCCAATAAGCACAAATTACAACACCCAAAAATCCATACATTTTACTTTATGTTATTCATAGTGTCCATCAACTTTCATAAAGGAGGGTTTGCTTCTGGCTTTGCTGTTGTCTATCTTGCATATTCATAAAACACAATTTAACTTAAAAATGTGTGCATTATTTGTGTTTATCTAAGCTTCAAATTTTGCGTTAAAAGTTTTGGTTCTCGATTCTTTTTTTTATTTGTTTTATGCAAAATGTTCAAGTATGGCAATGCTTTCATTTTAACACGTTCAAGTGTTATTTTGAATTTGTGTGTATTGCTGGGTACTATCCCAGTTGGCAATGGCGGAGGTTAAAAGCGCTACAAGTAGGCTTTCATCAGACCTGGGACTATTGCATTAAATAAGGTAATGCATTGATGATTTTTTCGTAATTAAATCAAATCGTATACATCCTTTTTGATTTATAACCTAAAACGACCTCAATTTTGGGCACAAAACATAAACATTTTGTTTTCACGCCCACTATTTTGTCAAAAATTAATATTTATCAAAAATCAACGATTAAACACCCAAAAACTCTTTCTAAGCCGAAAAATTTTTTTTAGGTCGCAACCGAAAATTTAAGGTTTTTCGCAGTCTTAAGGCATTGCACTTTTCTACCTTATCGACGAATATTTTTCAGGCAATGTCAGGGATAAATCTTGAATAGTTGCACTTTAATAATGTACAAAAAAAATTGGTCTTAAATAAAATACAGCTTCAAAAAAACTTTTTTAAAAATGTGTCTCTTTTTCTTCGAAAAACTCCCGGAGGCCCTTAAATAGTGTGATACATAATTCATTGTGTAACTTGTTATAGTTTTTTTTTTAAATTGTTATCTTGATTTTTTTTTTAATCAAAATGGTTTTTTATTTTTATAAAATTAGTTAAAAATTTTATTTTAAAATTAATTATAATAAATAATGGATTTTAAAATATTATTATTTAATTTTCGGGGAATTTAGGAAAATCGGGGAATTTTTTTAAGAAATGCGGGGAAACATAAAAAATGAGTTCGTATCCCTGCTCCCCACTAATAATAGTCGAACGGAGTCAAATCAAAGCTGTGCGGAGGCCAATGGACATCACCAAAAAGGCTAATAACACGTTTTTCCAACATTCCACACAAATGATTGATTATTGCATTACTTGTGTGACACGGCCCGGCATCCTGTTGAAAACAAATGTTATCCAAATCCAAATCTTTTAAATTCGGTCACAAATAATCAGTTATCTTTGCGCTCACTATTCTTCAAAATGATAATCAAAATGAGAATCAAATAATGGATCAATGATACCGCCCATCCAGAAACTACACCAAACAGTTACTCGTTGCGGGTACATGAGCATCTCAACAATCACGTGCTCTGTACTCCAGATGCGACAATTTAGCTTGTTGGAAATGAGCTTCGTAAGAAATGATTAATTTTTGGTAAAAATGCGCATCTTCTTGCAAGCGTTCCATAGTCCAATAAGTAAACCGAAAACTTTGTGGATGATCATGTGACTTCAGCTATTGCACTAAATTGAACTTTAGCTTTATACAAAATTTGCATCAAAGAATTGCTTGCAATGTTCAATTCCTGAGAACGATGGCGAGTTTATGTGCTTATTTGATCTTGCATAAAACAACACTTTGCACAACAAATTGATCCACAAATTGCGTGGAAGACTCTTTAATTCTATCGAATCTGGAACATAATTTTCTTAATTTCGGTAAAAATCCGGTAGAAAATGTGAATGTCCGACGAGAGTTTGGTGCGCGCAGGTGCCTGTCCTTTATTTGAGACGGCTGACCGTTACCTTCTAAAGCGGCTCCAGTCTGTCAGTTTTTTGTTATCGCAAAATATACCTGGGGACGTAAGCAAAGCATTATAAGAATATATTTAGGGTCGATTGCTAAGATTTATATAAATTGAACGTAAGTTGCCTTGAATCGTTCGAAGCCAACAGTTGTGTGTCTTATTTGAGATTTAAAAAATTGCGAAACGTCGCTGTATAGATCGTAAAGGCAGTATGAGTGAACGATCTTCACTCCCTAAAAAGAAAAAGCTTCCTCAAATTCCAGCGAAGATGGGGAGTGAAACTGAATCCACTAGTTCGGTTCAAAAAATTTGCGGTACAATTACATGAGGTTTCATTTGATCCAACGTTCTCATACTGTATTTTACAGCATACTGTAGTTTTTACAGCTATTTCGAAATGTGGAGGGCCTGTCGTACATGTGGTGGTAATGTGAAATTTTTAAAAGGAAGTACTCGTCGACTTTTTTAAGTAATATATTTTTTGTACAACGTGTGACGATAATATTCCGAGTATTTTTTCATCTCCTTTGATAAGCTCTGCATACAAGATAAATCAACGCTTCACATTCGCATTCCGACTTTTAGGAAGAGAATTGAAGACAATGCAACTTTTTTGTGGTGTTATGAATTTAGCATCATCCATAACACGAACAATCTTTGATTCAATTGTGAAAATTATTGAAGAAGTTTCAACAGCTGTTGCTAAAGCTTCAATGAAAGTTACTGCTGAAGAAGAACTTCAACAATATGCCAATTTAGATAAACTACAATTATATCAAGATGGAATTATTGTATCCGGGGATGACACTTGGATGAAAAGTGGCTATCTTTGCTTTTTGGAGTTACAACTTCAATTGGTTATTCCATTGGTTATTCCAACTTGTCGACTTCGTGGAAAAAACAGTTATTGCAAGGATTGCGAAATTTACGAAACGAATAAAGATACGGCTGAGTATGAGTCGTGGTTAGAGTACCATCAAGAACATTATTCAGCAAATCATAAAGGAAGTGCTGGAAAAATAGAAGCAGATAGTGTTGTTTCATAGATCAGTGGAAAACTATGGGGTTAAATGCGAATATTACATAGGTCACGATAGTACAAAAGCTTAACCACATCAAGATAAGTAAAGACGAAGGTAAAGAAAACAAATGCGTAGATCATGTCCAAAAATGTATGGCTAAGGTGCCCACTCCCCCTCTCCCCCTATGTCTTTTTTTTATAATTTAGCTGTTTGTTATGAAAAAAGCATAGAACACGTTTTAGTTATAATAACTTTTATTATTATATGTAACAATTTTATGTAAAATTTGACCATGTGAACAGAGCAAAATACACATTAAAGCTTTTCTGACGTTAACAAGAACTCCAACCAGTGGCGATTTGTTATATCTTAAATGGTTGACAATTGTGAAAACTGTTGTTTGTTTTAATTTTTTTTTTTACTCTTTGCTGTTCGCTTTGAAAGTCGAGTTATAACAAATTATTTTCGATTACTGCTTTAGAGTAAGAATTCACACTTCAGTTCAGCAAAATCACCGTTTTTTGAAGCTGCTACCTTATACCTATGCTCGATTTAAACATAGTTTTAGCTGTCTTTTTTGGTTTGTGATCCCTTCGTTTTATTAGATGTGGCTTTTTTTTTTTATAAAAAATCAAAGCAATTTTTACAATAAAAATAATTTTAATAAAATTTAAAATTTTGAAAACTCAATTCAAAAATTTTTTTACGACGTAATGCACGACGGAACCCCCCCCCCCCTTGTTACACTTCGTCACAAATGTTCGACCCCAATCCCCCTGAAAGTGCTACGTAATTTATGAACAGCCCTTAAGCGTCTTCGCCAAGCCACCAGTCACGAAAAGAAGAATGTACCAAGTACATCGGATCAGAGCAAACGAGTAAGTTTGGTAGGAGAGGAAAATTAATTGAAAAACTAATAGGCAATCTATCTATTTATTACGGACCTGCAATAAAAAATATTATTGACTTATTGTAAAATATAAAATATAGTCGACATTCTACCATAAATCATCAACGAACATAAAACCTCAGCATTTTTATTGTCCACCCGGAGAAGAAAGTTGGTGTGATTAGTATAGAGCAAAAGCCGAAGGTACATTTGATAAATACCTGAATACAAGCACAAAGCCATTTTACCAGCAATTGAACTGGAGGGAATAAAACCCATCTATGAATCATTGACACATTTATCAATCATTGACAATTTAATAGGGGCACAACTATTGTCTCGGAGAAAATGTTATGCGACTAAAACACGCCAGGATCAATGCTACTAAGGCAACAAAAGAGGCCAGAACAGCTCGTCGACATTCATTTACAAAAACATTTATTTACAAAATCATTGCAGCTTTTAGAAGTGGAAAATCCAGTGAAAGTCAGTCTGGTAGTGGGAAAATATGTGCTTTGCAGGATTTTAAAACACGTCCCAAACTAAAGGCTGAAACTGCAAAATCGTACAGGGAACTGGGCAAAAAGTACCAAGTTGATAAAAACACAATGAAAAAATACTTAAAAGATATGAACATTGATAAAATGGCGAAAAAAACTGCTCCAGCTGTCACAAAAATGGAAGAAACAGCCATCGTTGATCGATTACGGCTTCTTTGCCGAGATCTGTTTACTGCAAAATCAAGGAAGATTTGCATCATGGATGACGAGACCTTTTTTAAGGTCGAAGGATATGAATGTGGACCGCGAAGTATTATTTCAAGCTTGCAGATATCGAAATTCCCGGTTAAGTCAAATTTAAGTCGAAAATAAAGTACCCGGGAAAAGTTTTACTGTGTATGGCAATTAGTGAACGCGGCGTGAGCGATACTGTGTTGATCAAAGCCAGTTTAGCTGTTAATGCGAACGTTTATATCAAAAAATGCCTTCCAGTTTTAAAAACTTTATCGACAAGTATCATAAAAACAATAAAATTATTTTTGGCCGATTTTAGCGTCGACGCACTATGCCCGGGCGACCTAAGATAATTTAAGGGGTTTAAATATTGACTTCGTGCCAAAAGAAAAGAGTCCACCACAGAAATATGCCACAGCTTAAACCGATAGAGATTTTGGGTCAATTTGAAATGGAAACTCTTTGGAAAAGGTTAACAAGCAAAAAATGTCGATCCATTGATAGATAAGGTTAAAACAGAGCTGCGGCAAATAGATGCAAAGGGTATTCAGGTAACAAATACTACTTGTAACTGAAATTAATTGCTAGTAGATTCTACTGTAAGAACCCAGCATTACATTTTGAAAAATAAAAATTCTGTGGACATAAAGGTGCTTGTTCAGATTTCATTCCCCATACGTTAGCTTCTACAGTTTTTATATTATTGAATGCAATTGTTTTTGAATACGCGAATTCATTTCTCTATAGTATGTTGAGCCAAAGTTTTAATATCTTGATCAGTGTTGCCGTTTTGGTCCAATCAGATCAAAATTGGTAGTATTGTTTTAAAATAATAGGGTTTGGTAGTTTGGTTGGTTTGTTGCGATTTTCTATTATTTTTGGTAGCTTGAAAACTTAAACTAATTTTCAAATTCCTTATAAATTTAATTTAAGAATATTTTTGATCTGCAAAAAAAGGTTTCTCAAAAAAGAATAAAACGTTATATAGTTATTTTATTTAAGACTTATCCAACACTCAGGGATGGCTTCTAGACGGGTGATAGTGAGTTGGATGGTGGAAAGATAGAGTAGTGTCGGTGAAGATTTGATTTAAATTTTCACAGCTTCAAACTGCCGGGGAACACGCTCGCAGAGAGGTTGTTCCACAATTTTACTGAGAGCCTGAAGAACGAGGCAATGGCAATGGTACAGCTGTGAGCAATGAGGCAATGGTATAGGGATAGGCTTGGAGAGCTGCCCGAGTGGGCCTAGGAAACACACGAGCTGGTGGCGTCAATCATGTAGTTGTATTGTAGTTGTATTATATATCATATATATTATATATTTGATTATGGTTCCCTATCAAATATATCTGACATCGTTGAGCCCCTGCCCAAATGTGCTAATTGTACTCCATTTTCGGCCTCATACCCAGCGGCAAATTGACGGAGTACTCCTATATTTCATATATGAATATGTTATGATATTCATATATGAATTTGTACGTGAAATTGTATATGTGAGAAAGAAGCTCGACTACTTGCTATTAGGGCATATTTTGTAATCGAAAATGTAGCCCGTCTGCCTACAAAGCGGCCATTGTCTTCTAAAAGTAAGTTGAAAGTGAATAGAAGCATGTGTACATTACCGCCTACGCGTGTATTGCCTTTCATCGATGAAGTGTATTGCCCATTTGCCGATGGGTATATGAGGTATAGATCATATGAAGATCAGATAGAGTGAAGTATTTCTTTTCCCCGTTTAAAAAAATTGAGACACTTGGCTGCTTTTTTTGCCACATCAAATATGTGATCACTCCAACGAAGATCTGATTGTATTTATATGCCCAGAATATCAAGAGCCTCTGACTCCACAAGATCTACACCCTTTATACTGTGGGTAGCTAAGGGGCAATTGACGCTTATGGGAACAGACAACACTGTGTCTTGCTAGCTATATAGTAATAGTTCTTACATGTATGAATCAGAATTATTTTTTTTTTTTTGTGCTTATTTATACTTTACTTCTCGTAATTAAAAAAATGTACGTGTTTGAATTTTTGGTAGGCTGAGAGTAATTTTGGTAGGTTTTAAGAAAGATTTGGTAGGATGAATTTGTAATAGTTACTGATAACTGATAACTACTCGTACATTTTTATTTTACAAGAATTTTTTTATTTTATGATCGATCAAAAATTACTGGAGCTATGATGCCGACCGTGGAGCAACTTCTTTTCTTAGTGTTGTGAATCACGTGATTTTTTCATTTAGTAATTTTTGTAAAACTAAAGTGAAATAAAATTGTTCATAAATTTGAAATACCAATAGACAGTGTGTACTATTTATTTTTATTAATGTCTATTCTTATCTCTACTTAAAAAAAATGTTCTTTTAACGCATTTTTGGCACTGCTAGGCGCCTTAAAATTGCGACTTAAAAAAAAAACTGTATTAATTGAAATTCCAAACGGTAAATGGACCACCCTGATTCAAGCATACTTTCTCTTTTAATATAATAAAATTTCGCTGCTCTAAGCAAAGCTGCTTGCTTGAAGAACTTCTTTGGAATTGGTAAAAGAAGGGAAAACCCAGATTCATTTAAAAAATATTTCTATTTATCCCTTTTTATATATTTGATCTTTAATTTAATTTTATTTAACCTGTTTTTTATTATATCAGACTATTTTCAATCATTATCTTCTCTATTGTAATCCAATTTTATAGCTAATTTTAAAAACGTTATTGTTATTTTGACTTTTAAGGAAAAAACAACCCCGAAATATAAGTAAAACCGCTATTTGCAGGGAAACAGTATTGTACTAACTGCCTTGTTTGCTGAAAAAGCACGTCTTATTGAAGAGCTCGCCGGTGTAGCGATGATGTCATGTATCTTGTCGCCAAAAGTAGCAGTAAATACGTTCCTTCCTTCAGAGAGGTTAAGACTAATTGTCTATTGGGATTCTGTTAGGTTTGACAACAAACACGCTCTGTTGTTTTGTTGCTGCCAATATGGCTGGCAATTTGGTTACAAATTTGCACCACTCGATGTGGTTGTATTTTTGTTGTTGTTGTCATATATGTGGTAACTTGCATCACACGTTCGTTTGTTTGCTTGTATTGTGCTACTGTGCATGTATGGGTTGTCCTGGTATTTGAGGTTTTTACGTTTTAATGCAGTTCTGTTGGTCATAACGCATGTGTTGTTGAAGATATTTGTAAACAATAGGTTTGATTCTAACATTTTCAGAAAAAGAAATCGTAGAATTTTGTGGAATTTTATGTCATTTAAAAAAAAAAATTTTAACGATTACATTGGATTGTTCCAAAATTACATTGGAGATATCTAGTTGAAAACATAAGAGTACCGCAATCGGCGGTATAAAAACGACAAAATTGTTTTTTTAAGTATTTTAGTGGGATTCGAACCCACTGCCTCTGACCTTCAGACGGATCTTCTACCCTCTGAGCAGTGTAATCATATCAAGTGGACCTGCTGATTAGCTGTTAGGCATTAGTTTCTCTTTTCTTTCTTATCTGATGGTCTTGTATTGTGTTTAAGCTATGTTAATAGTGATGCACAAACCACAAAGCTTACATAAATGCAAGCTCACATTTTCCGAAGATGCACTTAAATGTATTGACCCATTATCGTAAACAAAATAAAAATCAACTTTAAATTCAGTGTAAGCTATTTGACAACAAATTATATTGAAAAACTGTCGAACATGCTTATACTAACTGTCAAAAATACTTTTATTTTGTTTATGATGATGGGACATTGTCTTTAAATAATTAAATTTTTAAAACCTGGTTCACGGACATAGTTAAAAAATTTAGTAAATGCTACCAGATTTTGCAGGACTATTGGCACTGCAACATGAAACTCCAGCAAATTAATTAAAATGTACTTCTTGCTAATGTAAGAAATCATACATAAGTCACAAGATGGATCAATCGCTAAGTTTGTTTATAAATATGATAAAAACCATTCCTAGCAATTGGAATGCGAAATGATTCATCTAATGTGGAGTGAACTGATGTGTTTGTATGTTGTTTATCTTCGAAATATAAAATATGATAATAAGTTATAATTTATTAGAGAATTAAGAATATTTCAAATGAATATTTACTTCGTTTTTCAGAAAAAATTGTATTTAAGCTAGGCTGGGTCGAAAAACAATATTAATAAAATAAATAAGCAATCCCAGAAACTGCTTTTTTGGGTAGAAGTAAAACATGGCTCTCTAAAAAACTCTTCCTGTGTCATATGATTTAACGAAATTTTTTCTTTTTACCACAATGAATAATATAAAAATATATTTATTAAATAAGCTAAATATACTATAACTTGCCATTTGGGTACTCAAAACACAAAAATACAACAAAGTGTACATGTAGTAAAGCCAAATTCAATCAATGGCTTGCATTAAACACACTATTTATATTTTCATAAAAGTATATTCAAAATACAAAAACAACAATTTTATACAAACAACAATTGAGCCTTTGAAACAGATAGTAGAATTTGTGTTTCATTGTTAGCTTTTATGTACGTGTGTGAGTGTGTTTTTTGCCCCTATGAATGTGTGTAAAATAGTTAGAAATAGTTCATAAAATAATTTACAAGTTATGGGAAAGTGTTTCGAGTTGGTTGAATTTCTGTTGACATACTTTTGGGTCAAGCTACAATCCATGCATTTTCATGTGGTTGGTTTCAAAATTAATATAATTCACCAGTGTACTTTGCAGCAGCTTTAAATGGAACAACTTTTTATATTGATTTTTTTTTTTAATGCTTTGCTTTAAAAGTATTAACATGTAAAATTTTAAAAACACATTTATGCTAGATGTAAATACATTTTGACCTAGATTCCGACAATCTACTGAAAAACTAATTTTGTAGAAGGCAGCACGGTTTCACATTGAATAAAAAGTGCCATGTAATAAAAGTATCAAACATTTAACTATTGAAACGTTATAGATAATAACAAACACTATCAATTTGATAAAAAAAGTTAGTATAATTACTTTTCATATTCAATTTAAAGTTTCCACGTCAAATTGATAAGTAAAATATTAGTTTGATGTACTTATATGTGACAAGTAATAAGTGTAAAAAACTGAAATTTTAACATTTTCCCACTTTTGGCATTTGTGACATTCAGTCGAAACCAAACCCGAAAACGAAATAAAGACTGAACCAAGTTATGCGTAAGCAAACAAAATTATCAGAGAGAAGTTAACGATAAGTATGATTAAGTTCGAATAAAACTCAAAAAACACTGCTCAACAAGATATTCAACAAGAAACAAAGTAAACACCATGAAAAATTTCAACATGAATCAATTCAATTTATTAAAAAATTGTATAAATTATTTCGATTTTTATTTTGTTTTAAGGTTGCCAGCACTTTTTATAAAAATTATGTTGTGAGTGTATATAACTTTATTAAGCTTAAAAAGGCTGAATTCCACAGCGAAATTTACGCAGTTTTGCTAAAATTGCTTAAAATATAAATTTTCGAAAAATTGCAATGATATAAACAAATAATTCGGTGTAAGAAATAGCCAATCAAAATTGTATTGCAGTATACAGTGGCTCACGGCTTTTTTCATGCAGTACGTAATATTAATTTTAAATGTTTCCAGCTGTTAACTTAGTAATTTTATTCAAAAACTTTTAACGCATATTTGTAGACTAAAGGTCAACGTACATTATGCATGAATTTGAAATTTGCAAAGTGCCCCCCTCGTCACGTATATTAAGCTCTCAGCTTATTTCGTGCATTCATTTTTCTCATGAGAGCTCTCGTTCGTGATCCCGTTACTCGGTGTTTTTTTATTTTTATACCCCAACGCGAGGGTTATATTAACTTTGTCATTCCGTTTGTAACGCCAAGAAGGAGGCGTGGCAGAAAAATATATATATTTTTGATCAGCTTCACCTCCTGAGTCGATTTCCATGTGTCCTTCTGTCCGTCCGTCTGCCGACACGATAACAGCCGTAATTTTAAAGCTATCGCGATGAAATTCAAAATATAAGTTTATTTTTAAAAAGGGAAGATTAAGTTCGAAAATAGGCCACATTGGATGAAAACCACGCCTACCTCCCATACAAAGTGACTTTATTTTAGACGTAAAATGTTTTTAAAATCTATAAAAATTAAAAATTATATTAAAAATTATCTTCAATCTAAATCCTGGCTATAAAGTTTGGAAAAATCTGATGAAAACCACGCCTACCTCCTATACAAAGTGTCTTTTTTTAAAATGTAAAATTTCTTAAAAATCCACAAAAATTAAAGAAATGTCTTGAAATTTTGCACATTAGCTTTGATTTGTAATAGGAACCATCTCTATGATATTTAGCAAAACCACGCCTGCCTCCCATACGAAGTGGCTTTATTTTAACCGTAAAATCTCTTCAAAATCCACAGAAATTAATGAAATGCCTTGAAAGTTTGCATGTTAGATTTGATCTTCAATATAAATCATGGCAATGAAATTTGGCAAAAACCGGATGGAAACCACGCCTACCTCCCATACAAAGTGACTTTATTTTAAAGTTAACATCTCTTTAAAATCCATTAACATTAATAAAATGCCTTGAAATTTAGCATATAAGCTTTGGTTTTCAGTATAAATGTTGGCAATGAAATTTGGAAAAATCAGATAAAAACCACGCCTACCTCCCATACAAAGTAGCTTTATATTAACCGTAAAACCCCTTAAAAACCTCCTCAAATTGCAGAATTGTCTTAGAATATTGCACATAGCCTTTTATATATAATGTAGAATATCACTATGATATTTGGCCCAATCGGATGAAAACCACTCCTACCTCCCTGTCAATAAAGTTGCTTTATTGAAAACGTTAAATCGCTTAAAAATCTGCAAAAATTACAGAGATGTCTTGAAATTTTGCATACAAACTTTGATATTTAACATAAACCACTCTTTGATATTTGGCAAAATCGAATGAAAACCACGCCTACCTTCAATACAAAATGACGTCATCAAAATTGAAACCTTTCGTAAATATATAAAACTGAATGACATCTCGTCTGTGTGTACCCAAGTTCCGCCCACGTCGTTTATTCAACCCATACATATATTCTTCGGTAAAATGTGGAGTCTCTATACTAGAAAGTGGGTGCGGCATTTTATTTTGTTTACAAATTACTCTATGTGACAACTAAGGGTAAAATTAAATTAATCGTATGACACAAATATTTGTGCAGATTATACATAAAAATTTTATAGACGTCTAAAGACTTCGGATATACTTCAATACGGCCGCGGGGGGTATTTTAGCTTCGGTACCCTGCCGAAGCTCCATTCCTTACTAGTCTTATTATGTCGTTGTTATTGTGATCGAAGTTAGCAGTAAATTTCAGTCTTAATTTCAAAACCTTAATGTCAATACTGATTTGTTTTAAAAATGGGGCGTCGCACAACAGTAGAACAGCGTGAATTAATTTTATTTCACTTCAAAAAAGAGAAAAACCAGCGGAAAATAGCTGTAATTGTAAGCTTGAGACCCCCTAAAGTGCAGAGTACTATCCAGCGCTTTTTGCATAAAAATCGTGTGGCAGATAAGGGCAGAAATGCTCCGAATAAAATATTTACAGAAGCGGACGAGCGACTTATTCTGCGTAAAATAAAGGAAAATCCAAAGCTATCGGCTCCCAAATTGGATATGGAGGTTGAGAAAGAGTTGGACAAGAAATGTTGTGTCGAAACTATTCGTCGTCTCTGCGGGCCAACGAGTTTAATGGTCGAGTTGCACGTAAAAAGCCTTTTATAAACAAAAAAAAAATCAGCTATGCCGACTTAACTTCGCCAAACAGCATGTTGCCCATCATAGTTCATTCTGGAACGACGTCATTTTCTCCAGTCCAAATTCATTCTTTTTGACTCAGACGGAATGCAATATGTGTGGCGTAGGCCTAATACCGAGCTAGGAAATAAACATCTCAAGCCTACAGTAAAACATGGTGGCAGCAACATAATGATTTGGGCTTGTATGGCTGCATCGGGCGTATGGAAATTAGTTTTCATCTACGGAATTATGAACAAGACAATGTACCTAAACATTCTGAAGGAAAATTGACTTCAAAGTGCTGATACCTTGGATGTACTAGAGACATTTTGATTCTATCAGGACAACGATCCGAAACATAAATCGGGAATTGTCCAGTCATGGTTGATATGGAATTGCCAGCATTTTATGAATCCACCGGCACAGTCACCAAACTTAAATGTTATTGAAAATTTGTGGGCAATTTTGGAGAGTGCCATTCGAAAGCGGAACATTTCCAATAAAAATGAATTAAAAAAAGACCTGAAGGAAGAATGGCAAAAAATTTCACCAGAGACTACAGAGAAACTAGTGGAATCAATGGATAGCCGGCTAGTTATAAAACACAATGGCGGCCACACATAATTTTAAAAAAGCGTACATAAAACATTCCTTAAGATACAGTGCAGTGCATGAAATAAGCTGTGGGGTAAAATTTTTCTACATTTTGAGTTTTTTATGAATTAGTCTTTTTAATGGACTGTTATGTTAAACAATTTAAATTTCCCTATAAATATATAATTACCAGTATAAAATGTCTTTTGAATATTTCTTAAATCGGTAGTAATCGCCATATTATAGCATTCTAAAGTTTAATACATCGTCTGCACGAAATAAGCTGTGAGACACTGTAAAAAAATTTCAAGGGAAACAGTATACACAAAAATTAAAATTTTTTCATTAAAATTCAGAATTATGTTAGTTAAAATATTACTTTAGCAACAATATTTCTGATTTTTTTCCTACTGAACAAAACTATGATAAAAGAAACTTTAAACTTCATCTTTATGCGAGTATATATAGATAGAGACCACGATTACATACGAATAAAATAAACAATTTATATGTGCATTAATTTTATGCTTTTGAATAGTTTTTGTAAAGAATTTTATTATAGTATTTGATTTGGCTAAGTAAACTGATGATAGCCACAAGCTCAAATAGTTCGATTTGCTTTAGTTATATAATTTAGCATTGACATAAATATTTACTGTTATGCCAGTTTTGTATCTTTCTACATCAATAAGTTTTACACTTTAGTATTTTAACACTGTGTACAGGACCAGTGCAAAAATGTAAGTGTCATCATTGCGAAAATACACAATAGTTGAAAACTATAAGCTGCCGGCAAATGTCGAGAAATATCGGAAAATTGTTTGCTTTTATGTTTGTATATGTGTGTTTAGGTGTGAAATCATGTGTAAAGAACCAAATTTTGATAGCATGTTAAGATACGTGTATGTATCCTTAAACTATTTATTGCTGCTATTAAATTTTCATTTTAAGCATGCTGAACCGACGATGATGCTGATGCAAGTGCAGCTGATGAGTCGACTTAATGGTGCCAAACTTAAATTTATGGATTTTATTAAATGTAATCTGCTCATATAATGGTGAAAATAGGCTTACATCATGACTTAATAATGAGTGACAAGATTGGCCTAAGGAATTAGGGATATAGTGTGGAATTTTTTAATTGATTATTTCATTATTTGAGAGAAAGTTTATAAATTAAGGATACTTGCGTTAGATGATTTTGCATCTTACTAATACAATTATTTATTAGTTTTAATTTAAGTGCCATCAATATAAATGACATTCAATATAAACGTTAGTATTTGTAGACTGTGAAGAATGGGCGTAGCTGCTGCATGGTTCTCTTTAACAGCAGCATAAAATTAAGCTACAGCAAATCAACACTTTTTTATTGAATTATGCTATTTCGATATGCTTTTTTTAAAAATAAATATTGTATGTGTGTATCTGAGTGCTTCAATTTGTGCTATTAATTGCACATTTCATAATTTATCCATTTAATTATTATTAAAATTCAAATATTATTTTATAAGCTGCATGTCTGGTCAAAAGCTGATAGATTTTGCATGATATATATTTGTCATTCTTGTTGATTTTGTATAATTTGTTGTTTTTGTAGTGCATTTTTGTTTTTGTTTTACAAAAGCTTCAAGTTAATTAAAATCAATGTATTTTTAAAGCCTCCATTATGCGCTTAATTTATTAGCTATGTTTTTACATGCTCTTACATAAACACACACAGACTCATACAAATATATAATATACATATTTATATGTTAATCCTTAAAAATAAAAATAAAAAACACTCATAGCCACAGATGCACCGCATATACAAGGAGACACAAAGCGGAATAAAAACACCCAGGCAGTGCTTTTTTGAGGTTAAATGTTAAACATTAAATAAGCTCATAAATCAAGCGTCGATAAGTGTGAAAAACATCTGATGACTTGCGGCATATGAGAACTGCCGAAAGAACAAATTTATTAATAAATTTAATTTTAAGTTATTTAAAAGTACTTTTAATAAAATGTCAATAGGTATATTTTTAAGAATTTGTCGGTACAATGTTTGGTACATGTTTTAGCGACATAAGACACATTCGGCTGCTTTCAATCAACGTAGGCAGTGGCGTAGCTAGGGTTGCTGGCACGCGGGGTGAAAAATAGATTTTGCACACCCAAAGGGAGGTTATAATTATCAATATCTAAAATTTCTATATAAAAAATTAAAACTGTTTTAATAATTGTTTTAAATATTGTTTTAATAATATTGTTTATTGTTTTAATAAGATCGATTCGGTGTCTGAAAGAATATAAAACAATTTATTTAGTGATATTCTTTAATAAAATCAATTTTTACGGTACCATCAAGATTTAAAATTTCTTCTTTCTTGCTTTTAAAGATGCAAATATTTCAATAACTTCATCGAAATCAATGTTGTTTTCCTACTGCTGATCCTTTATGTGCTCTATGTATATGAAGGGTATAAATAAACTTCCTATAGCTAAAACGTTATTAAATACTTTGGTTTTGGTTTGTAATGTTTTGGTTTGTATTTCTTTGACCTTTCTTTGTTGCCATCTGCTTAGACTTTTTGGTTTAGCAATTTTATTTAACATATTAAGATCAAACTGTAACACAGAATTCACACACTTGACACTATTCTTAAACATTTTTGTTGGAAATGCACATGATAAAAGAGAACGGAAACTTCAGTTGACATCATTTTCACGCTCAAAAGTTTAAATTTGTTCGTTAAAAAGCTCACATTAAACCAGGTCAGTGCCTTTTAGACTCCGAAATATTGTGAATACAAAGCTTTTATACAAAAGGTTTTTTTAGAGGTAAAGACCTTTTTTTTTAAATAAGACAGAAAAATTAATGATTCTGTCTGCAAATTTTATTTCATTTGGTGTTTGAACACAATTTTGGGAATATGGCCACCGCCACTGCACTATTTTTGCATTTTGCACCATTTTTTCCAGCATAGTCGGCCTTGTCACGGCAATAACGCGTCAAATGTTGGTTTCCAGTCGTATCTGGCTTATCAGCATAGACTAGCGTCTTGACGTACCCTCACAAAAAGCAGTCTAACGGAATCAAATCCCATGACATAGATATCCAACTTAAATGCGAATTTCTTGATATGATTCAATCACCAAAGGCTCGTCCCAGTAAATTGTTGGTTTCACGCGCTGTAAGGAATGTTGCAACGTCCTGCTGATTCCATTTAGCACTTAATAGATCGAAATTCACGGAACCAAAAAGTCGCGAATGATTTGCCTGTAGCGCTCACTATTGACAACATTGGCTCCATCTTCAGTTTTCACTCATCTCACACACACACACCTTTACAGCTGTTCCGGCACATGTGCTCTGTAATGTGGGTGAAATGCTCTTTAAGTTTCCCACATAGAACGCGGATTTTGGAAATAAATTTCCACAGTAACTCTGCGATCGGCGATATCGTGAATTTTAGTGACCATTTCTGTACGACCGCATCGGAATTTAGTAAACAACTTGTGAATCATTCCAATGGATGGTGAAGAGTTCCCATAGTATTTATCAAGCCTTTCCTTGGTTTGGCTGATGGTTTTTTTACACAAAAAATAATGCTTGATAAGCACACGAACTTCACTTTTTTCCATTATCGCCAAAATTTACAAGATCGTCTGCTGTCACTGGCTGCCAAACACAAACTAAGCGGCGCAGCGAGCTTGAAAGTAGTCTATTGACAGATGGTAGTTGACAGGATCAGTCAACATCAGCATTTTAGGTTACTACGCGAGAAATTTAATTTTTCACTAAATTATCAAATGGCCCTCGTACGAACCCAAAAACCAAAGTATACGAAATTTAGCTATCGAAAAGCCAATAATATAGAATCTCAATGGTCCTGTCCACATTTCCTAAGCTGCCATTTTGAATTTTAAAATGTTGACCCCAGATTTATGATCAGCAGCCTTGAAACCCCCCAAGTACCATTTTTGTGGTAGTCCGTAGTCCCTGTAAATTGATGCGCATTTTTGAGCAGTTTTGTGCTATGAAAAAAAAATGCTTTGATATGGGAATCTATAAACGATTTTTCTCTTTGAAAAATTTCATCGGAGCTATATGGTTCCAAATAGTTTTTTACTCAGAATTTTATGTAGAATTCGAAAATTCCAATGTAACCACCATTGGAAAAAATTACTCCTTTCTAGTATATATATATTAAATTTGTTTGAATTGATACAAACGCATTGTAAGGAATGCTTTCAGGAATTTTTGCGCCTTTTGGCATCTACAATGTAAAAGTGCAGTAAATATAAGTTCAAGCCTAGGTATTTGCAGGAACATATGCCTTGATATAAAGTTATGCACTCCTATTTAAAGAAAATGTATATCTATTCAAAAAATTATACGTTATACCAATTTTTCTTAAAAACAAAATTCTTTCTTTATTTTTTACACCTTTTGGCCGCCCCCCTTTTATACCCCTTTTTGGTATAACAAAAACAAAAATATTTTGTTCGTTCGTTTGTTCGTAGAAAACAGATGTTTGTTCGTTCGTATGTAGAAAATAGATAATCGTTCGTTCATTCGTAGAAAAAAGATGTTCGTTCGTTCGTTCTTAGAAAATATATGTTCGTTCGTTCATAGAAAACACAAATTAAAATTTTTCCCTTTTTAAATTATTGAGAAAGATTTACATTTTTTTATAAAATGTCATATGATATGAGCGGAATGTTTGTCCACTGTCTCTTGCTCTTTTTTGTAGGGAAACAAAATAAATATTTTGTTCGTTCGTTCGTTCGTAGAAAATAGATGTTCATTCGTTCGTTCGTAGAAAATAGTTGTTCGTTCGTTCGTTCGTTCGTTTGTAGGAAATAGTTGTTCGTTCGTTCGTTCAGAGAAAATAGAAACTAAAATTTTGTTCATTTTCAGAATTTTTTCTTCGAACGAACAAATGAAAATATTATGATCGTGCAATGCTCTGACTGTAGGTACCAATAAAAATATGTCTGCTTTATTAGTTTAGTTTGAATTAATATATTATAAAAATGAAAATATTTAAAAACAAATGTACTGAACAATCCGCAAGTGAACATTTTTAAATATTGAATCAGGCTATCATTAATGGGTACAACAAGTAAATGGGAGGCGTTGATTTATTGGATGGGCCGATCAGGGATATCGTATTTGTATGAAGACTAGAAAATGGACAACTCGAATTTTTTTCATCTATTGAATGTGGCCATGGGGAATTTCAATATTCTTTACCACCGCTTTCATCAAGAAAGCACCAGATTAGCACTGCCTGATTTTAAAACGGAAGTTCTAGTCGAGTTTCGCGTTTCGATGGGAAACATGGTCACCCATCTTCAGCCACGCCGCGAAAACCGAAAAAGTCATATGCTCCACCAGATGATATTCACCAGATGATAATGGTGTGGATTTCTTGATAGAACGGGAAAAAAATGTGTAAAATGCCTGGTTGTTAATTAGAAATCAGACCTGATTCACGCCTGGTTGTTTGCGTTAAATATGATCTGAATTTATGTAATTTGACAACAAAAAAAAAAACTGTTTTTACGCTTTCCACAACTATTCATTATATTAATAGTTTGCCTGATAATTATTAAACTTTTTATTCAATAAATGACCATTTCATTTGTTAAATGGCTATTTAAGTATAAAAAATCGAAATCACACCTTTCAACAAATTTTTTGTATTCATGCCCAAGTCCGCCTCTAGACGGAGTCGACATTTTCACGTGTAACAAATGAGCAAAGTTTAAAGATGAACAACATTACTTCAGATTGGTTTTTCTCTTCCCCAAATTAGTCTAATCTTATTTTTGTAGCTTAGCAAAAAATGTGGCATTAAAGGACTTAAGATTATTAAAAACACGTTCTTCGTTATCCTCGCAAAAAACTATTACAAAAAGTTAAGACGCAGTTTGCAAGGGAATATAAGATATATAAAATAACTAACAAACAAAATCAAACTCAACAAATAGTGCTTCGTTAACTTGAGTTTTTCCCAAAGTTAAAAATGAGAAAATTAAAAAAAGGCGGAAAAATTTTTTTTGCTCAGGGACATCTGGTCCTCATGCGACTCTGGTTGTTGACTCTAGATATTTCATCTTATCTGTGTTCACTGCAAGGCGCATGCGACTCGATTGTTAGCCCTATTTGGAGAATGCTGCACTGACTTCTGCGCGTATTATGGCCAATTATATCAATATCGTCAGATGATAACTTTTTTTTTATCAAAATTTCGTTAAAACCCTCCAAGCAATTAAATTTTAAGTGAACCTACTCAAATTTTTAAACATAAACTAATACTTGCATACTTTAATGCAGGCACACAAGCAATCCTTACACACAAGCACACACACACACACAATCAGACTAAAATAATCACTTGCCAGAGGCGGCTTAAAAATCGGATTTTGAATGCGTTGCGCCATAAATAATGTTATTAATAATATTTTTCACATAAAAAGGATTAAAATTATACATAAACGCATGCACATAAAATCAAGTAAAATAACAACAACTTTTTACTTTACTCTTGCACTTTTATTTCCGAATTCAAACTTTGTGGCGTATCCGTTTTTTCGAAATATTGTATTTATTATATTTGCATTTATGTAGTTCTGTATTTGTTGAGCAGCATATTTGTATGTTGGTGTGTGCTTGTATTAGTGTGTGTCTGCATATTATACTTTATAAATAAAATTCATTTCAACTGTAATATGAACAACAACCATAGCAACAAAAACAATGACAATAACAATAAAGCTCTACATCGTGATGTGGCGACAATTTTCGGTATTAAATTAGTTTATTTGCATATTCGAATGAATGTGTATATAAAGAGTTATATATGTTGGTTTGTGTGAATCCGTGATTGTGTTTATGCATTTGTGTACGCCTGCTTGTGTTGTCTCTAATTGGTCATTGATATTTTTGGGGTGCAATGAACTACATTCCAGCAAATATTAAAAATTGGTTTTTTTGTTTTAATTACAAAAATTAGATTATATCGATAACACAATTTCTGAAGTTTTTTATGTCGAAAAAGAAGTGATAAAATCACTAATTAATTTATGTTATTAGAGCATCAGTTTTACTAAAGTTTAAGTCTTAAAGGAAGTCAAAACCATCGATTTAGTTCGACATCGATTCAGTAACTTTATTGATGCGAAAACGATTCACAAAAAAAAATTTTATATATTTATTTAAAATGCGCCATATTAGTTTTTAAGTCATTATTATGCGAAACTGGCTGCATCAATCGAAAAAGCGACCTCAAAAATAGATTAGGTACAGTGTCGGCCAGAACTTACTGAACAATTCCTATATTTTTAAGTTCTTCTCCGTTCTTAGTAAAGAGAAAAATAACATTCATTGCAAAAACTTCTCTCCAATAGAATGATTGATTCTCACTCTTGATTAACACATAGACATTGTAAAACTTAGCCGCTTTTACAGTATTAAAATAAGTAAAACTATAGCGAAAGCCGTAATATCATGTGACAAGACAAAAGAAACAAGAAAAATGTGATGGGATTTAAATTGTGTTCTATGCGTACTTTAATATTAATATTAATGCTTTGATCGCAATTTCATATAAGTCAAACATTTTTTAAATTGTCTGTCTTTAATGAATTGCGCTGCTAAGAGCAGGCGAACTTTAGATCGGAAAAAATTTATCTATACACCGAATGCAAACCACCAATTGATAAAGATCATGTATGTCCATGCTCTCGTCCATGCATATGGAAAAAACTCTGCAATTGTTTTATTGGTTTTTGATATCAGTATCAATATATTTGCTAATTTGTACAGTGAGACGAACAATGATATTCAAGTTTTTGCAAAATTTTAACGCAAATATCTTTAATAAATGCTCCATCTGAGCATTTCTCCACCTTTTTTTCAATATTATAGCTTATTAACTTAGATAAGTCATTTTTAATTTAATTTGTTTGTTTTTTACATTGCTCTCATCCAAATTTCCTTCCATTTCAGAAATCCAATGCTTTATTTTATGCGAACGAAACTGATTTTTGTTTTAAATCTTTGCTTTTCTACATTATCTCATTCATCAATATTATTAATAAACATTTCATAATGCCTCTTCATATTAGTTTTCTTTTGTCCTTGGAACGAAACATAAGACGCATTGAAATCCTTCAGAAGCGCTTGAAATCATAATAAAATTTGTATACATATTTTCATTTGTCATCTTCAGCATTCCATTTGTCGCTGTGGAGTATCATAAAAAGCGCTCTCGATGTTGTGTCGCTGATGTCTCAATAGCGTCCAAGCGCGAGAGTGTAAGAATACGTGTGAAATGAGAGAGCTCTTAAGAGCCCAGGGTCGAAGGCACTGTTTTAGTGCAAGCCGTTACGAGAAGAATAACCGTTACGGCTGCCGTTTCTGCGGCTGCAACGACAAGCTGTCAAATTAGGAATGATTCTATATCGACGACAAAGAGATTAGACGACGATTAGAGCAGTTTCTCTCCATAAGAAATACATGTAAAAAATTTAAACAGATACTGCACGGCTGCAGCCGTCGTCAATGTGTTTAGACTGTTATGCTTGTTGTGCAAAAATATTCTACTGAAAACATCATATTTGATATTGTTTGTTTAAATAAAGTTGAAATTAATTTTATATTATCTAAAATAGAAACATTATTACAAGGTAAGTTTCATTAAGAGTACTTATAAGAATTAATGTTAATGTTAATGTTAATGTTAATGTTAATGTTAATGTTAATGTTAATGTTAATGTTAATGTTAATGTTAATGTTAATGTTAATGTTAATGTTAATGTTAATGTTAATGTTAATGTTAATGTTAATGTTAATGTTAATGTTAATGTTAATGTTAATGTTAATGTTAATGTTAATGTTAATGTTAATGTTAATGTTAATGTTAATGTTAATGTTAATGTTAATGTTAATGTTAATGTTAATGTTAATGTTAATGTTAATGTTAATGTTAATGTTAATGTTAATGTTAATGTTAATGTTAATGTTAATGTTAATGTTAATGTTAATGTTAATGTTAATGTTAATGTTAATGTTAATGTTAATGTTAATGTTAATGTTAATGTTAATGTTAATGTTAATGTTAATGTTAATGTTAATGTTAATGTTAATGTTAATGTTAATGTTAATGTTAATGTTAATGTTAATGTTAATGTTAATGTTAATGTTAATGTTAATGTTAATGTTAATGTTAATGTTAATGTTAATGTTAATGTTAATGTTAATGTTAATGTTAATGTTAATGTTAATGTTAATGTTAATGTTAATGTTAATGTTAATGTTAATGTTAATGTTAATGTTAATGTTAATGTTAATGTTAATGTTAATGTTAATGTTAATGTTAATGTTAATGTTAATGTTAATGTTAATGTTAATGTTAATGTTAATGTTAATGTTAATGTTAATGTTAATGTTAATGTTAATGTTAATGTTAATGTTAATGTTAATGTTAATGTTAATGTTAATGTTAATGTTAATGTTAATGTTAATGTTAATGTTAATGTTAATGTTAATGTTAATGTTAATGTTAATGTTAATGTTAATGTTAATGTTAATGTTAATGTTAATGTTAATGTTAATTCGAGTACAGAAAATGCAATAATAAGAATAGTTCTATGAAATCATGAAGAAAATTTTAAATAATTCTAAATAAAAAGTGATAATGAATAGGGGCACTAAAGTCAGGCTACCTATAAAATTTCTGTCGGCACCCCAGCAAAACAATTAATTTAATATAATTTAATAAATTTTGTAATAAAACTTTACCACATCTATTGACAAGCCTTCAAATTTTTTTCAGAAGCTATGTATTATATGATTTATTTCATTTAATTCAGAGATATTTGTTGCATGCCAAACTTTTTGACTAAGGCAAGCAACATTATTTTGTGGGGATACTAAAGAAATCTTTGTGGACTACCACTCTAACCACTTTCGTTGTTTTCTAAATTATTTTACAACTTTGAGTAAAACTTACAAAGTAACAACGACAAAAATCTTTTAGATATCAACACGTCTTAGCTGAACATGTTACAAAATACATAAAGTTTTCAATAACTTAATTTACAGAGTCACACCTACACCAACACGTACAATTAGTGATACGGACATATTTACAAAAACATGTCAACATATGGATAAAAAATATATGAATTTACTAAACATTCACAACTTCTTAACAAATCTAGCATTGACTAGAGAAAAACCATACAGAAAATAGCTGCTAGGAGTGATAAATATACAAATACAGTGGTGGTCATATATATGATATAAATAGATACATTTTTTCATTTTCATTTCACTGAAATGTTATTACTAGAGACCCTAGAGGGGTCAAATGTATGAGCTGGTATTATTATTTTCTGAGCACACCCACACCCCATCTGCATCGCATTATGTGCTGATAGATCAACTTAAATTTTTCATCAAATAAAAGCGAGCGGTGCAATGAGTTACCATTTCGTCGCTTGAGAAATTAAATGTCGTATGTGGCATTTTATCGGTTTTGAGTTAGAATAGGTTCCTTATGTATTGAGGGTGTGTCTTTCGTGGTCAGTTTTTCGATATCTTAAGCCGTTACTGAGATTCAGAGGCATTCTTTTGTCGTATGTGGCAGCTTTTTGTCAAATTCGGAAATTAAGTGTCGTATGTAAGGCAAAAAGTTGAAAAAATGTGAAATTGCCACATACGACAACCCAGAACTAACAAATATAACATTAAGGGGGGACATGGCACTGGCAGTTTTTTGAAATCGACTTTTTTTTAATAATTTTGTATTTTAGTAAATATTCTTAAGATTGTAAGAATAACATTTCATGGAAAAATTAGTGAGAGCGCATTTTTAATTTTTACGCTTCCTACGTACGGCAGTTGGTATATACTTGTTTTACTTGCTACCTGACTTTTGGTGGTTGTTATTTCGTACCTTATAGTATAGTTATTTGCAAATGTTTCAACTATTTGGTATCGCCATAGGAGCTACAGCATTGAATTTTTCCAAAGGAAATGATGCAAATCGTTTGAAATGCGCCAGAGTGAAGGCATATGAAGCTTCAAAAGAAGCCCGAATTGCTAAACGATTGCAAAAAACTATAAGAAACAGCACAACACAAGATAACGAAGGCATACAGTACGAAGCAGGCATGGCAGATTGAAGGTAACCTTTTTTTTCTTTGTTCACAAACTTTGAACGCGTTTATCTCGAAACCAATTTTTACGTACTGGTTGCGGCACTAGCGGGTTCATTTTTTGACGAAATTTTTTTTTTTTTTGTATTTTTTTAAACTTGATTCGCTATCGTATGACACGAGCTTTTTTTAAATTTTTTTTTCGATTTTTTATGAATTTTTAAAGTCAATATTTTTTTCGAAAAAACACACTTTCAAATTTGGAACATAACCAAAAATTGAAAAAAAAATTTAAAAAAAAAAGCTCGTGTCATACGATTACCAATTTTCTTAAGATTTAAAAAAGTAATTTTTTTCCAGATCGGACAATTTTTGCAACTCCCAGTGCTGCAAGCACGAGGTCCCGTTTTTTTCTCTGCCGCCAGTTTGGAGCTCTATAAAACCATGTTGGAGTGAAAAAATATATTTTTTTTTAATTTTTTTCTTGTAATATGTTCAATTCTCTACAATAATAAAAAAAAATTTTGGAAAAATGTTTGTTTTTGACTGAGTAATGAATTTTTAAAAAAAGGTCTGTTTTCTCTTCCGCGAATGTCTTGGCCCACCTTAAGTCCTTACCAAAATGAGGTACTATCTCTAAATTTAATAATTGTACAGTCAAATCCCACTTGCGAGTCCTGCATAAATTACTATAAACAAAGTTATTAGTCCTCAAACTTTGAATTCAATTTACTCAAAACTATCGAAAGCCACATACGACACTTCATTTCTCAGGCGACGATTTAAAAATTCACGAGCGATAAAAAATCGAACACATCGGATCAGCACTACATGCGCTCATATAAAATTCTATAGCATATCACAGACAGTGTTGCCACTTAGTAAAATTTCAATCTTCCTAATTTTTCTCAAAACCTACAAAAATTACTCTCAGCCTACCAAAAATTCAAATCCCGTAAAAATTATGTTCAATGACTCTTAAAGCCATTTGTTGTGTTATATTTTTTTTTTTTTTATCACATAATTTTTAATTTAAAACAAGCTATTTTTGATCACATAGTTTTAAATTTACAACAATTTGTGATCAAAAAATAGCTTCAAACAAATTTCGTCAAAATAACAACATAATTTTATCAATTTATGTGTGAATATTAAAAAATTCAAAAATTTTGTATTAGAAAATACATTTTGAAAATGAAAACATTGTGTTCAATTATAATTCGATTTTTTCGGTGTAGAAAATGGCACTTTAAGTATTTTTAAAAAAAGTCAAGTTTCAGCAGTTACAATTTTTTTCCGAATTTCGGTTTATTAATTTTTTTGCAAAAAACAGCTCAAGATTATGCTTAAATTATCCATGCTACTGTTTTTTAAATTTTATTTATTTTTTGAATTTTCGGGTATTTTTTTTCGTAAAAACACTCAAACTTGAAGTTTTTAAATAGAAACTCTTCTAGCAAAAAAATGCATAACGATCAGGATATTCGATATAGTGACACAATTTTTTGCGCATGTATTAGGTATAGTTTTTAAAAAATATTTCCACAAGATTTTGTTTAAAATTTTTCAAATTTGGATTTGTTTTCGATTTTTTTAATACAAAAAGAACAGAAAGGAGCTTTAGCGAAAAATTAAATTACAACTATGATAGTTTTCGTCCAATTTTCATGTTTGATAGCCTTTTTTAAAAAAATATTAAATAGGAAACGAGCTCTGAACCATTAGTTCACATGGAAAATACAAAAGTTATATGAAATTTCTGAAAAAATGAGCACTTTTTCCCCATATTACCAAGTACTGACATGCATCGATGCAAGTCGGCACGAGTACCCGTGGTCCTAAGTACACCAAATTTTATTTACATTTACTTCAATATCATACGAAAAAATTAAGTGGGTAACACATAAAAAGAAAACAAATTGAACTTTTTTGGAAAACCCATCAACATAATTTTTTGCATTTGCAGCCACGATTTACGCTCGTATTTCTTAAAGGACAGAATGGATTTTCATTCTTGATATTAGACATGGGTAACGCAGCAAAAATCGCTGCGCTGATACACCAATTCAAAAGCAGTTTACTGTATCAGCGGAATGCGTTAACGCAATTGCGCCATAGCGTAGTTTGAAATGCTATGATTCCTGTGTCAACAAGAATTTAATTCACGCAGTGAGGGTTGGAATTGACCAACGCATTACGTTATGAGGTCAATTTTTCAAATGCGGTAAAGTTTGTGGTGTTATTCTAAGCGAAAGTTGGCTTCACTTAATAAAAAGAAATAAAATTAAAAAAAAATGTTAATCAATAACCTGATCTAAAGACATCTTATTGCATCTTATAACTAAACGAAGCGCAGAGTACAGCAACCATCAAAAATTAAGATATATTCAACTTCAGGCATGCAGCCAAACTGTATTTCGTTTAAGGTTTGATGCAAGCTATCAAACAGATACATACGCGTTCCTGGTATGCAAACCAAGTTCGAAGTTGGATTCAAATTTATTTCTGCTTTGAACGCGTCCAACATTTATTTAAATTGACACAACCGTTCTGTGAATGGCAAAACATAATCAGTCCTATTATGAAAAAAATATCCCCCGGAATTGAAAAAGGTAATTATAATTTTTTAGACGCGAGATGATGCTTTTAAAAATTTATTTTCTTGTGATCTGAAAAATTGACGAGATGAATGCAAATACTTGTGTTCAAATTTTTCAAAAATTCCGTGAACATAGTTAAATATAAGAAAAATCACTTTTTTAATTCCGGGCTAAATTTTATTCACAATAGGGCCGAATAATAACAGTCAAACGCACTCCAAGCATTCATGCTTAACTGCATCTTCCCCGCAACCCCTTTTCCTTATTTATACAGAAAAATAATGTTCGCTTTTAACTTTTTGTCCCTATGTTCGATGCGCCGTACAACTTGTGCAATTTTTGCTCGCTGAAAAAATATTTTGTACTTTTGCTTTGAGCGAGTCATTTGCATTACTGCGCTATTGCGTTACTTTTATTAAAACAAGTGTATCAACGCAGTAAGGCATTTGAGTGCTTTAACTCAATAACGCAACGCAGCGCTGAGTTACCCATGTCTAATTGATATCTCGTTTAAAATATCATGTTTTATTTAACCTTATTATAAGCAAACATTATTCTTAAACTACTATCACATATAAAAAATATATGTATATATTCATATAGAAAAAATCTTTGATATTTGAGTTCGACTTTTTCGCAGTATTGGATTAACCCATTCCAGCCTGATGGAGTGAAATTTCACCCCTTCATAAGTATTTTTTCTTTTAGCGTTCAACACTAAATAGTCGGAGCTTTTTGTTTGATATTTTGTGGAGTGAGAGATAACGAATGGTAATTCAATTCTTTTTTGAACCGTATTGTGAAATTTTCGCATTAAGTTGCTCTTACCCATGTTAAAAATTCATCAAATTTTTTTTTTTTGAGTATTCTTCAACATTTTAAAATTCTAAAAAAGTAGAATATGTTTGAATTTCCAGTAGTTTTCTCCGGAACATGTAGCTTGTCCAGCAATCTATATTCTGTGAAATTTTGATATGAGTCGGAGTATTCATCTGTGTATTATAAGAAGAAGGGTGTGAAATATCACCCGTCAGGCACTAGGTGTACCAAAATTACAGGCAATTGCGAAAATTCTGTATTTTATTCTGGTGCTAATAAATATAGTTTTTTAAAAATCAAGCTTTGTTTAAACTTTTTACTCGTATAATAACTTTTATATTAGTTTGCTGTTTTTTATTATTGGTGCATGGATTTTGTGTGGTAATTTTTGGATTTAATTGCTTGGGTAGTGATTGGCTGCTTGACGGACTCTATAAAAGATCGGGTCTGAATTAAGTAGTATTTTTGATAAGCCATCATTCAAGTTGTGTAATGGTGCCTTTGATATATAGTAAAGATTCTTTAATGCAGGTGTGTGTTAAATAATTGTTTTTTCCCTCTTTGAAATTGTTTGTCTGGACTCTGATAACGCACTACACAGTTTGAAATTTTGATGCCCTTCGGTCAAAATTTGGGAAAGGGTTAACTATGTTTGTGGGTTAATTTCTTCATAGTTCCGTTTTGATTACATCGTCAAGGAAAGCAACTAAATAACTTTCCCAGACTCTTAGTACGATAACCTAAGCTGATGTAGATTATGCATAGTGTAGGTTAATTGTATTGAAGAGCATAAGCCAGAACTAGGTAATTATTTTCATAGAAATGGTTGTCCTTGGTGCCTATTTTTTGTGATGTTAACAGTGTTGTGGTGTACTCCGATACAGTTTCGTTTTGGCTACATCGCCAAAGAAAACAACTAAATAACGTTTTAGAGCCTATGTCTCCAAACTCTTAATAAAGGGTGATTTTTTTGAGGTTATGATTTTCATGCATTAGTATTTGACAGATCACGTGGGATTTCAGACATGGTGTCAAATAGAAAGATGCTCAGTATGCTTTGACATTTCATCATGAATAGACTTACTAACGAGCAACGCTTGCAAATCATTGAATTTTATTACCAAAATCAGTGTTCGGTTCGAAATGTGTTTCGCGCTTTACGTCCGATTTATGGTCTACATAATCGACCAAGTGAGCAAACAATTAATGCGATTGTGACCAAGTTTCGCACTCAGTTTACTTTATTGGACATTAAACCAACCACACGAATGCGTACAGTGCTTACAGAAGAGAATATTGCGTCTGTTTCTGAGAGTGTTGCTGAAGACCGTGAAATGTCGATTCGTCGCCGTTCGCAGCAATTGGGTTTGTGTTATTCGACCACATGGAAGGTTTTACGCAAAGATCTTGGTGTAAAACCGTATAAAATACAGCTCGTGCAAGAACTGAAGCCGAACGATCTGCCACAACGTCGAATTTTCAGTGAATGGGCCCTAGAAAAGTTGGCAGAAAATCCGCTTTTTTATCGACAAATTTTGTTCAGCGATGAGGCTCATTTCTGGTTGAATGGCTACGTAAATAAGCAAAATTGCCGCATTTGGAGTGAAGAGCAACCAGAAGCCGTTCAAGAACTGGCCATGCATCCCGAAAAATGCACTGTTTGGTGTGGTTTGTACGCTGGTGGAATCATTGGACCGTATTTTTTCAAAGATGCTGTTGGACGCAACGTTACGGTGAATGGCGATCGCTATCGTTCGATGCTAACAAACTTTTTGTTGCCAAAAATGGAAGAACTGAACTTGGTTGACATGTGGTTTCAACAAGATGGCGCTACATGCCACACAGCTCGCGATTCTATGGCCATTTTGAGGGAAAACTTCGGAGAACAATTAATCTCAATAAATGGACCGGTAAGTTGGCCACCAAGATCATGCGATTTGACGCCTTTAGACTATTTTTTGTGGGGCTACGTCAAGTCTAAAGTCTACAGAAATAAGCCAGCAACTATTCCAGCTTTGGAAGACAACATTTCCGAAGAAATTCGGGCTATTCCGGCCGAAATGCTCGAAAAAGTTGCCCAAAATTGGACTTTCCGAATGGACCACCTAAGACGCAGCCGCGGTCAACATTTAAATGAAATTATCTTCAAAAAGTAAATGTCATGGACCAATCTAACGTTTCAAATAAAGAACCGATGAGATTTTGCAAATTTTATGCGTTTTTTTTAAAAAAAAAGTTATCAAGCTCTTAAAAAATCACCCTTTACGTATGAATAGCCTTGCAATTTGTACTTTTATACGAAAGTTTGGTTATCATGCGTATTTAAGAGCATAAGCCGGAACTAGTTAATGTCTTCACAGGATAGAAATTCTTTAAAAATTGTCTGTCCAAAAGGCTGTTGGGGCGGTTGGAGTCCGCGAAAATGCTGTTGTTCTATGCTGTTGTAAAGTAGTATGCTGGATCGAGTCTATATCAAGTAAATGAATCGTTAAGGAACATTTATGTAGATATCACTCAAGTTATGTAATGATGCCTACTAACACAATTAAAATTCCTTTACTGCTAATAAATGAGTTTATCATTCCCATTTTGTCCGAAATTTGTTATGTTAGCTTAGGGCTAATGCAATACTTTGCCACACATTTTTGTTTTACAACACACTTTAGTGTTGCCACACAGTGAAGACAATGTTTGCTATCAAAGAAAAAAAAAAGTTAAAATAAGAAAAATAAATGTTTGGACAATTATAATAAAATAAGCCCTGTTTGCTTTCAATGTACAGAATTTTGGCACGCCTGATGCCGGACGGGTGAAATTTCACCCCATCATTGTCTCAGGTGTTCGGACATGTAGACACCTAAAATTTGTTTTATTTCTATTCTAGGTATCTCTCGCTACCATATATAAATTTGAACAAAATCGGCCAGCGGGAATTATGTGCAGGCAGCAATGTGGTGTGTTAAGGAGCTCCAAACACAGACTTTAAAATAAAGAGCTCCGACCCCTAAAGTTACTTTTTATAATGTTATTTTACGCAAAACAATTACATTTCGTTAAGCTCATAATATAGTTTTGAACAAAACAATAAGTAGTAGAAAACGTAGTAGACAAATGCGTCTTAAGAAATCTCGTATTAGGAGAAGTATGATATTAAGGCAACTGATGGATAACAAATATGTTTTATTTGGCACACTAAAAATGGCAATTAATGTTCAACAGATAGAAATTTTCTTTAACTAAGTATTTTCATATAAGTCATATAAGATAAATAAGAACCAAATATTATATTTCATTCCTTTTTGAGATCCCATTTCACAGATCGAAAATATTTTTAAATTGAATTTGAATATTAGTTTGAGTTTCCAAGCTACAAAAAATAATGGAAAATCGCAACAAGCCAATTAAACTACCGAAACCTATTTTTTGAAAACAAAACAACTAATTTTGGTCCGATTGGACCGAGAGCTCTCCCCACCCTGGTCTCAACTTTACTTGCACACGCGAGCCATTTTCATAAAATTATTCATTATAAAATTAATAATTATAGATCAATTGCAATGGATAGTTGGATTTCCTATTTCCCAAAGGAAGATCTAACGACGTCTAACGACGTCAAATTGCATGATCTCGACAAAGATAATCTTCCCTTTGAAATTCGTTTTCAATAAGAGCATTGTGTCGTTGACTATGTGGCAAGTGGCACTGCTCTGTTGAAACCTGTCAATGTCATCCAGATTCATATAGGCAATTTCAGGCCAAAGGGAGTTTATCAGCATGTCGCGATAATGGTAATCATTCGCAGTAACAGCTGTTCCAGTTGCATTTTCGAAAAGAAATGGTCTGATAACACCGCCAACCCGAAATCCACACAAAATCCACATACCGTTGGGTTTGCATGGGAAGCTTTCGGATTTTCCGGGCCCCAAATGCGGCAGTTCTGCTTATTAACGTAGGCAATCGAAATCAAAATGGGCTTCCCTACTGAACATGATTTTCTGAACAAAATCGTTATCAACTTGATGATTGTCCAACACACATTCTGAGCACGTTGGACGTAGTAGATTTAAATCCGGCGGACACACGTGCAAATGCAAGTCCGAAAAACTCAATACATTCAAGTATTTTTACTAACACACTTACATTTCCGAACTTGCAGCCTACTTAAAAAGACTAAAAATAATGCAAGTCTTTCGACAGAAATGAGTAAAATAATAAATTTTGTGCTATTTTGGCCGTTGTGCATTGTTATATAAAACTTTGTTATCAGTACTTTGTTTTTATGAACTCTGCTTATTCTTAGTTATTTTTTGAAGTGACGCTTTTTGGATGAATGGAACTTGGAATAAAAATTGGATAAACCAACTCATCAAAACTCTTTCTAGTTAGCTTTTGTGGGATGCACCATTCCTTTATTATCTTTTTGAACGCCTATTGAGCACTGGCTACTAGGCACCTCAATTGATGCTCAGTTAAGTTATCTTTCTCAAAAATAATGGACATGTTAAGAATACTTGAACCCGGCAAAGGAATCTCCTGTGAAGAATGACCCTTTAAAGATCGAGCATAAACATTTCTTTTTTTCTGATCAAACTTTTCAGGTTTCTTTTGCTGGTTCCTTGACCAAACATTTGAGTACAAATGGCTAATTATATTATTTTAATAGATTACCACTTAATTTTGAACTTCACAGCTTAAAATATATTGTTTTTTTTTTGTATTCCCATCTTTTCTTTAAACTTTACAGCTTGCAGCTTAAATTTTTATAGTGCTTATTTTATAGTGATCGGAGATTATGAATTCGAACTATCGATTTTTCATTGAAAGTATTAGATGTGCCCATTGCTTTTAGTTCTTATCTATTTGTTTTCGATTGTGTCATATAAAATTGGTCCTGTGCTGAGTTAAACGAAATCTATCCTGTTACAGGCAAAAGGTCCTTTTCCGTGACGAATTATATCGAACCTGTCCTGTTATACGTTAAATTTGAGCTATCACTGAACCTGCCACTTAAAACTAACTCTGCTTTCTCCGTAGAGTAATTATCTGACCCCCACTGTATATGCATATACCAAGGGTACTGTGTTTGTGTATGTTTATAAATATGTATAAGTCTGTTGAAAACATAGAAGGCCAAAAAGCAAAATAATACAAAAACCAGCAAGTATGTTGTTGCCAGTGTTGCCAGCTATTTATGTTTTAAGTGGTAATTAAAAGTTTTATGGTTTCACACACTTTGTGCTCAGCAAGTTACCTTCGTGCACACACAATTTTTTTTTTTTTAGTTCTTTTCTTCCTACCAACTAATAATTTCCTGCAAGGTTTCAATGTTACAGCCAGGACTTTATGAAAGCCTGTATGTGTAACTGTGCGTGTGTGTGCAATTTTACGTATATGCTTAAGTTGCTTGTTTGCTGCACTTTGCGGTTGATTATGTTGTTATGTTGTACAATTTTATTTCCTGTTCACAAGTTGAAAAAAATAACTACTCACAGTAACAATAACTGTTTAAACGTGCTTAATGTGCATTTGTGTGCATGCTTTTGAATTATAATTGTTAACAATGTGTTGGTGTAAAATTATTAAGTTGACTTTAGTTTTGAAATATTAAGAAAATAAGTCACTATAAAATGGATTAATTGCTATGGTGGCTGGGGCATAGAACAAAGTGCTCTAAATTAAGCACAAAGGAAGTGCAAGTTCAAGTCTTGCAAAGTGAGCGTTTCAGATGTGAGCTTAAATAAACGCACAGAGTTTGAGTTTTGCGAATGTTTTCAGGTAGGTACCAGAGAACCGCATCATACTGCTTATACTCTTGAGTAGAAAATAAACCAAACAAGCACAAGTCAGCTTAATCAAATTTAACTGCTCAACTAAAATGCTTATTTTTAACAATTTATTTTCGATCTTGCTTCTTCATGTTCGAGAATGTGCAAGTACAAAGCGATGTTTAACATAGTAGAATAATCTTGGTAGGAGCAATAAGGAGAGTCGCTGGCCGCTAATGTAAAATGAAACGACAGTACATGTTCACAAAATACGATAAGCACCAAAACTTAATTTGTTTGCTTTGGACTTTGACAATCATGGTCACCGCAAAGAGAGCACTGTCAAAATTGCTCCTACCTATATTATTCTACTATGATGTTTAACTTTTCGAAGTGAAACTTTTATAGTCGCGTGTCCAATGTAAAACCAATGTAACGAAATGGTTCTTATGAAAACAACAATTCGCCGCACTGTATAAAAACGAATCATATTTTTCATAGTTTTGCTTTCACCGAGGATTGAACACACTATACTTGAATCCATAGTCGGCTGTTCTACCAACTGGGCCACGGAGACATATCTATTTGAGTAGCTCATACTTATGTTAAATTTTACATTAAGTAGTTCTTTTCTTTCATTTATGATTGAATTGAGTCTTTCGTTCAATACTCTGAATGTGCATACGGTCTAAAAATTTGAATCTGAGCGTAGCTTTTTTTCAGAATATTAGCATACTTTTAGGCATTTCTCAAATTGAATTTTAATAAATTCAGAAAGCAATTTTCGAAGTAAGCCTTGCCTGATTTAATTGATGATTGATTTGGAAACAGCAGTTTGTTTTATTCTTAGATCTGTGAATTTTCATATAAATACCATGTCTGTCATACAATACATTTATATCAAAATTAAAAAAAAATCGCATGCTGTGGTATTTGACCACACAACCCAACGGTTACAAGTTCTTCCATTATCAACTGAGTTACCGGACTACCTACTCTGCTTTTAAATAAATTAAACAAACTTGCTGCATAAGCCACTCTTGCAGAATATTCTTTATCGCGTCTGACTTGTATTCGTCAATAACAGACTTACAGAATATTCTTCATCCATCTGCTTTGGTTTCGTCAACATTAAAAAAAAAAAAAACAGGACAAGGACACAACGAAAACAGTAGAAGACGCAATAAACGATAACTCTTATCTCTTGCATAAAAAATTTTTCGGAAATTCTTCAACATTTCTGCTTTGTGGCTGTTCATGTTTTCCTTATTAAGGCTTATATTTCTGGGTAATTTTTTCGTTAAAAGTTACAATATATATCATTTTAAAAACGTGGTGTATTAATGTAATGCATGACTGGTATAACAAAGACTACAAATCAGAAATAATCTGATACAAAAAAACATGTAAAATAAAATCAAAGAATATATAAAAATGGAAAACAATTTTTATTAATATTTCTGTCTTGTTTGTTGACGGAACTTCCGCAACAATTCAGTAATATGTTCATGCACGAAAAATCTCAACATATCTGTATTGCTTTCATGGGAATTTTATATGGGACTCAGAACGTTTCGTCAAAGATGAAGAAAAATCGTTTATGATTCGTTTATCAATTTTTTAAGACTTGGACTACTGGGAAATATCGTCGCAAATGCAACATAAAATACCATGTAAGTCTTGTACCGAAAAACGCATCAACATTTTTAGCTCGTTTCTGCAGCTGAAATATTGTGTGTTTTTTTTTAATTAAAAATATTTACAATTATACTGGCAGTTTTTGTTTTTTTTTAAGAAAAATTGAAAATAGATTATATAAATAAAGCCCGAGTTATAATCGATTAATGATTACTTTGGATAAACTAAAAATTTTTTAAATCAATCCTATGAGATAAATTGAAAGATTTATGCTATGCTTGCTTTCGGGCTTGTTCGTACAAGGGAGGCAATGATGCGATGGTAGCACTTTCAACTTGCAGCCGAATTGTATGCGGTTCGATACGAGTACGGAAAGGGAAAAGTCCATTATTTCATACACAGGTTTTTTTAACAAATTTTTTTCTTTTAAATATTTATAAATAAAAATATAATTAACAAAAAAATAAAACAGCAAAATCTGTCGTATGTGCTATGAAGATCGAGCCTGGGTACTACTTAAGTTATCAAATTAAAATAATAAAACCCCTTGATAACCAACTGTGTCACAAAATTAAAAAAAAACTGCGATGGAACTCTTTACGTGAATATTGAAGTTTTCAGTAACTGCCAAAAAACAAAACAAGGGACAATTGATATTTCCCATGATATTGCCAAGTTGAAAATACTAGTTGACTTTATGAAAAAAGACAGTTCTTGAACTATTACTGGCATGAAGGCAGACTGCTTTTTAACCATTTGGTTGCACTGAAGGATGAAATGTTAATGAAATAAATTAGCAATTTTCCCAGAAATTCCATGTATTGATAAAAGTTTCACTTCTACCGAGCGTGGCGACCACACACATCTTTTTTTCCATGGTGCAAAAAAACAAGGTGATAGCTTATTTTTCACATCTCTGTCGAAAGCAGCTTGGGTAAATTCCAGGAAAACCAATGAGCAAAACAAAACTTGTGAAATTTGTGTTTTTTTGTGAATTTTTAACCGGCATCGAAAAGGAAATGGTTCTCAAGTTCGTTTGTTTCTTTTTTTTATAATGTATGTACATCGATAACTCCTAAAGCACTTGTCAGAGTGCCATAATTTTTTGTGAACAGATAGAGACGGAGGTACTCATCTAAAAAAGGGGCAGTATTCGACAAAAGGGCGTGGCAATAATAGAAAAATACTGTATCTTGTATAATATTGACACTTGGGTAATAAAATTCGTTACAAGAATGGGTCGAATTATTAGAAAACACGATGAAGAAAGTGGGCGGAGTTCGATAAAGGGTATGTTACTATTAAAAAAAAACACTGTATCTCAGTTAATATTGGCACTAAGGTACTGAAATTCGGTACAAGATAGGTAGAATTATAACAAAACACGATCAAGAAAGTAGGCAAAATTCTACAAAGGGCGTATCAATATAAGGAAAAAACTGAATGTCGAATAGTATAGTATATATATCGACGCAAGGGAATTAAATTTCGATACAAGATGTGTAATTTTATTGCAAATAACGATCAATAAAATGGGCTGGAGTTGACAAAGAGGGGTGTCACTATTAGAAAAACCCTGTGTCTCAGTTAATATTGACACTGGTGTACGAATATTTGGAACGATGGCAAGTGGGGAGTAGAATCATTACAAAAGTGGGCAGGACTATATATCGGTTAAGCCTGTATCATAATTCATTTTTTTTGCTCAATTTTTGTCATTGAAAATGAAAACTAGAGCATTTCAAATAGTACGAATGCATGGATTCAATTAGTCGCATATAGTACGAATGGGAGAAAAATTTGTTAGACGGACTGTATTTTCTTTGCATTTTTTTGCCGTTTCTTTCAATTCGTTCTTTGTTAAGTTTCGATCAAATATTTACTGTGCTGTTAATGATTAATTTAACATTTTTAGAGTAAAAAAAACTATTTAAGATAAATGTATGCTGAATTGGAAGTGATGTGTGTAGCTTATATTAATTAATTAAATGCAGCTGCTCTTAAAAACACCAGAAATAAAAAAGTAACAACGTTTATCCTTTTTTTACAAAATATGTCTGTCCTGCCAACGCACCACTTGATTTCACATTTTATAATTGGACAAAAAAAATGAAGTATCATACGGGCTTTAGTATTGATACTTGGGAACTGAAATTTGGTACAGGGCTAGGTAGAATCATTATAAAGTGCTGCCATATGTTTGTGGCAAATATTGTTGAAAACACCTTTTACATAATAAAAATAATTGCTTAAATAACAAAATCTAAATAATTTGTACTCCTTTTTGGTCAGCGTTAGTTCTCTTCTCAAAAATTGTTCAAATCATGACACAATCATAAGATAGGTTCATTTGAAAATAGCTGCTCAAAAGACAAGTTTTCCAACAACAAAGCTGTGAGGGCCTTAAACGTCACATGCTAATGGCAATAGTAATTTTGACATTTAGCTCCCTTTCAGGGAGCTCTAACTCCTTTCCAAGCTGACCCTGACTTATGATTGTGTCATGGTTCCAAACTTTAAAAGAGTTGAATACTTCAACCTGGCAATACTGAAAACCTTCATATTAAAACAACTGATTGCTTTGATTATATTATTTGACAATTTGTATATTTGTCACGTTGTCAATGTTGTCAAACGCCTATTGTCTTTGAACGCTTTAAAAATTAAAATCCTCTTCTTAATTTTGATTATTAATTTTAATCATTTTACTTCTTGAATGTTTTTTTAAGTTTTTAGTTTATATATTTAGCAGAAAATGTCATGTCTGATCAGGAAAGAGTTCAGGCTTGACAGGCATGACTGAGTCATGACCGTTTCTAGAAAACAGCTAGATTGATGTGCTGCTATGATTTTTGGTCCGAATATCAATTTTTATGGGAATTCAGATATGATATCTGGCCTGGTTCATTTATTGCTTAAGGTCAAAAGTTCTCAAGACGTTATATTTTTATATAGGTTATTAAAAACAAAAGTAAAATTAATTTTTTTTTTTTTGAATAAACTTGTTAATGAGTCATCAATTATTAGTTTCTTTTATTTAAAAGCCCTTATTTTTCTCTTCATTTGTAAAAAAGGTATAAGAATAACCCATTTTGTATCTGTGTTAGAAGGTTAGAAAAACATCACATTAAAGTATCATTACAGTTTAGGATAGGGAAAAGTAAGCAATTTTCTAAAGTTAATAACTTGGGCCCCCTATAAGACATACACTTTTTTAAAAAAAAAAAAAAATTGTACATTTGAGAAGTTTGTACAAAAGAAAAAAAGTAATTTTCATAATTTGTATGAGTTACAGATGGCGTCAAAGTGAAGTGCTCAAAAATCCGGTGTTCATATGGCTTACAGTTATATAAATTTAAATGTATACTTCTAGTGTATTGGAAATGCTAATGAAACTGTTTTAAAACTTTGCCTACAACTAAAAATACTGATCTGTTATTAAACCACTCCAATTAATTGAGATATTTTGGTATCATGATTGCCTTAAATTGCGTAATCGTTTGCTATGATTAAATTTCCTTAAACTGATCTGCTTAGCAGTAAGTATTCATTAATGACTTTAATTAACCTAATGAAAATCTAGATATACTTGCCATTATGGTCATTTTCATCATCACCCAACCACCTTGAATTGTAAATGTATACAGTCTTTGTTCCTAAAATTCTTCTTTGAAATTTAAAGCTTTTTGCTGCCCACAAAATTTAATCTCTCTCTGCTTTACAGTTAATCCAACATCTTAAGCTGCTGATATTTTCGCTTATTGCTGTTCATTTAAACTTAATTTTAATCCATTGGCATTAAACTCCATACACACACACACACTAATTACCGTTAATATAGCAAAGACATTAACCCAGTTTACTAAAGCCATGTCATAATTCATGGGGTGACGCTGATGCTGGCGCAAGCAAGTCGGCCATAGAATGAAGTAAGCAAAATTCAAAAGCGACATCAACAACAACAACAACAAAAAATCATACAACAATAACAATTTTGACAAGAATAACAAGCAAAGTCCCCAAAAACCCTTTTTCGAATGTTGCTCTCTGCTGAGCTTTGTGCTTTAATTAATTTGCATGGCATACTATTAGGCGCCACAAATGAGTTGAACACAATTTTAAATACCACACTTTCCAAAATTTATCTTCTCTACTCGCGCTGAATTAACGCTTATTCTTGCTGCTTCTTATTTCTTTTTTTTTTTTGTTTTTTTTTTGTCTTGCTTATTCCAGACAATTAGCTTAATCATATCCATTATGACACCCTTTCGTCCTTTTCTGATGCCTAGTGTCCTTTTTTAAGTTTTTGTTTGACTTCGTGTTGGTGCGTGTTGTGATCAATAGCCAAAAATACAGAGAAGATAGAAAAGGAGCCCTGAGCAACTTTAGGGCAACCATTCCTAATTTGGGTCAGTTTCATTTACTCACTCGATTTAATTAAAGCAAATTTCAGTGAAACGACTGAAGCTTCATACATCGCAAGCAAATTTGGGAGTATGGCAAAAATTGTGAAGCTCGAAAATAAAAATTAAAAACTTTTTGTCGCCTTTTATCTTGATAGACTATCTTGCAAATTCAAACAATGAGCATAGCTCTGCCGCTTCCGGCTTGCTGTCACTTCAAATGTGCTATGTCCCTATGACATATCCTCCCCTAGTATGTGGGGCGCTAAACTTTATCATGTCCGGTAATTTATTTTTTTATTCGTTTTTGTTTATTTCATTTAATCCGTTACTTCTCATAGTCAACCTTAAATTTTGATAAGGAATTCATTATTTTTATAGCTAAAATAATGTTTTAAGTTTCTCTACATAAACCTAAAAAATGTATAATATAAAAGTATATACGTATTAGCGGCTTTAAAATTAATATTTGGCGTTTCAAAATGTAGGGAAAATATTTATAAAAACAGCGCAAGTTTTTATTTCTGTGAAATACTTAAGAGTTTTAAGAGTGCCTACCAAAAGGGTTTGCATACAATGCTTTTACATTTCTTAAGTTTATTGCTAAGAGAAATTAAAGCACTTCAGAATTTATGACTGAACTATTTTAGTTTAGAAAGCATCGTTAACCAAGTGAGGTAAAGATATGTCTTTACCTTCACTTAACTCTACAAAATGCTGAATTTTAAATTATTTTGTTATTGTGTGAGAAGATTCAGGGTTCCAATCGATTTCAGACCTTATTTATTTAAAACAGAATAATAGCAAAGTAGAAGTGGAATACAAAAGTAGTCACGTAGCTAGGGGGGCGGGGCGTTTGCGCAGGGCTACACTATTTCGAGGTCGGCATGGCAGCTTCAATTACACAACCAAAAGGCAAAGCTATCAAAAATATGTTTATAAAATATAATAAATAACAAATAAATTATAGCAAATGGTTATCTTTTATATCATTATTGGCAGGCATTGGCGTAAATATGGGGATCCACTCATCCGAACGTCCCCCCTTCCCTGAGCAAAACAAATTAAATACGCACAAGTTAATTTTTTGCATATTTTTTATACAAAAATTTACGCCTTATTAAAAAATATACAATGTCAAAGTGTATACAAATTTTTATCATATTTTCAAGTCAACTTTCAGTTTGCAATTGGCATGTCCGTAACAGAAAAAATATCGCAAAAAAACTTTTACAGTCAGAATATTAATACTCCAAACTATGATTCTGCAATTGAGTTCTTTAGTTCTAAAATGACACTCAAGCGATTTTTTACGAAACTGAGTTAAACATCATTTCCTATAGGAAATCTTCTCGGGAATCGATTTGAGCACTTTATTTTATTCCAAGCACAGTCTAAATGCCTTAAAAAGTGATTTGAAAAACAGTCTTATTTCCAAAACGCGACCTGAACAGAGATTTTTCCTTCCAAAATTCTTTCAAAAGAGTTTCAAAAAACCTTTCAGTCTCATTTTAGAACAAATTTATGACTTTTTTTCGTAAGCAATTTTTGGCCGCACTCGTTACACTGTGCGCCATATTCCCCAGACTTGACTCCACCAGCCTATCATCTCTTCACATCAATGGGACACGCGCTCGCAGCGCAGCATTTCAGCGATTTTGAAGAAGTTGAAAAATGGCTCAACGAATGGTTTGACGCAAAAGACAAGCATTTTTTCTAACATGTTCTTTATGAATTAACTGTAATACTTGGTTTTCACTATGTCAATTTCAATGGTCAATTGCTGTCAATTGCTGAAAAATGCTAACACGTTGGTATTTTTTCTACATTTTACATTGGAGAAAAATTAAAAACAACTGAATTATCGAATTGAGCTATATAGAAAATATAGAACAATTTTATTTAGGATATTTTAATTGATTAAGTTTTATGTCGTCATAAAACTGACATAGTAAAAACCAGACTTAAGATGGGAAATGTGTAGAAGCCGATGGCCAATATTTGGAATAAAACAAAAAAATTAATTTCCCTAGAAAACACGTATTTTTTGCATAAACCTGGTAGACGTTCCTCCTTATGATAATCGTGATGATAAAACTGTTATAAATGCAGTAAGCGAAGGAAATCCGCGGATATTGTTTATATACATCAACTCATAGCCGTTGTATTCGATTCTCCACAGCTTCTTTCTATCATAAATTTTTGTTTCGAGAAAAACGCATTTAAAGATTTATATTCCGGTTGTATTAAAATGGCTATAACTTGTTAAATAGCCGGAATTTTCAAAAATCCTTTCAATGGCATGTCTAAACTTCGATAATATAATTTCGATTTTTTCAAAATTCTACACTAGAACACTGGCTTAAGACAGCTCCTTAAAGTACAAATCTATATTTCAAATTTTGTACAAAAATTCTACTAAGGCTGTGTGCTATTCGGAAACTTTTCACTCGGATGATGAAATTTTGACAGTCTGAATGAGAATATTTGGCACTTGCGAGGTGAATATGATTGTCAAAAATTCATGTAGCCTCAGGGGCTAGTATAAATTTTGACAATCGGCAAGAGAATTTTTGACACAATCATAATTAGAAAAAAAAAACACTTGTAAGTTCGCGCTTAAAATAACTAAAGTGAAATTAATGAAAGCTAAACTTTTTAGTTAATTATAAATTAAAAAAGCACATAGAATTAAAAAATAATGGAAATCCCAACAAAACAGCAAAGGAAGTTCTACGTAATATGTAGAACTATATTGCATACTGCCCGCAATCCCATAAAGCCACTTGCTACTCGATAGCAAACCACTTCATACTCTATTGACCATCCATGATGCTTCGCTGGAATAAACTCAACAATTTTGAGAAAAGAGCTTGCAGACACTCTTAAATGCATTTAAGTTTGTGGATTGTCTTCATTCAAAATGGCATTTAATGATTCGGAATAACCTCTTGGCCGAATATAGGTAATATCCTTCACGGAATAATGTTTTAAGTAGCTGTCCGGAGCAGAAAAGCAAAAGCAGTACTTACTCTTCCCCCTTCCTTTTAAGAAAAGTTATAAAGAAGTTCAAAACTTTTTTCTTCCGACAGCAAAGCAACCAGAAGTGGAAAATATTTGTGTAAAATTCTGTTAATTTCCAGTTATATCAACAATTTTGCAAAATAAATTAAATAATACACTAACGAAATCTAAAACGCCAAAATTTCTAGTTGTCAAAATTTCATTGTTCTTTTGGCACAGAAAAAATGACAATTTTATTTCAACACACAGAAATTGTATTCAACTCAGTTACTCCTTTCCTACCACGAGTGAAAAGTTTCCGAATAGCACACAGCCTAAATAAAAAAGTTTTTTACTGCGTAGATTCACTCACAATGTAGAATCCCAACTAAACTAAATTACCAAACAATAAAAAAACAAAAAAATTTCAATCTTAAAATTTTTCTCTTGAATTCTGAAATTTAAAAACTTGATGCCCTCATCACAAGTTATCTCCGGGAGAAGTCATTTCACTTTAACTTTGCGAGAAGCTAGAGTGGAACATATTCACATTCTGTAGAAGTAGTTATGGAATAAGTTCTAAATGAAACTATTTTACAATTTTCTGTTGGGATAGAGATATGTAGTAGTTAATAACAGAAATCGGTGAATTTCTTTAACCCATTCAAACTATAGAAATGATCTTCAAGCTTTAAGGGCCTCCGGAAGTTTTTCCAAGAAAAAAAGACACAATTTGAAAACTTTTTTTTGAAGCTCCGTTTTAGTTTAGACCAAAATTTTTTTATTTATTAAAATCGGAGAATTTATCCCTGACAATTTGGTGTAAAAATATTCGTCGATAAGGTAGAAAAGTGCAATGCCGCGAAAGACCTTGAATTTGCGGTGAACTAGATATCTGGAGACTGGTTGACATAAACAAAATTTGTTCGGTTTGTTAAAGAGTTCTGGGGCGTTTAATCGTTGATTTTTGACATAATGGCGGACGTAAAACGAAAATTTTAATTTTTTGTCCACAAAATTGAGGTCGTTTTAGGTTATAAATCAAAAAGTATGTATCAAAAAAAAAAAAAAAAACGATTAAACGCCCAAGAGATCTTTACTAAGCCAAAAGAAATTTTCTCTTTTTTTTTTCTCAGATAAACCAGTCTGCAGATATCGTGCAAAATTTCAGGGATAAATCTTCAATAGTTATACAGTATAGTCTCGCTTATCCGGACACTCGCTATACCGGACTTCCCAGTAATACGGACATATCTACACTTCGGACATTTTTAGTATTTTACGATTAATCATTTATTACGATTTATTACGATTAATTCATTTTATTATGCGAATCACTGTATTAAGGGGTTACATGACATTGGCAGTTTTTTGAAATCGACTTTTTTTTAATAGTTTTGTATTTTAGTAAATATTCTTAAGATTCTAAGAAAAAAATTAATTAACATTAACAATTAAACATTTTTAATTTTTGCGGTACCTACGTACCGCAGCTAGTATATACTTGTTTTACTTGCTACCTGACTTTTGGTGGTTGTTATTTCGTACCTACTTGAAGGGTGAAGGGTGAAGCCGAATTGCTAAGCGATTGCAAAAAACTATAAGAAACAGCACAACACAAGATAACGAAGGCATGCAGTACGAAGCAGGCATGGCAGATTGAGGTAACCTTTTTTTCTTTGTTCACAAACTTTGAACGCGTTTATCTCGAAACCAAAACATGGTACTGGTTCTTGACTTGGACTTGGTAATTGATTCGCTATCGTATGACACGAGCTTTTTTTAAATTTTTTTTCGATTTTTTATGAATTTTTAAAGTCAATATTTTTTTCGAAAAAACACTCTTTCAAATTTAGAACATCACCAAAAATTGAATCGTGTCATACGATAACCAATTACGTTTGGATTTAAAAAAGTCATTTTTTTCCAGATCGGACATTTTTTGCAACTCCCAGCGCTGCAACCACGAGGCCCCGTTTTTTCTCTGCCGCCAGTTTGGAGCTCTATAAAACCATGTTGGAGTGAAAAATATATGTTTTTTTAATTTTTTTTCTTGTAATTTGTTCAATTCTCTACAATAATAAAAAAACATTTTGGAGAAATGTTTGTTTTTGACTGAGTTATAAATTTAAAAAAAAAGGTATGTTTTCTTTGCCGCGAATGTCATGTCCCATCTTAATGTAGTGCGTATGGTAACGGCGCTATGTATATTATATTATGTCATAATTACATGTGTATGTACATTTCTGTAAAAATATTTTTGTGAAAAAATGTTAACTTATTATTATTTATTACTTAAGTTCTTATAGTTTCTTTACAAAACTCTTTTAATAAAAGCGATTGAACGAATGAAGATGAAATAAACATTGTACCTATAATTGCTTTCATAATTATTCCGCTTTGTGAATTCCGGACACTTCCAGTAATACGGACATACGCCGAAACTATATGTGTTCGGATTAGCGAGATTGTACTATACTGTTTGTTCCAATATGAAATATAGCTTAAAAAAAATAATTTTTAAAACGATGATTTCTTCGAAAAACTCCCGTAGGCCCTTAACGCACCATTTGTGACAAAATACTTTTGGACCATTCATTTTATCTGTTTATTTTTTTTTTTTTTTTATTCTTTTCTTAACAAGCAGTTGCATTTAACAATAAAAAGTTGTCTTAAAAGAAATGATAAATCATAGTTGAAATAAAATAAAACAAGCCTGCTTTTAGGCAGACAATAAAATGAAGAAAATAATGAACGTTTTATAAGCTATAATTTATTCAACTCTTTCAACAACTTCGGCTACTTTTTTCTTGCTTGCCGCCGACACTTCATTAAGTTTTCGCTAATTATTGCCGCCTCATTTGCTTAAGACTACTTCAAAGAATTTTCGTTACTAACTTTCTGACAAATGTTGCCAACTCAAAAATACTTAAAATTTTGTACAAACAATTTTTAACAAGAGCAACTGAGATAAAAAATTATTCACCGAAAACGCATTCAAATGAAAATTATGCAAAAAGCTCTCGAAAGCTTATGCCACTCGACAATCAAAAGTCATCATTAGTCTTTTATTATCAGCATCTTTATCATCATCATCGTCAGTATTATTGTTGTTGTTCTTATTATAATAATTATAATTTGTTAAAAATTTCTCCCGACAAGCAGTTTCCTGCTCATCAGGAAAGCGACTACAACAAAACAGCAACAACAAGAACAAGAACCAATTGCCTTAATGAGCACCCGAAAAGCAGCTAGATACTTTAACTACTTTTCATCTTTCATCGCCACAGTTGCATAGCTTTTATAACTAAGAATAGCAAAAATAGCATAATTTACTGTAGGTTCAAGCGCGACATTATAATATATGTACATTTGTGTAAATGTGTATATATATATATGTTTGTGTGTGTGTGTGTGTGTGTCTGCCAAGAAGACATCAGCTTGATTTTCTTTGATCCCATTACAATAATTTTGCAAGTTTTCCCTCATTTATTTCTAAATTGTTCTTTTGCATGTTGAACAAATGAAGCACAACAAACTCACAACAACAAAAAACAAATAAAAGTCTAGTGAAACTTTTCGTATCTACTGTCATCAGCAGCTTTAGCTACCACGCATCGTCAGACATCATCATCAAATCCTATGCTTTAAGCTAAGTTTTCTTAATGAATGCAATTTTCAAAGCCTCCACTGTTCAGTGAACTGCTGCAATATTGCTAGGATGGCGCACCCTTTCTGCGTAGCATTGCCACCTCTAGCGGTAATATGCTTCTCACAAGATGACAGTTGTTAATATTTCAGTATAGATATTTTGTTTTATATTTTTTGTGTTTGACGCTGATGGCACTCTGTGCAATAATGTTTTCAGAGACAACCATGCAGCATCTAGATTCTGGGAATTCCTTTTGCTACTATAGCAATTTTTGGCAGTTCCTATCGCCTCTTCGAATGTTAAGGTTCTGTGGTATTGCATAGCTGTGTTGGCTTACACTGCGCAAAAAAAAAAAAAGAGATTAAAAGTCACTTTTAAAGATAAGGCTTAGGTTAGGTTGATCCAGCTGCCTCCTGACGGAGGCTCACATAAACACTTTTAAAGATAAGGCTTAGGTTAGGTTGATCCAGCTGCCTGCTGACGGAGGCTCACATAGACAATTTTGGTCCTTAGTGGTACCGGGTGCAAGCAGCCGGAATTTAAGTCAGCAAATATTTGCGTTGAATCCGTTAGGTTAGGTTGATCCAGCTGCTTCCTGACGGAGGCTCACATAAACACTTTTAAAGATAAGGCTTAGGTTAGGTTGATCCAGCTGCCTGCTGACGGAGGCTCACATAGACAATTTTGGTCCTTAGTGGTACCGGGTGCAAGCAGCCGGAATTTAAGTCAGCAAATATTTGCGTTGAGTCCGCAATCTTAGGAGGATTTCCGGAAGCGTTTTTGCCACATCTTTTAGTGACGGAAGCGTTGGTGAGCCTAGACTGAAACGTCAGTCTCGATCTAAGTAGGGCTGGATGGGCGCATAGTAGGTGTTTCAGGATCTCAGCAGTGCCTAGTTCCTTGCACTTCCTACAGCTGTCATCGGTGGTGATGCTCAGCTTCTTCACGTAAGCTGCCAACATGTAGTGACTCGTGAGGATACTCACTAATGTCCTGCAGTCTCTGCGCGGTCAATCCAGGACCAACATAGTCCGTTTTTCGTATCGTGTATCGCTCGTATCGGCGGCCGTGGCGTAGTGGGTAGAGTGTGTGACTCTTACGCCAGAGAACCCAGGTTCGAATCCTCCATCTGACAAAGAAAATTTTTTCAATCGAATTAATTTTTCTGCTTCGACCGTCACCTCTCTGCAGACAATGGCAAACATCAGAGAGTAAAAACTGCCATTAGAAGCTTCTTGAGAACATAAGCCGTTCGGAGTCGGCGTAAGACATGTAGGTCCAGTTCTCGATCATTTGTGTGCAAACATTTCACTTCAAACACAACACAATTGATCATAAGAACCTCGTTCAAAGTCCTTTCAAGGGCTGAGATGGTCATTTCGTTTTTTTTTTTCGTCGTATCGCTCATAACTTTTCTTGCATGTTATCGTGTCTCTTTATGGCTCACTGTTTGTGCGACCCTTTCTTCGAGATTTCCGTACATCTCTTGTCGTGGATTGGTACTTGTTGTATGCACTCTGATCCCAACCCGGCGCCTTCGTTTGCTAGTCTGTCCGCCTTCTCGTTTTCATAAATACGCTGGTGGCTTTGAACCTAGTAGACTCTCCTTGAAACGCATAGTGCTTCGATAATTGCCTGGGCATTTGTGGACCTGATGGTAGCTGATCACATGGATTTGATCGCCACTTCGCTGTCTACAAAGATGTTAATATAAAAATGATGTATGTTCTTGATTAGGGCAGTCTCCGCGGCCATCCTTATGGTGAACACTTTCGTTTGGAAGATACTGCAGTGGTCCGGTAGCTTATAAGTGGTCAGGTAGTTTTTAGAACCATTAGTAAATATGTTGACCGCAAACTGTGCTTGTTCTAAGTCGTAGAACCTGTCGTTCGGTTCTAGTAGTATTGATATTCTTGCGTCTATTATTGTGCGGGGTATTATGCAATCTGTGCTAATGGATGAATCCTTGCTGCTTGTACATTGCCCAAAACTTTTTGTGAATGTTGCCTGCCGCCGTAAGGGGCTGTGTCGTTTTCCCTGCTATTAAGTTCGTGTATATCTAGGGGGTCCATACATAGAATGGTTTCTAGCGCTTTCCATAAAGTTGACTTCAGTGCCCCTTCTATGCAGATTGCTGTCTACCTCAGTGTTTTCCCACAGAATTTCAGGTTTCTAAGATATGTTGATTTTGATCACATCCGACCACCACACAATAATTCCGTAGAGTAGAATTATACGAACTACCGCTACGTAGATCCAATACATCTCCCTTGGATGATGGATTTTGGATGGATGGAGCATTGATGGATTTCTTCATGTCAGTTTACTGTCCAGGACAACTTCTAGATATTTCGTGTTTTTGGGATGAGGCGAATATTTTTTATTTCCTGTATTCTATTTGCACTAACATTCGAACACGCTTCTACCGGGTCATGGGACGGATGTTCTATCCTCTGAGCCACGTATTTATGTTAGGTAGACTTCCTAATTAACTATTAAATACTATTTTCTCTTTTCTTACTCATCTCTGATGGCCTTGGTCAGTGTCTTAGCTATAGTAGTATTGAAGAAATGCATAAACAACAAAGTTTAAACGGCATTACAAAAAAAAAGCACGGGTGCGTCGTTGGGCACACGAGAGAAGCGAAGCTTTTTCGCAGTTTCATAGATTTTATAATTCAATGGTTTTTTTTTTGTAATAAAATAACTTTTGTAATAAATAACAATAATAAAGTAAATTAAAAAACACACATTAATATTCACACCAGTAAATTTTATTACATTACTTTATTATTTAATTTTTTTCATTCACATTCATTGTTACTGCAACGCACTTGTAGACAATTGTTAAATTTTCCTTCGCGCTATGCAAAAAAATAAGAAAAAAACATGTACCAACAACAACACCACCGCATTTATATCAGCAACAAAAAAAAAACACCGATGGTGATGACATCTTGTAGCAAGTAGAGAATGTAACTATCAGGTGTTGCTCAGGGTAGTCCCCTTGGACCACTTATGTTTATTTTAGCAATCAATGATGATGATGAACTCACATCATGAAATTATACAGAACGGAAAATTTTAGATAATTCAGATCTACTCTACGCTGATCTGAAATCCTTTGAAGTTTGGTGTTCTCAAAATAAAATGTTTCTGAATCCAGATAAATGTCAAAGTATGACCCTTTTCGCGTAAAAATAATAAATAAATTTTTGATTACAAGATAAAAGATGCTGCTTTAAGTCGTGTATATACCGTCAAAGACCTGGATGGATTCTAAGCTATCGTTTAACATTCATATTAATAATATTTGTAAAAAAGCATCTTCAATGCTTGGATTTATAAAACGCTAGGCCAAAGAATTTAATAGCATAATTACAACTACAAAGTTGCATTTTGCAATTGCGCCCTCATTTAGAGTATGCAAGTCAAGTTTGGTCCCCAAGTTACAATGTGCATGTTGATCGATTAGAAAGAATCCAAAAACGTTTTGTTCAGTTTGCTCTAAGGGGCTTAAGTGGAACTGAATATTAGGCCTTCCGCCTTATGAGGATCGTTTGCAAAATGCAGGGCTCTCATCACGTATGACGAGCTTTTTGAAGCTTGCGTGTTTGCGACATAATTGTTGGCCAGCTGCGGGTGTTCATCAACGAAATTAATTAAAATTTCATTTTTCTTTGGAGTCACCGCCCTAAAATATAATTTTAACACATAAATACGGAAATATTTGATTAAATATTCAATAATACAGCAACTTTTACTACAACTTTAAGTAATATTTTTAATTTATGATTTTTTACGAGAGCCATTTGATTTTGTATGAGATAAAAGCCTGGATCTGTTTCACAGGGGATTTTGAAAAAAAAAATAGTCAACTTTTTTTAATCACCTTAATATTTTGTTGTTACGTATTGTGTTGTCCCTGAGCCCAACCCATTCATTGGGAGGTTAAATTTTTCCCACATTAACTTGTTTGGGGTCCATAATAACAGTCCATCCATAACATTGATATTTTTTAATTATTTTTGGGTCGTGGCTTTGAATTGGTTAATGCTGAGGAAGTACGAAAAAACTCAAGTAGCTGATCTCTATTGTTACTCTATTGTAATAAAACAGCATCAAGCATTAACATCAATTTAAACTTGCTTGGAACTTCTGAAAAATTGGTACACAATAATAATAGCCTTATGCGTCCCTGCTAACACTACTTAATAATCAGCAAACGAAACAGCGTATTGCATTAACTCCATAATTTCATAAGGAGAATAATTAATTTATTCTTGTGTTTGCCTTATTGGAAATTAGTTAGCATGCTTAATGTGTGTGTGATTATATACCCAGTAGGCATTGGCAGGTGTTTGAAGCGCTACTAGCAGGCCTTGAAATGGATGTCGGAGGCCTATCCTACTTATAGCCAAGCCCATTTACTTTTTAATATGAAATGGGAAAATTTTTCAAACTTTTTGCTCTTCCAGCTCTAAAGAGGCCTGCTAGAAGTACTACTTAACTTAACAAATTGAAAATAAAAATTTTGTTTTTTATTCTTTTTATAAAAGAATATTTTCAACTCACCATATTTGATATAGCAGTCATGATGTCGATTACACTGTACAACACGAAAAAAACCCGTGGGGTTTCACGACTTTTTTTATGTTTTCAAGGTCACTGAAACCGAATATGGATTCAGTTTTTTCGGGTCACGTAAGGTTCTCCCTGGAGGCGGGTCCAGGGTAAGCCCTTAGCCTCTACAATTAATCAAATCAATATTTCCCTTTTTGGGAAGGGCAGGAGAAGGTTAAAATGTAGGACCGACCCCCATTATTTTTCCAAGAGGAACATTTTTTTCCTTAGAACCTATCCTCTTTGAACCCTTTAGAGGGTGTCTCCTATACAATGAACTCTAACCCCTTACAGTAAATGAAATCGATATCTACCACTTTGGGAAGGGTAGGAGAGGGCTAATATGTACGACCGACCTGCAGTACTTTTTGAAGTGTAACATTTTTCCTTTAAGACTTTTCCTCTCCGACCCCTCCTTAGGGGGGCTACCATACAATGCACCCTACTGTTAATGAAATCAATATTTCCCCTCTTGGAAAGGGTAGGAGAGGGTTAATATGTACGACCAGACTCCATTACTTTTTCAAGTGTAATATTTTTCCCTTCGGGACCTATCCCCTCCGACCTCTCCTTAGGAGGGCTCCCATACAAAGTACCCTATTATTAATGAAATAACATTGTATGGGAGCCCCACCCCTAAGGAGGGGTTGGAGGGGATAGATCCTAAGGGAAAAAATGTTACACTTGAAAAAGTACTGGAGGTTGGTCGTACATATTAACCCTCTCCTAATCTTCCCAAGAGGGGAAATATTGATTTCATTAACAGTAGGGTACATTGTATGGCATCCCCCCTAGGGAGGGGTCGGAGGGAATAGGTCTTAAGGGAAAAAATGTTACACTTCAAGAAGTACTGGAGTTCGGTTGCACATATTAACCCTCTCCTATCCTCCCCAAAGAGGTAAATAACGATTTTATTTACTGTAGGGGGTTAGGGTTCACTGTATGGGAGCCTCCCTCAGGAGCGGTCAAAGAGAATAGGTTCTAAGGAAAACATTTTCCTCTTGTAAAAAAAATGGGGATCGGTCATACATTTTAACCCTCTCCTGCCCTTCCCTAAAGGGGAAATATTGATTTCATTAATTTTAGAGGCTAAGGGATAACCCTGGACCCGCCTCCAGCAAGAACCTTACGTGACCCGAAAAAACTGAATTCATATTCGGTGTCAGCGGCCTCGAAAACATAAAAAAAATCATGAAACCCCACGGGTTTTTTTTTTTTTTTTGAAAAATTGTTGTACAGTATATTGTACATTCAATATTTTTGAATAAATATATATAAATATATATATTAAGTTTTAGAGAAAAAGTTTCCCTGAAATATAAGCAGAACCAATTTTTGTAGGAAAAATATAACTGTAGTACTGTCTTGGGAAGCGAAAAAACAAGGCCTTATAGAAATTATACAAGCCTTACAGTAAATTCATGCCATCGTTCGAAGAGGCGTAGCCTTAATTGCCAATTGGGATATTTTAATCGGGGTTGGTATTAGTGCTACTTTGTGTATATTTATTCATTTTCAACTGTGTATAAATTCCAAAGTAAACAAATTTATGTATTGCAATGTTATCTTTGTATAATTTCGCAGTTGTTATTGTTGTTTCCTTAGTGTAAGTAAGCTTAATATAGCGTTCAAATACATATACGTTCACCTCAGACAGTTATAATGCTCTGCATTCACCCACAAAAGGCACGTGAAGCAGTTTGACTTCGAATGCATTAAGTATGAGCCCAAATGAAACATCAAGGCTCAAGGACGTTCACAAGAACAACAACATTCAGAATTCAATGAACTTAACTTAGCTAACAGCAAACGAACGTCAATAGACAGCCTTAAGTAGACTGCATGCTGCAAATTAAGGTGGCAACGTTATTAAATAGCATGCATGCTACATTCGTCTTTTCATTCATTTTGAGTACTTAAATTAAATTGCTTAAATTAGGCAACACTTAGTATAACGTCTGGCTGGGATTTGTTGTTTTTGTCGCCGCTGAAAAGGCTGAATATCTCAATGGGCTAAAATTGAAGGCTTGCTGAGTGAGCAGCTTGGGATTAAAATAGTATTTAATACGTTGCGACATAGTAAGCTGAAAATATATAATTTTAAAAACATATCATATACCGCTTTTACTGAAATAACTAATGCGGTAATAAAGAAATTTGAATATAGCCTGAAACACTTATGGCCAATTTCTTCACAGATTTCTTCTTAACCGTCGATTAGACGGCTTAAGAAGTCGTAATCCACGGTTTAGTGCTAGTCCTCTGTTAAGAAATTGGCCATTAGGGGGAAGTGGACCAAAATGTCATTTTCGTTAGTATTATCTAAAGTTCCCCGTATTCAATGAATTGTTGTGAGGCTCATTATTAGCTCAATGGATATGTGGCGGCCGTGGCGCAGGTGGGTAGAGTGTGTGGCCCATACGCCAGAGAACCCTGGTTCGAATCCTCCATCTGACACAGAACATTTTTTCAATTGAATTTATTTTTCTGTTCGGCCGTCAGCTCTCTGTTCGGAGTCGGCATAAGACATGCAGGTACAGTTCTCGGTCATTTGTGTTCAAACATTTCACAACACACCCAACACAATTGATCATAAGAAGCTCGGTCAAAGTCCTTTCAAGTGCTGAAAATGGCCATTTCGTTTTTAGTTTTTTTTTTTGGGTATTTCAACGAGCAAAATTGAAGATAATCCGCACAGTGGTTTATTTTGCGGCAATAAATCATTTTTCCAAATATCCTGTTTCCTTAATATAAGCAAACTATATAATATACGTACAGTCAGAAATCCAGGATTCATCAACTTTGCCCAGAAGGAGGACGTCATTCATTTGGCACATGTCTTCTTTCAAACAAGTTAAAAGTCCATTCACGTCTGTACAAAAAAACCAGTTCGAAATTTTCTTCCTTGTGAACACCATAACATACAGCATAACTTTGTCATACATCACATTTTCGAAAAGTCTGTATTTTACAATCTGGTGCCGTGACATTAAACTGTTTCAAACGGGATGCTAAATTTTGTCGCCTCTCATAGTAACCTTTATATCTCGCAGAATATCGTTGAAGTATTCTTGTGTAATTGATGTTATGTTGGAAGAATCCGATTTTTCACTTGGTATACATTTATATCCAGAAATATCAGCTTGAAATGCGTTATCAGCGTCATTTTAAGCAGCAAATACAATCTTTAGACCAAAAAATCAAAAAATCCACTACAGAAAAATTTCAAAAATTCATTAAAAATTCCAGCAGATGAAGACAATCGAAGGACGTAGAATTTTTTTTTATACTCAAGTTTTCTTCTCCAAATGGTTTGGTTCATATTATGAAAAAAAAAGTTTGAAAATGTAGAACTGTTTAATAATTGATAAATCATTTTCCTTGGAGCAATTATTTCCGTTGATATAATTTGCGTATCTGAAACCTGGTTTCAGAAGGATATAAATGATTATTTTTTAAATATTTAAAACTTAAATCTCTTTCGTCATGACAGGTCAAATAAAAAAGGCGGCGGCGTTGCAATATATTGCAAGAAATATTTAAATGTAAGAGTTCTTGGTGCATCAAGTGGTTCTGATGTTGAACTTCTGAACGTTGAAATCTATAACAACAGAACTAAGGTTTTTCTCAGTTGTGTGTACAACCCAAATCGTAACTGTAGCTTAGATCCCCTACTCACATACATATCTAACTGTGCCACAGACAATATTCTTGTTAACGATAACCTCTGCAGCAATTTTATCGACAATTTGGCTCAAGTGGGTCTCAATGTACACCGAGAAAAAAAGCAATAGGTAAATCACCTAAGTCGGCTTGGGTAAAGAGAATTGTATGGTAATTATAAGCTTATGCTTATTCACGTAAGCAGTTTATTGTTTAATGCATTGCTTTGAAAGCACATATGTTAAGTCGAATGCTTGTTAAAATTATATTGCCGTACGTGCTCAGCCCGCTTGTGCACATAATTAACCACTGCTTCACAATCTAGAGATGAGTAGCTCCGAACATGTATAGTTCACGGAACCATGTTCACTGCCGAACATAGTTCCAATCATTCCTTCGATCCATTCTAAACATGTCCAAACAGTTCCGGTTGCAATGATTTTTTTTTTCATATTAACAGCTTGAACCGACATCTCTTTGCCGTGAAAAGTGAAAGTGATAGAAATGAAATATATATCTCCTATTCTTTGGTTCTTTGGCAAAAGTTTTTGAAAGAAATGACAAACGAAACTATTACAAGTAATATCGCCGTTCTTGTCATCTGCATTGTTTCGTTCATTTGGTTGAACATGCTAACTGGTGGAACTAGATAGCTCCGGGACATGTTTTGGCTCCGAGAGAACTGCTACGTATGAACATGTTTAAACATTTTAAATATATGGGGAAATATTGTATGTAAAGAATGTAGAATAGGATTCATTATATTATGCATATGAGTATAGCATTTTTCAAGAGCTGATTTTATAATATATATTCATATCCTTAGCAGATTATATTATAAATTTAATACACAAACACATTTTTCCCTACTACAGATCAATGGAACTAAACGGCTCCGCGGACATGTTTCCGCGAACTAGTTCCGTTGTACGAAAGAATCGTTCCATGTTCATTCCGGCTCCGGAACTGTTAAGCACAAGCCTAACAACCTCGTGCTACCCTGCAATCTGGAAAGTAGCAACTATCCTTCTAATTCTAAACAAAAATCGAATGCCCGCGAGCCAGCTGACCTATTAGCTTACTTTCCTCTATTTCAAAGGTAAGTGAATGGCAGAGCAGATCTCCAGCCTTCGGCCTTATGTCACAACTCCAGTCTGGTTTTCGACCTGGACATAGCTGTTCTACAGCTGTTGTAAAAATAATGGATGATATCAGAATACCTTTCGATAAGGGACAAGTTACTCTGATATGCTTACTAGACTTTTCAAAAGCATTTGATACCGTGAACCACTACATATTATGTAAGAAACTCAAACTCAACTTTGGGTTCTCTGAAGCTTCAGTTTGATTTTTAAATAGTTACTTAGGCGGTAGGGCACAGAGAGTTAAACTAGGCGAAAACTATTCAACATATAAAAATACTTCTAGTAGAGTTCCACAAGGCCCGGTTTTGGCCCACTTCTATTTTCCATGTTTATCAATGACATTTTCAATATTTGAAATAATGTCATAGCGCATGCCTATGCCGATGATCTTCAATTATACTTGTCCAGACCTGTAGGGCTCATCGAAGATCTTTGCGAAAGAATAAATGAAGATTTGAATTTAGTTGCAGAATGGGCCAAAGCTAACAAGCTTAAACTAAACCCACTAAAATCATATGTTTTAGACAGGTGTCTAAGACAACTTTCTCAAATCTTGATCTTCCTCCAATTCTCCTCAACGATGTTGAATGGAAATTTGTTACTAAGGCTTCTAATCTTGGATTTCAGATAAATAGTTCTCCTTGTTCAGGGAGAATCATATAAACTCTTGCGTGAGTATTATGTATTAAGAAATCTCAAAAAGTCTGCAGCATTTGTTCCCGTCGAAAAGAGACGAAAACAAGTCTTGCAACTGCTATTACCAATTATCACATACTCGGAAGTCGTTTATAGTAATTTGTAGCTCAGTTCTGTAACTTTTGCGACAAATAGTCACTTATCACACTGTTTCATTCCAAAATACTACGTGCGAGGTACGTGATAAAAAAGATACACAAATAAAAGGGAACATATGAAATTGTAACAAATATCAGGGCACTTTGCTTACAATTCTAAGTGCGCTAATTTAGCTAATTAAAGTAAATAAATATCTATTGTGCTGTTCTTAAAATTATGGAAGTTAATGCATGCTTTTGAACGCTTGTTTGTTTAATAATTTTTAGCTGTTTAACACTTAGTGATGTTTATATTAAATAAAAAAACTCGCAATGCGTATGTTATCCGATTACTTATTTAATCGGGTTGCTTAAAACAAATTTTATTGTATAATAAATAAATCGAATATATGAAATATTTTCGTTTTTATACTTTATTACACTCATACTTTATTTGTTATCTATATAATATCCCTATAGGAATAAACTAACTTGTTTTTAAAAACAACTTATTAAAAAACTAGTTTAAATAAACTTGTATATGAACTACTTTGAATTATATTAAGGCGGCATCCAGTGCAATTCTAAATAGTTTTTATTGCATTATATATGAAGTAATTGAAATACTACTTAAAAACAAGTGATTGATAAACTACTTTGGATTATATTAAGGCGGCAACTACTCTGATTTTGACATCTTTTAATTGCAAATTTTTATTAAATTATTTTCAATTGGTTATTTTAAAGTAATTAAAAAAATATATTAAATATAACTAATTTAACAAGTAGTTGAAAATATATGCAGACGAAAGTCAATTGACTTATTTAACGGACATCACCATACAAAATATGTTAGTTCGTTCTATGGGAAAAAGTCAGAATTTCAACTAGTTGTGGTTGACAAAAAACTACTTTATCAAGCACTTTTTAACTAGTTGATTTTCCTACAGGGATTTTTGTTTGTTTGTATGTATGTATGTATGATCCGAATAGACTCCTAAGCTACTCGACGGATTTTTATAAAACCTATATCAAACGATTCCATAAATTACTGTGCTGAACATAGGCTATATAAATTTTGCCACTCCCCCTTCAACCGCCCACAAATCAATAAAAATGCTATATTTCCGACTGTTTTGGCAGTATTAGACTAGAATTTGGTTGTTCAGTTTGTATGCTGACTGTCGGCAACTGTACGAAAAGTAGATTGCCAAACCCCCTTTTACCGCTCACCAAAAAAAAGTAAAAATGATGGTTTTTTCAGATGGTTTTAGCTGTATTGGTCTAAAATTTGGTAATTTTTCTGACTGTCAGCAAATATCATTAAAATAGGCGTAGCTGTAGTAAGCCTATTCATAAATAATTATAAATCACTAACAGAGTACCCGACCAAGTTCGTATAAAGCTAATTTGAGTTGAATTGAATTAATAGCAAAGAATGATTTATATATATTCTTTTTGCTTAAAAAAATAATTTATTAAAGCATATGTACACGGTCTTGGAGAGTCTGCTTAACATATTAATTTTACCATAACTATTCATGAATTCTCCTGCATTGATATAATTGGCAGTACATTTGGTAAACGGACATAGAGTATATTTAACTGCAGAAAACATGCACAGAGTGATTCAAGAAATACGTGAAATCACATTGATTGCGTTTATTAAACTGTTCGAGTGATGTTCGAGTGATGACTTCGCGAAGACCTTGCTCTGCAGCCAAATTTCTTCATATTATACATGAACACTAAAGAAATAGAATCTACGGAAACGAGCACAAAATGTTGAAGGATGGGTTGAAGTTAAATGAGATTTGGCTCTAGCTAGAGATTACATGAATCATTGTAATTATTCTGAATACTTTTACCTTCGACTTCTGTTGGAACACATAAAGGGTTCTACAAGTTGCAATTATTTAAGAACTGTAGATGGTGTGTTGCATCCCACATAACGCGTGGCATGCGAAGCTTTAAGTCTTCTTGAAAGTGACGAACATTGGAGAAATGCACTGTCTGATGCCGCCATCTCTGAAAAAGCTTTCCGACTCAGAGAAGTGTTTGCAATAATGCTGATTCTTTGCCAAATGTTCAACGCGTTACAGTTACCTAACGATTTCGAAATCAATTTTGCGATGATATTTTGCACAGACATCACTCAAAACAAAATAATCAGGAAATACATTACAATGATACGTTACTTTTTTTAACGAGGGCTTGGCTTTGATTGAGAGTACGATTTACATGCTTGGAAAACGTTTAAAAGATTTCGGTTTGCCAGAATCCCAAAGAGATAATACTGAAGTAGATATATCTGAGGAGGAACTTAAATTAACTCCAGAACAGATAAATGTCTACAACAAAATATTACAAAGTGTAACGAATAATGAAGTGTAACAACAAAAATTTTTTTTATTGATGGTCCTGGTAGTACTAGTTCGTCATGAACGAAAAATTGCAATTGCAGCAGCATCGTCCGGAATCGCAGCAACTCTTCTAAGTGGCGGTCAAACTACTCACTCAACATTTAAGTTGCGGCTTTCAGCTTCACCATGCAAAACAACACATTCATGCTCAATGCGTAAAAGCGGTGCTATTGCAAAAGTACTCAAAGAAGCATCATTAGTTGTTTGGGATGAATGCACCATGACACATAAGGCCTATATCGATGCTGTTAATGCCATGTTAGAAGATCTTAGATCATCAGGTCGTGTGATGGGTGGCGTAAGTTTTTTATTGTCTGACATCTTCCGTCGAACACTACTGGTTGTACTTAAAGCCACCCGAGCTGATAGAGTAAGAGTTATCATGAAGAAATCAAATGTATGTCAATATGTCTAGAAACTTCAATTGACAACAAATATGCGTGTCCATTTAAGAGGAGATCACGATGCCGCTATATTTGCAGCTCTCAGGAACATTGCTCTTGACAATGGATTGCTTCATGTTTCAGAAACATTGGGTACATGCGGTTCGACTATAGACAATTTGGTTTCAAATGTTTACCCAGATATTGAAAATTTGCGTCAAAAATGTGCCGCATGGCTATGTGGAAAGCTATTGTTTCCACCAAAAATTCAGATGTAGATGTACAAGTCAATCGATACGATTGTTACTGAAGATGATGTGATTCACTATCAAAGTGAATTTTTTAATTCATAACATTCATGCCTTCTCCCACATAAACTAACATTTAAAATAAATCTGCCTTTTTTTTATAGCGCAATTTAAAACCTCCACAACCTTGTAATAGAACCCATCAAGTAAAGCAACTTTTACCAAATATTATAGATAATCTATATAAATAAAAATCACTATCTGTTTGTTTGTTTGTTTGTTTGTTTGACTTTTATACAAATCTTTACGGCTGAACGTACACCGCTCAAGCTTAAAACGTGTATTACTTGTGCCCTATAATAGGTAATTGCAAACTTAGTTTTAACTACGCTGCCTTCTACCGCCCAGAAATCAATAAAAATGCAATATTTCCGACTGTTTTGATTGTTTGAGACTAAAATTTGGTAATTTCATTTGTATGGTAACTTTCGGCAACTGCACCACGAATGGGTTTCCATGCCCTCTTTTACCGCCCACAAATCAGTGAAAATGGTATATTTCAGACTATTTTGTTCGTATAAGGCTGAAATTTAGTAATTAAGTTTGTATACTTACTGTCGGCAACTGTACTAAAAATAGGCGTGCTGGCACTATAATTGCGCTCACCTTTAAGAAATCATTAAAACTCCAAAACTTCTGGGCCGACTACGCTAAAATTTTGGCAGTAGATTGTTTTCGAGCACGAGATGTTTTACGGAAAAAAATGTTTGCCACACCCCTTTTACCGCCCACAAATTAAAAATATATGGTTGCTGGAACGGCCGTGGCGAAGCCGCGAACAACCGGGTCCTGCTATATGTAAAACATAGTGACAACTTCATTCGATTCGAGTCGAATATTTAAGATAACAGAGACACTTCGGTTATCGATTTATCTCATTTTATTACAGAACCAGTGCAAGTGAGAATATCGTCATTATGACGTCAAAGTGAGAAAATCTGGTGAGAACTACGGTGAGAAAAAATACAGAACCGAGCTACTGAATTCGCGGTCATCTCACAAGTAGCTAGTTGCTCTGAATAATGCTGCGCGTTATGTTTATGGCTTGAAGAAGTTTGATCATGTATCATTCTTCCGTACTAAATTACTGGGACGTTGCCTATTTCGCCATCTTGAAGCGATAAATTGTATATTCCTGCATAAAATTATATATTTGCGTTGTCTACACTACCTCTATGAAAAACCTCTTGATTTCGAGCTTCTACTATAAATATTCTAGCCGGCTGTTTTTGCCAGTGCAATCCGATTGTGGAATTCTTTGCCATATCACATTAAAATTGTTTTCAATCAAAGAGCCTTCAAGCGTTTAATTTTCAAATATTTTTCATAACTCTGATCTATTCATGTTTTTCTATTAATACTTTTAACTCTATTGTTAATTCTATCTCATTTATTTATTGTTTAATTAATTCAAAAATGTTGGTTTTAATACGTATACACCTAAGTTACAATTAGTTGTCTTTGATTATGTTTATCAGCAATATCTTATATCACCTAAAATTGTTGTATATTATTTTTTTAACATTTTTTTACCATTCAAATTTTAAATTCATTTCACAAATTTCTTGTTGTTATTTAATTTCATTGTTATTAACCTTAACTGCGGCATTCAAAAGAAATTAATTATTATATGCCTACTTATTAACACAATAAATACGAAATCCAAATACATTCATAAGTTCTATGAGGAATAAAGTTCTTAATGTTCTTTTAATTTATTTCCGAGCCAAAAAGAGTTGAATATTACGAGCATACCAAAAAAAAAATCTTTAAAAAAAAATCCTGGTCATTGTAAGGCTAACTTGGTGTTATCTTCACTCTCAATGTTTAAAATAATGATGATTTATGTAGGACTCGCCATCAAAACGAAACGCTTTGAAGGAATAACAACTTCGTTAAAAAAAAGCAATAGTTTAAATTGCGGTCGCTTTTATTGCAGGTGAATCCCCTTTGTATTGCTTCTAATACGCTTTTGTAGGAAACAAAATGTTGTGTTTCCCTTTAGCAAAGCCAAGTTATTGCCCCTTCCATTGCGTTTCAGACATATTTTTTATTTGCCAACCCTTTCTAACTTTCAGTCGACTTCCTGACTTCCCACCGGAAACCGCTTACCTTGGAACACAGCTAAACAACGTTAATCATTTGAGCATTCATTTTTGTAGAGCTGCAACCAAACGAAAGCTCATTGCCAAAAACGAAAAAAACACACACACACCAAAAACCAAATAAGGACCAACAGGATTTAGCAATGATTTAACACCATTTTCGAGAGTTTATTAAATTTCGTTTCAATTTGGAAGTCCTGCTGATTTTCATGCTATTGTCCTGCCGTCTAGATGTTTGCATATGTTCATCAGTGTGTGCGTGTGAATAGAGCTTTTTAGGGATTTTTAGCAAAAGATGCAGCAGGCAGCATTTTCATTAATATCATCTTTTTTTTTCATTGAATTTAACAGTGCCAAAAACTGTACGTTGTCCTGCTTCACGACTTGATTTTATGAATTCTTTCTGTGCATTTGATCTGCTGTTATCCATAATTTTCGTAAATTTTTTTAATGTTTCATTCGGATGAATTCGCAACATTGGACAGACAGCAAATTTTCACCAACAACAAATATGACTGCAAGAAGCGAAAATAAAAAAGTATTTGTAGACTTTAGCTCTTTTTTGCGCCAAAAAAATGGTGAGAAAAAATTAAAACAAAAACCAGGAAACATTCACAAGAACGCGCACACAACAGTGTGGACCTCACAGTAACACAATTTACCGTTACTAATGCCAACCGCAGCAAACGCCATAAATCGTAATTTTGTAAATGTGCCTAAGTGTGTGTGTGTGTGTGCGTGTGTGTGCTTGGGCGAGTGCGCGCCAAAAAGTTGCCAAATGAATGAATTTAGTTGCTGGAAATGATAATTTCCAGAAGACTTAACACTGAATGCACACCAATTGGCAATGGCAACACTGGCAATAGCAACATTGACAACAACATCACTGGCAGCACACTACAGTGGTAACAGCAACAACAATTTACCAACTACCACAAATCGCCTCAAACCCAAATCAATTCAATAACCATGAACGACACCTTAGTTTAAGCCAAAACTCAATCCTGCCCACCCACGCTTATGCCAATGCAGCGCGCGGTTTGAATTCTGTTCACTCTATTGTTTTCATTTTTCTACCACTTGCGGCTGTTTGCTAAACGAACCGCATGAAAATGCATATCAAAATTATTGTAAATATATGTTCCATATAGCGTATTCAATTTTTTTTTTTTTGCAGTTTTATATATGCAAGGTGTTATTACTTAGCATTCAAACCATCAAAATAAAGAAAATTAAATTTTTATTTTGAGGAAACAAGTTTTAAAGCCATTTTGCCGCGAAAAGAGGAGAGGACGGATTAAAAAAATTTAATCAACAAATCTGAGTCGACTGGCTCGGTACTAGACATAAAGACGCCAGTCCTGTTCAAATAAAAATATCGCTTCTGTAAGGGAAAGCAGTGAAGATCAAAACTTGTCAATTGTGCGGCGTTCACAGCAATTAGGCTTATCTTCAACCACCACATGGCGAAGTTTACATAAGATTTGCAAAGATTGAAGCCAAATGACCGCCAGAAACGTCGACAATTCGTTCATTTCATCCAAGAACAACCGGAAGAAATTTTTTCACCTTACTCAACGTCTTTAAACAATTTTCTGCGAGGCCATCTCAAAGATAAGATTTGTGTAAATAAACCACAAGCCATTGAAGCCTTGAAAGACAACATTGGGCAAGAAATTACCGAGAGATATAGCCCCAAATATGCCGAAATGTGATCGAAAATTTCCCCAAAAGAATCGACCTCTGTAGAGGTGCACTGGGGAGACATTTGGAAGATACCATTTATCATTACTAAATTATAGACCCTCTACTGCATATATCAATAAGCATATGATGAATTTCCATTCATAATATATTTCATTTGAATTTGAAGAAAATAACTCATACTTGAAAGACCCCGTAGTTAATTAAAGCCGGTAATGCATTTAGAGGCATGGCAGAATCAAAATTTTTTTTCATTTTAAATGGCTTAACAGCATCTCGAAAATATGTTAAAAAAAAATTTTTATAATAATACGTATAGAATACAAGATATCTGAATATTAAGAAAGTTATGAGCTTGAAAAGAGACCCGCACGTGAGTTCGATATAATTTAAAAATCAAGTAACTATAGCTGCACTGAGAAAAAAACATACTTTAAAATTAAGCAAAAATTTTTAATTTATAAATTTAACGCGTTGAATTTTCTAAAAAAAAAAACAATTTATAATTCTCATTTCTTATTCTCATTCTCATATGAAGCTCTTTTTTTTTGTATAATGTTCTCTTATTATTTCTTTTTTATAACACAAACTACATCGCTCTAAAATTGAATTAAAAAAATATGTCTAGTAGAATTATTGAACAGAAAATTGAGACCAAGCTGAAGAAAAACATTTGAATGTTTGAAAATATTTTTTAATTGGACTTACAAAATTTGAAAGTAAGATGAAATAAAAACCAATTAACTATTATGATATATAAAATATTTCAATATTTTAAGCCGCAATAAAACTAACAAACTTACTCGAATGTGCTTTACATTTAGTATTCGAGGGGTCCCAGGGGTCGCTTATCACGAATCTGACGTCAAAACGCGAAAAAATTAAAAAAATGGCATCGGAAAAATGTGGGTTAAAAATATTTTCAATACAAAAATTTTTGTTTTAAATTTTACTTTTAAATAAATGTTTTTAAACTAAAAATGTTTGCTTTAAAAGTATATTCAAAAACATTGTTTTGAAAACAAAAGATTTTGTTTTAAAATTTACTGTACCAATATTTGTGTTTAACTTAAATGAAATTGCTTAAAGCTCTATTTCAAAAACGTATTCGTTCAATATGAACACAATTTCATTTAATTTTAACACATATTTCCCTCAGTGTGCTATTTTATTATCATTTCTTTTATCTGCTCAAACCGGTATATTTCAGAAGGGGAACATTCCAAAGAATGTTAACAATAATTCTTTTGGGTATTGTGATATAGTGATTTAATTAAGTTTTGAACACTAACGTCTTCGTATGATTTGTTTCGTATTATCTTAAAGTAGTTTTTCTCAAAACTACGTTTTTCAAAACTGAGGGCAACCTGGCTCAAAAACTACTTGACCGATCTTTACAATATTTCTAAGGACATTTTTTAATAACATTTTAATCAATCTGAATTCAAAAATTTTAAATTTAAAAATCAAAATTTAAGCAAAAAATAAGTAAAAAATACTTTTTTTAAAAATCTATCTCATTCAGATAGAAGATATTTTCATTATGATTTAAAATACTAAAATTTTTTTTCCTGTCAGCCCAGGAACCAGCAGAATGCCTGCAGTGCGACAAGAGCTCTTTTACAACAATCGTTGTAGCCAGCGTCATCTTTGGTTTTGAAAAAAAGAAAACATTTTTATTAAACATAAAAAACATTATACAGCTCACTGTCTGATACGATAGAGATACGATAGAGGAAAAGATAAGAGATCCACCCCTAGTTTTAGGACCTAAAAGAACCTTAAATTCTTTGTGAAGAACTTCTAATGAATTGAGTCACAATAATTGGAATCGAGAGGGAATTACTCAGAAGGGCAGGGGGATCATTAAAAAGCCAATAAGCGCTCTTATTTATATTATATATTATATTTATATTTATATTATATTATATTATATCAAATTTGAAAATTTTAAAACTCTAAACACATTTCTTCTAATAAAAATCATCACCTCAATATCATTCTTTTTTACTCTCCTCTAAATGTATTGCAGCACGGTCAATTCTGCTGCAACCAAATTGATTCCGTTCTAACTTCTTGTTCACCTCAAAACTTTTCATCGCTCAAAATTTAGTCGCCCCTAAAATGTTGCAGCCCTAGGTCCTCATGGGCCTAGGCCTAAATCCAGTAATGGTCCTTCGTCATGGACTTTTTATTCAGAATTATAGCAAAAATTGTGAGTATAGCACATGGGCGTCCGCAGGATTTTGCCTAGGGGGGACCAAAGGCTTGCGTGGAAGTTGATGTATTTGGTAATGACTTAGGAATGCTCTTTGAAAAAGATGACCATTCAAATTCCATTTTCTGATGTTTGGTGAAAATTTAGTGAACATTGTCGCAACTTACACCGTTCCACGGTGCAAGATTTAACCAAACTATTAGGCCAAAATTCGAAATTTTTTGTAATATAATTCGCTTGTTCATTCTAACAAAAAATTATTCAGAAGTTAGTGTATATCTGAAACACTCTCGTTTATGCAGGGTGTTCATAAAATTGGCTACACTTAAAAATACACATTTAAATATTTAATAAGAGTGTTCAACTTTGAAACACAAAATTATATTTGAAAATCATGAGGTATTGTCATTTTGTAGGACGTCGCAGAGTTTTTAAAAAATAAATGTATAATTTAAAATAAATGTTGCAAAAAGTTGCAGCTTAATGTAAGTATATTTTATTTACAGGACTCAAAGTTGGTAAAAAATTTCATCTAATTGCATACATATGTGATTAAAGTAAATGACATTCTAACAAAATTCAAAATAATTTTTTTTTTTATTTTTTGCTTAAATTCCAATAGATCATTTTAATATAAATGTGGTTTATTAAGTTACTTTTAATATTGAATATTAATCTATATGCCTTCGCATGATCACCACGTTTAACACAAAAACTGCTTACTTGAGGCTCAGATATAATTTAAAAATACACAAAAAGCAGTTATTCGATGCTGTATTTTAAGGAAATAAAATTGATTTTTTGCAGTTTTTTTTATTTTGTCCCGCTAGATTGAGACACACTGTGCGTTCGATACATGCTTGCTGACATAAGAATATTCAATATATTTTGAAAGATGGGCTAAAAGGAAAAATTCATCCCAGTTTTCTAGTAACAGTTCAGAAATATTTTTTAACAACATTGGAATTTTTTGCTATGTATTGATATACTCGTATTATAATTTTTGGCAAATATCACTATTTTAGCTTTTTTGGTTAAGTGTTTAACAGACCTTTTCTTGAAAATATACAATTGTAAACCAGTATTTTTCATATTTCTATATGTTTGTTTTAAGTTTTTGATTTCAGACAAAATTTTAAGCTCAAAAAACAGAATTTGTCAATGAAATTGTCAATATATGAAAAGCAGCTGACAATTTTTATCAAAATTTCTTATTTTTAAGATTCAAATTTTGTTTTGAAATCAAAAAATTAAAACAAACAAACACACGGACTCAGTTTAAGCTATTTGTCAGTGGATGTTCGATTTTTTTAAGAAAGCATTCGTGTGATTGGAATAATCTAGAATGTTCAGATATGAGGCAAATAGGCTTGAGAGTACAACACTAAAAAGTAAAATATTCATAATTTGTATATTAAAATGAATATTTGACTCATAATGACCCATAAAATATTAAAAATGTCATGTATATTTAAGAGAATTTAAGCACTTGTTGGTCTTAAGTAAACCAATGATATTTAATTAGTTTTTTTTTTAAATAAACTGTATTTTAGCATCAATTTTATTTTTAAAATAATAGATTATTCTCTTTGAAAATATTTTCTTGATTCAATCAAATGCTTAAAAAATGTTAAATCACATTGCAATTTCAAAATCTTTTTGACCTGGCACAAAAAAATTTAAAATGCACGGGTACAATATTTAAATTAATTATATCACACCTAAGTGGAATTTCTCTTGTGTGCAATGCATTATATATATGAATTTAAATTCTCAATACGTTGAGTTGCTCGGTGATGCAAATTTCACAATTAGCATATTATATTTTTAATAAAAAGGCTTCAAGCTCAAGGGCTCAAGAGTTCAAAATTTAAAGAAAAAGAAAGTAAGAGATACTACAAAATGTATGTGTTAAGCTTAATTCTACTTATAAAAATTGTTTAACTAAGCAAATGATTTTATTCCAATTATTCTTTTTTATAATCTGTAAGCAAAGTCTCAAAAAAGCTATAAAGTAGTTTTCCTATGAATGTCCCTTAAAGTTAAATCTGTTATTTGATTGTAATATTATTATATTTAAAATTATAGAATAATATTTATGATTTTCACAGAGAATTTCGTATACTCTTGCTCATACTTCCATTTTAAAATCCGGTTTATAAGTTTAGCTAATATGCATTATTATATCACAATAAAGTCCATGTCAGTGACTTCATACTTTTTTATAATTGAAGACATGAATGAATGAAGGTGATATGTCACAATTATTTAGTTTCGAGAAAATCGAGTTCAAAGTTTCACATTTGTACTGAAATTTATATTTAACCTTAGAATACTAACCTACATAGAGTTTACTCACTCCTTGCGAGTAATATATCGTATAGTGAACGGAAGGTTAGTATTCTACAGTTAATCAAGCTTTGTCAAGTAGTTTTTTTCTAAAGTAGCCACAAACATGGTTGTTTTATGTTTTAAAATAGTTTTTATACACATAAGACCTTCATCCATGTCTTCCATTATGTTATATTTTAAATAAAAGTAAATAATTTTATTATTTTTTAATGAATTCATTCCAAATTCTAAAAATTTTTTTGATTATGTAACATATATAATACTAGTTTATACCCGGCGCGCTTCACTGCGCTCAGCGTTTATCCTTAAAAAAGGGCGTAGCTTTAGTGCAGCCATGCTTTTATAGTAAGTTCGTACCGAGTTTCATTGATGTGTGACTTATTTCGAAAGCCATAGCGAAAAATGTTGGTGCAGAAAAGTATCACGCCCCTCTTCCAACGCCCATAAAATGTTACCATTGGAACTGCATCTGTTAATTGAGGTCGAATACTGAATTCCAAGGCTGTGCGACCTATAACTTCAAAGCTGTTCGATATCGAAAATTTTAGGTGTATTTAAAGGTGCCTTTTACGATCGGCACCAGACTTCACAGGAACTCTCTCAAGGCTTTGGTATAAAAATTGGCTTAGCGGTTTCGGAGTCTTTACGTGATATACACATATACCCACATACGTATATACATTAAGTCGCCTCACGCTCTTTAGAAAAAAAAAGTTGTTGAGTCCGGTTCTTCAAAATAATCCATGGCTTATGTTACGATGATTCCCAAAATATTTCGACTAAAAATATTGGCTGGTATAAAAAAGCTGGTTATAAAAAAGCGGTCAGAAATAAGAGTAATGAATAAGATCTTTTGCATCAAAAAATCTTAAATTTTTTCCATTGGACCAAAGATAATGCGGATTTTTATGGATTGTTTTAACTTTTTCCATATTATTTTCACCAAAATTCAAATTAATTTTTTCCCATACTACTTTTAGTCAAATAAATTGTAAAATGTAAAAAAGTAAACTTTTTTGTAATTTCATTAATTTTAATTCTTCACTTTACACTATATTTTATCATCAATAGATAATTTATTTGACAAAAAAAAAATTTTAATTTGAATTTTAGCGACAATAATATAAAAAAAAGTAAAAAAATTAATGAAAATCCACATTACCTCTGGTCCGACTGTAAAAATTAAAAATTTTTTAGCAGATTGGAAGAACCTTTTCATTACTATTATTTCTGACCGTTCTGAATGACCACACCAGTAAATATTTTTACAAAAAATTATCTTTTTAGAGCATAATGCAAACCATTCCGTGGCATACTGGTTGAGCTGCGTGGCTTGTATGCTATAGAACCCAGGATCGAATTCCATCTGACATAGAAAGTTTTTTCAATTGAATTAATTTTTCTGTTCGGCCGTCATCTCTATGCAGACAATGGCAAACCTCAGAGATATAAAACTGCCATGAAAAGCTTCTTGAGAACATAAGCCTTTTGGAGTCGGCATAAAACTTGTAGGTCCAGTTCTCGATCATTTGTGTTGAAATATTCCACAACACGCACAACACAATTGATCATAAGAAGCTCGGTCAAAGTCCTTTCAAGGGCTGAAATGGGCCATTTCGTTTTGTTTTTTTTTTATTTACGGGTGGTACAAGTGGGCGTGACAAATTTTATATACATATATATTGACTGCCACTTAGAGCACCTGCATATCAAGTGTTGCTATCAAAACGTGTGCAACTCAGGAATATGCATTATTTCGAAAAAGTGGGCGTAGATATGGTGCTACCGCGCCCATTTTTTAACAGTTGCCGACAGTGACCATGTGAACTAAATTACTAAAACTTTGTCTTCTATGGTTAAAGCCGTCTGATGTAAAGTATTTTTACTGATTTGTGGGCGGTAAAAGTGGGCGTGACAACATTTATAAACACATAGTGACTGCCTAGATTCACTATCAAAACTTCAACATCTCAGGAATTACAGTGATTTCTGAAAAGTGGGCGTAGATATAGTGTGACCACGCCCATTTTTTGTACAGTCACCGGAAGTAACCTTCTGGACAAAATTTCCAGATTTCAGTTTTATACGATTAAAACCGTCATAGCATTTCTTTTTGATTTGTGGGCGATAGAGCCAATTTGAGTTGTATAGGAGGTACCACGCCCCCTTGTCCAATCAACACCAAACTTCACAGGAACACTCTCAAAATGTTGCTTCAGTATCGCTAAAAATTTCATAAAAATTGGTTTGGCGGTTTCGGAGTGTCTATACGTGATATACCCACATATCCACATACCCACATACATACATCCATTTTTATATATATAGAATAGATACCCTGTAGGAAAATCAACTAATTTAAAAGTAGTTGATAAAGTAGTTTTTTGTCAACCACAACTAGTTGAAATTCTGACTTTTTTCCATAGAACGAACTAACATATTTTGTATGGTGATGTCCGCTAAATAAGTCAATTGACTTTCGTCTGCATATATTTTCAACTACTTGTTAAATTAGTTATATTTAAACTATTTTTTAATGACTTTAAAATAACCAATTGAAAACTATTACTGATGGCCTAAAGTTAATAATATTTGATGAAATAACATGGTTAAATATATATAAACTTGTAATCTAATAAAAATTTGCAATTAAAACATGTCAAAATCAGAGTAGTTGCCGCCTTAATATAATTCAAAGTAGTTCATATACTGGTTTATTTTAAATTAGTTTTTAATTAGATGTTTTTAAAAAGAAGTTAGTTTGTTCCTATAGGGTAGATAGAAGACAGATACTAGAAGATAGATACTAATATAAATTGTTTTGGCTGAGCTCTAGGGGGACGGGGACTGACCCACCCTTCTTCCCTCTTGACGCCCATGGTATAGCACATACACGACCAAAACTTATACATAATACAAAAGTTGATCATGGACCGAGAGCAAAGAATTTTCTACGTGTCAAAACGTTAAAAGCTTTTTTTTAAAGAACGTGAAAATGTGCTACTCGTAATTGATCTATGACTTTTCAATAAAATAGAGAATTTCGTTTTTCCTAAATTTTAAATAAATTTGAATGGTTCGTAAAAAATTAAAAAAAAAAACTTAAATTTTTTTATCACATTAGTTTTTTATTTCGTACGAATATTTCATTCTGAAATTTTAAGCAAAAATAAGGAGGTGGTCAACCCGTAATCTAAGATTTTTCTATGTGTTCAATATGCTATCATCCAAAGCATAGCATTTTTAAATCAGTTCTAGGGGGTGGTTTTGAATAGTTTTATGCTAAGAAAGTGCGAAAAAACTAAAATAGATGAACTCTATTATTATTACGTGATTTATTCTTACCTACTTACCACAAAGTTCAAAGTATAAGGAACTCATCTTCCCCAATGAAGCGTCTAAATACGTGACAACATCCAACATGTTGAAATAAGACTAAGAAAAGAAAAAATTTTAATTTTCGACTTTTAGTTATTAGTGAGCATTTCACAAAAAAAATTTTATATATTTTTTTTCACTGTAATTATGTGACTTTTTACTTAATTCTCAAATAATATTTATCTCAATTTTGCTCATAGTTTAGGAGCTTTTTTATGTTGAACTCGTAAAATTTATGCAAGTTTTTCGTGCTGCTTAGTTCTAAGTATAAAAACAAAAAAAAAAAACAGTCAAAAGCATTCGACTGTCATAAATTATGCAAGTCTCTTAAATTTTATGAGCAGAAAGTTAAATGAAAATTTAAAAACAATTTTTTCTTAAATTTTATGTAAAATTTAACATCTTTAAATCTAAAACTATTTTTAAAATTGAATTGATATTAATAAAGTTAAAGTATCAACAGTTATATAAAGTTTAATGCAATATTTAATTAGATATAATGTCCGCGACAACAATTATTAGTTGAGGTTCACAATAGCACACTTTTAATGTCAACAACCCTCCATATGTGGGCACACTGGAAGCTACTGTTGTAAATGAAGGTAGATCTCTGCAAAATTTATATTGGAGCTCCATAAGAAAACGTCTGAATTGTGACTATCAGTTTGAAAGATTGGTGCTATTATTGTGATGTTTTTATTCGAAAGATAAACTCTGCTTTTTGACTGAACTGCAAGTAAGCGTGTTGGAAGTTGAAGGGAATTTGAACTTTAAATTTCAGCTAATTATGTGAAAATCATGTGAAAATTATGTGAAAATAAACCGGAAGCAACAAAAATGTTTGAACATTTTTGAAACAACTGCTCTCTCTGTTACTGTCTTGTAAGCTGTTGTTGTTGTTGTGATTGTTGTTTTTGTTGCCGTTTGATTCACATGCACATGTCGTCAAATTAACCTAAATCTCTCCACAACATGAGCTGACATGAATATTTTTAATGTGGCTGTAAAGTATGCGACAACCGACAACAACCACAAGCCCAATGTTATGCCTTCAACTTCAGGCGCATATGCAAAGGATGTATGTAGGGAAGAGTGCTTTTTTTTATTATAATATTAAAAAATATCACTCAAACATTTGCATGTTTCTCAGAAGAAAATTTCAAATACATGCTCCGAAAAGTAGACTACGCTGCATGAAATGGCTTTCAAGCTCACTACCACACATACATACACACACACACACACATACTGACACACATTTATAAACACGCCCTGAAGGCATGCTTTAATTATTAATGTAACGGTTATTATCAAGTGTCACTGTGTGTGCGCCGTAAGGGTTAAACGACTTCATCAGTAGCAACAGCAGCAGGAGCATCAGCTATATGGTTGACAACAACAGGCGTTACAACTATGCAACAACAACAACAAAAACCAAAAACGCTGACATGTTGTCTTCAACATTATGCGCCATCTAGTGGCGTCACTCAGCTGGCTCCGGTCGTCGTAGTGTTATTTTAGGCGCGCACACAAATAAAGCAGTTAACAGAAAATTGTGTCCGCATCAGCATCGTCATGTTCATCGTTGTCGTTATCGTCTCTGTTGCTTTTGTTGAAATTATTTATTTTTAATTTTTCATGAGCTCACATTTGTGGCAATTAGATGACAACCCATTAGCTTCAAGCCCGTTGTGAGCTGACTCAGCGTCTGTTGATTTTATAGACATAAGGATTAAGTTGGTTATTGCTTTTCAGGAATTTTGTAAAGGTTTTGTTATTTTTGAGGGAATTCTTTCAATTTTGCTTTAGTCAGCGTAGTATTCGACCTTGAAAATATTTTGTAGAACTTTTCTTAAGGAAAGCATCTCACATTTCCATTTGATAATGAATTTCCTGATTGAAAGGAGTAGCTTTGAATCATTTTTATTGAAAAGTTTAAAAGGCCTTTAATTTTTGTAACCTAAGACAAATAAGAAATTTTAAATATAAAGACGTGAGTCCCTTTATATCATTTGTCGATTTGAATGAGCTTCGGATATGTGATAGAGGACAAAAATCGAAGGTACACGTATTTTCTTTAGGTGCGGAAACTCAGGCTTAAAGGTTCAAAATGGTGTCCGAAAAATTTCATATAAGTGCGTTTTTTCACATAATGACCATATTGGAGCGCCATTTTGAATTTTCAATTTTTGACTCCAGATTCGTGTTAATCGACCCCAAACACTTATAGGTAGCTAATTTTATGTAGATACGAGGTCGTTTTTTAGTTTTGTCCACTTTTTTTTGCCATTTGTACCAATGTGCCTTGGAAGCGATCCCTAAATATTATTTAAAAATTAAAAACAAAAAAATTGCTAGTTTCTGATGGTATTTATTTAAATAATGTGTTGTCCCGTGGAATTAAACAAAAAAAAAATTTTTTTCTTAGGAATAAGGACCACCCTAATATAAATATGGGCATTTCCTTGATGATGCAAATGACGACCGTACGGCTTTAATGAGTGACAAAAGAATAAAAATTTTAACTTACAAGTTCCTTATTTTGATTTTCCAATAGCTTACTAAGCACACTATACAAGGTGTAAAACCTAAGAGTTATCAAAGTTCGGCTCTTAGATAGAAGCCACCAAAAACGATGCGTTACGTGACAAAAAATAGAAGTGATTTCTGACTTGGATCACAAAATTAGCAAAACTCTGTAAATTGGCAAGAGTTTTTGTATAAAACTTTTTTTAGGATTTAAAATAGTATAAGTTTTTTTCAAAGTAATCAAATTTAAAAACCTTTTCTCGTTTTTTTTTTATTGGGTTTAGTATGAAACGTAACGTGACATTTATTCCATTGTAATTCATTTGGGTGAAGGTAATTGAGTAATTATATGATTTAGTTATTAAAAAACAAATTTAATATATTCTGCCTCTAAAAGAAAAAAATACATTTGTGAAACAGTGCAGACGATTTGATCATCATGTTAAATGAATTTATATTTAAATTGCTTAAATCAATAAAATAAAAATGTTTCTCTAAGATAATATCATTAAATAATAAGTTTAAAATAACTTTTCGTTTTCGTGTCGTGGTGGACTTTTCGGCGAAAATGCCCATATACAATATATAAAAATTTAATATAAAATTAATAAATAATTTTTCCAATAACTTTCTGTCGTATGTAAATGCAAAATATAAGATTATGTTATGTTATGTTATGTTATGTTATGTTATGTTATGTTATGTTATGTTATGTTATGTTATGTTATGTTATGTTATCTTATGTTATGTTTTGTTATGTTATGTTATGTTATGTTATTTATGTTATGTTATGTTATGTTATGTTATGTTATGTTATGTTATGTTATGTTATGTTATGTTATGTTATGTTATGTTATGTTATGTTATGTTATGTTATGTTATGTTATGTTATGTTATGTTATGTTATGTTATGTTATGTTATGTTATGTTTTGTTATGTTATGCTATGTTATGTTATGTTATGTTATGTTATGTTATGTTATGTTATGTTATGTTATGTTATGTTATGTTATGTTATGTTATGTTATGTTATGTTATGTTATGTTATGTTATGTTATGTTATGTTATGTTATGTTATGTTATGTTATGTTATGTTATGTTATGTTATGTTATGTTATGTTATGTTATGTTATGTTATGTTATGTTATGTTATGTTATGTTATGTTATGTTATGTTATGTTTTCTTATGTTATGTTTTGTTATGTTATGTTATGTTATGTTATGTTATGTTTTCTTATGTTATGTTTTGTTATGTTATGTTATGTTCTTTATGTTATGTTATGTTATGTTATGTTATGTTATGTTATGTTATGTTATGTTATGGTATGTTATGTTATGTTATGTTATGTTATGTTATGTTATGTTATGTTATGTTATGTTATGTTATGTTATGTTATGTTATGTTATGCTATGTTATGTTATGTTATGTTATGTTATGTTATGTTATGTTATGTTATGTTATGTTATGTTATGTTATGTTATGTTATGTTATGTTATGTTATGTTATGTTATGTTATTTATGTTATGTTATGTTATGTTATGTTATGTTATGTTATGTTATGTTATGTTATGTTATGTTATGTTATGTTATGTTATGTTATGTTATGTTATGTTATGTTATGTTATGTTATGTTATGTTATGTTATGTTATGTTATGTTATGTTATGTTATGTTATGTTATGTTATGTTATGTTATGTTATGTTACATGGTGTATTGAAGAGAGGGCCGGGGAGGCGCCAGATGGTCTTACTCAAATAACATAAATAATTTATCGTATGTACTTATCTCAAAGAAAAACAGAATAAATTTTTTGATGAAATATAAGCAGTGATGTTCTGAAATTTCTTTTGTATTAAAAAAAGTTAAAAAGGTTTGTAAAGTTCCTATGTAAGTCATATAATATATTTACAAAAATATTTTGTAAAATTAATTAGAGCAAAACCATAAAATAACAAAACTGCTCTCTTCATTTTTTTTTTTTTTTTTTTTTTTGTTAATATGACAAAATGCATTAGTTATTTTAAAAAATCATTTTTAACCGAACATAACAAACTATGGTCTTTTTGTTAAAAAAGATTTTGTTGGATCAAAAAAATATGTGGTCAATAATATAAAATTTTTGTTTATGTTTTCAATGACGCTATTTTAAGGAAATCAAATTCATTAATATAACAAAAACTAGGTTGCATCAAAAATTATGCAATTTCTGGTATGTCTACCTACTTTATTTTCTTTTCTTTTTTTTTTTTTGTTACAACATATTTTAAATATTTATACATATTGTTTTTGGTGTACATCACTCGATTTAAAAATTCTCTCGATTTCAAAAATTTCAATAACTTTTTTCTTACTAGATAGATAAACATATAAATGCTATAAAATCGAAGAGAAAATACAAGCTTCAAAATTTTCCATCACATTTTCTACACAATAAACGACAAATAAAGTTTTTATTAAATTCAACACATAAAAGCTCTACTCTCAAAGCGCAAAAGCACATACACGATGGCACTAAAATGCACAGCTACAAGCATACACACTGAATCTACCCTATAGGAACAAACTAACTTGTTTTAAAAAACAACTAGTTTAAAAGAAACTAGTATGTGAAGTACTTTGAATTATATTAAGGCGACAACTTCTCTAATTTTAACATGTTTTAATTGCAAATTTTTATTAGATTACAAGTTTATATATAATTAACCATGTCATTTCATTAAATATTATTAACTTTAGGCTTCACTAAAATTTTGTTTCAAAACGACATATTTTTTTATTTACGACATTGAGCTGCAAGACAGACGTGGTAAACACACTTTTAAACTGATAAACTGCCTCGATACCCTGTGAAAGGATTAAAAATTCTTTATTATTTAAGATATTCAAATTAGATACTGGTAGTGTTTAGCAAACATTGCACAATTTGGACTCTGTACAGAAATTGATTGCTCAACCTTTCAGCAAACACCTCATCACTTCAGTAGTAAAGACGCACGCCTTTCTCTACGTAGCGTCGAGTCTGTTTCATCACTTCATTGCGATTGCCACTTAAAAGAAGCACTAAGCAAAATATCGGTGTGTCCATCGACCATGACTGATGGTTGCAAAGCGTGGAAAATCCCGCTGACACTCTTGTTTAGCTCATATTTTGAAATGAAGCATCAAAAAGCTGGCTCGTGTTAAACAACAGGCGCAGTATCCACACAATTCCGATTAATTGGATCGGCACCTTCGCTCATGTACCCGGGCGATGGCGTGCCCGTTTTTGGAAACTGCTTCCGTGGTACGCATGCTCACATATAAGCGCAGAGTTCCTCCAGCTTCTGAAACTATCACCTGTTGGAAGCAGAAATAGTCCAATGAAGAAAGGAATAATGAAATAATATCTACCCTCGCAGCGTACTTCTGTTGCGCTCCTTGAATGTAATTACTAGTCCTTTTTTGAATTAACTGACAATGAAGTTTGGCATGAATCACATTTCACAATCACATTTCACAATCACATTTCACAATTTTCCATTAAAAAACTCTGATCACTTTTAACTTTGTTTACATTTTGCTTTCAGATTATATATTTCAGAATTTATTTGTGTCGACCAGGCATGATTTTTTGACATGATTTATGTATTTATGTATTTTTCAAAACAGCCAATAAATGATCTCTTTGATGTATAGAAATTTTAAATGTGTATGCTTTTAAATTTATCTTCAGTAAGTGGAATATTAAATAGTTTCCAATTGGTTATTTTAAAGTAATTAAAAAAATAATTTAAGTTTAACTAATTTAACAAGTAGTTGAAAATATATGCAGACGAACGTCAATTGACTTATTTAGCGGACATCACCATACAAAATATGTTAGTTCGTTCTATGGAAAAAAGTCAGAATTTCAACTAGTTGTGGTTGACAAAAAACTACTTTATCAACTACTTTAAAATTAGTTGATTTTCCTACAGGGTACACCAATGCACACTCACATGCTCAAACTGATTATTCATTCACACTATCTAGAGCACTTAACTTTAAAAAAAAAAATATGAAATCGCACTCTCGCAACGCTTTTGTTGTTTAAGTTTAGTGAGCTTTGCTTGACTGCCTCTGCTGGTACTGCTGCTGCTGCGTCTCATCCATAAACTGAGGCTTGCGATCAGAGACTCACTTCCGTTTCCTGCGACTCATGCCTTGCCATGCCATGGCATGGCACTGCTTGAAATGCAGCCTCATAAAATTAAATCCAAATTAGATTTTATCGTTTGCGGAGATTCTGAGCTACTTTTATTGTACTTGCACGTACATACAACAACAACAACAACAACAACAAAAGTAACAGTAGCAACAACACACAATAATAATAATCAAAACAAACAACAACGACAACAACAACAACATAAGAAGAACGAGAACAATAACAATAATAAACAACAGCGAAACAATGGCGCGCAAACTTGAAACAATAAACAACAACAACAGCAAAAACAAAAGAAAAACACACATAAAATACAAGTAATTTTCCTAATTTAACAAAAGCTCATAACATAGCGTATGTGTGTGCGTCTATAAGTGTGTGGAAAGCCTTTGCTCCTTCTTCTTCTTTTTCTCCTTTTTCTTCTTTGAAATTTTTAAGCTAAATGATGAAAGGCTGCTCATATTAGGCAAATGTTTGCCTCATCAGCGACAGCAGCAACAATAAGCCAAGCAACAACCACAATAACACAATTACAACAACAATGACAACAAAGACGACAAATCATTGTCATCCTCATCATAATCAGCGGCAACACCAAAACAAAAACACCAAAAAAAACCCTGAAAACTGAATCTAGAAAAACGGAAACGGAAGCAGTTCGCTTAAAACAAGCAGCTTTGGAATGGGTATCAGTTACTCTTGCTCACACACACACACACGCACACACACTCGAACATGCCTCATAACAAACACCAACACGCTGTTGCCGCTGATTATAATGAACCCCTGCTGCTGCTGAGCAAAATACTGGCTGTTGACCGAGCGCCAATAAACGAGCCACCACTAACAGATCCAACACCAAGTGGACCACAATGCCTTTGCATGCTGAAATATTCCAAAATTGTTGCTGCCATCGCTTGCTGAATTCATTGTTGTTGCAAATGAGACAACGTTGTGATGTCGAAGATCTTATCTTCGCCAAGATAAATGTTTTAATTCCCGTTTGGTAGGCAAACGGAATTGTCGTTATTGTTGTTGTTGTAGCTTCGTTGGTTGCTAGCAACAACCAGGCTCGGACATTGCCTGATACACTGCTGCTTACCATATTTAGTGATAATGGACTAGCATGGTGTTGGCTGGCTCGTTGGTTACACTCAGGCAAACGAGCAAGAGTGGCTGTGGAGCCTGCACTAGAGCGTGATAAAATTTCACACAAATATAATGAACGCAAATAAGTGTCCACCAGAAAATTGCTGGTGCTGTTGGTTGTTATGCCCGCTGGAAGCTCATAATATGATGATAGCCAAATAGATAACATGAACAGTTTTATCGAAAGCTTTAAAGTTCATTAGCAGCGAAATAATGTATGTTTGTGGCTTAGCGGGTGTGCTTTTTTAGAAAAGTGAAAAATTATAGTTGTGACAAAAATAAAGTTATTTTCAAAATATGTTGAAATTATTGAGAAAGTATTTTGCTGAGCAGATTGAGACACTAAGTAGAAAGGCGTTGTCAGAAAACAATTTTAATTGAATCTAAAATACATCCGTGTGCATTCGTTTGCCAAATTTCGTTCTGGTGATTTTTCACTCAAAGATGAAAAACGTTCTGGTCGCCCAGTTGAAGTTGAAGACGACCAAATCAAAGCAATAATCGATTCGGATCGTCACAGTACAACACGTGAGATTGCAGAGAAGCTTCAGATATCACATACATGCATTGAAAATCGCTTAAAACAACTTTGCTATGTACGAAAACTCGATATATGGGTTCCTCATGAACTGAAAGAAAATCATTTAACACAACGCATTAACATCTGCAATTTGTTAAAGAACGTAATGAAAATGATCGATTTTTAAAACGATTGATAGCTGGTGATGAAAAATGGATTGTTTACAACAATGTCAATCGGCAAGCCAGGTGAACCAGCTCAAACAACATCAAAAGCTGATATTCATCAAAAGAAAGTTATGTTATCAGTTTGGTGGGATTACAAAGGAATTGACTACTTTGAACCTTTACCACCCAACCGAACGATCAATTCAGATGTCTACATTGAACAACTATCAAAATTGAACAATGCAGTTGAAGACAAGCGGCCAGAATTGACAAATCGAAAAGGTGTTGTATTCCACCATGACAATGCAAGGACACAAACATCTTTGGTCACTCGGCAAAAATTATTGGAGCTTGATTGGAATGTTTTGCCACATCCACCATATAGTCCTGACCTTGCACCATCTGATTGCTTTTTATTTTGATCTTTGCAAAACTCCTTGAATGGTAAAAATTTCAATAATAATGATGATGTCAAATCATACCTGGTTCAGTTTTTTGCTGATAAAAACCAGAAGTCTTATGAACGTGGAATTATGATGCTGCCTGAAAGATGGCAAAAGGTCATTGCTAAAAATGGGCAATACATTACAGAATAAAGTTATTTCGTTCCATGAAGAATTTGTCTTTTATTTTCTAAAAAAGCCCGCAATTACTTAGTTGCCAACCTGATACAATTGCAAAAAAAAAGCTTATAAAACTATTGAGGATAGTAAGCTTTCCTACACATTTTAATATAATATTACATTTTTTTTTTTTGAGCTTATTCTACAATTTCACGAAAAACTTATAAAAATTTTGCATGAGTAAAATTATCACGAGGGTTCCGTTTCGATTTTTCTACAATTGCAGAGATAGTATTTTTCAATAGTTTCTCAAGATTTTTTCAAGCTTAAGGCTTATGTTGTCAAGCTTGTTATAATATAATTCTAAAGCATTTTGGCCGATTGGGTTTGAAAATGTGTTTTTAACTTTTAAAAAGTGTACACAATCAACAAATTTTATTCACTCAGTTTTGTTCCGTGAATATTTAATTTTTGTTGTAAAATTATTGTTGTGATATACCCGGCGTAATTTGGGATTGTATTTTTGAAAATTTTGTCATCAGTCAAGGAATAACCAAAGTTGATTTATAAGGTTGTCGCAGGGCTGAGCGCATTCTCTTCTCAGTACCCATAATTGTCAAAACCAGCCAATTTTGCGTATGACTACGAAAGAAAAATGGATGATAATAGAGAGCACTTGCATATTTTCTATGAGCTGTCAACTTCCACTTGACAATTATGTGTACTCGCTCTCTCCCTTGCGACAACCTTATAAGTCAACCTTGGGAATAACTAAATTTTCTTCATACAATCGAATTATATTTTTCTGTAGTGATGTTTATTTATATTTACGATTCAATTATTTTTTCAAAAATTCATATTTATTCATAACTATTTTGAAATTGATAGCCACAAATTTTTATTCAGCAATTTTATTCAGCCTGTCAGCGTACATTTCACTTTACAGACCCAGTTGTGCCAGAAAGCATTTCAAGATTCAATATTTCTACATTATTTTTGTACTGGCAAGCATTACATTTTCCATTGCTACTGAACATTACTTTCTTAAAGCAATTGCCTAGGCAGTAAGGCTTACTACTTCCCTTCTAAAAAGAAGCAGAACTGTAATGCTCAGAATATAGGAACGGCTGAAATTAAGATTTTTATTTATTTACATTACCTTTTGCCTTACTCTGAAATGTAGAAATTTTATGACAGAAATCAAATAATTATTTATTTTTTTTTGTTTTCGCATACATTATTTTTATTTACTAAATATGCAATTCATGTAAAATTACAAAGCTTAATTACAAAATTGTCTTTGGTATATTTCATAACTTTTAATACATTTTTTCTGACAATATCAATATTATTTTGCACAAAAAAGGTGTGTTGTTTAAAGATAAAAAAGATAAAATTTGACAAAGATGAAACAGTTGGAATGAATCAAACCACATCGCAACTGCCTTTGCTTCAGAAAGGCCAATCCAAAGTAGCATTACTCACTAGCTTACAACGACCTTACTACGGAATATACATTACGTTCCTAACATATTGTATATGTAATGTAGACATGATGCATTGTTTCGTAAGGCTCTTACAAACGGCACAACTGAGGAACTACTTGAAATTAAAAAGTGTGCACTTATATATTAAAAATATATTTTAAAATATTTTAAGTTGATCGGTCCATTAGAACTTAAGATATCATGTCAAACGTGTTGAAAAAATTGGTTTCGGGAAAAATGCGTTTAAAGATTTGAGCGAAGTTACCGGCAATCAAAAGTTGTGTCACTAAAATATCTATCACTCCGTAAATAATTGAAATTTTTAAAACTCCTTTCTAGGATATATTCTTCAAGGCATAATCTTTGAAAATATGCAAAAAAAAATTCTAAACTACAATACTGCCTTAAGAGATTGTTGTTTAAAAGACAATTTCTATAAACTTTTTTATATGCTTTATATGTGAAAAAGCTAATTCGTATGCATACGTACTGGCAAACATAGAAACAAGCTTTACGACTTCAGCTTTCAAAAGTGGATACATATTAGAAATCAGAAGCCTGCCTTCAATAAATTTAGGCCGGATTGCAGATCTAAGAGTTCTAACTCATAGAGTAGATTTTGTTTAAAGACATGGGCCCACAATCATAAACAAAATAAAGGTGGCTTTAAATTAAGTAAAAGGATTTTTGACAGTTTGTCAGTATAATTTGTTGTCAGATAGCTTGCACTAAATTAAGAGCCGACTTTATTTGTTTATGATTATGGCCCATGGAACTTTGTTAGTTTTAGAAAAAGATACATTTTTTCACCTAATACTTTCAAAATCCTTTAGTTATTATCAAATTCTACTTCCTTTTTATTTTAATGCTGAGTATAGGACGAAAATCTATATTTGGATACTGTAGTTTAACTGTTGCGCAATGCGGATAGTTTTGGAGGTGGTAAGCATACAACTCTACTTGTAAATAGCGTAGTTTTTTTTTAATCCGACGATTGATGATATCATATCAATAACAGATTGCTTTAATTTTTATAGATGCTTGTGCAAAATGATAAAAAGTGCTGTGAAATCGACCAGAAATGCCAGTTCCATGGCAACATTTCGTTCTTAACTTATTTTATAATACACCGAAATGTATTACTTTTGTTGAAGGAATGTTAAAATTTCCTAACTTGGGGGATACTTTCCTTTGCTTAACCAGTGAACTGCCGAAAACATTATCAATTCTCCATATTCTGCATTTAGTTCCAATAAAAGTTCTTGAAACTGGCGGTGAGTCAGTGCATTGTGACCTGAAAACTTATGTACATAAGGACTCCTGCTGAATCAAGCAATGGTAAAATGAAATATTCAAATGCCTCTTATTAAATTGACCAAGTAAACCGCATTTCTTACCACAACATATATTTCCAAAACTCTAAAAATATCTTCTTCTTTAGTGTAGTTGTACAATGTTACTAAGTTGAGTAGTGCTTCGAAGTTAAAGTTGTCATCCGCAAATTTTATAAAAATAACCAGCTGAGCACGTCGGTGAAATACTATCTATCCACCTTGTAACGGTATTTCTTGATAGTGGCACAGTATCAATTTGAGCGGGCATGTTATTTCCATCAACAGGTGGATTTTAAAAAGTTTCCATCACTCAGTATCTTCTGCGCTCTAGCTAGCTATATATGAAGCATATTATATGGCGCATATTATAGCTAGCTATAAGGAAGCATGTAGCGCTCTTTCAGATATATTTACATTTAGGATTTCAGTTGTTGCTTCGTGTTTAAGCATTGACTTAAATTTCGACATGAGCTCATATCTTGGAAGTCCTTCCAAGTTTTCATAATTTATAAAATGTTTTGTTTTGTACTGCCTTATTACAATTACTCTCCCTCGATGCAGATAAAACCTGTTTACAAATAATGCTTCTTGAATCTTTTATTACACTAAGGGAAATAACGATAATAGTAAAATAATCCACGCCCGTGCATAATTTGTATTTAAATATATATGTCGGGAAATCAAATATTTTCCTTACAACACTTTTTTTTGCGTATTTAGATTTTTTTAAACAAAATTTGTTTTGATTTTATCAAACTTGCTGTTATTTGTTACTAAGAAACAAATTTTTGAATTGAGTTGTGGCAGACTGGTTGACGTGTTTGCCTTGTAATCGAAATTCCCGGGTTCAAACCTGGCTGGCGGCGATTGTATTTCGTTTTTGTTTTGTTTTGTTTTGTTTTGTTTTGTTTTGTTTTGTTTTGTTTTGTTTTGTTTTGTTTTGTTTTGTTTTGTTTTGTTTTGTTTTGTTTTGTTTTGTTTTGTTTTGTTTTGTTTTGTTTTGTTTTGTTTTGTTTTGTTTTGTTTTGTTTTGTTTTGTTTTGTTTTGTTTTGTTTTGTTTTGTTTTGTTTTGTTTTGTTTTGTTTTGTTTTGTTTTGTTTTGTTTTGTTTTGTTTTGTTTTGTTTTGTTTTGTTTTGTTTTGTTTTGTTTTGTTTTGTTTTGTTTTGTTTTGTTTTGTTTTGTTTTGTTTTGTTTTGTTTTGTTTTGTTTTGTTTTGTTTTGTTTTGTTTTGTTTTGTTTTGTTTTGTTTTGTTTTGTTTTGTTTTGTTTTGTTTTGTTTTGTTTTGTTTTGTTTTGTTTTGTTTTGTTTTGTTTTGTTTTGTTTTGTTTTGTTTTGTTTTGTTTTGTTTTGTTTTGTTTTGTTTTGTTTTGTTTTGTTTTGTTTTGTTTTGTTTTGTTTTGTTTTGTTTTGTTTTGTTTTGTTTTGTTTTGTTTTGTTTTGTTTTGTTTTGTTTTGTTTTGTTTTGTTTTGTTTTGTTTTGTTTTGTTTTGTTTTGTTTTGTTTTGTTTTGTTTTGTTTTGTTTTGTTTTGTTTTGTTTTGTTTTGTTTTGTTTTGTTTTGTTTTGTTTTGTTTTGTTTTGTTTTGTTTTGTTTTGTTTTGTTTTGTTTTGTTTTGTTTTGTTTTGTTTTGTTTTGTTTTGTTTTGTTTTGTTTTGTTTTGTTTTGTTTTGTTTTGTTTTGTTTTGTTTTGTTTTGTTTTGTTTTGTTTTGTTTTGTTTTGTTTTGTTTTGTTTTGTTTTGTTTTGTTTTGTTTTGTTTTGTTTTGTTTTGTTTTAAAAATTTGCTTATAAGTTATTTTGTTATTATAAACCAAATTTTACACCTTAATTGTGGCGGCCGTGGCATACGGTTAGGTTGCTGGCTTTGTAAACGAGATGCCCGGGTTCAAACCCAAGGCTGGGTGATTATTTTTAGTTCTGTTTTAAAAATTTTAAATATTTACGTATTTGATTTATGCAAATGTGTCAATGGTTCAAAAACGACCTGGTTTTTCGATGAATTCAAAACGTTTTTGAATAAATTTAATATTTTTCCCTCAGTGTATCTATGAGAAAATAGTTTAACTCCCAGTTTTCCGCAAGTTCCTTTCTTGCCGTTTTTCCAGGGTATTATTATATTATCTTATATATATATTTATTATTATCTAATAAAAATAATTTATTCTAACGCAATATAAAAAGTACCCACCTGCAAAGTTTCAATACCTTCTTCTCAAAGGGTACTCGCACAACGAAAACAACAAACGACTTGCAAACGTAGAACAGCTATCGATGATACAAAAGGACAAGAACAATAACATCAAAGGCCCAACCAAAATAGACGAGTCACCCCGTAACGAGTAAAAACGAAAAAAATCCATTTCACAACCGTAAGAGAATCAATCTTAACAAAACAGTTTTTCCATACAATCATTACAAGGTAGGAATAAGTCCTTTTGTCGACCGTCATCTGTCAAAAATAGCTGTTTATGCAACGAAGAAGCAAAATAAACAACCAGATTAAAGCCATGATACAATAATTATCAGCAAGCCAGCAAGAAGGTCCAACTTGAATGTGGTGCGAAACTTCCAAGGACACATCAGTACGTCACAAATGGGAACAAGGTTGCGGTGCAAGTGTTCGACGTAGAAGCCGAAGTGCTGCTACCAACACAATGTTTATTATGTTTTTGTTTCAATACATAAATTTTCATTTTGTTTTCTCTTTTTGTTTTTTCGTTGCATGAACAGCTGATTTTGACATATAGCGGTCAGCGCTCGTGACAAAATAGGGAGATGTCAGGGCTACCTTGTTATGATTGTATCATGCATACGTTTTGTTTGGTAAGAACCGAACTTTTAGCGTCTCAACCAGTGTTGCCGTTTTGGTCCAATCGGACCAAAAATTAGTACTCTAAGTTTTGTAAAATAGGTGTCGGTAGTTTGGTTGGTTTTCTACTGTGTTTCTGACTTTTTGGTAGTTAAATATCATGAAAAAAACCTTCTTATTTTAAATAAAATTTAAATAAAATTACTTATAAAATTAATTGAACACCTCGTGTTTGGTTGAAAAATATGACAAAAACAGTCATGTGATGTTTCCAGAGTTTTAAAAAACACTGTTCAGTCAAAATTTTAGAAGGTGTATTTTTTGTTTTTGGGAGTATGGAAAGCGGTATAGACTTTCTTTAAAGAAGGTTTTTTTATTATCATTTCTATAAAATTTATAGTTTATGAGCTTAAAATTTTGTTTTGAAATCAAAAAACTACAACAAACATATAGAAATATGAAAACTACTGGTTACCCGCCAGTATCGATAGTAACCAATTGCTTCTTTTTCGTTAGCTACTTTACTAGTTCTATACGAACTTGCTCCTTTTTTGACCCAAGGTAATGAATAAAAGTGTCAGTTCTTCAATCAACATCTAGCTTGTGCTGCTTATTGCTTAGTGCTGCTTACTGCACTGAAAACATGATAAATAAAGCGCTTCAATTTCGCTGAAAAACATGAACAAAAAAGTTCTGAAGAAAAAGTATCTATTCATTAATTGAAGATTCCCTACGGGGGAAACAGAGTCAATTGCCCTTAAATGACTGGTCCCGTGACTGCTCCAATGGACAGCTATCACAGGATAGGTCTTATATAACTCGTCACGTAACAGGTTTTTGTGCCTGTTACGGAACATACTTAACTTTACTCACCACGGGACCAATTTTGAATGATTCAAGCGGACGCAGATCTATTAAAACTCAAAGCTGTATTCTTACTGTGTGAAAATTAAAAATATATAAAAAAATTATAAAATATAATAAAAATATGAAAAGTTATGGGTTGGATCTCAGTAGGTAAGGTTACAAATCTGTTTTTCTAGGCCGGTCACTGGACAGGTCTTAGGTGATGCAGCAGGTGACAATTGGTCCCTGTCAATGACAACGTCATGTAAAAGTGGCCGGTCGGTTTCATATGTTGGTGGCAGAACTGGGTCAGGTCCCTATCCCTTGGGAACCTATCACATGGTAGGTTCTGAACCGGTTCCGTTTTCGTCATAACAGGTCACCAATATACTCTGCTTGACCGGTTACGGAACCGGTCCAAGGTGATGCAGCAGGTGGCAGTTGGTCCCTGTCAATGACAACGCCATGTAAAAGTGTCCGGTTGGTTTCATATGTTGGTGGCAGAATTGGGACAGGTCCCTACCCCTTGGAGACCTATCACGTGATAGATTCAGAACCGGTTCTTTTCCCCGTAGGGTTGCTTTCTCAATGCCCTATGGTTTTCGTTTTTTATCTTTCTGACTAGTGAATAAGCTGGCTCTGTAGCACTAGTGAAGTGGCTAGTGGAATGGTAATGTAAAAGGTAGCAAATGACCCCTGCCTATGACATGTTCACGTAAAATTCGCCAGTTGAATGCAAAGAAAGTAGATTGAAGTGGAACTAATACTGGGTACCTTAGGGCTAGTGAAATCGGTAGTTCTGTACTAGTGCCAATTACTGCAGGGTACCTATTGTAAATTTTAATAATATTAAATAGATATGTTATTATTATTTCAATTTAATATTTTTTTTTTTTTATGGAAATTTTGTGTGTATTAGGCTGGGCCAAAAAAAAAACTGTTAATAAAATAAATTAGCAATCAAAGAAATTCCGTTTTTTGGGAGAAGTTTCATTTCTAACATGCGTGCCGGCCACACACATAACATAACAGGCAGCAAAAATGTTTGAAAATAAGAAATTTGAAAAAATTCTGCTCTCAAATTTTTCAAAATATGCGTTCTTTTGTGCCACATTTGCTAGCATCAGCCCAACAACGTTACTTTGTTTCCGCATTTGGCGAATTGTTTGGTTCACACACATACTCACGCGCACACACACACACACACTCTTACACAAACAAAGCCTAGGCCAGCCAACATTATTACATTAGAAGAAGAGACCGCGATAAGCCGTCATGAATTGTTTTTATGGCTTTCGGAAAACTCAGTTCGGTTGTTTTTCTGGAAATTTATTTCGAATTGTTTGCAGTTTTTAGACATTTTCTCAAAAATTTACAATTGCACTGAAACAATGGTGCGCGCATTTTGCCATTTGCGTGCAGCAGTTGTAGTAGTGCAGGAAACGGAAACTACATTTTTTTTTTTTAGCCATTGTTCGTCGAAGCACATAAAAAGAGGCGCACCCTAAACAAAAGCGCCAAGTAAACGAGAAAAATTAAAGAGGGGAAGAGAACCAATTCAACATGCATAAATTGGTATGGAATTGTATTAGAAAATTTGCTTAGATGAAGGGAAAATTATAAAAAATTAATGATACTAAGAAAAGGACACAGTGCGAAAAAAAAAATGCGAACAAAGCTTATAACTCTTAAAAGATTTTTTATTAAGAGGTCGTTCAAATAACACGTCACACGTTTAGGTGGTTGAACATATGTGGCGAAATGTGACATGCAGGAGGGGAGTCGGTCGTGCGTAACGTCAAAAAATATATTTTTTTTTCCAACGCGTACTGCGTAAGAGGTATATTAACTTAACAGGTATAAAAAAATTTATATAATAACAGGTATATAAAAAAAATATCGAAAATGAGCTAAATCGGATGAAAACCACATTTTTACCTTTGATACAAAGTGACTTTATTTTAATCGTAAAATCTCTTAAAAATCAGCAAAAATTAAAGAAATGTCCTAATATTTTGCACATAAGCTTTGTTACTAAATATAAACCATCATTACTAAGATTGGCAAAATCTAATGACAACTAATCCTACCTTCTATACGAAGTGACATCATCAATATAGAAAAACTTTCGTAAATATATAAAACTGAATGTCATCCTGTCTGTATGTACCCAAACTTCATGCACATTGTTTGTCCGACCTACACTAAATTTTATACACATATTCTTCGGTATAATGCAAAATATTTAGACTAGAAAAGTGGGCGTGGCATTTTACTTTTATTAAAACTTCTTCTACACCGTGTGTCTGACTTGAACCAAATTTTGCACACATAATCCTTGGTAATTTGAGCAGCCTTAAGTTTATAAAAGTTGACGGTAATAGACAGGGGGCGTGGCACTTTATTTTTAATCTAGCTCTATCTAAACCGTTTGTCCGATTTCAACCAAATTCCGTAAACATATTCTATAGTATAATAAGCAGTTTCTAATCTATAAAAGAGGGTGAGATTGGACAAAGGGGCGTGTCAATTTTATTCTAATCGATTTCAATCAATTTGTTGGATTTCAACCAAATTTTCCACATATATTCTATGGAATAATGAGCAGTCTGTAGTTTATAAAAGGGGGCGGGATTAGACACCCAGATAACAATTTCACCTAAATATTTGAAGTTATTCATACTCAAAGGCCTTGTATAAAAGTAATTATACATGCTTTTCTTGAAAGAGCCTTGAGAAAGCCTTGAAATTTAAATTTTTATATAAAGCTTTATTGAATGACACATTTCAGGAAGTAGTCAGAAGATTTTTACTCAAGCTTAGATTTTTTTTTTTATAAACAAAGTTTCATTTTGTGAAAACAATAACATTATAAATACCAGAATAAAATAAAAAAAAATTCACTATTATAAAAAAAAAACTATTTCAATAACAAAAAAAAAATTTCCGTCTGAGCGCAGGATTGAAGCGTGGATCTATATGTTAATAAACTGTCTCCCTAAACCGCTGGGCTACCGTGGCAATTTATTGAATTGAAATTAAGTACGAATATGAAATGATTACAATCGAGAGCTTTATAAAATTGTTCTTAAGGTAATTCAAAGAAAATACTAATTAAGTTTCAACGTCGCGCGAGCAAAGTCCTGAATAGACGAGTGGGTAGAGCGTGCGGCTGGCGATACAAAGGATCCAAGTTCAATCGATGCTAATTGTGGGACATGGTAAATATACAAAGATTTTTAAAAGGCATAAGTTTTCTGTGCTAAATGAAATGAAATGATGAAACACGTAGAAAAGGAGAATTAAATTTTTTTTTGTCAGTTTCCGAGTTCCTGAATAAGCCTTGAATAAGAACCTTAGATCAAAGAGTTATACTCGTATAAGTTCTTGTTTAAAGGAAATAATTTTAAACGCCCTTCTTCCTTGCATAGTCCTTTTATAAAACTTGTTTCAAAGATTGTTCAAGGAAGTTTAAATTCTCCTTCCTAGATAAATTTCTTATACAAAACTTTACTTAAGGCTTATTTAGGTGAAATTGTTATCTGGGCAGGGTGCGTGGCACTATAATTTAATACTAACTTCTCCTACAGCGTTTGTCCAACTTCAACCAAGTTTTCCACACATATTTTTTGGAATAATGAGCAGTGATTAGTCTAGAAAATTGGGCAGAATTAAACAGGGGGCGTGGCATTTAAATTTTCAACGAAATTCTTTTACACCGTTGGTACGAGTTCAACAAAATATTGCTCATATATTCCTTAGTATAATGAGCAGTCATCAGTTTAGAAAACTAGACACAATTAGACAGGGGGATTTGGCACTTAAATGTTAATCGCTCATCTGCACCGATTTTCCGACTTCAACCAAATCTTTAATCGGTATTCTAGAAAATTGGGCGGGACTAGGCAGGGGAGTGCCACTTTAATTTTAAACGAACTTGTTTGGGGTTTCTCCGGCTTTAACCAAGTTTTTCACATATATAATTTAGAATAATGTTCAGTCCGTAATTCAGAAAAAGATGCGGGATTAGGCATGGGATGTGGCACTTTAATTTTAATCGAACTCCTTCTACAACATTTTCCGGCTTCAACCAAATTTACACCGACTTCCACCAAATCAGCCCTATTCTGAATGAAATTTCCCCAGGAATTGAAAAAGGGAGTTTTCATTTTTTAGTCGGGGGGATAATGCTTTAAAAATATTTTTCTTGTATTCTAAAAAAATTTAATATGAATGCAAATATTTGCTGCATAATCAAAAATCTCTGATCTGCAATTAAAAGCATACGTGTCTATTTTTGCTTTAAGTATGCATCTTGGCTTGTGCTCATTTCAGCTTAGACTGTGCGATATTCTACAAAATATTCTTGTACTTTAGAAGTTGTTGAAGTTTAACAATTTGATCTCGTTGCTGCATAGCGTGTACACAAAACTTAGTATTTATTTTCTCTTGTACTCAATGTTTAATTAATTTAAATTGTTGTTGTTGGTTTACTTTATTTCCACTCCCCCTTCCCCCTTTTAAAATCAAAAAAAGCTACGTCATTTATAATTCAATTAACGTTTGTAACTTTGCTTCTTTTTATAAAGCTTAAAGTTCAGTTTTTAATGAGATTTCTTTGGAGTACTAGAGTTTGATGATGTTTGGTGTAAAGTTGGCATAAGGGTTGTCATTATAATCGCATATGTGTGAGTGCGTATGTGTGAGTGCGTATGTGTGAGAGTGACAGTTTAGTGTGAGTAAAAGTTCTAGTATGCAAATATGCAATAAATACCGTTTCGAGTTTAAATTGATTGAGTTTTAAAATAAGTGAGTAAATATTGCAAGAAGTTACATTGTCCTGAATTAAGTTGGTATTAAGTTGGTTGAGCAAATAGTTATAATTAGAAGTCAGATGTGTCTGCATTTGTGAAGGTTTCTCCTGAAAATTCGGCATATCGAATTTGTATCCGATGGCGATTAAGACTTTCTAGACCTTGAAGTTTTATTTGACAGCCTATGACCGCGGGCATTTTTGCTTTTGTGTTTGCATAGCGAACACGAGACAGTGAATGAAACAAATACTAGTGCTGTGATCATCACTGCATATTTTCGGCTCATTTTCCATGTTTGACTAAGAATCTTCATTTTAATTTTAACTTAATACAGTAGAACCTCAGAAACAAGAAATTTCAGAAATTAGAATTATACAGAAATTAGAAGTAGTTTTTTCAAAATATTAAAGCTTCTGAAATAAAAAGATTGTATTCTTATTTCCGTGATAATTGTTTATGCAACTTATATTTAACATTACAGCTGTTTCAATGAAAAGATGAAAATGAAACTAATGGCCTAAATGGTTTAATAAACGCAAAAGGTGTGTTTCCGTACTATACACCATGATACAATTATAAGGTAGGCTCACATTTAAATGGCTGCTCAAACAAAAAGTTTTGCAACAACAAAGCTGTGAGAACGCTAAACGTCAAATGATAAAGGCAACAACAACAAGAAAACCTAAATTTGACCAGCCGATTTTGACATACAGCATCCGTTTTGTTTCAACTTGAGCCTACCTTATAATTCTACCATGCTCTACACTATGTAAGATTTGTGTAAGTTCAAACTGAGAGAGTAAAAATGAAATGTGAGAATAGTTGCAAAAGTACGGAAACAGCTTCTAGTTAGTTTCAAGCACAAAACAGCTGATTTTGACTGCAGGCATGTCAAACGTAAATTGCGCCAATTTGTTTGTGAAGTTGATGCTTGTTCTTCTTAATGCTTGTTCTTACTTTACTCGGAGTCTTGAGTTCTAGCAGGCTCTGTGCTCTATGTTTGCTCGAGAGAGTGGTTTTATGCTTGTTCTTCTTCTCCCATTTTATGCACAGAAAGTACGGTAACAGAAAATAGTTTCCCACAAGTTGACAGTGTGAGTACGGAAACACACCTAATAACCTCACTTCGGGGTTTTTGACTGGCAATAAATTTCGTAAGAAAATTTTATTTAGAGAAAGAGAGTTTGGTTTACGTCATATGAAAAGGAAATGAACAGACAATAAACCCCAAGTGAGGTGAATGCGTGTGTTTTTCAAAATAAGGACATAAGTTAGAGTAAGAGGATGAAGTTTCAGAATCTGATGAGATATTCGAAACTTCGAACATTAATTATTCTTATCTTTTTATGTCACAATTTTCAATAAAGTACTAAGAACATTATAAGAGCGATCTTCTAAAACTAGTGAATGACGAAGGCCAAATTTTACTAAATCAAAAAATTTTACAAAAACAAATTCATAGGCTTAAACGCCTAATAATATTTACAACTCCAAAAACTTTGTGTATTTGTAATTCGTCGAATTTAGTTTCCTAAAAAATGTTGACTTGTGAATCGACGCTCAGTGTCAGATTTCGTAGTCATAGCTGCACTAAGTTCAATATCTGCAAAACCACTGTAGATAAATCAATGAAATTTTGCACAGACATTTATATTGATAACATATACCAAATACTCAAAACTGTGCAAATCGCTTTACTTTTAGACATTGCTCACATACAAACCGACTTATATATTGTATGTTCTACAAATATAATATGAAAAATTTTAAAAATTCAATTACAAACAAAAATATAATTTATTACATTAAAATTAAAGTTAATAATATCATTTTTAAACTAAGAAAACTCCATTATATGAAAAACAAGTACAGAAAATCAATTAGAAGCCCTGTTTTTCTTATGAATCTATTTTGAATGTGCAATTTTCTCTCCGCAAGTTTTGTATGTTTTGGATAGAGATTTTAGATATGGATAAGAATAACCTCCCTTTGTTGGTGCAAAATCTATTTTACATCCCGAGTACCATCCACCATATTCTCCAGATTTAGCCCCTTGGGGCTTTTTCCTGTTTCCACACCTAAATAAATGACTCGGTGGTAGCAAAATTAGGTCAAATGAAGCCTATTATTTCGAGAAAAAAAAGGGGACACTATGGACTAAATGTATCGATCTAAAAGGAGACTATGTTAAGAAATAAAACGTTTTTTTGCCGAAAAATATATCTTTGATTCAAAAAGTCACTTACCTCTCAAATTGCACTCGTATAGTAAAAATTAATTTTATGAGAGAATGGACCGTTCTATACCAATTTACGAAACAGAAGCTTCCGAGTTCAAGTCAAATCTGACTCAAAAAATTTTCTCAATCGAAATAAATTTTTCTGATCGGTCGTCACCTCTCTGCATACAATGGCAAATGTAAAAAGAAATTAATGCCATCAAAGTTATATTTAGTACCAAATAACAAACTAGTAAATTTTTGTATATGATTTTTACAATGTCATTTGTCTAAAACTTTACGCACTTAATTTTATGCGTATTACATATAATTAGATTGCGTAAACAAAAGCCCTGTCAAAATCAAATAAATTAGTTCCGAAATCTGTGATTTATCACAAAACTAAGAACAATCAATGAAATTAAGGTGACCTATGTTCAAGAATTTTTAAGGCTATGCAGTTAATTTAACGCAAAATTGTCCATACACAAGTTGCAATACGCAAAACTACACAGTGGCTTAAGTCGCCTTATTATTAAACTATCCTTGGGCGAATTCGTGTAGCAAGATAATGAAAATACTTATCCAATAATTAAGCGACTAGTTTGCTACATTTAAATGCAATAAATTGTACATCCGCACATTAGAGGCCTTTACTGCTTGTTTATTATCTTTCCGTACAGACTGCGTCTGCGTACAAGTAAATGACTTTCATAACTAAAACAGCAAAGTTTTCAAAATCTAATATTTTAATCCTCATCCTCATCGTCTTCATTGGCTGTAGCTTTTATCAGACCACCAAACACCTTGGCAGGCACTGCTTTCTGTTCGATACGCAACTTTTTCATAACAACATCATCATCAGCCGTAGATTTGCCAAGTTTTGCGACATTTGTGTTCTCATTACCCATTTCTTCATCCTCATCTTCGTCGTCATCATAATCATCATCATCATCTTCGCTGTCACCAATATCAATCTCATCGGGATTAACAACTTTATCTTTGGCGTTGCCACCTTGTGTTTCACCTCGCACAAACATAATATTGGAAGTGGTTTGTGGTTTAAGAGTTTGTTGTTGTTGCTTCTCCTTGAGAGCTGCTGCCGCTGCTTCAACGGCTTTGGCTTCCAGCAAACGCATCGCATCGCTGGCACCAGCCGCAGCATCTGCTGCGCCCGCACCCGAATTGAGAAATTGTGCTGCCATCATGTTGACTTGCGTGTTGTATGTGGCTTGTACGGAGCGCTTGATGCGTAACATTTCACGCATTGTATCCTCGTTACCGTGGCGGACCTCAAACTCCTTCCATGTCTGCCAGAAATCAGCCGTGATGCGTGGATCGCAAACCTATGTTGGGTGGAGTAGAGAAAATTATAAATATTTTATTTAATAAAATTAAACTTTTAAAAAGAACAATTCTACAGAAAATAAGGACTGCACACAATTAAGAATGAACTGTATAAAATTAGCCTATTTTTATTTTTTTTTGTCGAAATTTCAATAAGCTTAAATCAGTAAGGAGATGTGGCGGCGAAGTGACAATTTTTATTGAGGGTTAAATTTGACAAAAAACACGTGACATAAAAATTAAACGTTTTTTGTAAACAAATTGTTTATAAACACGTAAAATGCATATAATCGCTGCCTAAGAGAGACTCCGTGGTTGGCAGTTTTAGAGGATCGCTGGTTTCGAATCTGTTAATTTAAAAATTTTAAAATTCATAGATTTTGATTTCGCTAGGATTGATTTCGAATCTTATGTCAGTGTTTTAAAATTCAAGATTGCGGATAGGGTCGTCACTTAAATTTTGACCACTCTGTTGCCACCTAATAACATTTTTTTACGAGTTTTAAACATTTTCTAACAGTTTTAAAGGGTCACTGATTTCGAATCTAATGTCAGAATTTTAAAAATTTATGATGGCAGATAGGTCAGCCATATAAGTTTTTTTATTTTAACAGGGGGTCGCTTATTTCGCATCTGATGTCAGAATTTTAAAATTCAAGATGACGGACAGAGTTGCCTTCTAGATTATTTGTATTTTTGTAAATTCGGTGCTGCGGCGAACACTAAGATAAGAATGGGTCGCTGAATCCGAATCCGTTGTTAGAATTTCAAATTATGGACTTTTTATAACAGGGATGCCACCTATTAAAATGTATTTTTAAGAATTTTAAAAATAATCTAACAGTTTTATGGGGTCGCTCATTTCGAATCTGATGTCAAAATTTTAGAACTCAAGATGGCGGAAAAATTGCCACCAAGATTTTTTATTTGTGCGAATTGTTGTGATTTTATAATTCTGACAATGGATTTGATTTCAAATCAAAATCACAGTTTTAAAATTCAAGATTGCGTATAGGGTTGCTTGTAATTTTGAAATTCTGACAACGGATTCGGATTCATCGACCCATTTATACCTGGCGCTCGTCCCATTACTGAATTCGGATTTTGTCGGTTCACTCAGAGCGTATTTAATTTTTAAAAATAATAATAAAACAAGATTTGAGTTACTGTCTGACCAGAATCATGTCGTTGTCGTTTCGGCAAGAGAAAATCGCTAAGAGTTCGCCCAGAATTATGGCTTTGGCGTTGTCGTCACATTGACTTGCATCAGTGTTCTCGTCATACTCTGATTGAAGTAGATCTACTGCTTAAATATCGATTCTACTCCTCTCTGTAGTAAGTTTTCAACGAAATGTAGTGAATTTTATGCAGGTTTCTACTGCTTTTAGAATAAGAAGAAAAGCAAACGCCAGATAAGGTTTTCTGGCATAAAGCTTCAAATGTGTGTAATTTTAATAAAAATATGGCAACATTTTTAGAGTGCGGTGAGAGAGCTTTCAAATAAACGACAAAGAAAAATTGAATTAGAAATATTTCTCTCTTGACGTTTTCGTTGTCGTTTCCTGCCGTAATTGTCTCCCATAAGGTTTTCATTGTTTCTGCCAGCGCTCTGCCTGCCGACACGACAACGACATGATTCTGGTCAGACAGTTAATCGGACGAAAACTTTTCAAATTAGAGTGCAAGCCCAAGGTTGATTTACAAGGTTGTCGCAAGGGAGAGAGCGAGTACCCATAATTGTCAAATCGAAGTTGACAGCTCATAGAAAATCTGCAAGTGCTTTCTTTTATCATCCGTTTTCTTTCGTAGTCATTCGCAAAATTGGCTGGTTTTGACAATTATGGGTGCTTAGAAGAGAGTGCGATCAGCCCTGCGACAACCTTATAAATCAACCTTGTGCAAGCCGTTTCAAAAAATGTCATTTCGACTAAAACTCGTTTAAAGTTTTTGTTCACTTTACTTTATGAGCGTTTACTACTCATAAAAACTTAAATATCTCTTAAACAGCTTCGAAATTTATTCTGAAATTTTTGACGTAGTATTACGCCTTTTAGCGCGGTTTGTATAGGGGCATTTTCACAAATTTTTTCAAGGCCATGCAACGTTTTTGCGGGACACTTAAGGGCCTTATGCTGCCTTTAATATTTATCGTACAAAGATAAAATGTATGCCAAAATATCAGTTATTTTGTGCATAAAATAGGGAATAGCTATTTTTGGATTTTGTCACTTCTTTAATAAAGCTACAAAAGATAGCAAAAAAAAAAGAAGAAAAATTCAAATTTTTGTATGAGAAAAAATGCATTGATGATTCAGTTGCTGATGACGTTTCTATGCTTGTTGCTTTAGTTCGAAAGTGTCGAAATCTCGAACGCAACATCGTGTTGTTTCTTGAATAGAATCGTTTTATGAATTTCTCAGAGCTTTACAAGCAATGCATACGTATATAAATGCTTGCGCCGATAATAAGCGTTGAGTCTGCTGGCAGACTCCAAACAGTCAGGGTAGCGTCGCTTTGTCCGCCTAATACCTGAGAAAATAAGACGTTGCAATATGAAGAAGCGATGCATAGGTTATTATATTAGATTATATTTGGTATTAAAATAAAAGCAGCGCTATTGCATTTAAACCATTATATAAATCAAGAATCGTAACTGCTCGTGTTGTTATTAATACGTATGTATAAAATATTTGCATACCTATACTTCTTTCGTTTTTGTAGTTTCCCTATAGGAACAAACTAACTTGTTTTTAAAAACAACTAATTAAAAAACTAATTTAAAATAAACCAGTATATGAACTGCTTTGAATTATATTAAGGCGGCAACTACTCTGATTTTGACATGTTTTAATTGCAAATTTTTATTAGATTACAAGTTTATATATATATTTAACCATGTTATTTCATGAAATATTATATTTAGGCCATTAGTAATAGTTTTCAATTGGCTATTTTAAAGTAATAACAAAAATAATTTAAATATAACTAATTTAACAAGTAGTTGAAAATATATGCAGACGAAAGTCAATTGACTTATTTAGCGGACATCACCATACAAAATATGTTAGTTCGTTCTATGGGAAAAAGTCAGAATTTCAACTAGTTTTGGTTGACAAAAAACTACTTTATCAACTACTTTTAAATTAGTTGATTTTCCTACAGGGTTGTTATTGTTTTTGTTATTGTTATTGTGGCGACCGTGGCGTAGTGGGTAGAGTGTGTGACTCTTACGCCAGAGAACCTAAGTTCGAATCCTCCATCTGACACAGAAAATTTTTTCAATTGAATTAATTTTTCTGTTCGGTCGTCACCTCTCAGCAGGCAATGGCAAACCTCAGAGAGTAAAAACTGCCATGAAAAGCTTCTTGAGAACATAAGCCGTTCGGAGTCGGCGTAAAACATGTACAGTGGCGTGCAAATATGAGTACATAATTAATTTTTTTAATTTCTAAACGAATAAAATGTGCAATAATAAAGAAAATCAAAGTAGCTTTTTTTACTTTATTCTTTGTTCAATTCTGAATAAAACAACAAAAAGTTCAAAACAAAAAACAACAACTTCAAAGAGATAAAAAAGCATAACAAAAATAACTCGCATGTACTCAATTTTGCACTTTTGATGTACTCAGCATATGTGTAACCAAAATACCGTTAGTTTTGTATTTTTTGCGCTTGTCTTCGATCAGTAATGTTAATTTAGGTTAAGAAACACGTGATTAGTTAGAATTAAAGCTTTATTCCAAGTGCACCGCAAATATATTCAGATTTAATAAAAAATGAAAAAGTTATAGCGTGACTTAGAAGATAATATAGTTTCCTTAACTAATAATGGGGCTTCATCTCGGAAAATAGCTAAGGAACTAAATATAAGTCAATCTGTGACCATTCGCGTCCAGACGACATACTGCTCCCAAAGAGAAAACTAAAGGCCGCCCCAAACTGTTGACCGAAGGCGACGCGCGCCTTATGATGGCAGAAATGAAGAAGAACAAGTACTTAACACCAAAAAATACTTCTGTTGCCAAAAGTAAGCACATTAGTGAATGGACAGCAAGACGAGCGCCTCACAACATTGGCTATATTTCAGCTGTTAAAAAAAATAAGCCTGCCTTGTCCGAAAAGAACCAAAAGGCGCGAATGAAATTTGCAAAAGAGCATAAAAATTGGACGCTAGATGACTGGAAACGTGTGATCTGGTCAGATGAGTCCAAATTTAACCGTTTCCAATCGGACGGTAAGCAGTATTGCTGGCGTCGCCCTGGTGATACCATTCAACGCCACCATGTTAAGCAAACTGTGAAGCATGGCGGTGGAAACATCATGGTTTGGGGCAGTTTCACTTGGTGGCATATTGGGCCGTTACATAGAATTGGAGGCATCATGAAGAAGGAAGACTATCTCACTATTTTGCAGACTTATCTTCCCGAGTTTGTTGACAAGAGCGCCTATCCTGAAGATGAAGTCGTATTTCAACAGGATGGTGACCCGAAGCATAGTGCGAAAATAGTGAAAAAATGGCTGAGTGAGCAAAATTTTGAAGTGATGAATTGGCCAGCGCAAAGCCCCGACCTCAACCCGATTGAGAATTTATGGTCAATCGTGGGAAGACGGCTGGGGTTGTATCAATCAGCTCAATCAAACCTAGAAGAGCTGTGGGAGCGAGTACAGCTTGAGTGGCAGAAAATTCCGAATGAAATTATACAGGAATTGGTTGAGAGTATGCCAAAACGTATCAATATGGTAATTAAAAATAAAGGGTTATGGACCAAGTACTAAACAAATGCTCTCCTGACACTGGTATTCAAAAGTGCAAAATTGAGTACATGCAAGTTATTTTTATTATGTTCTTTAATTTCTCTGAATTTATTGCTTTTTGTTTTAATCTATTTGTTGTTTTATCCAGAATTGAACAAGGAATAAAGTAAAAAAAAAATTCATTTTGGTTTTCTTTATTATTGCTCTTTTTATTCGTTTAGAAATCAAAAAATTAATTATGTACTCATTTCTGCACGCCACTGTAGGTACAGTTCTCGATCATTTGTGTGCAAACATTTCACATCACACACAACACAATTGATCATGAGAAGCTCGGTCAAAGTCCTTTCAAGGGCTAAGATGGCCATTTCGTTTTTTTTTATTGTTTTCGTTAATCGTCAGCAAGATTTATACAATAAATAATACAAAAAATTATATTACTACTGTGCAGGTTTACAACTCCGCCAGGTTAGCAACTTAGTTGCGCCTGCCTATCCACAGCCAGGTTAAAGTAGGATGGTTGTTTGTAGGATACGTCCTGCAAACGTAAAAACTGATAGGGCCAACCAAGAGCTCGGGGTGGCGCCCATCTTGGTAGCAGGTCATATTCGGCATATCGATATGAAACAAGTATGCGAAGGTGTAGCAATTGACCTTAAAACTTGATAGTACGGGGACAGTCTTTACCTGTCAAATGGGTTAGACCCTATCTATCCACCGCACTGAGACCTTAATTCAGCTGGTTGCAACAGATGTGAAGTGTTTGGCATGCGTGCGTAATAGTATCGACACTTCGGTTTTCCAAAGTGGTTTTCTTGTCAAGTGTTTGACTCGCACCCTCAAACTGGCACGGCAGTCACTGAGGGAAGTGTTGAAATGGTGTAAAAACTAAGGGTTCTCATACTAAGCACGGCAGTCCCTGAGAACAGTGGCCAATACTCTATGTCTGGATAATGAAATCCGAACGGCCGGAGTAAGAGCGGCATTTGCAAGGGTCCTCCAGATTAGGTACCAGTCATGCGTAATAGTTTACAGTTGTGTCGGCAGCTGAAAATTGTTAGTCTAGCCCTTTAAGTGCTCATTGACCACGGTCATGAATAAGAATGCACTTTTTCATAATTGCATTTGTGTATTCTTGGTCTTTTTGCGGGGATGTTGTGGATCCTCATTTGACGGGATCGAGTTGCCCAGATGACTGTCGTGGGCTGGCCCTTCGGGGAGTCTCGTACTGGTTTTGGTTGTGTGAATGCTACACAGGTCTAGATTGACCGGCGGGGTCGCGCAATGGTACGACCGGGCTGGCATATCTGTCTTAATATGCAAGAGATCGGGTAGGTCTCGTCTCCACCAGTAGATGGATGGTAAGTACGTCACTACTGAAGTCTTAACTGGTACTGTTATTACGGGCAGTATGTAATTTATTACATAATGCTCCTAATCAGCAGGGCACTGGGTGATGCTTTGTGTTTGTAAAACAGCTTCCATGTTCGTGTTGTCACACCGGATGCCCCGTATGTTTTACTTGTTTAAAACATAAACGGGTCCGTGTTGTGGTACAACACAAAGTTCTGGTTGTCTGTTTCATGAACTATTACCCTAGGTTTTAGATGACCCAAGTTACTTAAGCCTTACGGCAGGTCTAAATTGTACATCGAATAACCGTCTGTGCAGGTTTACATATACGGAGACTGGAGGCTGGCATGGTAGGAATGCTATTAAAAACTTCATTTATTTTTAAAATATAATAAATTCGAATTATTTATTGAACTAATTTTAAATATATTACATATTAAAAATATATTTTGTTTGTTAAAATTTAAATTTTCAATTGAATTTAATATATATATAAGATCTTTACTGCAGGAAAAATAATAAACTCGTATTATTCCGAAATATTTATTTCAGTTTTTTAAACAAAAGATTGCATTATATTTATTTTTTACCAACATAAAAATGAACAAGAACAACAAATTCATCAACAAATATATCAAACAAAAATTCTACGTCCACACTTACGATACTATCGAAACTGTTTTTTTTTACACATTCTTAAGTTGTTTTTCAATATAATAAAATAAAAAAATAAATTCGGAAAATTTTTCAAAGAAAATGAAACTGGGCCTTTACCCATTTCGAGCCAAGCCAAAAAAATTCGATTTAATATAATATTTTATGATGATTGGAGTCCAAGGAACTCAAAAAATTAAAAGTCAAATTTTTCTGGCCAAGGGTTTTCCAGGAAAATGGTGCTCCTAAATAGGAACACTGGCCTGTATTTGACAAAATTCACAGTATTCACAGTTAAAACGTTTATTAACACAGCGTATTTATAGCATATGTTATTTTTGAAATTGTGAGCACCTCAGTATGTGTTTGCCGTAGTCAATGATTTTGCAATGCTGTTATATATGCTGCAGGTAGGGTATAAAAATACGAGACACAAAAAACACGTCCAAGGGCTACTTTTATTTAGGCGTGTTTGTGTATTTACGTTTGCATGCAAAACAACAACAAAGAAAAATACGTTTACGTAAGTTGGCGTAAAAATAACAAATCGTAAATTAAACAGACCTGCGTACGTAAACTGTGAATAGTCTAAATGTGTCCCGCAATTGAGTGCAACTATTTACGAAGGTGAAAGGTTATGTCGAGCTTAGCAAAAAATCGTATATTTTCATGTTCTTGGGCGCTACAGGGTTAATTAATATTTGACGATTTCGATTCACGTTATCGTTTCTAACAGGAAAACTAACCTACATTTTGATAGCTCATTGCAAAGGCAATAAAATCACCTTTCTAACGGTATATCAACAAACCCTACCGACTTAACCATTACCGAGCTGTGCTCGTGTGAAAATGAAATTAGTCAGTTGAAACTACCAAATTTAAGCTTGACTGCAAATTTGTCGAAATTTCGCGTAATAAATGAATTTGTTTTTATGATCAATTTTGTAACTTATTTAATTTTCTTTTCAATGACAACAAAAACATAAACATATCTTAAAAAATAAAAAAAGTTGGCTGTTCTAAAAAGATTATACTTTTTAGAAAACAATGATATTATCTACTGCATAACTAATTGTAATGTCATTATTTATAATTATTTTCTAATAAGTATAATTTTTTTAGTACATCCAGCTTTTTTATTTTTAAAGATATGTTTATGTTTTTGGTGTCAATTAAAAGAAAATTGAATAAGTTACAAAATTCATTACAAAAAAAAATTTCATTTATTACGCGAAATTCTGAGAAATTTGCACTCAAAGTTGAATTTTGGTAGTTTCGACCGATTGATTTCATCTCCACACGAGCCCAGCTCGGTAACGGTTAAGCCGTTGGGGTTTGTTGATATACCGTTAGAAAGGTGATTTTATTGCCTTTACAATGGATAAAATATTTTTAATGTAGGTTAGTTTTTCTGCTAGAAACAATAACGTGAATCAAAGTTGTCAAATATTAATTAAACCTGTAACTCCTAAGAACGTGAAAATAGACCCCCCCCCCCCCCCCTCCTCTCATACGATTTTTTGCTCAGCTCAACATATAGGAAAGTACCCTTGTATAGAAAAGTATTAAAATTAATAGCGAATATCTTTTATTGAAATAAAAATATATCATTTCTAGAACATTTTTTTTTTTTTCCAATTAAATTAATTTTGATTAAGCATTATTACAATTACTCATGATGTTTTTTGAAGCACTTAGTATGCAAGTGCACGTTGCATTTCTTGCACATATTAATCGTTTTTTTGTGACACACCTTTCGACGCCGTCGAAATCCTTTATTTTGCGAAACCACTACGTGCTCTCCAGATACTCTAGGTAGCTCGCTTGGGTGTAAAAAATCGTTATCGACATTACTACTCGTATGATCATCTGACTTATCAGAAGTTAATCACAAAGATGATGTGATTGATATTCAAAAATTTTTTTGTGGCATCGGCTTTTTCTTTCCAAAAGCTGCAATGAAGCAGTGTAATTTCCATGTATTTACAACAGCTGAGTCGAGGCATGAGAGGCACAATGGCCAATACCATTTTTTAAATCGAATACTGATCCTATAGTTTTGAATGAAATTGTTGTGTAGATCAGAGTTGTAAATGCCATAGCTCAAAATTAGCTTTTTTAGCTCACTTACAACGACTTCAATATTTCAGTGTGTGTTGTAATTCGAAGAATTAACTTCGTCGGCGTGACAGCAAGAAAAAAATGTGCATGGATTGTTGTTGTTGGTTATTGCTGCTGTGTGTGTTTTGGTTTTGTTGGGAACCATCGAAGTTCCCATTTTTTTTTTTAATTTCCCTTTAGGAACAAACTAACTTGTTTTTAAAAACAACTAATTAAAAAACTAGTTTAAAATAAACCAGTATATGAACTACTTTGAATTATATTAAGGCGGCATCAAATTCAATATATGAAGTAATTGAAATACTACTTAAAAACCAGTGATTGATAAACTACTTTGAAATATATTAAGGCGGCAACTACTCTGATGTTGACATGTTTTAATTGAAAATTTTTATTAGATTACAACCTTATATATATTTAACCATGTTATTTCATCAGTAATAGTTTTCAATTGGTTATTTTAAAGCAATTAAAAAAATAATTTAAATGTAACTAATTTAACAAGTAGTTGAAAATATATGCAGACGACAGTCAATTGACTTATTTAGCGGACATCACCACACAAAATAAGTTAGTTCGTTCTATGGAAAAAAGTCAGAATTTCAACTAGTTGTGGTTGACAAAAAACTACTTTATCAACTACTTTTAAATTAGTTGATTTTCCTACAGGGTTGTAATCCACCTCAATGCCACGACACCGCTGGTGTAGATCTACTTCACCCATACCTTGATTGTAATTGTGAAACACTACAGGTTGTTGATGCATTACGTATTTTCCAATTTGAACTGAGCCATCTTACTTCACCTTTTTCTTTTGCCATCATTTTACAGTGTGTGTTGGATTTATAGTATCGTAGTTGGTGGTTATCGTATCTTCTTTATTGTCCTGCCAACGGCAAATTACACTCTATTGCACACTTTACACTCTTTTAAAAACAAAAGTTTACCTCATTTATTTATTTCAGCAAATGGACGAATAAATTTAAGAACAACATAAAATTATTGTAATCTGCCGCAAATAAGAAAATTTTAAGCACTTGTGCGCGCAACAATATGTTTACAACAGTGAGAAATGTCAAAAAAAAAGCTTTTTTGTGTAATACGAATGTAAAGACGGCTTTTTCGTTAAATATGAATTCGAAAAGCTTATATTCACATTTGCGTACGTAAAGCGCTTTTGAAAAATCTTATATATGCAATTACATGCTAACTTTGAAAAAAATATTCTGTCAAATACACGCCAGTGTTCCTATTTAGGAACAGCCAAAATTACTGCCATCTAGTGTAAGTTCTTTACAACATATCTTATAGAAAACCATTATTGTTCATGGATTGAACTCTTGCTTAGAGCTCCTCATAATTAGTTTCGTAATTTTACATGTGGTTCTATTTTAAATTCTTTAATTAAAAATGTCCCTTTTTTAAGGTTATTTTAAAACTCTACCCGCCCATCTTGGCGTGGCTAGTGGTGGCCATTTGATAGTATTTTCTGGAACTTAAAGGTTCAAATATTTATAATTAAAAATTATTTTATCTGTAAAAAACTGTTTAGTTTACTGCTTAAGCCAAATCACAATTGATTGGGAATGGTGACCATGAAGTCAAGTCATGATTGTACAAAATGATTTCTAAATCAAAATCATTAAAAATTATTGGTGACTTAATGTTTGTAAGTATAATTCACGAAAATTAAAAAATACTGCGAAACCGATACAAGTAGATATTAGAAAAATAACAACACATAACTACTGTGCTTGGATAGTTCTTTGCAGAGCTTTAATTGCGACTTCAAAGTATGCAGGTCCAGATGATTACAATCTTTTACAGCTTTGGTTCGCATTATTCAGCAAAAGTATTCCTTATCAATCGTTTTCTTGGAATTGTCTGTCGAAGTTTAAATCTTCTATAGGGTCTTTCAGGCACCAATTGCAAATAATTTTGTAATAGATTATTTGACAAAGCAGACTTTTTTTCTTAGAAAAGGCTTCTTTTTGTCTGTACTAAAGTAATTTCTTTATAAAGTCGAGTTTTATTTTTGCCTATGACGAAGCAGACTAGACAGCTGTTTTGTTTGCCGCTACACCAACTGTAGTCTGTCTTATTATCGCTGCGATCCACTAGCTTTTTATGTTCAATTTGTTCAAACAATGTTTTGAGTAAGCTACTGTGAAAATATGTCGTGTACAAATGATAAATCAGATAGAGTTCGTCTATTTTTGTACTACTATGAGGGTTTGTGTTGAGCTAGTTGTTGTTCTTCTATTTTCACAGTCCGTCTTGGTTTCAGCTTACCGCTGATATTAAAACATGTCAACATGAAAATGGACCAATAAAATCTCACAAAAATTTCAATAAATCTCTGTACAAAACGCATATTTCAATTTTATACTGAGCAGCTTCTAACAGATATTCAATTATAACAAATTTACACAAAGTAGCTAATGGATTAGAAAACGCAGAAAATTTTCGTTAAAAGTGCACTTATCACATTAGTGCACTTAAACAGCGATATGTATTTTTGAAAAAGTTCTATAAAAAAACATGAGCCTTACCTGTGAACAATGCGCGTAAATAGCACGCGCTCGATCGACTTCGCCCAGTTTGGTCTCCATTTCAGCAAAACGCACACACATTGCACGCATATTTTCCTCGGCCAACGACTCGATTGCCTTCTCGTAGATTTCACGTGTTCGTGGCAGACCATAAATTTCAGCCGCCTTTTTAATGAAAATGTTGTACATATCAAACATTTCCTCAGGCTTAACAGCGCTTGTGGCACGATCATACACTGCCATGGCATGACGTGCCAAGCCATGTTCTTCCTCCAACTTAGCATACAACAAATAAAAGAATTTGGCATGTTCCGGCGGGCAATTATCTAGACACTGTTCAAAAAGATCGCGTGCACGCTCAAGTTTAGTGCCACCATAGCGTTTAAGAAATTTGGTTAAGTAAGAATTCCAAATATCATAAACATTGGGCCACTTGAAAAGAGAAATGCCCTTCTCATAGGCGCGGAAGGCTTCTTCGAAATATTTATGCTCCTCAAGAAAGAGGCCATAGTTGATGATTATCTGTGGCGTGCAAATTTTAAGATCAACAATACGATCATAGACAGCTTTGCAGGTTTTGAAAGTGCCAAAAGATTCCTCAAGATCAGCATACATAGACCATACCTTCAGCGACTTGTACAGACGCATTTGAACGGTCTCCGTGTCATCGTGGTAGGCCACCTTGCGCTTCGGCATGGCAGTAGCTTTTTGCATGAGTTTTAAGGCAGCATCAAAGTTTTCTTGTCTATGGTAAGAGGAAAAGTGAATTTTATATGGATTCGTAATAATTGGGTCATACCTGATTTCCATTTCAGCCCACTCGCACCATACTGCAGCCAGTTCGTCAACCTTAACATACTCCACTTGAGTGCCGCGCTCAAAGACAACGCGAGCATCGTCCAGTTGCTCGTTGGTCTCATAGAATTTGGCAAATTCAACCCACAAGGTGTTCAGCTTACCCACCGCAAGCTTGGGTTGCACTGTCTGAACTGCCTCCGTATAGGTGTTGATGATCTCATGCGGCTTTCCTTCGTAGAGTTTGACGCGTTTGTGCCACTCGTGAACGTTGTGCGGATTCTGACGCAGCAAGACGCTATTTAATAGCAGTAAACGTCGCTCCATTAAGTATTCAAAGCGTGCCAGTCGCAGCTCTATATCGATGTCATCCTCCTCTGTGGAGTCCGGATCGTTTGCTACCATTTCCATTCGTTTGCTCAACGAAACTTCCTCGAACTGAGCGTATTCGTCAAATACTTGTGTGAAGTCGCGCACTGTGTTGACTGTTTGTATAGCTTCCTCGTAGATGTCACGTGCACGATCAAAAAGACCCGAGCGCACATAGTAGTCGGCCAGTGAATTCCACAAATGACCCAGTTGATCGGTGTACCTAGAGAAGAGTTGTGGTTGGTTTTTTTTTAATTCAGATAAATAATCAGATTAAGCGCACCTTCTCAGACCACCTCTAATGATGGCATCGACATTTAAGGAATGCACTTTACTGGGATTCTTCGAGATCAACTCGCAAAGTTCATTCCACAGCTGGTGATTTGATTTACCTTGCTTGGACACAAACGTTTCGTTGTCCACTATGGTCGCAAGCTGCTGCGCCGCTTCATCCAACTTACCAACCTCGTTCAAATACTCGATATACACTTCAGCATCGTCTGGAAACAATTTCAAGTAACGGCGATAGACTCGCAACGCTGTCTCGGGCACTTCGAGCTTTCCCAAAAATTTCAAGTACAGCGGCCAGATGCGGTGATGCTGCGTTATTGGCAGCGCACGCAGTGCACGATCGAAGACATGACGCGAGCGGGTAATCTTGCACTGCATCGTCATGAATACACCGTAGTCCATCCAGATACGCGGCATCTTGTGCATGAAAACCAATGCGCGCTCGAAAGTATTATTGACTTCTTCGTACATGGGATCTGTTAAAATTTTTCCGCGTACCTGCTTTCTTCGCGTTCGCAGGTAGTTGTACCAAATTTTATAGCTACCGGGTAACTCCTTCAGCGCGCGCTCGAATACTATGTTGACCCCACAGTTGGACGCTTTCGCTTTGTGGTCAATATAGCGCAGCCAATGCTTGACAGAATATGCGTTGCGTAGGATCTCCTCCTCGTAAGGCACATCCTCTTCTGGCTAAATTTGATGAACGAAATATATTGCGAAGAGGTAAAATCACTCTATTGACGGTTTAATTAAATCTTCATTTGATACTCACAAAATCTATTTCCATGCTCATGGGTGCATCGGTTATCGGCATCTTTATTATTCCGCTTATAGAACTTTGGTCTTTTAAATAAAATAATTGCAAATATAGAAATTTTTGAAGAAAACAAAAATGCGGACAAAAACTGCACAAAAACGTTGAGCTGTCAGATGAAATTAATTTTGTTATATATACACTTGCTCTCAAACTGTTATGAATAAGTTCCATACACAAGAATAGGGTGCCTATGAATTATTAAAAACAATTTAAAACAATGTACGAGCCTATTAAAAACATTCAAATGAGCAATTGAAACTTCAAATTTATTCTATACGAATTTACACAAAACCTAATTGAATTGTAGTTGCCCATTTAGTTATTGAAGCAATTTCCAATAAATTATATTTTTTTTTATATTTAGTATAAATTAACGGAAGACTTTACAAAAAATTTTTGAGTCAATCTTGACGTGTTACGAAAAAGAGCTTTTGCTTTAATGAAATATCAGAAACAATACTAAATATTTTCTGTCATCTTTTTGCATTCACTTGATATCATTTAAGGAAAGAAATATCGAACCTTCGATCTTGAGAGTGCAAAATTTCTGCTTTTTTCTGCTTTGTGGTCAAACTTTTTGATTTTAGAGGTAAGAATTTTTTGTGGAGAAAAGGACGGAAAAATATAGAATTCCCAAAGAGAACCGAAAACAAGTATAATATTCAGGGGAGACCAACGCCATAAAACTTTAGATGTATTACAAATAAGACTAACCAAATTTCATCGTAATCAGTGATGTTCCTCAACACGTCGACTTTAATTGTCGACATTATGGTGTCGAAAATGTAGACAATGGTGTAAACAATGTCGACTATTTCGACAATAGTGTAGACAATGTCGAAAATGTGGAAAATGGCAGCATTCGTGTCGAGAATGTAAAAAATTAATTGCCCATGCTGCAGTTGTCAAACAATTTATTTGTTACTTGTAAAAAATTAAAATTAAGCATTAGCAATTGTTAATCGCAATTCTACGTAGATTGAATTTATTCTTTACTCTAGTATTTTTGCCGCTTAAAAACTTTTATTTTAATGCAATTTAACAATGCAAAAATTACAAATGCTTTCTATAAAAGTCGGCTGCCATTTTGCTCAGTCAATAAAACACTTGACAGCTAATGATCTGGGTTGCATAAAAATGATAAATTCGGCACGTCGTTAATAGTGAATGTCTACACGACATTGTCGACAACGTCGAAAATGGTATTCTCGACATCATGTAGTGTACGTTGCCCATCACTGGTCGCAATGTGAGGATACTGATAACAAACTTTATTTAAATATTTAACTAATTTCAATTCATCAGAAAATTTCAACTGCCACTTATTGTGAATGAAGAGGTTGTTAAATTTTTCTCTAGGGTTTTTATGATAGAATCCTATAACGATGAATAGTAACACGTATCTAACTATACTTTGTCACCTCGTAAATGTTTCGTTTTCTATAATGAGATATACACGACAAACATTTTGATATTCTCGATTAATTACTTCCAAATTTACAAGAACATTTTACATGTTTATAAATTTCAAAAATGTATTTTGTTGTTTCCCATTAGATTCTATCCCCTTTATCAAAAATACACACTTTAGTTTTTTGCATACAGAACGGTATAGAGAGATATATATATTACAAAATATTATTTTATCTATTTTTTTATAACAAAGATTGTTTGACTCTCTTGTTAAATTCTGTAACGTCAGTAACAAGATCATCGGCAAACCCTTTTTGTGTTTATTTGTGTTTATAAGGACATATAAAATGGTGCCCTTAAACATGTTAATATTAAATGGTTTTTTCAATAAACTTTTTCAATTAAATTATCCATACTAGATGTTACAGACAGACATTAGTCTGTGCCTGATTTTTATAATATGTAGTGAATTACCATAATTTTCTTTAAATTTTTTATAAAAATTAGTAACACAAAAAAGTTGCTTATTCCTTTTGTTTCCTTGAACTATGGAACTATAATTCATTACGAGCTCATTATTCATTAATAGCTTTGCGCACATACAATATTTTATTCAAACGATAACCGAGTGTCACATGCGACAATGGTTTACTGAATACCTCGAAAACTAAAAGAGATAAAAAAAAATGGATGACGGCATTCGAAAGATCTCCTTTAAAAATTATGGATGGCATCATTATTTCAAAACGCGCCAATTTACACACACGACCTTATTTTATTCAGGCGCCGATATATACATTTCTGACGTTTTAATGTTTTTGACATTTTACTTTCCATATTTTGATAATTCTTTCGAACGTAATTTCGAAAAATTAACAATTTCGATTGTTATTTCTAGCAAAAAATCAACAATTACCAATTTTTAATGCTATTTTAACATAGATATTTGCTATTTGATTTTTGATTTGAGAGTTTTGATTTGAGATTTTTTCTGAGAGTGCACTTATTTTCAGGGTTTAAAAAACTGGCAAAAATTCAATTACTTTTCAAATGCAACAGCAAAAGCAACAGCAATAAAAATAATTTGTTGCTCTTCTTTTTTTTTGCTGCTGTTATGTAACTGTTACTTTTCCTTTAATTTTGCTGTTTTTATGAAACTGTTGATTTTCATTTCATTTAATTTTGGTTTCTTTAACCCTCTAATGCCACATTTTTTGTTTGAACTCCAAAAATCAGATTAGACTAATTTGTTGAAAAGAAAAACGAATCTGGGGTTCGTTTTTCGTTTTGATACTTTGTTCGTTTGTTACAGGTGAAAATTTCGACTCCGCCTAGAAGCAGACTTGGGCATAAACACAAAAAATAAGCAGAGGATTATGATTTAGGTTTTTAATAGTAAAACAGGTATTTATGAAGTGAACAATTTCCTACTCACCAGTATTTTTTTTCACTTCGATATCACTGTAATTAATGTGTTTTTCAATTGACTAAAAATCAAGTTTTTTGAAAATTAATTAAGTTCGTTAAATTATGATGAAATTGAAATAATTGACAAAAGGAGCATGTCAGCGCCAAGCGGTAAAAACTGAAATGTAATTTGGACATTCGTCTACACTCTAAAGAAAACAATTTTAAAATTTTTCCACAGATTTCGGTTTTATATCGATTGGCGTAAGCCCCGCCTAGAGGCGGTCCTGGGCATTAGAGGGTTAACTGTTGCTGTTCATTTCATTTAAGTTTTGGTAACTGTTGCTTTTTATATCATTTTGGTTTTGGTAACTGTTGCTTATATGCCACACATTTTTAGGGAGGATTACCATTTAAAAATATGTTTTAAATAGACAGACAGTACTTAAAAGGGGATCTTAAAAGGGGGGACTTGCAATTTGACTTACAGTGGACTGTTAAACACTTGTTTCGACGTCTCCCCATAAAAGTGTGCAAAATGAGGGACTGATAGACCCCTATATTTGTGCGTCTCAGACATGCTTTCCCTCTTAGAAATCCCCCAAAAAATTGTTAATTTTTACCTATTTTGCTTCAATTGACTGCGCTCACTGTGCGCTATTGTCTTACATTTTTTTTTCTAGGACTAGTTTTAACATGTGCAAGTACATGGACATTTGAAAGTCAGAAATTCGTTGAAATAAATATGGGCCTTAAAAGGTGACGGGCCTTATGTGGCGCACTTCCCTTAAGAAATATTTTGTAAGCAAATTTTTGGCTTTTTTGCAAACTCTGAAGCATAAACAATTGCACAAACATAAACAATGATTGAATGCTCTCTTTATTGAAAGATAATAGTTTCTAAGGAAACTGTCTCTTCTACCTTGTCTGATTATAGCATGTTCGTGTGCTTATTATTGAGATTAGTTAAATGTATTGTATACGTATAACGAGCAATAAGTTTTTGAAAATAAAATTGTTTAATAAAAAATAAAGTTATTCTGTTATTTGTTATTATGTTTTGCATAATCACCAATTATTTTGCCATGTGCCGCTTATCTACGTTCCATGCGCTGCCAAGCTATGCCAGGCTAATTGGACCTTCAGGTGTGAAAGCACTATAAAGTATGGATTTTTCAATGCTGGCTTAAGAACATGCAGATAAGGAATAAAAAATGTAACAATACTTGCCACAAAAAATTATTGAAAATTTTTAACAACTGACCAAAAAAAAACATTGTTATAATATTTAAAAATAGGTGGACAGACAAAGATGGATATAATGAGCCTACTAAATAAAAAAAGAGAATTAATTTTTAAATCTTTCGTCATTTATGTCATCCTATTCCGATAATGGATACATTTTATTTCTAGTGACTTATAATTGCAATTTTATATTCTCTTGCTAATGCCCGTATTTTACTTAATTTTTTTTTTTACAACTTTTGTCATTGAAAATCAAAACTAGAGCAGTTCAAATAGTACGAATGCATGGACTTAATTGGTGTGAGTGAGTACACATATAGTACGAATTGGAGAAAAATTTGTAGAACGGACTGTATTTTCTCTGCATTTTTTTGCGTTCTTCGTTGAGTTTCGTTCAAATATTTACTGTGCTGTTAGTAATAAATTTGACATTTTTAGAGTAAACAAAACTATTTAATATAAATGTATGCTGAATGGGAAGTGATGTGTGTAGCTAATATTAATATATTTAATGCAGCTGCTCTTCAAAACACCAGAAGTAACAAAGTAACAACGTTTATCCTTTTCTTACAATATGTGTCTTTCCTGCTCACGCGACACTTGTATTCTGATTTTAAAATTGGACAAAAAAATTAAGTATCATACGGGCATAAAGCCTGTATGATAGTAGTTCAAATAGCACGAATGCATGGATTCAATTGGTGTGAGTGAGTACGCATATGGTACGAATTGGAGAAAAATTTGTAGGACGGACTGTATTTTCTTTGCATCTTTTTTGCCGTTTCTTTCAATTCGTTCTTCGTTAAATTTCGATCAAATATTTACTGTGCTGTTAATAATTAATTTGACATTTTTAGAGTAAGCAAAACTATTTAATATAAATGTATGCTGAATTGGAAGTGATGTGTGTAGCTAATATTAATTCATTTAATGCAGCTGCTCTTAAAAACACCAGATATAAAAAGTAACTTTATCCTTTTCTTACAAAATATGCCCGTCTGGCCCACGCGCCACTTGTTCTCAGATTTTAAAATTGGATAAAAAAAATCAAGTATCATACGGGCATTATGCCCTTAAAGAATTAATAAATAAATTAATATTAGCTACTCACATCATTTAAAATTCAGCATACATTTATATTAAATAGTTTTGTTTACTCTTAAAATGTCAAATTAATTATTAACAGCACAGTAAATATTTGATCGAAACTTAACGATGAACGAATTGAAAGAAACGGCAAAAAACATGCAAAGAAAATACAGTCCGTCCTACAAATCTTTCTCCAATTCGTACCATATGCGTACTCACTCACACCAATTGAATCCATGCATTCGTGCTATTTGAACTGCTCTAGTTATAATTTTCAATGATCAATTTAATTAAGTATCATACAGGCTTAAGGAATCATATGTCAAATCAATCACATGTTAAAAAGTAAATTAACTAGAGTTTAATCCACCAACAGTGGGCGCTTAAACTAAGTTTAACCTTCGATTGCAGTTCACTAAAAAACTCGATTCATGGTTTAAGCTAAGTTTAATCTTCAAACACAGTTAAACTAGTGCTGACCCATAAGAGGCAGTTTTTTGTGTTGGTTTAAACTTGGTTTAATTTAAGTTTAGTTAGACCCTGGTCAAAATTGATCTTAGTTTAACTACAGATGTAATGTTTCAGTGCTAGTTAAAAAAAAAACCGATTAAGCATAAATAATGTGGCAACATCTTCGAACGTCGAGAAATGATTACACTTTTTGACGTTTGGTTGATTTTGCTTAAATCAAAAATTTATGTGCACAAAAAAAAAATCAAAGACAAAAATGCGCTTCAAGATGGAAGCCACATATAAAAGAAGCAACAACTTAAACTCTATAGAGGTAGAATCATGGTATCCTGATTTACAAGATAGGAGTGACAGTTCTGTTGGCGATTTAGAGTTGTCAAAAACACATTGAAAAAGAGAAAATTAAGAAGCAGCAAAACAGATGAATAGTTAAACTTTGTATTGATTTGACAACTCCCGATCGCCGCTCGTGAGAAAAAAGGTAGATGTCAAGGCTATCTTGTAAATTATTGTATCATGGGTGGAATGTTACATAACCTGCTCGCTGAATGTAAAAATGTCATCGAGTGCAAGAAAACGGATAGGACCAGCAGCAAGGAGAAAGCAAAGACTTGGAAGGCGATAGAAAAAGTTTAGAATGCAGTTTGGTAGTGTTTATAGAGCTGCAGGAACTCTCAATACTTATAGTTTTAACACTTCTTAAAAATGTTATACTCAGAATTTGATAAGTAATAAAAAGAATAAATACATTTAAGTTTTTTCTTGAATTTTATCCATTTGCACTACTTAATAAAAAAAGAATGTGTCAAAATCAAATGGGAAGTTAACAAAAGTTTAAACTACCAGTATTAGCCGCATAAAGTAAGTTAAACTTCGTTTCGAAGTTTCTGGAAAATTGTATTCATAGTTCAAACTTAGTTTACATTCATTATGATTCATCATTTAAATTCATCAAAACTTGGTGAATTTTTTGATATTCTCTTTTAAGCTTGACGTTTCTGTTTACAGAGATCAAGAGCTGAAGATCAAGTGTTCTGGATTTCCTTTTGAAATGATATGGAAAAATAATGGGACAGTTAAAGTACAAAAGCAATTTGACAAAAAATTTAACGTACAGCCAATATTTCTTTCCCCTCTGTTACAATCCTCTCGCCAACGAACACAACACTTGATTGTCAATTCTTGACAACTGTAAGCCGAGACGAGGCAACATTCTTTCTTCTGTTCAAAACCCACTTTTTGCCTATTGTCCAAATTGTTTTCAGCTTCGGACCGTAAGCATAATTTGTCGGTTGCTTGGAAATGTTTGGATGATACAGAAGCTCTATCAAATTCCAGTTTTTTTCTTTTAGGGTGTGTGTCAATAGGAAACTTTTCACTCGTTGTAGGAACAAAAATAACAAGTTGAATTAAATTTGTGTGTGTTGAAATAAATTTGTCTTTTTTGCTGTGTCAAATGGACAATGAAATTTTGACAATTAGAAATTTTGAAGTTTTACATTTCGGTCGTATTTAAGCGCTGAATGAACAAAATTCTGCAGCAGGCACAGCTATCAAAACGCGGAACAAACACTAAGCCGTATAAATTAAGTCAAAAATAATGATATTGCCTTATGTGCCAGTGAAATCCTAATCACTCGCTCTTGTTAGCACTAAGACACGCACACACAAACTGTATGTTTTAATTATTAACAAGAAAAATAACAAGCACTCGAAGTGAATATGGCAAGGAAATTAACGTCTTGTTTTTTTCTCAACTTTTGGATGTGTCAAAAATTCGTTTTCAACTGTCAAAATTTGTAGTAGCCCCTGGGGTTAGCACAAATTTTGACATAATATTCAGCTCACATATGTCAAAAATTGCTCTACCAACTGTCAAAATTTGATCATCCGAGTGAAAAGGTTCCGATCGACGCACACACTTACCCTTGAAAATAACAAATTTCGCTATTTTTGTACTTAAAGTTTTCGCGTATAACTGCAATAAATTTCCACAAGGTTCTTTTACATTCCACACACACTGTAAGCATACGTTCCACACAACTTCAAGAATTTTGGACAACCGTCGCAGCTGTCAGCTGTTGTGCTGTCAAATTTGCAATAGGGCTCTTGTTATCTCTTTCCCACTCATGTAAATGCAATTTCATATATATTTGCAAGTGCAAAGCGGAAAATTTTCACTCCAACGAGTTGCTCAAGACGGCAAAGTCTAGTTTTTTTGGTAAAAGTGAATTTAAGGCAAGATTTTCCAAGTTAAAATATCAAAGTGCTTATAAAATAGAAAAGTGTTCAAATTTTTAAAGTTTTAAATATCAAAAACACTTCAAAGCGTAAAGATATTTATGCAATTGTATCGACTAAAAAAAGTATATTTTTTCGCCAAGCAGAACGTCGATGAAAAATTTTCAGCAGTCTTTTATGGTCGTGATTGCGGAAGAGCAAATAATTAAAATTCAGCTGTGAAAAAATTTTCAAAAATCTTATTACAAGCGAAAAAGTATTCAAACTATATACAAAGCATTGCAGTTAAATAAAAAATGCACATACAATCAGCCTAAAGTAGCGAATACAGAATAAATTAAAAACCCTAAAAAAAATTCCATAAATAGAAAAATGATTCGCTTGAAACACTTGTAAAAGAACATATCTTTTATTCTATTATTCTTTGCTGTGTACGTGGGTGTTTATTAAAAAATCAAGTATTTATTGAATTAAAAATTCGAAAATAAGCTACAAAGTTACGGTAAGTTTTACGCATCTAATATTAGCTATCATTGTCTCTCATTATCTTGCTTTTCTTCATCCAATTTTTAAGTGGGCGGCAGGTGATTTTTCCCGGTCATTTATGGCCTGCTCTTCCTTCACCATTGTTCCTACTGTTTACTTTGTAAGCCGCCTTTGATTTTTGTTATGGTTATTCTTTTTCTGCTTATTTTGAAGCCGCTGTGTTTGTTTTTACCTATAGTTATGATGGTGGTTGCTTTATTGCTGTTGAATTGGAAAATCGATTTGCCGGAAAATCGTGCTGCCAAGTGAAACGTTTCTCGCCTCACGTGCGCGCATGCATCAGATCTGATTGGTGCATATTGGAAATGGCAAAAAGGGTGGAAAATCTGCGTATAGAAGTTTCTCGAATCTTTTTCAAGCAGCTGTTGTTTTTTGGTTCGAAAAATTTATGAACTTCAGAATGAAAACTACATTCGAAAACATTTTTAAAAATATTCAATACTTTATTTGTTACACAAAATTTTTTCTATTCAATGATTTTTTTTTCACTTGTTCAATTCATTTCACTTGTTTATTTCAGGGACGGAAAATAACTGTTATTTTTCAATTTTCAAATGAATATACCATTATGATCCTAGTGGCCGCAGCTTCACGAATATCAAATGCCTGTGAAATTTTTGACTTACTATAGAAGCTAAATTTAATTGTTATTTTGCGACTTTTATTATTTCGGGCGAAAATAACTGTTACTTTTGACTGTTACTATTTTAAAAGTCAAAAATATCAGGCAATTTGATCTTTTTCAAAAGCAATTTATCGACTAAAAAACTATTGATACCATTAATTTCGTCTCAGCGTTTTTATAGCTCATAATGTGCGCGCTAATAAGACAAAAATAATAGTATCAATAGATTTTAATCGGTCAAGCGGACTTTGAAAAAGTACTAATCGCCTGATATTTTTGACTGAACAAATGAAAAGCTCAAAATAACTGTAATTTTTGACCAATAAATTAAAAGGCAAAAGTACCCGTTATTTTTGTCCGAAGAAATAAAAGACACAAAATAACTAGTATCTTCGCCGGGAAATATAAGTTAGAAGATAACTGTTAATATCTGACTTTTTTTTATAAAAATCATAACCGGTACGTTCCCTGGTTTATTTTGCTTTAAACTTTAGGTTTAACTCTTCAGGAACTTGCTTTTACTGAATCTTGAAAACTGAAATTGATCTTAAAATAGAGTTATGGTTAAAAAAGTACTGAATTTAGAGAATGTGTAACTTTAAAAACCAGATGATAGGTATGAAAAAATGGTGAGTTCTAAGAGCTTTTTAAATACTTTGTCATGCAATTAATTAGACTTATTTTCTTTAATTTTTCATCTCATTTTGCTAAAATCACAGTATCAAGCAATATTAACTAAACCAAAAACAGCGGATCTAAGATGTAGATATGCCGCCTAAATAGGAATTATGGCTTTCTACTAGATCGCGGTTAATACGATATAGTACCATATTTCGTCTCCATTGTATTCTTCGGCTTCTCCGCATTTTTTAATTGCTGTGTATTCTGATAAAAAGTATGATACAAGAAACAAGGTAGCCCTGACAGCTGTCTATTTTGAAACATACGATGATCATAACTTATACAGCCACTTTCTCTAATGCGAAATAAACAGATTTTACACGAATACTTCGTCAAACACATGAAAGAAACTAGTTTTTGCTTTTTATAAAACAATCATAAAAAGTTTTCATACGACTTTGACAGAAAATGGGAATATAACAGTTCGGCCGACATAAAAATTTAGCTTTCTGTTATGCGAGCGTATGTTTTGAAACTTGAAAACGAAACGTATGAAAATTGTTCATCGTTTAATAGACGAGATTGCTAGCCTGGAAATAAAAACAATAAAAAGGTGGTAAAAATTTTAATTTTTATTGAAGAACAAATCTTTTAAATGTTTCTTGTAGTGAGTAACCTTCCAAACATATCTTTAAAATATAGTTACCAATTTGTATGAGCTTTTCTTCCTAAAAGTGAGGGTTGTTTTTAATAATGTTGAATAATCTTTTTGCTTTTTTGAAATAATAAGTCTTACGGCTCAAGGTTATTGTATCATTTTTTCTGCATACACCTTCAAGTAACAAATAAAAAAATATTTCTTCATTACATTCATATATAATTATATATCAGGGTTTCCAACGACACTTTTCTTATTGAACGTCTATCCGATCCCCGAACACGCAACAGGGTGATATAAAAGTGCTAACAACTATGGGGAAACCATACCTCAATTTGCCCAACGTTTGGAAGACATTCTGGAAAAAAACCAGCGGCTGAACATAATTTTTACTGTCTTATATTTATTTTGTCCTCCACATCCATTCCAGAACAATCTAACTTTTTATTGGACCGATTTCTGTATTATCTCGTTGAATACTTTCATGAATTCATTTTCAGTCCAACAGTAAGAAAATGTCTTAAAGATATTCTGTGGGCCATGAGAGGAACCTTGGAAAATTTAAAATATTTTGTTAAGGCTGCCTACGTCATCAAGCAGAAAAAAAAAAATTGAAATAAACTGTTAACACCAACTGAAACAAGTGAAATCGAATGAACTGGGTGTTGTCGAATGAACTGCATCTGAACTCATGGTGCGATTTGAAATTTGTCAACTTTTGCAACCGATTTTATTTCAAATCTAATTTTAATAGCTTTCAGAAGAGTTCTGCCTCCCAATTTATAAATATTTTTATAGCTGGAGTTAAGTACTAAAAGAGTATAGGTACCAAAACCTCAAAAACAAACATTTTGATAATTTTAATATTATTTTATTTTATTTTCAAAAAAAAAAAAAAAAAAATTCTGAGTTGGATTTGATCCACACTCATTTAGGTGAAAAGACCGGAAGCGTTGCCTCTGAGCTATTTAGTCATATAAAATTTATTGATTCAAAAATGTAGATGAATAGAATATGAACAAAAAAAATACGAACATAATAAATATTGACAACCCGTTCCTATAACACTTTCTTTCCGCTTTTCCGTCGATATGCGAACATGTTCGAGTGATTTACAGAAAGTAAATTTTATTAGATATCTGATACAAACGAAGCATTTGCTTGACAATCGTTTCGCATTATAAAATGTGAACAATAATTTGCCTACAAAATTGCACATTTAAAATATCTAAATTTGTTTTGTTTTAAGTTTTATATGGGCATTTCCAGCGTAACTCACTCGACATATGCCTTAGAAGAAATAGTAATGGTATGATATACCAAAATTATCGTTCCTGTAACTAATTAAGAATAACAATGGTAAATATGGGCGTAACTCACGGTACAAAAAAAAGAAACTGTGTTTTGCAAGCACATTTAGATTGTAAAAATTCAGCGAATTTTACCTCATAACCTGTTTTTGTTTTTAATTTTTAAATAATGGGAAAACTGAAGTTTCTCCTATTGAATGCGTTCAGAAGAGTCATTAACAACAGAAATATTTCTGACGGTTTCTTCAGCTCCCACAAAATTTTCGTTATTAGTCCATAGGCTGAGATTGGCTTCGCCTCGATAGGGACATTGACGAAAAAACAAAACGTTTAATGATAGCTGCGCTCCAGAAAAATGGCGACGAACGAAAACTTAAGAAAGCTACTATCAATACAAATGCATTTACTTTTTTTTTCAACTCGATGTATTTGGCCAAAAATTTGGGTGAGGCGGACAACCTCAATTTCTTCCAAATTGATACCAGCTTATGGACCAATAACGAAAATTTTTTGAAAGCTGAAGAAACCTTCAGAAATATTTCTCCTTTTATATGAGAGGTGGGCACGGATAATCAGACGGATTCAAGTAGGACTTGATTTATATTTAAAAATAACAACAATGTTGAGGTGTTATTTAATTTTTCTGGGTCATTTTTCATTAATTTTGGGATCTTATTTCATAAATTTTTTGTCTTTTTCCTAATGAAATTATACCCCAAATTGTTGGACCTTTTTTAAATTTTTTTAATTGCAATTTCGTGGTGCCCATAACCCTATCTTCTCTGCTATGATGATGATGATGATGATGATGATAGTGATGATGATGGATTAAAAGCTATTCTCCCATCCTCATAATAAAGCTGCAGTACAGCCATCTGATGCACTAAACGGCAGAAACTATTTTTCATTTTATAAGCTTCTGAAAAGCTTTGAAACTACAGTGAGTGCCACTTAAAATCATACACATTACAAAAAAAGATAACTTGTTACAGAAAATCAAGCTTAAAGAGGCAAAAAAATAGATAAAAATCAGTTTTGTTTTTATTTTATTTCTGTGCTTATAATTTTAACAAAAAAAAAAATAAAATAGAAAGAAGATTAAATTAAGAAAAGGACACAGTTTTGATAGTATCATAAGTGTAGACGTATATTTTTTTGTTTGATATGATATTTGATGAATTTGTTGTTCTTTTTTATTTTTATGTTAGTTAAAAATAAATGAACCAACATACAGAAGAAATAAATAGAATTTCTATTTTTTTTAGAATAGAAATAAATAATTCGGAGTAATATGAATTTATTATTTTTCTTGCAGCAAAGAACTTATATATGTTTTAAACTTAATTAAAAATTTAAATGTTAGCAAAATAAATATATTTTTAGCAGGGTACAGAAAGGTCCGCTCGCGTACCTTTACGAGCGTACGATTCAAAAAGATACACAAGAAATCGTACGCGCGCTGACATGCACCCTTAATAATATTTTAACGCTCTCGTCCACGAGCGCCTACGTTTTGGTGAGACTTTGAAATGAGGTCTCAGTAGAATCCATTGCATCTTTTATGATTTCTGTAGACTCTGGACAAAGATCTAGGTTCCACATGGTTTATATATGGCACTAGTTGGGTCATTGGGAATTTTTTACGTTCTGTGGACTCCTTGGACAAATACTTGGATATTTAAAATGGAAGCTATCAAAAAATGTTTGTCCAAGGAGTCTAAAAATCTCAAAAAGTTCCAATGGAACCCAACTGCCGAAAATACATCGACTTTTGTCTAAGGAGCCCATAAAACCAATAAAAATTCCTCTAACAGGCCGGTTACACAAGCCAGTGACAGTGAAAGTGCGAAAGAATACGTGTACTGTTCGAATGATTCGAAGAATTTCGAACTTTTATGCTTTCATGCAAGAGGTGCACACATGCTAGTGAAAGTTCATTAAAAAATTTCATCATATGCGAAGGTTCTCGCTGGTATTGAATCAATTTAATTTAATGAATTGTTTTTGAGTTAATTTTCTTTCATTGTATATTTTTTTGTATATAAAATTGTATATTTTTTACTTTTATTTGCAACTTTTCACATTTGTTTCATTTGCTTTGTAAATGTAAACAAGTTATCAGTGTTGCTTCCTGTACGAAATCGAGGAAAACCCGAAATAAAGTACGAAATCAAGGGAAAACCCGAAATGAATCCACCAAAAGTAATTAAAAATAACACTGATATCCCCCTTTTTGACATACACTAGCCGCTGCTGTCAAAATCCACTGGCTCTGAAATTTCGTTGCTAGTAGCCAGAGTGAGTGTATTTAAAAAAATGTGGGAATGTATTGAGTTTTCGAACTACAGGGGCCAGTATACTAGCCTGTGTAGCATGCCTGTTACCTACCTGGGAGCTCCACTATGCTCTGTTTTCAATCATTGCCATGTACGGCTCATGAACCGTCCCATGAGCATAAATCGTCTCATTTGCGTACACGCTCGTGGACGGGTACGCCAAATATTTTTTGTTGTTCAAGTTCATGAGCTATTTCTATTGCTTTGAAAATTTGGCTCACGTACACGTACGAGAGACGTTATAAAAGGTACACGAGCGTGTACCAAAATGAGCTGTGTACTAGCTCGTGTGCGTACACGAGTAGACCTTTCCGTACCCTTATTTTTAGTATGGAATTAATATAACCTTAATATATAAAAGGCAAGCACAATGCTCTGCACCTAATACCGCTACAACTGTAATTAGTTTTTGCGATTATTACAGTTTCTTCCCAACATATACTGTCCTGAAAAATGTACAGCCTGAAAGTATGCACAGAAAATTCATTTGATACTTATCAGTGACATGCTTGCCTTTTATGTATGTGCATACTTTCAGGCTAAACATTTTTCAGAACAGTTTGTTGTAAAAGCACTGTGTAATAATGGCAAAAAATTACAGTTTGAGTGTTAATTTCTCCAACCCTTCATAGGACGGGCTTTTATACTAGTAATAATATAATAAATAATTCGAATTTATTATGATATTTAAAAAATAAATGTAGTTTTCATAGCACAACGACCATGCGCACACTGAACCAAGAAATCAAAGAATTGGTCCAAAAATGGTTCTTTGATGCAATAATCTCTGTTTATTGGTTCATTGGAATCCATCTCCTTATTGTTTTTCTTCACACTGCTTCACACTGCCATCTGATACGAAATGTTTATGTATCTCTGAAAATAACGTTATTCCAGAAATCCTGCGGTTTAAGGGCCTTTCAGACTATATTACATGTAGTATGGATATGTCACGTAGGATGGACATGTTGGATGTGTTAAAGCTAAAAGTGTGGTCCGTACTACGTGTAGTATGAAAATCCAATGTTTTTGATAGATAGTTATAGTATAGTCTGAAAAGCCCTTTAGATTTGTACTCCCTCGCAAACTCCATTCGTTTATAGTCTTTTGACCTTATTAATGTATGGCTTGCTTCGTGCAATTCTGCGTTGAATCACTTAAGTGTTTTGTAAATATACGATATACGAATGTTTTCTTTCAGTTTTCGTGTTATTCATCTTTCGTCGATGACAGCTAGCTACTGGTCGCACCGAGTTTTGTGGTTTATACCTTTTTATGATATACTGAATGGTTCTGCGGCTCATGTTAGGTATTTTTTATATATCTGCGGAACTTTCTCCTTTTTTATGGTGATACATCACCAATTCACGTTCTCCAATAGATGTTTGCTAAATTTTTTAAGTTGTCGCAAGTTTTGCCAGTTTTTTTAACTTATAAATTTTGCATTAATAACATACTTTCCCATCAAATTTTGCATAGAAACAATTTTTTGTATAGGAATAATTAAATAAATTGTCTGCCTACACTTGCTGTACGATTTTAAGTGACACTCCACTCATTGTAGCTTTAATTTTTAGACACAGATGAACAGCTCATATGATTTTCATATTTATCTTAACAAAGCATAATTTAAGCCTTTGAAAATTTTCCATAAATATCTTTCCATAAAAAAAAAAATATTTATTTTTTTAAATATTTATGTATACCGAATCGCTCGCTATGCTGTCAGTAAGCAGTTCATAAACAAAGTATGCAAACAACTCTAAAAATTGTTGCCTAGTGAACTGCTTATTCGATATAAACTGCATGATTTAAAGAAATAAACCTGAAATTCCAAAGAAATCCAACAACAACTGATTGCAGCCGTAGCAACAGTAGGAACAAACACACCGGCTTGCAAACAAAAATTCAATACTAGGCAATGTAGCGTTGACTGTAAAGCCGGCAATTTGCAGAGCAACACGATGCTTCCAGATCCCGACAAAGAACACACAAGCATAGTTCACCATGCTAACAGACATATGTACGTATCCACGACTGTAGCCGCCACATATAAACTGTTGCCACAAAATTTGTCACTTGTCTGCAAGCCAACATGTTTCACCGTTACCCACCCAAATTCGGAAAAATTCCAGCTCTCTATTCTGTAGAGTGCGACCAACAACACAAAACCAACAACAATAGTATAAACTGTAACACACCCACACCCCCTGTGCTTGACGTTGCTGCAAAGCTTACTCTTACCTCTAATCACTCCTCACTACTTCCTTATGCTCATCGTTCCTGCTTTCATGCATTTTCATTTTGCACTTATATATATACATTGTACTTACTTTTGTTTCTGTCGTTCTAGAATTTTCCGGCAAATATCAGCTGCACTTGGAGGCGTCAACAACAGCTACAGCTCGTCGTGAAGAGGCCAGTTAATATTCAACAAAAATATAAAAGCTTAAAAATTAAAGTTCTACTATTTAAATTTGAAAATAGAAATTCATCAAAATGTCTCGTTTAAATAATTATTGTGGTATTTTTAAAATTTCCATGTCAAAGACTAAAAAATTTATGTGATATTCGTTCACTTAAAAAAAAAATAAATAATCCAAAGTTTCTGCAGAAATCTTCAAGTTCAAAGTATTTGTAAAGGAAGGCAACCAGAAATTCTGTTGCTTGAGAAAAAAGCCAAGTCGAGTTAATCAAAATTTTTAACATAAAAGCGCTTCATATAGCAAAAATCATATAACAAAAGCTTCGTTCGAAAATTAAAAACACTGAAAGTTTTTAAACAGCGTAAAAAAGTTAAGAATTAAATAAAAAGTTCGTTCAAGCAAGATTTAAATACATGTTTAAAAAAGTGAACTTTTTTAAAACTATCTGAACAAAACTGAACATTTTTAATAAAAAAAAACTTCTGGCTAATTTTTTAAATTGTTGTTTGTCTTGAAACTTACATAACTCAATCAAGTCTAAAAAAACTTTTGAAAAAATTTCTCATTAAATAAAAGCTCTTAAGTTCTCTTAAGTTCAAGTCGTCAGGTTTTTACAAGAACCGCTAAAGTATTGAAAAGCTTTGTTTTTAGGGAAAAAGCCATTCTTAAGTAATAATTAATTGAATTAAAATATTGTCTTATTCGCGAATTGACCTTGAACGTGCATCGAAAAAATACTACGGCTAAATAAAATACCTCACACAAAATCTAAAAGACTTTGGAGCATCCATTCCATCAACTAACAAAGTTAGCTAAACTTAACCAAGTTTTTTCTCCCCACATTTCGTTACTGCCTAATGGCAAGTTCGCTTAATAAAACGAGACACAGGCGCAGATTGGCTGCGATCTCGTTTCTTTCGAATATATCATTAGATGGCACACATCGAGATACTAAACTTGGAGCTACAATTGGCATCTGTGGAACAGGTGCAGCATACAACGCAACTGCAGCGGGACTACAAGCAGGATCGTCAGGATCAACAACAGGTGGCAGCGCCGCTGGCAACCTATTTGGACATCATCAGCATCAGCAACATCAAGCGGGCTATCATCATCATCATCCGCAATATCAGCATCAACAGCATCAGCATCATCCTCAACAAGGATTTCATCATTATCGCAATGGCAACGGTGGCAGCGGTGGTATGCAACCTTCGGCAGCAATGCTACTCTGTGCCAGCATGGCGGTTGGCTCCAGCGGTGAATCGCACATGGAGATTGTTGGTAGCGACTGTGGTGCCGGTGATAGTGGCAGCAACGAGGGTGATGGGCATTTTAGTGAAATTGAAAATATGGGTCAATACTTGATAAATGCACAACAAGGCAGCGCTAAAGGCGATGGAGGCATTAAAGCAGCAGCAACAGCAAAGGCGACAATAAAGTCGACATTAGTCGGCAACAGCGGTGCAGAGCGTCAACGCAATGCTAAGCGTCCAACATCGAGTGGACGTCAACAGGGCAACAACAATTGCAAACAAACTCATGCCTACGCTGGCTCCACGGGCAGTGGCAATATTAGTTATAGCAACAACAATAATCGTATCGCAGCTGGAGGCAGCGGCGGTTCCGGCGCTGAGAGTGGCAGCGATTCGGATAGCGTTAAGATACCAATGAAGGTGTCCAGTATGGGCGGAGGCATTATGATGCCGCTGAGGGAGAGGTAAGTCAGATAAACTTTAAAAACACTTAAATATTTTACATACATATTTGAAAGCTTATAATAAGCTTTTATTTTATTTACCTGCTAAATAATAAAATCCATTTAAAATTTAAACGCTCCACATGAACTATTTAAAATACTCCGTAGCTCCAAAAGTTTCAACAGTTTTTTGAAGTAAATTTCATGGATTGTTTTGCTCACTATTAAAATATTTTAGAAATTGTAAAAAGTTTAAAAATCGTCAAAACTTAAAAATCGTCGAGCAATGTTGGAAAGCTTTTATAGGGAAAAATCTTGAGCTCCAAGAGTAAAATGTTACAAAAAGTTGGCCTATAATTGATGAAATTGCTCATATATATTAAATTATTTATGGGTTATTTTCTATCAATCGGACTCAACACCCTGCCTATTTAAAATTTTGAGTAAAAATGTATAGTGGCTAAAAATGTTGAGGTGTCTACTTTTGAAAGCCGTGGGTCTCTTTTTGAATTCAAGATTGCATATTGCGACATACGGCGTCTTAAATGAGAAAGGCTACCCCAAAAACCATGAAATTCAGAGTTTCATAGTTTGTGAAATGACTTCTAGCTAGTAATTATTTTAAAAATTTATATTAAAAAAATTTAAAGAGTGTTGCGAGAGAAAAAGTATAAAAGTACAGGTGGTAAATTTTGTAAGGAAGCCTCGTTAGATGGTGGAGATAGGCGATATGTATGGTCTGAAAAATTTCTGGGTGAAAAAAATTAATAGGGCTCGCTCTTACATTTTACCCTTTTAGGGGCGATTCCAGTTGTAGGACTATTTGACGGGTTTTCTTCCATATTTTTTAAGTCCGCAACGTCAATTTTGTATGGGAGCCCCTTGAGGGTAGGGGATGATAGAGGCTAAGTTTGTTCAAAGAAAATATTTTGGGAGGAAAAATATGTGGGGTCTGTCATACAATCGAACTCACTAGGGCGGTCGTCACATTAATTTTGTATGGGAGTCACCTTAGGAGGTGAAGATACGGGTTAAGTTTATGAAGAAAAAATGTGAAGGTAAAGTTAATGGTTGTCGATCGTATATTTTACCCCTCTACGGACAACTCCTGGGAGGCTGTAGGTTTTTTTTTTTATTTTCATCCCTTTTTACTCACCTTTCACCCTAATGCGACACACAATTTGAATTGGAAAAAACAACAAAACAAGCTACAACTAAGAAATTCTGATATTGTAAACATTGTCACCAAAGTAACAATCCTTATATACTTTGGTTGTAAAATTGACATGAACGTAAGGCATGAATAGAAAATGAATTATGAATAAAAAATCAATAATGAATAAAAATAGAATAATAAGTAACAATTGAATAATAAATAAGACATTAATAATGAATAAAAAAAATGATAATGAATAAAAAAATTAATAATAAATAAGAAGTTAACAATGAATAAAAAATATATAATGAATAACTAAAAAATAAAAAATAAATGCATGAAAATAAAATAAATGCGTAATGAATAACATTTCTGTGTGAATTACATTCTTTGTGAATAATGAATAAAAAATAATTAATGAATAAAAAATTAATAATGAATAAGGAATGAATTAAAAATGAATGCATGAAAAAAATTAATGTGAAATCGATAACAGTTCTTTGTGAATAACATTCTTTGTGAATAATGAATACAAATTAATAATTAATGAATAATGAATAATGAATAATAATGAATTAATGAATAAAAAATGAGTAATTTAATAATGAATTAAAATTTATAATGAGTAAACAATTAATAATGAATAAAAAAATTAATAATAAAAAAATTAATAATGAGTAAAAAATAAATAATCCATAACAAATGCATAAAAAATCAAAAATTAATGCATGAAAATAAAGTTAATGCGTAATGAATAACAGTTATTTGTGAATAATAAATATAAAATTAATTAATTAAATTAATTCAACAAAAATTAATGAAAAATAATAAATAATGAATAAAAAATAGATAATGGATAAAAAATAAATAATAAGCTAAGAATTAATAATTAATATTGAATAAAAAAATAGTAAATAAAAAATAAATAATGAATTACAAATGATTGAAAAATTGATTAAAATTTTTGCTAACAAAATTAATGCAAAATGTATGTGTGTTCTTTGTGAATTACATTCTTTGTGAATATCATTCTTTTAAATAAAAACAAAAATTAATGCATTATTCTGAATCAAGAAAAATTAATACTTGTAATGAATAAAATCAATTTTTTAAAATTAAATGTGAATTAAAAATTTTATTAAAAATTCAATGTTGCGTTAATTGAATCCCTTTCGCATATTGTTACTAATACAAGTTTATGTAAATAAAATCAAACTTAATGCATATTTTATATGCTCTTATTTGAATAGACAATGGATTTAACGTAGCACTGCAGAAAAAAGTCTGATTAGATCGCACAATCTTGGTGACCAGTTGAAAATTTTATTCCTTAAAATGCTTGAACTTGCAAACTTTAAATCCAATAATTTTATTGTATTCCATTTTGTTTCTCGCAAATGTGACAAAATAACGCTTGTCATTGTTATATACCTTTCTACATTTAATAAACATTTTTAAAAAAAATTTGACAGTAAAATTTTAAGCACTTTCCATTTTTTTGATTCCTTGTACTGAAGCGTATTTTCATAAAATATTAAATTTGGCATTGATTTTATATTTTTCTGCTCATAAACCGCTATAATTTTGACAATTTTTTCTTCTTTTTTTGATTTTATGTTTTACAACGCTGATCGTAACTATTGAATTTAATTTTTTACATTCAAAACAGTTACAATTCGATCAAAATGAAACGAGTTTTTACAATATGCATGAAAATTTTGACATTTTATTGAGGAAAATGAAGAAAAAAGCTTTAATATATAAAAATGCAGTATTTTCAGATCAGAATTGTTAGAATTATTCTTGCATACTTAAAAATTTCAAATAATGTTTAAATGAGAGTAACAAAATCTTGATAAGCACTCAAGCCAAAATTAAATTATAAGTTCATAAGTGCTTTTAAGTGCACATTGGATTAAAAGTGGAAAAACCGCCATTAATTCTGTTTTTGTTTTAATTAATTCTATGCTAAAATTTGTATACCGAAAAATATCAGTAAAAACAGGTACTACAAACACTTTATACGCGCAGTTTGCAAAATTGATCAAATGACCATTTTCATTGTTCTTTATTTCGACATTAAGTACACACTTGAAACTTGCAACAATTCTCTGCAACATCAAAACAAAACGTTTCCATACAACTCAATTAGCTCAATTTACTGCAATTAAAATGATTGCACAATCCATCATTAATTTTATTCTTCTTGTTTCTCTTTTGCTGTGTTATGCCCTGTAAATCACTATAATTTGTATAGTTAGTTGTTAGTTGTTATAGTTTGTTGTTTTTTTTTTAAACATATTTACATAGGCTGGCATGTGTCTGCTACATTTGTTTTATATTTGTTTTTAGGCTTTCATTTTTAATTTGCCTGTAAATTAATAGAAATTTTGTTACATTAATCTATTTTATCTTTCATTGCCTTCTATATGACACAAAATATGAAAAAATTGTTTGAAATTGTTTTGCATGGCAATCTGTCAACAATTTCTTATTTTGTTCGCCACTTTATTCAACACTTATAAAAGCTAAGATGCAATTTTTTAAAAATTTATTTTAATTTGTGACGCAAAATTTTTGTATTTTTGCCAATAAATGATAATAATCAAAATTATGTTGAAATACTTTACAAATTTCAAAATGCTTTTAGGGTGCTTTTAGGGTGAAAATGCAAATTAGGGTGATTCTTATTCCTAAGAAAAATAATTTTTTTCTTTTAATTTCACGGGGCAACACATGATTTGAATATATACCATAAGAAACTAGTAAATTTTTTTTTTTTAACTTTTAAGTAATATTTAGGTGCCGCTACTAAGGCACATTGGTACAAATTTCATGTAAAGTGGCCAAAAGACGACCTCGTATCTACATGAAATCAGGTACTTATAGGTTTTTGGGGTCGATAAACATGAATCTGTAGTCAAAAGTTGAAAATTCAGAATGGCGGCTGCAATATGGAGGAAAACGCACTTATATTAAATTTTCAGACGCCATTTCGAACCTTTAAACCTGAGTTTCCGCACCTATAAAAAATACGTGTACCTTAGATTTTTGTCCTGTTTATCACATATCCGAAGCTCATTCAAATCGGCGAATTACACCAAGGGACGTTTTCTTGTAAAAGGGCGAAACTTTAACAACTGGTAGCGACCTCTAAATCATATTAAAAATGAAAACAAAAACACAGGTGCGTCGTTGGACACACGAGAGAAGCGAAGCTTTTTCGCACTTACATAGATTTGATAGCTTAATACTTTTTCCATTTTAATAAATTAACTTTTAAATTCAAAAATTTAAAATAACAAAATAAATTACATATATACAGAAAACATATTTACTGCTTATTTTTTATTGTTGAATGTCAAATTTCCACGCCAATATATGTATATATGCCACATATATGTAATACGGGCGTATAATGCCAGCGACTCTCCATTTTGACTCTTCACACATGGTTGTGAACTTGGCTGCACTGACTCATGCATGCGTTTGTTATTTCCATATTTATTGATATCTATTTTTTTGACACTTAAAAAAAGCACTTGTAAACGCACTTGTCATAGAGTGTAAATTATTATCTAGAGATTGCGCAACTCTGCTAAATCTCTGGCATGTGTTAACAGAGTTATTTCACTTAAAAACATGAAGAAAGAAAACTCTGTTAACCTCTGTTAACACATACCAGAGATTTAGCAGAGTTGATGCAATCTCTAGATAATAATTTATAGTCTATGCCAACAGCACCACAAACGCATTCACAATACAAACAAACCGATGCTGGAGACACCTTGTGGCAAATAAAAGCAAATTTTTGATAGTTGTAGCATAGCAAATACACAATCCTCTATCTATTGATAGATGGTGACGATCTACTGCAGCATAGCTTCTGTTATAATTAGCATTGAATTAACAACCACTTCTAACAAGTCTTTGTGGTCTAGTGGATTGTGCGTTGGACTCTCGTATAAGAGGACGTGGGTTTGATCCCCACGGGCCGGCCAAAAATATTTTTAGTATTTAATATTAAAGTATTACATTTTCTTGTTGTAATAAGCACTAGCAACAAAGAAACCATCAAATTTCCAAGAAAAAATCTGTCGAAAATTTTTCAGATTTCACTCCAAGCAAATCACAGAACGAGGAGTAAAAAGCTTCGCTTCAAAATTCTCGGAATACCCTAATGTACATCTTAAAAAATCAACAGAAACCATTGATAGGAAATTGCAAAAACGTGTAAAGCTTTTATGAATTTAGCCAAAATTTAAAGTATTGTAAAGAACGTGCAAAGCTTCAATGAATTTAGTCAAAGCTTAAAATATTAGTAAACAAATTAATATGGTAAATATTTTTAATTTTATAAAGGTTATAAATGTGTAAATGTGTAAAAACAGCCCGATTTCTGGCGGTTTTGAGGCGATAGAAAATATTTGCAAACAATTTTAAAATACTCATTTTATTTATATACGAATTAACTATTAGGATCACTGTAATTGTAATGTTAAAAAAAGTATTATTACAATTACTGTAATCAGTATGTCAGTAGATTACAATTAGGATTACTGTAAATGTAATAGAAAAATCTATTGATTACAATTACAATTAGTTATCCCTGAAAAATCACAGCCAGGATTAACAATTTGTAATTGTAATTTACCTGTAATCAATTACCTGTAATCAATCAAGAGCCAACATAGTTCTCTTCTTAAATAATATTATTCATAATATGGAGAATCAATTACAAACAGATGTAATCTTTACAGATTTTGCTAAAGCCTTTGATAAAGTAAACCATAACATCTTATTATCTAAACTTTCGGCTATCGGAATTCATTCCAACATGCTAAACTGGATAAAATCTTACTTACTTAATCGTCGTCAACGCGTTCAAATCAACGATATTACATCTAACCTAATTAATGTAACGTCTGTTGTGCCGCAGGGTAGTCACCTTGGCCCGTTACTATTCCTGTTGTTTATTAATGATCTCCCGCAAGTTATTAAATACTCCCGTTGTCTATTCTTTGCAGACGATCTTAAATTATTTCGCAAAATTAGCTCAGAGCTCGACCTTTCCCTCCTTCAAGACGATCTAATCGCAATATTTGCTTGGTGTGAAACAAACCAATTGCCTCTTAACATCTCAAAATGTAATTATTCAGTTTTTGCGAGAAGTTTGACCCCTCTTGTGGGCAGCTACCACATTAACTCCACATTAAAAAAGACTTGGGAATTATTTTAGACCCGCATCTTAACTTTGGTGATCATATAGATTCCATTGTAAATAAGGCAAATGCCATGCTCGGGTTTTTTTTATTAGAAATAGCAAGGAGTTTAACGACCCGTACACTCTTAAATCGCTTTTTTCATCGCTTGTAAGGCCGCACTTGGAATATTGCTCCATTATCTGAAACCCTTCAACAACCTTACATTCTGAACGTATCGAAAAAGTTCAACGTAAATTCACCCGATTTATGTTCAATCAACTAAGATGGAATCTGCCCACCTCCCCTCAGTACAGTACAAGATGTGCCTTAATTGGATTAAGCACTCTTAGCTGTAGACGAAGGGCATCTGCAATAATTTTTCTCAGAGACATTCTTCACCATAACTTAGATTGCACGGAACTATTGGATAAGCTCAACCGCCACATACCCTCGAGATTTCTTCGTAGTCACTTCCACTTTTATGAAACTTTTCATAGAACTGTCTATGCACAAAACGAACCCCTGTCTCGTTGTACCAGAGAAGTTAACAAGGTCATAAACTTAATTGATATATTCGTAGATAATTCTAAAGACATATTTAAGATTTCATTATATAATGTTCTTAGGTGCCAATTCACGTAATCTAACGACTGTATATCTCATACTCATGTAAAATATTCTGCTTTGTATTATATCCGCAACATTAACATTAATTGATTTGAATTTAACTTGTGATTTAAAATAAGACTTTATTTTTATATTGTAAATATTATAGTAGTCTATAAGAGCTTGTACTCTGCTTGATGAAATGAAATAAATAAATAAATAAATAAATTACGAAAGTAATCGATTACATCCCAGCTCCGATTGTGACAGGCCCATGTTCCCGTTGCGCTAGAATGATGAAACTTTCCAAAAATATTTATTTTGGTCTTAGAAAAAAAAAAAAAAATCAAAAAATGAAAAAATAAATTTCAAAATCGAGTTGCCAGCTCGAGATTTTTAATTTTCAAATTGAATGATATTGAACGATATTCTACAAGCAAAGTCGATCATTTTGCGCCAATATTGATCACAATAATTTCCACAAAACAACAAAAAATATACAAAAACGTATTTCGTTGCGATCAGCGTTGTGTCAACCCGCGGGAGCCACGCATGTCAGCCAAACTTTATAAAATTTCACAAAAGTTAAATATAAAGCCTAAGAAAGACGATGGTATAAGAATAATATTTTATTTTTTTTTTAGATTTTTCAGAGGTTTAAAATTAAAGATAAAAAAAAATAAAAAATTCACAAATTCCCCAATCTTGGAAATGTAAGTAAACGTAATTGTTCAGCCTTGAGCGAAAACAGGTCGATTAGATAAATTCTTAAAATTTTATAATCTTTTTGGAGATCATGAAAATCTATCACGGTATGACCTCCAGGTTATGATATCTAAAACGTTGCGTATACGCAACGCTGGACAAAAATGCGTTAAAGAGGAAGTAAGTGTTCAGTGTAAAAAAAGCACACTTGCGAATTTTTTTTATAAATATGAATAGAGCAAATTCATTGTTACCTTTTGTACATTAAAAGGTAAAAGTTTAATAACATGCTCTTATTATTTTATGTAAAAAATATTGACAAACCCGGTGACAAAGCTTTTCCAAGGACGTCTTTCAAAAATAGAGGACTTGCGGTGTTTCCTGTATCTCAGCTGGAAATTAGCTGAAATTAAAGAACATTAAATTTTAGTCGAAGTACCATCAAATCCTTTCCCAATGTTCTCTGATTATTATTTCTTTAATTTTTTTTTTTTGTGGTTATTTGAAGTGAAAATTGCTATTTTTCAGGAAAAATGTAGAAAAAAATAAATAATCAACTGGAAATTATCTGAAATCAAAGAACATTAAAATTTAGTCGAAGTACCATCGAATCCTCCCCCAACGTTTTCTGGGTATTATTTCTTTCAATTTTTAAATTTTTTTTGTGGTCATTTAAAGCAAAAATTGCATTTTTTCAGGAAAAATTCCTATATTTTATAAGTGGAAAATTCCACTTAATGTATGAAATAAAAAAAAATTTTAAAACTAATCGTTTGGGGGGTAGTATTTTGTATGCAGAAAGTGTGTACCAAGCTTGAAATGAATAAGTTATCCAGTTTTTAAAGGGCAGTGAACATGGACTTTTAAAAAGTGGTTTTGGAAAAACCACTATATTCTTCAGATGTTTAACTATAAGAAAAGACACTAAAAAAATATCGATTTTTTAAAAGTGCAAACCTTTACTCCCCCTTTCTTTAGTCTTTTATCTTTAACTTTAACTTTAATCTTTAGTTACTGATTGTGATAGATGAGAAGTTTAATAAGCTGTTTATTCAATATCAACAAAAAAGAAATTAATAAAAAAATGAAAGAAAAGACTAAATTTTATCACTTTGTTTTACTTGAAAAAATTTTGTTAGTATTAGGCTTCGGCTTCGGTTGATCAAAAGGTGATTTATCAAAAGATTTCACTTTAAATAAGAGAGTCTACAATTTTTATATTTTATTCAATTTGCTTACTTCGTTTTTGAGAAAAGTTCAAGAACAATTTTTCAAAAGAAACATACATTATACTGCTTGGCGTTTTGCGGGCGTGGCGCAGTGGGTAGAGTGCGTGGCTCATACGCCAGAGAACCCTGATTCAATGCCCACCTGACACAGAAAGTTTTTTCAATTGAATTAAGGCGACTGTTCCGTGTTGAGGCGTGTTTTCAAAGGCGATTTTTAAAGACTGATTAAAAAAACTACTGCAGATATATATAAAAACTTTTTTATTATTTTTATCAAGTATTCAGAATACAAAAAAAAATATTTTTTTTTCAAAATTCATGTATATTTTGTAAGAATTATTTTTTTGCCTTATTAAGCGTGAGCAAAATTTCATGTCTCTACCTATACTACTTTTTGAGATATGACTTTTGACTCAAAACCCACCGTAAGCAAAATCTTGACTTAGAATTTTGTTTAAATTGAGTCTGTTTATGTTCTGAGAGATCAAATACCATGTTCTAATTACAAATGTTATACATTGCACTGTGTTGTTAATTATTATAATAAAAACCTGCTTAATTATTTTCATAAAGAATCTTATCTTAAATAATAATTGAAATATCTCGAAAAGCTTCTTTGATACAGTCTTAAACAGTACTTCAAAAAAGATTTTTTATTTTCTTAACAGCTCCACTACATGCTTCCAACATATCGCTACCTTAATGTAGAAAGGCCCTAACTCAATTTTTTTTAACATTATAGTGGGGAAAAAAAACTTGTTAAAGAACAAAGTTCTGCAATTTCTGCAATTTCTGCAGTAAAAAGAATTGTTCATTGCTACATCACTTATAGGTTTTAATAAAAAAATTTGTTTGTAAAAAATTCGAAACTACAGAACTTTATTTTTTATAAAGTTTTTTCCTTCTCCTATTGAGTTAGGGCCTTTTGAGTTAGGGCCTTTCTATATTAAGGTAACGATATACACAATATATAAAATATAGTTTTCTAATAGAAAAACAACGAAAACAAACTTTTTTTAAATAATTTTTATGGGTAGCATTTGGAAGTAAAGTTAAGCACATTAAATATCATTTTAGTTTTAATATCCACTTTACTTGCCTAGCCTTGGTAGTTTTATAATCATTTGTATGTTGTTTTTAATTTTATAGCCTCATGATGAGTCATTTAAGGGGATACATGCAGTCAGAGAGCCGAAAAAAGCGATTTTTCAAAATTTTTTTTTTGGGTAGGCATTATAATTTATTAACTTAAAATTTAGTTTTTTGTATTTTTTATTTGTAAATATAGTGATTTTCAAGATCACAGCAGACGATCTCTGGGACTTCCTAGAAAAAAAGGTGTTTTGCTGTGTGCAAGATAACTCATGACTGGATCATTTAAAATCACAGCAATAAGTACCTAAAATATTAATTTTTCACAAAATAACGGCTCGATCGAAATTAGATTTTTTGAAAAATTTCGACGTTGAAATGTTTTTTTAAGTAGAAAATAATGAATTCACGAATCCTTCGATGCATTTCTCATGCATTTTTCAAAAAGATTGTTTTAAAATTTGCGACAGACAGGTTCAGCGGTTCAGCGGTTCTCGAGGTATCGTGTACACCGACTTTAAAATCATGATTAGAGAAATACGCGTTAAAAGTTTCAAAACTACTTTCAATCGCTTCGAGCGGTGTCTTTACGAATAGTCTTATAGAATGGCAATATAATGTTTGCTAGATCGAGTTGAAATTTTGTGTATACAATCTTGAATATACGTAATGATACTAAACATACTGGATTTTCCCGTACTGTAATGGATTCGTGGTCTAAATACTCGATTAAATCATGTACTAGATTTTGTAATGGAATTTAATGGAAATGTAATGGAAAAAAAGTTGCCTTCGATGAATTTGCAATGATAATCAAGTTCATTCTGTTTTCCTGGCTCATCGGTGCCGGCCGAGGACGTTTTCGCAAAAATCTGGAAGCAAAATCTTGTCCTAGCTTCAAGTCTGCAGTCTAATCTCCATGTTGCAAGACAATGTTATCATTAAATTTACGTATATGTACATACATTAAAAAAAAACGATACTGACTGACGGCGTATACCGCCTTAAGAAATATCGATTTAGAACCAGCGTATTTTTTTTCCATTTTAAGTCAAGTTTTTCTTTACAGTTAAAATGAAAACAAAATTCCAAAATATATTCACTGACTGAAATCTAAAACGCATAAACCTAACACAATGATGAATATATTGTGTAAGGGTTGGTTTTTATTTTTGGTGCAAATCGAAAATTGGATTAAAGCGCGGCCGGCACGCTTCATACATTAGACGGCAGCAGTTTACGGCAGTCCAGACCTCCCCCAATGTTAGTGCCGAGTTTTTTTTTTGTTTCTTCTTTGTGCTCTCGGTAGAAAATTGTTGGCGTTAATTTAATTTATTTTAATTTGATTTAATGTTTGTTGCTCAATTTGTTTTGCAAAGTTACTATGAAACCCGGTTTCAAATTGATAATGTCATTTTTGCTGTGAATATTAAAATGAGGGGCCTAGATTCTTAAGTGGCGCCTGTTTTAAAACTAATAATTTTCACGCCTTAGTAGAGAACAGTAGAAAAGCTTTTAAAAAAGAAAATGAGATCAAAATTTAGAATTTAGGTAATAAATGCATTTTCCCGAAGAGCTTTTAAGATATAATTTTAAGAAAATTTTTTGAGAAAAGCTATATGGTATGATCTGAGTAAAAAAATTCATAATTTTTTTAATTTCTTTAAAAGTCACACAATGGTATGTTTGTTTTCGACAAAATTTTTGCAAAAACTTTTATAAAATACAATTCGCAAATGGACTGGTTTTAGAACTGCTCTAACTTTGGTTGATTGAGTGAATGAATTATATGAAGTATAATAGTAGGGGAGCCCCCGATGCTAAATGGGGATTTACTCGAGCGTCGTGTAAACCTATCGGATTTTGAAGATTATTTGGTAGAAAATAAAAGGTTTAATGATGTTTGTCATTTCACCGGTGGAGGAAGCGTCATAAGTTTGCAAAAATGTAAAAAAAAACAGTCATGGAAATACTCGAGCGCGTCAGATATCGATAGTGTATTATATCCCTTGTGTTTCTGATTACGAAGTATGTTAATCTGCCGTTTAGGGTTAAATTTTGGGGAAAAAAAAATTTACTCAAACGCGTCAGCTATTCAGAGGGGATGTTAAGTGAACACAAAGCTCCCATTCAAAAGACTGATGATTCGGATGTGACGAAAGCTCGTGGCGGCTTTTTAAAAATGCAAAAAAAAACCGCCATTTTGACAAACTCAAGCGCGTCAGATTTTCATACAGGTGGTTCAGCTAGATGTCCTGGTCGTGCTGATCCATAATCTGACGATTATTCGGTGGTATTTTCTTAATCTGACGGTTTAAAACAAATTTATTTTTCATTTTTTTTTAATCATTGGATGTAACAACTAAAATCGCGAAAAGTAGCATGCAAATATAAGTTCACTAAAGTGAATTTTTTATTTTAACAGAATTAAATTAGAATATAACAGATTTCAGAAAAAAATAGTAAAATAAAATAAAAATGTTAAAAACTTATTGTTTTTAATCTTCATCTTCATCCGTAGAATTATCATCATACAGTAAGTCTGGTTCCAATATCCATCCATATTTTTAACGATTTTTGAAGATGTTCCAAATTGGCCAACATGATGACAACAATATCCGTATCAGAGGTTTTGATTCTAACATTAGAATCTTCTTTTAACTGACACGCAAAAAATACTGTTTTTGTAACCGCTTCTTCATGATCACAACATGACAGTTCATGATCAATGGTTCGCGTTACTTTAGTCGTGATTCAGATAAAATGTAGCTATTATAAAAACACAAATTAGAAATTCAGATAAATAAATAGACTACGGCAAGTAGTGTGGCTAAACTTTATCGACGATTTTTGTTACTTCGGCTTGTGAAAATCGTCAGATTATATTTTTCCGTTATCCTTGAATTTTGTACTTTTTTGTACTTTTTTGTAAAAAAAAAAAAATTGGACCGCGATCGAGAATGTCAAGCAACGTTTTTTTTTGCAAGTTTATGTCCTTCCCAATCCCTTACGCCATGCTCAAATCGTCAGATTAATAAAACGGACACTTTTCAGCATATGATTAATCCACCATACTTTAATATGACACGCTCAAGTAAATTCAACTATCTATTTTTTTACTATTCTGATCGGCGACACTATATAAAGAACTTAGATTTTATAGAGGTATTCAACACAATGTAAGGTATCCCCCATATGTTAATCTGCCGCACTTGAGTTAATCCCAAATTCCCTTCTTGGGCTCCCCTGCTAGAAGAAAATTGAAATTGTTTTGAATTTTCATATTAAAATAGTATTGAAATCTATATTATTAAATCAATAAAATTTGTATAATTTTTAAAACAGTATAATTATTTTATTTAAATTTCAATATTTAATTTTACAATTGATCATAAAAAGCTTGGTTGTGTAGTGTTTCAAGAGTTGAAATGGTCAATTAGTTTTTGATTTTATTATATTTTTAATTATGTAAATAATTTCGAGATCATGTATATATCCGATATTTTTTTTAACACTTTTTCTATTAGAATTGTGAGGTTTTTTTTAAATAAAACGTTTTATAGATTGCTTTTCAAAAGTTATTTTAAAGGCTCTTTAATTGAATAAGCTTTGCAAAATATTCTAAAAGCTTTTTAAGAGATTATTTTATGAATTCTTTTTATAAAGTTCCTTGGAAAACTGTTTTCAAAAAAAAGTTTTTAAAAACTTTATTCCCAAGATTAACATAAGAATATGAAAAGCTTTTTTATGAACTTATTCCTAAAGTTTTATAAAAAGCTTCTTGGGTTTCTTATTTTAACAAATATACAATCGGTTATGTTAAAAAAAGTCACCGAAAGTAGGTTTTAAACTACAACGGAACACTTTTAGAAAATTCTAATTTATATAAGACTAAATTTCAAGAAAAAATCGAACTATTAATCTTCATATGCTTGGTAACTTAAATAAATTGAAACTTTCTTAGTTTACTTTAAAGTGCATACTTTTATTGAATAGTAGTAAAAAACCGCTTTTTCTCAAATATTTCGGCAAAAACGATTATTTAATTTAAAATTTATGCTAGACTTGCTCTAGCTCTGCCTTCACTTTTATTGAATAAAATTTTGCTCTCGCAGTAACAGCAGTGGCAACATCAGGTGAAATCAGTTCAACGCAAAACAACAACTAAAACAGTTGAAACAAAATAAATTATAAAAATAATTGATGTATACGCTGAAACTCAACTGCGTAACACAAACTAATAAAAATAATAATAATTGACTTTAGGTCACATTTCATTGCACATACATAGCTAAACAAACAAAAACAACAAACAGTAACAAATATAAAAAAAAAAATAAAACAATAGAAACAGCAGCACCACAACAACAACACCGTCAATAATCATTATATAAGCTAGTGCCTGAGGGCTGTGACTGCGCTTTGCCAACAACAATTTTCTGTGAGGGTCTTTAAACTTCCTTCAACTTTGCAACGCCTTCAAAACAAACAACACGAGAAAAAAAAATGCTCAGAGCTTTTCTCTAGCATTTGCTTACCACCAAAAGCTTTCAATACCCCAACTAAAATTGTATTGAGGTAGGTTGCACAGTCAGTCTGCAAGCTGCAGCATTCATTTATATGCGACCTCAACTGCATCTGTTGTTGCACTCAAAGCTCTTTTGCAGTATATATATAAGTAAATTGCATTGATTTTTTGCCACCGCCGCTCAGCAGCTTTTGTTATTTTTAGCTCTGGAGCTCCTTGGAATGACCATTTTTTTCGCACTGCTTAGGTCTTTATTGCTATTGGAAAAACTGACCTTGTTTTCCGCTGCAAAGCCAATAAATACGTAGGCGTCTCGTCACATTTTCTCTCCCCCCATACTCTTTTCGGCAAATTTTATGGTATACAACATAATACAATTTTGATTTTATTTTCTTTACTAATTGACGTTGGCTGGCACCGGCTTTGAAAGCTTGTTTTTCTGCGCTATGCACCATTAGCGAGATGCATGCGTTTGCTTTTGCATAATTTTTACTATACTCGCGTCAAATGATAGTCGATGTCAATAGACTAAAAAGGCCATGAATATTCAATGTGCTGCTGTCTCTTTATATCCGGTCGTTGACAGTTTTTCTAGCATTTCTAAAAGCTTTTATTCACAAAAGAGCTTGCTTAATGATACATAGAAACTTAAATTTAGAGAAGTTATTGGAGTTAAAGCTTAATCTTTAACGTGCTATTTTAAAAGAATAAAATAATATGAAAAATTTGTTTTTTTTAAAGTTCGAAAAATTAAAAATTTTATTGAAGAAAAATTGAATCATTAAAAATAAAATAATTAAAATCATAAATATTAAAAATTAATTGAAACTAATAATATTTAAAAATAAAAAAACTTAAATAAAGTTTGTAAGACTAAATACTACTACAAAAAAAAAAAAAAAATAATGAAATACAAAAAAAAAAATATTAAAAAAATAAAAAACTTATACAAAAAAACTATATATAAAAAAATAAAATGTAAAACAAATAATAATATTACTTAAAATAAAGAATTTTTCTTAATTTTGAAACAAAAGTTAACAAATGGAAAAAAAAAAAATTAAAAGCAAACTAAAAATAAAAACAATTTTAAAGAAATCTGAAAAATTTATTTAAATAGAGAATACTAAACACATTCAGCCTTATCACGAATTCCGAGGGAATTTTTTATCTCCGGATTTTTCTCTTATTGAAAAAATTCTCTTATTGCAAACCTCCTCTGGATTCAAACTCATGCGAATTGGATTCGAACTCAAATGAACATATTTTTGACAAATCTTGCTGCGCCAAACATTAAATAAAAATTTAATTAGAAAATAAAAATTTCTTGTTCGGCTACTCAGTGCTTATTATAATATATCATACATAAGTTTTTATTTATTCGACGACCTAATGTTGATTTATTTTTCTTTTTGATGCAGCCAAATGTAGAAAGTAATTTAAACATTTCTGGCTCACTGACTAACTTCTATTTCGCCTGACTTATTTTTTCCACCATATAGTTATATTAAAAATTAGTTTAAGAAAAATTTACCATGTTTTAAGTTTTGGCAAACTATGTTTTTTCAGTTCAGTTTTCCTCCTCCTCGTAAGCCGACGATATATGTGCATTTGACCGTACAAAGAAAAAAATGCAATTTCGAAAAAAAGGCAAATCGAAAATGTACAAAAAGTATCGTCTCAAATTATTAATCTGTAAAACTTATTTAAAATTTGACTTTATTTCCTTTATCTATAAAATCCTCCAGCTGAATATGAAGGAAAAATTTCGTGGGAAAATTAAAACAAAAATAAGATTTAATTTGTTTGCGATATCTACTTGATCTGCGGGAAATTTACCCTCTTTCGAAATAGGTATACTTGTGATAGGAGAACTGTGTTTATAGAAAAAAAAAAAAAATTGAGTACGTTTTTGTTCATGATAAGGCAGATTATAAACTTAAAAATAACGAACAGGTCCATAATTTGCCCACCATATTTTTTTTATATTTATTACGTTGGTACGCTAGATAATTTAATGGTGTTTGTGCATTTATGTTCCGCCAATACTTTCATCGTGGTGTGGAAATTATAATACGAGCTGATCATATTTGTGCCGGACGCAACCTTAAATACAAAAATATGATCGTTGTTAGTCGAATCGACTGCCAGGTTTAAATATGTTGAGAACATCTAAACACACTTCCTATTTTATCATTTACACATTAAAATCTTTCTATGGCATCTTTAGCTCAGAAATTTTAAAAGAAAATTGAGTCAGTACACTAAGGTGTCCTCTCCCATTCTGTATTTTACATTGTATTAAAAAGCCATTATATTTCTATTTAAAGAATATTTAATTTTTTTTTCAAGTATCTTAACATAAATGTCATAAAATACTTTTCTCTTTTTGTGTAATTGTCAAAGTATATCACTGAGAACATATCATTAAAAACAAACATTGAGCTTTTCTTCTTTTTTTCCCCAACTTTGCACAACTGCCACTGCATTTTATGGCACAGACAACAATGCAAAAGCTATTTATAGTTAAATTAAAGATAAAATTGAATAAAAATTGTATGCTTTGTTAGACAACTTGCAGTGAAACTCAGCGTGACTGAGTCTGTCTTGACTGTTCAAGTTATTGTTACGATTGCAAATCACTGACAAGCTAGACATTTCTACTTAAGATACACGATGCAGAGGCAAACTTAACTAAAGTGAATGCATTGACAATAGCTGCAATGTGAGTGACAGAAGCTGAGGTGAGTTCGTTGACAGACCTAAATACCGCTGTCATAAATGCATCAAGTTATAAAAAGAAAAGACGAACAGCTGAAATTGAATTAAAATAAGCTTATCTTAATTTTAGTTTGATTAAAACAAATTTAAAAGAATTGTGATAAAATTCTTCAACATTAAAGCTTTGAACTAGTTTTTTTTTAAATGTATCTCAAATCAATTGGCTTGCACAATTAAAGCTTTTGATTTTTGAAAACTTTTTTTTATCGTAATGCTAATGAATAAAAGCTATTCATTCAACTATCTAAAGCACATATAGTAAATAATTTTCTAATATCTAGATATAATTTTTTTTAAAGCTGGTTGGCTTATTTTAAAGAGATTTTAAAAAGAGAAGAGAACAGTGAAAAGAACCGCTGATGCTGGTATTATTTGAGAGGTTATCCCCACTTGCAGCGCACAAAAAAAAAAAAATGTCATATTCATGAATTTTTTCACTTAAACTATTAAACTTTTTTAAACGATCAATATATCATCTTAAAGTACATACATTAAACACTTTAGTAATTATCCAGTTCTTCTGATGGTTAAAATTCTGCTGGACTTTTTTCATTATTTTAGGCAAACAAAAAACACACAATTCTATATGCACATATAGAAAGGTATCTAGATAAAACAATATTTTTGATAATCACATTGTGGACATATATATATATATGTCCTTTAAAATATGTATATACCTTTATATAAATATATATATAAATGGCCATTTCAGTCCTTGAAAGGATTTTGGCCGAGGTTCTTATGATCATTTGTGTTGTGCGTGTTGTGAAATGTTTGAACACAAATGATCGAGAACTGTACCTACGAGTTTTATGCCGACTCCGAACGGCTCATATTCTCAAGAAGCTTTTCACGGCAGTTTTTACTCTCTGAGGCTTGCCATTGTCTGCAGAGAGGTGACGACCGAACAGAAAGATTAATCCATTTGAAAAAAACTTTCTGTGTCAGATGACATTGGAACCAGGGTTCTCTGGCGTATGGGCCACACACTGTACCTACTACGCCACGGCCGTCATACATTGTGGACATTAAATATAATAAAATTTTCTTTTAAGAAAATTAGTAAATTTTTGAATACAAATTTTAAAAAACTTAAGACTTAAAAAACAAAAAAATTGCTTTATAAATTATCATAAATCAAAAATAAAAGAAAATGAAAAAAATTTCGGATATGGGCGGATCTAATAAAAATTTCTAAAAATTTCAACAACAAAATTAAACTAAAATTTACATCCACAAACGGGATACCATCATGTGTGACTCTTGAATAACAGGTCATTCAATAAGTCCGTCGGATAAGTAAGAAAAAAACAAAATTTTGATAAAACTCGATTATATTATTCAACATAGTTGCTTTCGAGAGCGATACAACGAGTATAGCGATTTTCCAACTTTTCGATACCACTTTTATAGTACGATTTCTCTTTCGTCAAAATAGGCCTCAGTTTCAAGCAAGCATTCTCTTGAGATCTGAAAACAGGAAAAAGTCGCTGGGGGCTAAATCTGGAGAATACGGTGGGTGGGTAAGCAATTCGAAGCCCAATTCATTAAATTTTGTCATCGATTTCATCGATTTGTGACACGGTGCATTGTTTTGGTGAAACAACACTTTTTACTTTTGCATATGTGGCCGTTTCTTGGCGATTTCAGCCTTCAATCGATCCGAAAGTGCACAGTAACAGTCGCTGTTGATGGTGGTTCCTTTTTGGAGATAGTCGATGAATATTATTCCTTCCGCATCCCAAAATACAAACGCCACACAGAGGGGTATTTCGAAAACCTAGCTGGCCAAAATTATTTTAAAATGCTAATCGAACCCAAAGGTATTCAAAGGCTTATTTTGGCAATAAAACGTCTATTTGAATACTTACTTGACTTTATTTACCATTAAAAATCAAAATCTTAACTCAAAATCAAATATTGTAATAAAAACATTTAAACCTTTTATTAAAATTTTTTTATTATACAAAATAACCATTAAATTTTTTATTTCTATGAGAAACTGTAGTATTCCGATTCAGAAAACGATTCCTCAGCCTCTTCTGGCAATTCACCACCATGCAATACTTCGGAGTAAGGTTCGGCTGGAAGCAGAATGCTTTGAGTTTCTTTTAAAAACTGTTTGCTAATCTTTTTTGGTATTGGACTCTTTCCCGTTATCAGAGGTTCAGAAGTTAACAATTATCTGTTTAGAATATTTGTATTGCATGACACTCTTGAAAATATTTTACATATTTATTTTTATTAAAAAAGGTTTTAGTGGCCGACCTTGCCGATTCGCTACCCTTGGAATGCAAAATTTGCCTTCAAGGAATTTCCCATTTCTTATCAAAAATGTTTCAACTTTTCTGCCTGTATCAGTTCAACTACGTTTGATTTCAGATTTGAAATGAGAAAACTTTTGCTTTATTTCTTTCAAATGTTCGGCAGTGAAATCATCCAATCTCAACAGTTACTCCTCTGAGAATTGTTTTTTTGAATTCGTGTTTTAACGAATTTTGCTCTTGATTATACACGCGCGATATCAAAACGGAGGTATTATAGTAAACTTACCTGCTCCTTTAGAATCCATAGCTAAATATTTCAACGGAGCCCACGGTTAAAGAGAACGCACTTTTCCACCACTCAAAAAATACTATTTCCGATAGTGAATTTAGTGATATTTCCGTTAAGCTTAAAATCAATGCCGGGAAGCCTCGGAAATTGAACTTTTTGTATTTTAACTCGTGAAAAAAAAAAACAGTTTTTCTCTTTAATTAACTTTTTAAAAACGCGACTATTTCGTATTTATTAAAAATATGCAATAAAAAATTTGTGAATAATTCATAGAATGCTTTTTAACAGTCCCTATATAAAATTGATAGTGCAGCAAGTGCAAATATTGATAAGTTCTTACAAAAAACTTTTTTTCTTCTTGCAAGAAGTATAAAGTTTCAACTGTTTTATCGGTACTTTTGATGTTGACTTTTGTATTGCATATTGCATAGGTTTTTTAACCTGGTAGAAATTTGTAAAACCGACTTTTGGCCGGCTAGATTTTAAAAATACCCCTCTGTGCGCCGTCACCTTACAAGCCGACTGTTGGGTCTTTACTTTACTTGCTTTGGATTCGCTTTTCGGTAGGCACTTGTTTCTTCTATTTTGCGTGCTAACACCATTTTCATTGATTGATTTTTGAATTATTTTTTGGATATAATAATAAGTATAGGTAGGTAAGAAAAAAACTGCTGTTCTCAAAGGAGGGAAGGGAAGGAGTAAAAAAAGCCGGAAATTATTAAAGTAGTTTATGGACGATCGTAAAAGAATAAAGAAAGCAAAGACTGAAAAAAGCACCTGCTGTCCAAACTACGTCTACGTCTAAGAAACATTTTAGCCTTGAAAAAGCTGTTTAGCCTTGAAGAACACAGACTGAAACTTTTCTTCAAGGTTACCCAGTTTAATATGCGTTTTAATGCTAAAGCAAGCAGCTACTTTAAAAGAGTCTCTAAAAATTGAATAAAAAAAAATTCTCTTGCATTAAAAAAAAGGGTTCTTTTAGCAAGCTGACAGAAAGTAGAACGGAAAAGCATTGTGTATAAAAATTATGTCAAGTTCATGGGAACCAAGCAAGCAACTCTGGATGCATGTCAGCGAGCAACAAGCAGAAGGATTAAATAACAAATGCATTGAAAACAGCACCTGTCCTCATCATTCTCCAGTGGCTTATAAGTATGATGCGATGCATTCATTCATGCTTCAATGCTTGAAGCAGACCGCTTCAAATCGCATTTCAAGGTTACCCAGTTTTAATTTGAGGCACTATAACGCAGCAGCCTAAGAATCGAGAACTTAAAAAAATGGCAATGTTTTTTTTTTTGTTGCCCATACCAAGGGGTTGCCTTTCTTTTTCCTTCTTGTGCTAATTCCTCGCGTTCTTCTCAAGAAGAAGTGTAGCCCGTATTTCAAGGTTCTTTTGATTTATTGCGCATTTATGCAGCAACTCCTTGAAATGTTTTCAAGTTGTTTTGCACAGGAAGCAGCTTATAAAAATTCAAAACATGTTTGCTGGAAGCTTGGCATGTTTTTTTTTCAAATTAAGTACCAACAAGTTAAAAACACCTGGTGGTATATTCGTGAAGCAGAACTCACGGCAAAATTACGTAATGGGAAGTTTTAAAAAATATTATTTTTTAACATCTCTGAACACAAAACAAGAAAATCTTTTTGTTAGAATTTAATTTATTTACATCAACTGGACGTTTTTAAAAGAATCTACCTAAGCTTTATGCCCATATCTTCCTTGATTCTTTTTTTTTTTTAACACCAAGTGTTTATTTGCATTATTTTGCTGACAGCATGAGTTCCCACAGGAAATCAGTTTCATTAGTTTTGTTTTTTTTTCTGCGTATTTTTATAATTCTTTCTAGAATGCGCTCTACACAATTTTGTTGAATGGAGGATGATGATATTTCGAATATCTTTCATTCGCGGAATGGATTTTCTTACATAGTAAACAACACTCTGTTTTTACTGCTTTGTACTGCTTATTTTTTGTGTACTTTGAAGAGCTGCTGTTTTTTGTATTTTGTTTACTTTTAAAAATTCCAACCAAAACAATAACAATTGCAATATGTACTATAACGACTGATGTTGTTGTTGTTCTTATATTTGTCAAGTTTGACAAAAGCATCAGTTTTCGTTTCGTTTTTTGTTTTGAAGTTTTTACTTCAAGCCTATTTCTACTACAAAGTGTGGTGAATGGCGTAGTAAAAATTGCTGGAATATTTGTTTATTTTTGTAGGTGGGTTTCCGCTTACTGCAGATTTTGTTGCCTTTGGTCAAGCACACAAAAAATTTGGCTTGGTTTACACAAATTCAATTCAGCAGCACTTCAAGTGTGGGGATATTTTTCGCTTTCGGGGTAAAACTCTGAAGCATTAGCTGATGGATGGCTATATTGTGTTTTTGTTTGGATTAAGAATGTTTTTGCATTTTCAATTCTAAATATTAATAAAAAGTTGACATAAAAAAATGTTGATAAATATGGTGATTGTAAAATTTAAACATCCGGTTTATTCATAATCCAATAGAAAAAACAAAATATGCAATTTATTGATTTTTACTACAGTATTCAGGAGAAAAAAATTAGATTTTTGCGTAATAAATTAAAAAAAAAGAAGCTTAACTTTTTCAAAATTACGCTTTATATTTAGAAATTATTTATTGCTTATATCACAAAATACAATTTGCGCTTGAAAAACCTAAATTTCTACAAACTAGCTTCCTTAATTTTTTTATTTAACTTCTGATTTTATTTATATTTATGTCATGTATTTAATATCAAAACAAGCCAGCTGACTTTATAACACTTAACCCACTGACACACAAAAAGCCTGTTTGAATGACAATCTGTTGACCCAATTTAGGCAAATATTTAAGGACACTATTAATCACGATAGGATATCGATTACTGAAGGCACTTTTTTTTTCTTATGACAAAAATAAGGTTCTTTAGTCAATAAAAATAAGAAAAATAAACAAACTTGAGACACATCTTTGTGGAAGCATATTAATTATCAAACAAACGAAATACCGCCCCTTTTTGAGATGGTTTCATCTAATTATAATCTAGGTTTTCAGATAAAATTACAATGAGCGTCAATATAATATCTTGAATAAATATTAGACAATATACAGTGTTCCATTAAAGTCTCCGTTCAATGACTTTACTTTTAGAAAACATTAAAAAAAAACCATATGTTATTCATTTCAAGTAAAAAAAAAATTGTTGTTTAATAACAAGTTCAATGAGAATTCAAATCTTAAAAAATTTTTGGAATGAACAAAAAACAAAGTAAAGTTTTTAGAATAACATTAAATAAACTGCATATAAGGGCTCCACAAAAGTCTACGTACAACTGAAAAATAAATTAAAATGTATATAGAAATATATCAACTAAATTCAATTTTCAAAAAAAAATACCATTTAATAGTCCGTCGGATATCCCTTCATCTTAATGACCGCTCTGAGTCGATCCTGCATCGAGCTGACAAGTTTTTCGGTATAAGATCTTTCAATATTGTTCCACTCTAACAAAAGGGCTTCCTTGAGGTGTGTTCTGTTTCTTATTTCGTGAGCTCTAATTTTATTTTCCAGCCTACTCCACAAGTGCTCAATGGGATTTAGGTCTGGGCTCTGTGGTGGAGTGACTAAAAGGTGTGGTGTGTTGTACACGAGCTGTGTGCTTGGGATCGTTGTCTTGCTGGAAATAATAGTCGGTAGAAAGATCAAGTTTTGTAGCACTCTCTTTCAAATTTTTTTTAAGTATGTCAATATACACATATTGGTCCATCGTACCGTCTATTATTTGCAGCTTCCCAACTCCCGATGCAGACATACAACCCCACACAAGTAGTCCTCCACCACCGTGTTTTACGGTCTTGATCGTACACTTTGGATTCAGAGCTTCTCCTTGCTTTCGCCAAACCCGCAATCGCCCATCGGAACCAAAAATATTGTATTTAGACTCGTCTCGTCCGAAAAAATAACTTTGCGCCAGAAATCCTGGGAAGCATTTACATAAGCCTTCGCAAAGTCTAAACGTTTCTTTCGATTTATGGCACTTACGAAAGGTTTTTTACGGGGCGTACGTGACTTATATCCATAACTGACTATAGCCCGCCTTATGGTTTCTGGATGAACATCTTTATCATTATATTTTTTCAACTCAGCACTTATTTTGGATGCACTTAGAAACGGGTCTGTGCCAATCATTCGCTTAATTTGCCGTTTATCTGTCGCATTTAGCTTAGCTGGGCGGCCAGATCTTGGTTTGTTTTCAACACGACCTTCGTTTCTATATCGTTCAATAACTGTCTGGATCGTTGAACGGGCATGTGAAGTGATTTCCGCAATTTCCGTATATGATTTCTGCTGTTTAACGTGGAGATTTAATATTAATTTTCTTTCAGCTAGACTCAGCTCCTTTCCAGCCATTTTCAAGTATTTTGATCACTAAATTCAACTGATTATCAGTCTTTCTCTATTTTCAAATAAAAACACGTGTCTACACACTTCAAATATAAATTTACCGTTTCCCGTTACAAGCAAAACAGTGTGAGACAAAATTGTACATGCAGTTGTACGCAGACTTTTGTGGTACCATTTTTTGAAGTTGGTGTAGATTTCAGCTTACTAAAATTTAATTATTGTGTTTAAAAAGGAACTTTTGTTAGAAACTAATACCTTATAACTTATTAAAAGACATTACAAACAATGTTTTCTTTTAAAGTTACAATTGGCTTATTTATTCAAACCTTTTTAAAATAAAAATCATTGTACGGAGACTTTAGTGTAACACTGTATATAAATTTTGTATTTTTTTCAGGTTTTTTAACAAATGCTTATTTAATTACAACTTTTAAATATAAAAAATTTAATTTTTTCCCGACGTTTCAACAGTTTATTAATTCTTTTTTTTCCAAAAAAAAAACATAAATAAAATCGTTCCATGAACAATAAAAACAAAACCTACTTGAACTATAACATTTTTAAAATTATATGGCACAAATACTTAAAGTAACTTCAATTTTTAGTAACTTATTTTTTCGACCAACGCACAGGACTCGATCTGGCAATTTTCGTTGCAAAAATCATAACTTCTTAAAGAATTGTGTAATCTTAATGATTTTTTTTTTTGCTATGGGCAGAAAAATGATACAGCTGCTGTTGTGCGAAATTTGTATAGGCCTGCAGGATGCTGAGAAATTAATTTTTGAATGTAGGCTTTTTTTGAGGATGTAAACACTACAAATTAAGTTTTTCCCATATGTTTTTTAAATTAAAAAAAAAATTTATTCAGTTTCACATCTTCATTTAAAACATTATTTGTATAATAAGAAACAAGTTCTTTTATAATACATCAAAGTTGGCAAGGTTACATGTATAAGCGTATTTACTTAACCTAAAAACTTAAATAATTATGAAGACAATTATAAATCAAATCAATAAGGTAAACTCCTGTTAACTTAAAGAGACTTAATATTAAGTTATAGTGAAGAATAGTGGAGAGAACAGCGGAAGAATAAAAAGTAGTAAAAGTCAAATATGCTTTTAATGAGCAATAAGAAATAGGATAGAATACAAATATAGCACAAAATATATAGAGTGAAAATTTGAGATAGATGGAAAAATTGATTACAGTGTATATTAATTTGAGAAGTAGGAAAAAATTGCCTTTCTAAACATTCTGGTTCCATCAATATATTTAATATGAATTGGCAGACTATTCCACAATCTAACTGCGTTAACCAAAAATAATCTCGAGGAATTCAGAAAGTTAAATTTAGGTATTGTAATCATCCGACTTCTTTGTAGTTGACTAAATTGCAATTTCTCATATAGATAAGATGGTGCTTTAAAATGGATCAGCTTGTGTAAGAAAATGCAGTTTCTGAAACTTAGGTAGTTTATTAAATCACAACCAAGGATGCTTTTATTGTACTGAGATATATGGTCAAACTTGCGAAGGCCATATACATATCGTATGGCATGGTTGAACGCCAGCTGAAGCTTTAGTTGAGAACTGGAGTTCAGCTTACTGTAGACTAGCTCCGAATAAGTTATTATGGGAATAATCAATTGAACAACAAGTTTGCTTCTGGTGCTGGAGGGTGTGAATTCAGCGGTCACTCTCAGATTGCGTAAAGTATAATGCACTTTTTGTACTACGTCATTAATGTGATCAGTGCATGTAAGCGTAGAATTTATATAAAAGCCGAGGCTTTTTGTACGGCTTGTTAGCTTCAACTTCTCAGAGCCTATATATAAATCTGGAATATCCTCATGAAAAATTTTATCTTTCGCTATAGGTAACACAACGGATTTTAGAGCATTAAGCTTGAGACAATTCAAGATAGCCCATTTATTTATATAGTCAAGATCTTCGTTAAGTCTGTAAGCTAAGTCATCTAAAAGACCAACGCGATTGGAAAGATATAGTTGTACATCATCTGCGTAGGCGTGCATTGTTGAGTGTTTGCAGACCCTAAATATGTCATTGATAAAAATTACAAATAGCATGGGACCTAGCACTGATCCCTGGGGTACACCACTAGATAGAATTTTGTATTCTGAATATTTATTACCAACTTTGACTCGTTGGACCCGATTTGACAAATAACTATTTAACAGCCGTAAAGCACTATCACTAAAAACAATACACATGTTTTAATTTTCGACACAGCAAGGTATGATTGACTGTATCAAACGCTTTTGAAAAGTTCAACAAGCAGAGGAGTGTTACATGCCCATCATCATAAAAAGACCTAATATCATCAAATATTTTTACTGTGGCTGTGGCACAACTATGAAGAGCCCTAAAACCTGATTGCATTGGAGATAATAGATTGTTTTCATTAATATAGTTTTCAATTTGATCTGCCATAAGAGTCTCACACACTTTGGCCAGGCAAAATAGGATGCTGATAGGCCTATAGTCGTTAGGTTCATTTGCAGTTGGTTTTTTTGCCACCGGCATAACAAGGGCAACTTTCCAAGAAGAAGGAAACATGGACGTAGTGATACAGTGGTTAATGATATGCGCAATAGGGCTAAGAACGTGCGGAAGAATAAGCTTTATGAATTTTATTGAGATATGGTCCTCACCAATTGCATTAGACTTAATTTTTACTATTGACTTTCTCACATCATTTACACTTACTGTGGAGAATTGAAAATTTTCATGCTCAGCAGAATCAGAGAAGACAATGTTGTTGTTAGGAGTAGGCACTGTGCTGGAGAGAAAAAAATCATTTAAAATATCAGGGTCAACATTGCATTCATTAGAACGTTTTTCACCAATACCCATTGCTTTCAAGTTCCTCCACAGCACCTTAGCAGGGAGGGAAGAATTTAATTTCGATGTGCAGAATTTTTCTTTAGACTGTCTGATAAGCCGAACTGACATATTCCTAGCAATTCTAAATTTTCCCTAGTTATAAGCAGAGGGACACCTTTTCCATAAGTTGTGAAGCTTGTTACGTTTTTTCTTTGAGAAGAAGTGATGAAAAAATTGAATTCTATCTGATTTATGGCTTATCAACACGAATCCGAAATTAATTTTCTTTTTTTAAGTCTTAGAGCGCTTTATAGTACTGGCTGATTGCTGTGCCGTGCCGAACCGAGAAGGAAACCTGAAAAACTCTGCACATGCAATCATATGAAAAAAATCTCAAAGTGCATATAGTGCCAGCCGAGCAGGCAGCTTAAAGTGGCTTGTGCCCTTGCATTCAACGTGTTGATTGTTGCTCTCTTGCTCGCTCCCACGGTTTGCATGTGTTTTGTTTCATTTTTCAAGTTGCTTATTATTTTCATAAGATAACATTAAAAAGATAATACAACAAGGAGAACTTCAATAAAATACAAACATATTTTTTTTTTGATTTTGCCATACAAACAAATATTTACTAACACATATAAATGATTGATGTCAAATGATTGACCGCGTAAGTTTCACATTAGAGCAAATGTTTAGGAGGCCTTTCGATATATCACTTTCAGGGTTCCCAAAGACTCTTCGCCTTAAATCGTCAAAAGGCTTTTCAAAAATCGTCATTTGTGTCTTTAAATAGTTTTGGCTTAAGTCTTCTTTAATGAAATCGCTGAATTTCAAGCGGTTGCTTGGTCCACAGGGGGGAAAGCGGTCCTTTTTTTTCAATAAGATTATAATCTATGAAAAAACTGCTACCTTGTACGCATGATACAATTAAAATTCTGCCATGCCTTGTAAGAAACAACTTTCTGAAATTTTAGCGGACTCATTAAACAAGACTTATTCCTCGTCATTTTCCCGTCCCAAAAATCATCACTTAAGTCCTTAAATCTTCATACAGTTCAGAAGATTTAAATTTTTACTTAAGGCAAAAAAGGTAATGAAAAAATCATTTTTTTCAAAAATCCTTATTTTAAAATTATGAGACCAAATTCATTTACATATATTCACATGTGGGTTATATAAGATATAGATACATATTTTATATACATATAAATTGAATAAAACTACTTACTGATACATTGTTGTGTTGAAATTGCTTAGTAATTCAGACTTTATATTAAGAAAAATTATTAAATTTCAGATAATCTTGTGCAAACAAAATACCTTTCAGAGTTTCAGTTTCTAAGCGAGTCTAAATTAATTTTTATTTTATTATGATTAATTTTTGAAAAAATTTATTCTATGTTTGCCGAAGAATTAGGAAGTCACACAAGATCGCTTATAAACTTGCTGTATTGCTAGACAAAAAATATTGAACAGTGTAAGTAGGGACAATTTTCTAATTGAAAAAGTGTTATTAACACAAAAAAAAAAAACAGATAAATAGTTATTTTATGCTCTTAAATAGTCATTTATGATTTGAAATCGTCCAATCGTCATTTTTGTCTTAAATCGTCAAAATGACGATGCCATCATCCATCTGGTAATGCTGATCGCCTTACCAGCCGGTCGATTTTTTTTCCACTATTTTTGATGTTCTGTTTTTTTCTGTTCTGTTTTTTTCTGTTGAAGATATTCGTCGATAAGCGGCTGCAATAGCGTTGCTTCTGAAACAAAAAATCGAAGATTAACAAATTTTCTTATTGCAAAATCAACAATAATACAACAAAACTTAAAAGAAAGGTTCAAACAATTCAAACTATAAACAACAAGTGTCCTCATGCGGCTGAAAGTGCGTTTCAGCTAAAGCTAAATGCTCGTTTTTTAATGTGCGTTCTTTCTACGTACTTCTATTTTTGTCTTAAAAAAAATTCACAATAAAATCGCAGCGACAAGGAAATAAAAAAAAGGAGAAAACACTTGCAAAAAAGTCAAAACAAGCTGAAACGGCAAGTGACTTGAAGCGGCTTGCAGTGACTGAAAATAAGTTCCAGCAGCGTTTTTTCGCATTTTTGTTTCTTCACTTGTTGCCCGGTTTGAGAAAAGCAAAAAGTATGCAAAAAGTATAAATGCTTAAATTGCAAAAAAAATAAATAAAAAAAAAAACGTAATATACACAAATAAACCGAAAATAGTCAAAAACCAGCTGCAACAAGTCGGCGGCGGAAGGCGCGCACTATTCGCACTACCAGTTGATTGAAGCATGATGCGTTTCAGCTCGGCTCGGCACAGTACCCAGCCAGCATTATAAAAGCGCCCTTATACTATTGAAAAAAAATTGCCTCAAAAAAATTAAACAGAAATCGAAAATATCAGCCCTATCATGAATAATTTTTCACGCGGAATCGGGAAACGGAGTTTCCCTTTTAAAGATAAAAGATAATATCACATTTTTTGTTGTTACACTCATGAATATGGACTGGTAACGAACAAATGGGGTATTAAAAATTTCCAAAAAAATCTGGAGCTTTATCTGAAAAACGGAAACTCCATTTTCCGATTCCGCGTAGAAAACTGTTCATGATAGGGCTGTATAATTTTATAGAACTGAATTTATTACATTTCTCACTTAATTTTTTTTTTAAATTTTTTAAGATTAATTTTAAATTTTTTAAAAAAAAATTTATGTATTTAAAAATTAAAAAAAAAAAAAATAAAATAAGAAAGAAAAATAATATAAATTATGAATTTTTAAAATTTATAAATTTTTAAATAACAAATAAAATTAAAAAAATTTAACTAATTTTGTTGAAAGTATTCATCGATGTTTATAGAGTTCTGACATGCCTTAATGATGAAATTCTTGGGCCTCGTTTTGCCATTTTCGAGAGATTTTGCAGGTATTTAAGAATCTGTAATTCTTATAGTCCTTATTTTTAGAATCCTGTGCATCTTAGGACAATTCTCCAATTTGGAACGATTCTTTGCAGTTCAAAACATTGAGGATGACTTTCAACCTTTTGATGATCTCTCCACCAACACCTGTTACGATATTTCAGCTGTTATGTCGTATCTATCGAAAAATGTTCTCGCTGTATTTCCATCATTCGTATTTTCATATCCTGCCATTGGTTGGTGTACTCTAATTTCAACTTTGTTGCAGTCAATATATCCTTCTTTGTAGTGTTCATCAAAATATTCGCCAATTCGTGGAAGAGTGTAAGATTAAGGATAAATTTCATACATTTTATTCTTGCATATAATGGGGAGATTTCGTATTCGTAATTTTGCTCATCTTCAATGTTTTTGTCGGTGCTTTTAATTTGTTTGACTTTTATTTTTGCTTTCTCCTTGTTTAACTGTTAATACTGTTGCCAGTTCTTCGGCAGAGATCGCTTCCGTAAAATCCATCAGTTTTTTTTCGTGAATGTGGAACTTTCGTCCATTGACTGTCTTGGAGTTTCATCTTGCAGATTTCGATGTCGATTGCAATTGGTAGATATCAACATTTTTTTGCAGCCATTCATAATCGTAATATTACGCATTGAAATTTTTAGTTCAACGTAAAATATTGCTCCATTTCGACGTTATTCTAACTTGTGGATCCGTTCTTGGATTTCAGATGTTTCGAAACTTTCCGCTGTAATATCGAGATGTTTTTGTATTGCTGCTTTGAAATCTATTTCAGTCGATGAACTATCAAATGGTTTGACAGCTTTTTAGAGAACTTATAGCTTTAGTTAAGAGAATATCACCATTAATACTTTCAATGATGAAAAATTGTCGACCTGTCTAAAAGGTCGAAATTCTAAAATTTCGTTTTTTCCCTTAATATAAGCTTAATTTTTTTACCTTAATTTTCAAATACTTACCTAAAAAACTTTTTTTAACTCCATCTTCATATTTTGACATTTCAAAATCAATTTTATACACTTCAAATGAAATTTTTAATAAAACAGTCATCATATTTCATAAATCAAATTTAAGTTTTTACATATAAAATTCAAACTTTTGCAAACTTAATTAACTTTTCTACGATAGTTTACTTTAACATTCAGAACTGAACTTTTTATATATACATAAAAGTAAAGTATTTTTCTCACATTTTTGGGGAACTTAATAAAAATTTAATTTAAATCACTACAACGCCAAATACAACTTTTAACAAATGAAATTCCTTTTTTTGCACTTTATATTCATACCCAGCAAGCATTCTGAGTCTTTTGTGACTCTTTTAAGACTCATATTTATGAGCCTGAGTGGTCATAATCAGCTCATTTAAGACTCCTGTATGAGCGTCTTTCCCTTCGTGTTAGGGGCACTTTTCAGAGTCTTAATTTTTGTTAATTATGAATCATAAAAAAGTCCGAAATATTTGCATTTTAAGAGTCGGAATTTTGAGTGTTTGTAGTAGAATCTTAGAAGAGTCTTTACTTTTAAGATTTAAACTCTTTTCTTACTCATAAATTATAAAAATTATGCTGCTTTTGTGTGTGTTATAACAAATATTAGGATGCTTTTAAGATTCTTTCAAGACTTATATTTATGAGTGTGCTTTCCTTCCCGCTAGAGCACACTGATCTGAGTGCGAAATATGAATCCTACTGGAGTCCGAATTATGTACATTTTATGAAGTCTTTCGGAATTTTTATAAAAAATGTTAAACATTTTCATTGGCTTATAAAAATAGGCTATAATTCAATTACGAATTCAATATAAATCAGAGTGTACGAACTAAATTGTAAAGTTTTAAGTGTAACTCTTACCGTTTCATGGCCGTGGCGTTGTGGATAGAGTGTGTGTCTCATACGCCAGAGAACCAAGGTTCGAATCCTCCTTCTGACACAGAAAATTTTTCAATTGAATTAATTTTTCTGTTCTGCCGTCACCTCTCTGCAGACAATGGCAAACCTCTGAGAGTAAAAAAGTGCCATGAAAAGCTGAACATATCATTTGTGTTCAAACATTTCACAATACACACAACACAATTGATCATAAGAGCTCGGTCAAAGTTCTTTCAAGGGCTGAAATGGCCATTTCGTTTTTTTTTTTTTTTCTTACCGTTTCAGTATTCATTATATTTGTTAATATGCGAGCTCATCGCTATATCTATCATTTTTATTTACATTATTATTTGTATACCCCAACGCGTACTGCGTAATTTCCGTGTGTCCGTCTGTCGACACGATTACAGCCGCAATTTTAAAGCTATCGCGCTGAAATTCAAAATATAAGTTTATTTTTAAAAAAGGAAGATCAAGTTCGAGAATGGGCCAAATGGGATGAAAACCACGCCTACCTCCCATACAAAGTGACTTTATTTTTATTAACCATAAAATGTCTTTAAAACAGTGTCGGGCAAAACAATACATAAACATGCAAGCTTGTGTCTGTGTCCATGAGAGAGCGACAGCGCTGGTTTTATTTACACTGTAAATAAAATGCATTTTTTTTATGTTTTATTTATATAATTGTAATTATTATGATTTATAATTATAATTATTATTATCATTTTTTATTATTTTAATTATTATTATTATCATTATTATAATTATTATTATCATTATTATTATCATTATCATTATTATTGTTATCATTATCATTATTATTATTATTATCATTATTATTATTATTATTATTATTTATCATTATTATTATTATTTATTATTTTATTATCATCATCATCATCATCATCGTCATCATCATCATCATCATCATTATCATTATTATTATTATTATTATTATTATTATTATTATTATTATTATAATAATTATTATTATCATTATCATTATTATTATTATTATTATTATTATTATTATTATTATTTTTATAGTAACTTTTCAAATTCTATTATATCGTCTATATTTATGTTGCCTTCATAACTTTTAATGCGCAGTAAATCTGAGATATGTTCATCTGATAAACGGTTTCTAAATTTATGTTGGATAATTTTGAGGGTTGAAAATCCAACCTCGCAATCGTATGAGGAACTGAACATAGAATATATTTTGAAGATTTCATGTTTAATATTTGGATATGTTTCCTCTCTTACCTGTTTCCAAAAATGTTGACCCATTTCCAAGGGAAGGCTTATATCATTGCGCAGCATTGTTAGCTCTGCGTGTATTTCTGTTGGTTGGTCGTTAATTTTGCAAATTAAAGGATTATTATGCAATTCAATTGCGGTTTTAATTATCTGAAAATCTTGAAATCTTTTGTTATAATTTATTAATAACTCTTCAACAATCCTTGTATAGTCTATTAATTTATTAAAATTTAAATTAATAGACTATATTATCCTGGTTTTATCCAAATTGGACAGATCATTATTTTTTAATTGAATTATTAAAATATTTAGTTTGCGCTCAAAGTGTTCTACAATAGGCACTAGCTCAAAAATATGTCTGTTTTTACCCTGCAGTGACAGATTTAATTGATTTAATAAAAGAGTAAGGTCGCATAAAAAGGCTAAGTCTAATAAAAAATCTTTATTCTTAAGATTTGAAATTAAATCATCCAATTTTGAAAAGAAATTTTATTCCAAAAACAGTAAAACTTCATTCCTCAAATCAAAAAGGCGTTGCAAGCTCCTACCACGGCTAAGCCAACGAACCTCTGTGAACAAAATTAAATCACCAAACTCGGCATCAAGTTCATCGAGAAAATCTTTAAATTTTCTGTGCCGTAGTGCATTATGCCCCCCTCGAATTGCATTAATAATTTTGATGGCTATTTCCATTACATAGGAAAGGTTTAACTCTTTCGAAAAAAGCGACTGCTGATGGATAATGCAATGAAAAGCTGGAATTTTTATATTATTTTTCATTAACCAACCTATCAGCCCTTGATTTTTTCCAGTCATCACTCTGGCTCCATCAGTACAAATCGCAGTCAACTTTTTTTTGTTAAAAAGTGAAAAAACATTTTGTTGTAGTATTTTAAAGAGGTTTTCGCCTGTAACATGCCCATGCATTGAAACAACGGAGAGTATTTCCTCTGTTGTTTGTAAGTTTTCATCAACTGACTTAACGCATATGATTAATACGCTTAAGTTATTTATGTCCGTGCTCTCGTCAAGACATATAGAAAAAAATTTGCAGTTTAATAACCTTTGCTTAGTGGTAAAATATAAATATTTACAAATAACTTCCGTTCGGCGAGTTATTGTTCGTCTGGATAAACGTATTTGTTCTACAATTTGTTGCATTTCATTTCCTTGCTCCCCAAAAAAACTGAAAACAACCTGACTTAATTCTTTAAAAAACATACCATCTTCATACGGTCGGCATTTTTTTGCCAAGGCCAATGACACAGCATAGGATGCCTTTTTAAATTGTAATGAAGAAATATTATGATGAATATAAGAATTATTTATATTTTGATTAAAATCATCAGCAATAAACCTTAAAAAATATTTAGCTTTTAATTCGAAAAGCTTTAGTTTTCGTTCTTCTCCTAAAATTAAATTGAATTGTGCGTGACAAACCGAGTAATGCCTTTGCACATACATCAATACGGAACGAGAAAAAGTGCGTTCGCATATAAGACATTGCGCTACAGCGTTTGTATTTTCTATAAAAAAGAAATCTAGCATCCATTTATCATTAAACATTTTTCTCTCTGTAGTTGCGAAGCGAGCAGAAGCGAGTTCTTGCCTCCTTGAATGCTTAACGTCAACTGACATGATTTGAATAGCAAAATTAAGCTCACAGCTTCTCATAAGCACGAACCAAAGTCATAACTCGGCTACTGTTCGTACGCCACACGAAATTTTTATTGTGTACATGTGAAAACATTGACGTCGGCAGCAAATCTAGCTCAATCACATGTGAATAGGTTTTTCAATTTTGCCCGACACTGCTTTAAAATCCACAAAAATTAAAGAAATGCCTCGAAATTTGGCATGTCAGCTTTGCTCTTCAGTCTTAATCCTGGCTATAAAATTTGGAAAAATCGGATGGAAACCACGACTACCTCCCATACAAAGTGTTATATTAACCGTAAAATGTCTTTTAAATCCACAAAAATTTAAAAAATGCCTTGAAATTTGGCAGATGAGCTTTTCTCTTAAGTCTTAATCCTGGCTATGAAATTTGGATGAAAACCACGCCTACTTCCCATACAAAGTGGCTTTAATTTAAAAGTAAAATCTCTTAAAAATCTTCTCAAATTAAAGAAATGTCTTGAAATTTTGCATATAGGTTTGATATACGCCTACTTCCCATACAAATTGGTTTTATTTTAAACGTTAAGTCTCTTTAAAATCCACAAAAATCAAAGAAATATATTGAAATTTTGCACTTTAGCTTTGATATATAATATTAACCATCTCTATGATATATGGCAAAATCGGATCAAAACCATGCCTACTTCCCATACAAAATGACGCCACCAAAATAGGAAAACTTTCGTTAATATATAAAACTGAATGTCATCGTGTATGTCGTGGCTAAATACTTCGAATATACTTCAATATGGCCGCGGGGGGGGGGGGGGGATTTTAGCTTCGGTACCCTGCCGAAGCTCCACCCTTACATCAATCAAATAACAAAGTTTTTCAAAAATTGTATGGAAAAGCTTTAATCACAGAAAAAGTTACTCTGAATCTTCTCTTCTGACCCAAAATTATGAGCGCTCATAAAACCAACGTTCATACATAAGACTCAAATGTAAAAGGCTTAGACATCTGTTGATTCCCTGTAGGAAAATCAACTAATTTAAAAGTGGTTGATAAAGTAGTTTTTTGTCAACCACAACTAGTTGAAATTCTGACTTTTTCCCATAGAACGAACTAACATATTTTGTATGGTGATGTCCGCTAAATAAGTCAATTGATTTTCGTCTGCATATATTTTTAACTACTTCTTAAATTAGTTAAATTTAAATTAGTTTTTAACTACTTTAAAATAACCAATTGAAAACTATTACTGATGGCCTAAAGTTAATATTTGATGAAATAACATGGTTAAATATATATAAACTTGTAATCTAATAAAAATTTGCAATTAAAACATGTCAAAATCAGAGTAGTTGCCGCCTTAATATAATTTAAAGTAGTTCATATACTGGTTTATTTTAAACTAGTTTTTTAACTAGTTGTTTTTAAAAACAAGTTAGTTTGTTCCTATAGGGTTATTACACCAACTCATCAGTAGCCATGATCCACCAAGCTGTCCATATTTATTTGTTTTGTCCATGCCACAAGTAAATTACTTGTACCTATGGTATATGTGAACATGGTATACAAATTATATGAAGCAGCTTAAAGTTCTTCTAATATCAGAAGCATGCTTTATTTGGTTAAAGTAAGCTCTTTTTTTTTCAAATATTTTTACTACTCAAGGGCATGTTGAGGTTAGTTCTTCTTTCTATTTGCACAGTCAGCCTTAGTTTCAGCAGTTTGCTGATTGAACTATGACGACATAAAGGTTTTTTTTTTAAAAACCAAGATTTTTAATTCATTGTGTGCGTAAACACACAAATAATCATATTTTCAACAACCGGGCTGGGCTATGCCAGAGAATTTATTTGTAAATTAATTTCGACCTCTTTTCATAAGTTTTATGTTACGTTTATAACTGTAAACATTTTTCAATTATTAATTAAGACATTTAACTTTAACATTACAAAGACAATTTTTACAAAGCAAATCCAAATTTTGACTCTTTATGAAAAACATTTGGTTTTTGTTTCGAATTATATAAAAGAGTTAAATTAAATCCATTTAAGAAAATATATAAAAATTGTTATTCAAAATTAAGCAAATCCTCCTTTAAGCGGGGGATATAAATATAAAATAATCTATGGCGATAAAGATTTCAGTTCTAAATCCGGTAATTGAAATATTGTTATAGACGACATCATTGTCAATGGACAAACCGTGTCGATTCTTGTCTTAATTTTTAACCTTAAAAAACTGTTTTTGTTTAAAGCAAACTGCTTTAACCAAAAATTGCTAGAAATCAATCTATGGAATTTTTTCTATCAGCACTCTTCTTGCTGACTTAATAATGGCTAAGCATTTTTGAGTCCAGAAGAAGTCACCATTATATGTTATTGTCCTAACCAGATTTGTTACTGCCTGATCTTTCAAAATCCATTTGGTCTAGCAAGCTTCACATTTTAAAGTGACCGACTCTCGTTACTACAACTTCTTTACCCCTGAAGTAAGGAACTTCATAGGAAAGATCAATGTTCTGTGATTACACCCAACAACCATTTCAATTCATTGAAATTATTAGAGCTTTTATCAAAGCATCACGGGGATGTGTTATTTTTATTGAATTTTAGTGATATAATACGCAGAATAAACATTTCTCAAAATCTTAAAAACATTGCTCTGACTATCAAAACACGTGATTACATATCTCCTCCTTTCCGATTCATTTGTCTGGTTTTGTAAGCCAGCCAACACGTTTTTGACATCATTTCATTTAATAAAATGTTTATTTTACTTTATATAATTTTCTCAGTGCCTCCTTCATCCTTTACATCCATCCATTTATCCAACCACCAACTTTATTTGGAGTAAATTTTTTGTTTGTTGTTTTGTCGTCGATTCGTTCGTTATGTTGTGTTGTCAGCTTTTTTTGCTGCCATAATTCTCATAAGTTCTGATTTACACTATATCAAGTTCATTTTTGAGTTTAGTATCGGCTCGTTGTTTCAGCTTCCAGGTAGTTGTTGTTAGTTGTTAAAGAAATTAGTGCAATAAAAAAGGATTTAAATTATTGAAAAATATAACCACGCACATCTTTAAGTATGCCGAAGAAAATGCAGTAAGTTTTATTTAAATATTTTATTAAGACAACACTTTTAACGAAATATTTAGGAAATAAAATTTTTCAGTAGTATTAAAAGTATTTTAAGTATTTGAAAGTTAAAATCATGTAATGAAAAATTATATTCAAAATTATATTCAAAATTAACTTTAGACAGCTACATTCCAAATTTTATAGTAAAAATTTATTTTAATTATATTAAATCACAGTATGCAACAAAATTCAATACAAATAGTATATAAAATAAAAATATAAAAAAAATTTTATAAATTTATTAAAATGTACTAAAGTAATAAAAAACGCAAAATAGTAAGAAATAAGAAAAACTTATCAATTACTTCAACTTAAAATCAATTTATAGAATTACGATCGAAGAAAATTTTACAAAATATTAAAAAAAAAACAATGTTTAAAAATTAATTAAGCAATAATGAAAAGACTATAAAGAAGAATATTACATTATTTTTATTATAAAGAATATTAAGAATATTATTTATTATAAGAAATTTAAAAATAATTTAATAAAAAATTATTTGAATTTAAATAGTAATACGGAAATAATGCAAAATAAAATAATTTGTAAAAAATTTGAAATAATAAAACAATAAATAGTACGAAAGTAAAACAGAAAAAACAGACTAAAATACCCCTCCCCCCCCCGCTGCCATATTAAAGTATATTCGAAGTCTTTAGTCCACGACATACACGATGGCATTCAGTTTTATATATGTATTAACGAAAGTTTTCCTATTTTGATGACGTCACTTTGTGTGGGAGGTAGGCGTGGTTTTGATCCGATTTTGCCAAACATCATAGAGATGGTTCATATTATATATCAAAGCTTATGTGCAACATTTCAAGACATTTCTTTAATTTTTGTGGATTTTGAAGAGATTTTACGTTTAAAATAAAGCCACTTTGTATGGGAGGTAGGCGTGGTTTTCATCCGATTTTGCCATATATCATACAGATGGTTTATATTAAATATCAAAGCTTATGTGCAAAATTTTAAAACATTTTTTAATTTTTGCAGATATTTAAGAGATTTTACGTTTAAAATAAAGCCACTTTGTATGGGAGGTAGGCGTGGTTTTCTTTCGAATTTTTCAAATTTCATAGCCAGGATTAAGATTCAAGAGCAAAGCTTACTTGCCAAATTTCAAGACATTTCTAAAATTTTTGTGGATTTTAAAGACATTTTACGGTTAATATAAAGTCACTTTATATGGGAGGTAGTCGTGGTTATCATCCGATCTGGCCCATTTTTGAACTTGATCTTCCTTTTTTAAAAATAAACTTAAATTTTGAATTTCATCGCGATAGCTTTAAATTTACGGCTGTAATCGTGTCGACAGACGGACAGACAATGCTGATCAAAAATATATACATATATTTTATACCTGCCACGCCTCCTTCTTGGCGTTACAAACGGAATGAGAAAGTTAGTATACCCCTTACGCAGTACGCGTTGGGGTATAAAAATAAAAAAATAATAAATAAATATCTTAAAACTAAATATATAACAATTAAACGAATACAGAATAATAAAAAAATGATGTTAAAAAAATCATTAAAACTAGTAAGGAATGGAGCTTCGGCAGGGTACCGAAGTTAAAATACCCCCACCCAGATGTATTGAAGTATATTCGAAGACTTTAGCCACGACAGACACGATGACATTCAGTTTTATATATTTACGAAAGTTACTATTTTGATCACGTCACTTTGTATGGGAAGTAGGCGTGATTTTCATTCGATTTTGTTAAATATCTTTTAGATGGTTCATATTATATATCAAAGTTAACGTGCAAAATTTCAAGATATTTCTTTAATTTTAGTGGATTTTAAGAGAATTTACGTTTAAAATTAAGTCGCTTTGTGTGGAAAATGGGTGTGGTTTTTATACGATTTTACCAAATACCATAGAGATGGTTTAAAAATCAGAGCTTATATGCAAAATTTCAAGAAATTTCTTTAATTTTTGCAGATTTTTAACAGATTTTACGTTTAAAATACGGCCAATTTGAATGGGAGGTAGGCGTGGTTTTCATCCGATTTGTCCAAATTTCATAGCCAGGATTTTAAGGAGGATATTGAAGATCAAAGCTTACGTGCGAAATTTCAAGGCATTTCCTTAAAATAAAATAAAGTCCTTCTGTATGGGAGGTAGGCGTGATTTTCATCCGATTCGGTTCATTTCTAGTTCATTCGGTTCATATGAAAATATATATATACTTTTCTATACTTGCCACGCTTCCTTATTGGCAATAAAAACGGAATGACAAAGTTAATATACCTCTTACGCAGTACGCGTTGGGGCATAAAGATCACCACCCACAGCGAATATCTTATTTTTTATATCTCATCTCTTATATCTCATTTATATATATCAAATAGAGTTAGTTTTAAGATTTTTATATTCTTCATTCATTTACAGGCTTAAAAAATTTTAAAAATATAATTTTGAAATACATTTACTTGAAATGGTTTCAAGATCAATAACATCAGAAGTTTATAAAAAACCATTTTCCAAAAAATGTTCGCAAAGACATAATATATGATATCTTTTCGAACACGTTTACACATAATACATTTATTTACAAATAAAACAGAATTAATTAGGGGTAAGGAAGCAAATTCTTAATATGTACTTAAAAAATTGGTTTATTTTTCAAACAAAATGTTCTTTGGGGTTCCATATAAATTGATTGAGAAACTTGGCTCCAAAACTTGTTATCATTTTTTTCATTTTTTCCTAATTCTGTCATATTGTTGTTGGCCTTGTATTCATGAAGGAAAGTAAATAAAAAAATTATCAAATTAAAACATCTTTGAAAAATAGCTTAAATCATTATGAAAGACGGTCAAAGTTAAAAATTTTTAACCAAAAACTTAAAATTTGAACTTTAGACTTAAATATCTCTGAAAAGAAACATGACATACAAATGGTTAATTGCTTTATATGAAAGAGTTTAGTTTAGAGAGTAGAAAAACTGGATCAAAGTCTAAAAAATGCAAATCACCCTGTATCTCAACAATTCGACCTATTTGGGGAAAACTGTAGACTAGTGTAAGCAGTATATAGAATAGGGAAAAGGTTTTTACTGCAATCTTACTAAAAGTTTTATGTAGTTAAAGCAAAAACAATAGTAACACTTTAAGGGCAATTCTAATAATTTCGCATTTCTCATCATACCCTACCCCCCGGCAAACTCTTAGGTCATGCAGCATTTGTATTGGCATGAAATCATGCAATTTTAACTTACATTCTACTTACTGGCCATAACCAGTTATAACCAATTCGAACTGAATTTATTTCTTGCTTTATTTTTCTAATTGTTAAAAGTCATTGATGTTTTCATCATCATTGGTTTCGTGTCTTTACTTCTTCTGTGGTTTATTGCACTCACATACAAATGGCTTTATTTAGCTTTTAAGCTTTAAATAGTGCATTAGCAGATTCATTTTGTCACTTACGCTTGCAATCATTGTTGCCATACATATTAACATCAAATTGCACTCTTATAAAAATTGATGTATTTGTTCTTTATCTTATTACTGATGATAAGTGTGCGTTTTTTTACTAAAATAAAGCCGCTTATCATATCACATACACATATAAAAATGATTGCAAAAAATAAATAAAAAAACTGTGCGTTAAGGTATAATATCTGTAACAACCAAAAAAAAAAAGGCAGCTTTTTTCAAAAAAATTTTTTAGATACAAGGAGTTATTATTTAATTTTAAAATTTATGCAGCTTATTGTTCTCTATAAAAATATTTTTTTTTTTAAATAACTTTCAGGCTTCTATGAAAGTTATGAGGGCGCTGAAAATGACATTAAAAAAAAGACATTCAAAACGGTTGAATGGATATCGCCTTTCCCATGCATCTAAACCAAAAAATCAAATGTGATTTTAAAGTACAGACCACTAATTCGGCATCCCCCTTCGCACGACCTCCAGGCTTTTTTAAAATTGTGGTGAAAGCTAGATTAAAAAGGTAAAAAAAATATCGATTTTCGCGCGCTTTTTTCTCAATAAAAAAAAAAAATAAAAAATAGCAGAAACTTGAATTTAAGGGGTATGCTTGAAAGATAAAATTACGAACAAAATGCACCAAGATTCACTGAAATTGAGTCGAGAGATTTCAAGTTATCTATCGAACCGTTTTAAAAAAACTAGTTTCGATGAAATCGCGTTTAAAGCCTTTGTTTTTCGAAATTTGGCATGTATTTTCAAAATTATCGGTTGAGTATCGGGCCACCAAATAGATGCGGTCTATACACATTTTAGTAAAGCCTTTGATCGTATTGATCACGAAATCCTAGCTAAGAAACTAGAAAAATTTGGTATATCAGGTACTGTTCTGAAATGGCTCAAGTCTTATCTCTGTGAAAGATCCCAATATGTAAAATTTCAGGGTACTCTGTCTAAAAAGATTGTTGTCTCGTCGGGTGTACCTCAAGGAAGCCATCTTGGCCCACTTCTCTCTTTAACATATTTATTGCGGACATATCTGAAGTTTTGTATGATGCATCCCATCTCTTATATGCAGGTGACTTAAAATTATACTATACCATTAGATCAGAAGTGGACTCAGTATTCTTACAGAATAAGGTGTAGTCAAAATAAACTTTCTTTAAATATAAATAAGTGCTAAGTTATAAGTTTTGCCCGTAAAAATGTAATCCGTAAAGGGCCAACCACATAGCAGATCATGGAATAATTGGATCTTGATGGTAAGATGCGCTTTAACCTTCACTACGATCCTATCATATCCAGGGCAAACAAAATGCTTGGATTCATAAAAAGACGTGCTAAAGAATTCAAAAACCTTTGGGTAACTAAAACCTTATACTGCCTTATAGCTTTTGTAGAGCGTGGTGAAAGGCTAGAATCTATTCAAAGACAATTCTTGCTTTTTGCATTGAGAGACTTATACGATCCTCGTGACTATGCAAATTTACCACCATACGAGAGTAGACTGAAAATCCTCAATTTAATGTCGCTGTCATCAAGGAGAATATTACTTTGCTCATGCTTTACATTTGATGTTATTACTGGTAACATCGGTAGCGAATACATCTCAAGCAAGGTACTATTTAATGAACCAATAAGGCGAACAAGGTATACAAAATTGTTAAAAGAATCTCATAACAACACTATTTACGCATTGAACGAGCCCTTGAATAGATGTTGTAAAATATTTAATAATATCAGCGAGCACTATACACCGCCAATATCGAAATTCAGATTCAAGCGTTCCCTTTCCAAATCACTTTTCTTAACATAACTATCCCCTTATTAAACACCAATTCACGTCCAATGCCCAATGGTAATAAGCGAATCTACTCCAATTCCTTTTCACCATTCTGATCCCTCTTCTATTTCCTTGATCTAGCATTTGTAGAAAAATTGTAAATGAAAAATTTTAATGTTAAATAATTAAAACACGGCATTTCTATTTCATAACTCTATTCTCCCATATCCAAATGCCTCTTTTTACATTACAAAATTGAGTTGTTCTCCCATTTGGTACATATTTTTACTATGTGTATAAACTCTGTTAGTATGTAAGCTTTGTATATAAGTTCCCCCTTCGTTTTTCCTCGTGTCTTTTCTTTTTGACGTGTTTTTGAAAATGTGTCGATTCATGTGGGCGGACTACGCCCACTGAGAATTGCATATCTTCTACACAAGGCAAGAGGAGAGAAAACAAAAAATAAATAAAACAACGATCTGTTAGAAAAATAAGTTAGAATAAGTTTATTGCCTTGTTTGGCTAAATAAATAAATAAATAAATAAACTTACAATTATTTAATATGAAAGGCCAGGTATCGTTTCAAAAACATGTATGTATATTCTACAAACTATAAAGAACACATTAAGAAAAAAAAAAAATTACAGAAAAAATTTACACGTATATTATACCTTAAGACCGTTCTATGCAAAAAACATTGATAAAAGGAGGTCAGAGCAATAAGCTTTTTAAAAAGTTTAAATTTGAATGTTTCATTTAAAGTTTTCACCAATTTGATGAAAAAAAATATAAAATTAGTGAACTGTATTAAAAACAACAATTAAAATAATTTCTGTAAAAACGTGTTTAATACAATGAAAGTTGTTTATTTTTATATAGTTGGATGTGTTTTTATTGGTTGTTTTCTTCAGAAAAACAACATAGACCTAGAGCTCGAAAATATAAGTCTTAATAATTGAAAAGTTCTAAAAAGTTATAAACACGTGACACAAAACGTGCCAAGAACCATGCAAAAACAATTCGTTAGTGATCACACACACAGTAACAATGCTATCAACATTAGCATCGTCGAGTGAGTTTTTTTTTTATGGCGTTTGCATGCATTTTTTGTTGTTTAAGCGAGTTGGAAAACATGTTTGTACATGCTTTATTTTTGCATAAGCGCAAATGCAAAAAATCGTAACTGACGCTTGTAAACTTTTAATTTTACTCTTCTAAATAACTTCGCTATTGTATAATAAAACGCCATTTTAACATTTCAAATGAATTTAATTTTGTGCGTTTTTTTGCACTTTTCTCAAAAACAAATTTTATTAAACGCTGAAAGCGGCTTTATTGTAGTTCAACTTTGCCACACAATTTTATGTGCCTTTCTGTTGATTAACTTTAATTCTTAAAAGCGTTTTATTTAATTGATTGTGTTAGTAAGTTTTGTTGAGCTTTGTTGAGCAATAAATGTGTATTACATTGTATTTTAAATTTTATTAAATTTTCCGTATTCTAATAAGCTAGACAACTATTTCTCAGACTATTTGTGTCATTGTCGGTAGTTTTCACTGTTGCCTTTACTTAATAAAATAGACTTGACTACATAATCAACTGCGATTGTGTTTGTAATTTCGACTTCGATGTCTAACTAACTTTTTCAAATTTTAAATTGTAGTTTATACGCTCAACTAAACATACTTATTATGAAATTTTTCTCATTTATTATATTGCAAAATAAGTATTTATTTCAACCATTTAAATTCATCATAACAAAGCGAATGAAAGCTTTGAGTTATTTAAAGAAAATTTTAATAAAGACAATACAAATAAGCAAACCAAAAAGAGCACAAAATATAAATTGTGAAAAAAAACCATATCATTGAATCGTCAAAACAACCTATACTTCATTGTAAGAGTGAATTATAGATAAGGATAAATAATAAGAGCAACTAAAGCCGTCAATAAAAAAATTAATAAGTTAATTACGTTTGATAAACATACGATCGAATTTTAAAAAGTTTTGAGAATACTAAAAACAACATTGATTAAGACATTTGACTACACTCAGAAAAAAAAATCGAGTTTAAAATAAAAACCACCAGTTTTTGTTTAGAAAATTTAAAACTTCCATAAAAAAGTAAACTTATATCAGGTGTGGTAAGAGAAATCCGCTTTAATTCAAATATGCATTATTTTGTTCGATAACTTGTTGCCATTTTGAAGGTAATTTCATTATACTTCTAGTCAATTTTCACAAGTTTCACTCGCCACAGACAGGAACGGGTGGTAATCACTTGTAGCCTGGCGTTGTTCTCATGAAATACAATTCCACTCCTATAAGTCAAAGCTAGTCACTTCTTGGCAATTGCTTCCTTCAGACGGTACAATTGTTGACTGTACAGGTCCAAATTAAGAGTTTGACAGTAGAAGAGCAGTTCGTAGTAGATGCCTTGGCAAACCCATCTAACACACAGCAAAACTTTCCTCACCGTCAATCCTGACTTGGCCACTATTTGCGCCGGCTTACCGCGATTCGACCACGACCGTTTTCACTTGACGTCGTAAATGACTCACTTTTCATCAGCAGTTACTATCCGCTTTAGAAATGGGGCGATTTCGATTGCAATTCAGCTTCTATTAGCAGATGGAAATGTGGTCCAAGAGGTTTTTTGCGTTAACTCGTGTGGCACCCATACATTGAACTTCTTTTCGTATCATCCAGCCTTATTCAAATGGTTACAAAAGCTTTTTGGGCAATGTTAAGATCCTAGGCAATCGAATCGAATCGATGCTTACATGACGGTCGGACTCAACGATTTTCATGTTTTTATCGGCATTTTCGACAATTCACTAGATGAACCACGGTCTTCCAGAGCGTGCCATCTATTGGAAAATAATGCATTTCTTTTTACTAAACTTGATTTTTAAAACCAGGAAACGAAAATAAACGGTACCTTATTTTGGTGATCCGTAAAAAGCATGACTCATCATTCCGTAGCGTATATGTTTGTGTACACGAATGCAAACACATACACTACACTACGATGTAACTACGGTAGAAATGAAAATAAACATTATTATTCTGTACCATTTGACAAGAAAACATATAATACTGGTAGTAGTGTTTGCGTGGTAAGTACTTAACACAAACGTCATACGGTAACTTTTAGAGTGACAGATACGGGTTAGGTGTGTTCAGATGAAATGTTGAGGGGCAAAAAATAATAGGACCAGCTCATATATTTGATTCCTTTAGGAGTCCATTTGCGAGAGATATAACCTATTTTCGACAGTTTTTGTGTTGTTTGTGTGGGGACAGAAATAACGGGGGTAGACAGCGGGATAGGTGTCTTCAGATTGAATGTTGACGGGTAAAAAATAATGTGAATATTTCATATATTCGCCCCCTCTAGGAGTCCATTTACGAATGATATAAGCTATTTTCGACAGTTTTTGTATGGGGACCCTAAGATGGCTGGCAGATAGGGGCAGGTGTGTTCAGATGAAATGTTGAGGGGCAAAAAATTATAGGACCAGCTCATATATTTAACCCCTCTAGCAGTCTATTTGAGAGATTTAAACTATTGTAAGCATTTACCTTTTTTCTGTATTTGAATTAGGACCCCCAAAAGGGTGACAGATAAGGGGGGGGGGAGGGAGTATGTTGAAAAACAATTTTGTGGGTGAAATATAATGGGAACTGGTTATTCATTTAACCCCTCTACGGGGCTACCCGAGAGAGCTATGAATTATTTTCGTTAAATTTCGGGCCTTTGTTTGAGCGATTGCAAAATGGTAGTGAATTGAGTTTGTCATTGCCAAAACTCGTGAGCGAGAAACAAATGAATTATTCGTAACCACAATTAAATTATTTTCGCTCTCTGCGTTCTTTGATTCTCAAAAGCCGCAACGCATACGGTTCTTAAAGTGTAGCCACGCAACGGAATGATATTTATTATGATAATTTGTATGCAATCGTAGTTTATTGTTTGTGTTTGCGTTCAAGTACACAAACTTTATCCCAACGGAATCATGAGTGAAGTCACCTACGCTACACAACCTTAACGCACTCTAAGTCTACGCTACAGTACCCTAACATACGCTACGCTAATCGTTTATTTTCGTTCCCTGTTTAAAACACAAATATTAACATTTTTCTTAAGAAATTTTCTTTGAAAAATATTATTTTCAAAGTAAAAGAGAAGTTGTAGCTATTTTGACTTATTGATTTTTTGCTTACTTGTCGACAATAGGTCTGTAACCTTCTGCGTAGGACGTCAGACCTTCAAGATTGAGCTCAAGACCGAGTTCGAACCTTGGGTGGCAGAATTTTCATTTTATTTTTTTCGATTTATAAAATAAAAAAAATAACAAATGGTGGGCATTGGTAGGAACCAAAATATATATAACAATATAAGGAACCAGAATACATAACGCTAGAGAAAGAATCATATTAAATTAAGACAAACTTAGTAGAGTCAATATCAAATTGGCTTCAGGTTCTTAAAAAAAAGTACTTCCACAAAATACGTTGAAAGAAAAACAAAATCTCTAAAAAAATTTTATTAAATTATTTATAAATGTATATTAACAACAAATTATTATTTATCAGTTTTGGGATTTATTTTTTACATTTTCCCACAAAATGGCATGAACAGTTTTTCCATATTTTTTGTAGATTATGAATTATAATTGCTGCTTGAGTCACTGTTCCTGTTCGAGTAATGATCAGATGTCCTTTTAAACTTGTATCCCTAAAGAACCGTCGAAAGATTTCGAAAGAATTTCTTTAAAAAATATTTGATATTTTGTAGCACAGTGTTTTCAATAATATGCAACAAACCTTTCTGATGAAATTTTTATGTTGGTTTTGTTTTCTGACAAAGTTTCTGAAGAAATTTAAATCTTAAATTCAAATCTTCAAACAAAATAAGCTGGTTAGTAGTAAAGGTAAACGCCTATTGATACGAAAGTGGTTGGTTGGTTGTAGTATATTAAAAACTAAAAAATTATTGTCTATTAAATAGATAAAATTAATAGACAATAAAAAATTAAATGTCTATTAAAAAAAAAAAAAAACAAACGCCAATTTCAGCCCTTGAAAGGACTTTGACCGAGCTTCTTATGATCAATTGTGTTGTGTGTGTTGTGAAATGTTTGAACACAAATGATCGAGAACTGGATCTACCAGCTTCATGCCGATTCCGAACGGCATGGCAGTTTTTTTACTCTCTGAGGTTTGCCATTGTCTGCAGAGAGGTGACGGCAGAACAGAAAAATTAATTCAATTGAAAAAACTTTCTGTGTCGGATGGAGGATTCGAACCTGGGTTCTCTGGCGTATGAGCCACACACTCTACCCACTACGCCACGGCCGCCACAACTAAATGTCTACTAAATAAGGGAAAATTTTCTATTTGATGTTCTTGGATTGGATAAAGGTCAGATGGTATGATATGTGTTTGGTGTAATGGGTATAATATGATGTTTATAGTAGGATGGTTATGATATGGTATGATAGAAATTATACTATGGTATGATGGGTATAATAAGATGGTATGGTACAAATATCTACAAATATATAATAGATATGTAATGGCAATATTTTTTGGTTTTTGCTCATTGAGCTCATTTGACACGTTAATGACTGACTCATTTTAAATGAAACCCTATTAAAAAGTTCATTAACCCTGCTTAAATATCGTACGTCTGCGAGACGTATGCTTTTATAATATTTTGCTCTCTCTCTTCCGATAAGGTTATCTAAGCAGGGGTTATAATGACAACTGAGTATAAATAGCTTTTGCAGTCTTTGTCAAAAATAAAGGAACTGCTATTTGATTTCATAATAATATTCAATAAACAGATTTTTATGTTTAAGTTTTTGGATAATCAAAGATTGTTCATTTAGAATTTTTGTTTATTTAAACTTCTATGTTTAGTTTAATTAAAAAGCTTTCGATTCAAAATAACTAGATTTTTCTGTTTGAGGCTAAAGGCACACACTAAAATAAGATTACATGTTTTAGTCATTTGCTCTAATGACAAACCTAAATTGTATTTTTTTGTTTTTAGCATTAAAACATTCCGAACATTTCAATTTTTTATAAACTGTAAAGAATTTTGCTTGCTTTTAGATTTTTTGCGTTATATTTATAATAGTTATTATTTTTTTGGGTAATAGTTTTGCTATCGTGATTGTCTTATGTCTTGTTATTAATTTGTCCCCTTCCACTTTTTGCATTTTTTCAGAAAATACCCAAAACTCTATAGAGTCTGATAAATTGCGAATTTATATTTTTTTTTGCAAATGTTATTTTTATCCACAGTTTTCTCCGTTTTATTTTGTGCTTGATATTTGTTTACAAAAGTATGTTTTTTTACTCAGCATAACATGAGCAGTGTGTAAAATAAATGCTGAGATAGGTTTTTTTATCACTAACAGTTTGTACACTCTTTTTTGTGTTTTGTTTTTAACATGGAAAGTTATGTCTAGTTTCGTCGTTGTATGTTTGATTTTGTCAAAACTATGCATGGGAGTAGTGTGG